>JAWZSL010000027.1:6510000-7710000 GCA_034769285.1 Lutjanus argentimaculatus
AGAAAGAGATTAAAGCAACCTGTATCTAAAATAAATGGCTGCAGCCCACATAATTCATTGTCACTGATAAATTGTACACTAAGCCATGAGTTTAGGGTGTTGAGCTGCACAAATTTTGAAACCAATTCATAGTCATACTAACATCCAGTGCATTTTTTTTAATGGAGGCACTGCTTTGTACTATTGTCCACTATTTCAAATAACACCTTCATGTCAGTTGGCATGTTGAAACTGTGTTTTGTAATGACTTCCAGTGGTTCATGAAACATTTCACTCAATAAAAGTTTATATGATGCTGTTTTGTTTTGTACAAGTTGATATGAAACTGTGAGACGTGCTCTTGGCACCCTGAAAGGAATTTGAAAATTGATGAAAAGCAAAGACAAAACTCCAGTTTACTGTTTTTTGAATCAACAGACAAAGGCTGGGGACAGTACACATTTATCTGTTTATCTGGTTTATACCAAATTTGTCCATTCTGACAAGTGAATTCAAGTTTACGGAGCCATTACAGGATGGAACTCTTGACCAAATCACATCATTAAAACACCAGAGCCGCTTTCAACAAAACAACAGAAGAGCACTTAAAGGTGCTAAGTCCAACATTGAGCCTCATTAGATGTCAGCGAATAACTATGTGCTGTGTTATTCAGTCTTCTCTCTTAAGCCATGACGGCAGCCTGTGCACATGTTTGTGCACGTGCATTTGTTCATGCACGTCTTCCCTTCGTCCGTTTTCAACACGGTGGCCTGGTGAGTTACTTTCTCATATTCCAACTAAACAGGCAGTAAAATATGTTTCTGAAAACATTTTAGGCAAGAAATAGGCAATGCAGTAACAGAATATGAGCCATTTCTGGTCAACACTACTTAGTTTGACTGTTTGATCTGACATTCAATTTGTTTTTTCATTGTGCAAATATTACTAACAAATAACAAATTATCTTTTATAATGTGACAATGCTTTGTTTAAGATCTGGGTCAGCTTAAGGACAAAAAACATTTAAGATGGGGAAAGCTCATTGCCAGTCATTAGAACTGGACTTTACAAGGTTAAGATTGTTATTATATCATATATTTAAAACTGCAGGAAAGAATTTCTCTTTCAGGCTAATTCAATGCATTTTATTCTAAAGATAACTTTGGTGTTAATTTTATAGGACAAAGAAACCAAATGCCAGGCAGCAAAGCCCTCAAATAAAACATTGATTTTAAGAAATCTGAATTAATGAATTTTACTCAAGGTTAAGGATAATTTTATTATAGTCATTTTTTCCCCCCCTAATTTGTTAACGTTAAGTACAGGGACAACGGAAGTCAGTCAGAATCAGGCTATATAATGACATCATTCTAAAGAGTGTGCAATATATGATGAATTAATTTATCAAAATAATGAGAAACCTAAAAATAGTCAGTAAATAATATTGATATAGTGTCTCATTGTTTTGTGATAATAAGTCATTTTGAGAATGTCTTCCAGGATCTTCTTTTTTTCCCATCACATTGACAGTAGTGGGTGGGCTTCCATTGAAATGCACACTGCCTGGACAGCAGTGCATTAAAAATACAAAAGTTTAATAGAGGAGGACGAGCAGATGTAACATGGACTGCCAATGTTAACAGAGTCCCCAGTCTGCAGTATCAATCACAGAATTGTAGAGCAACATCAGGCTTCATGGTCAAAGAAAGTTTATATCATGTCAACACCTACGTCTATATTGGCACGCGTCTGAGCGCTCTGTCTCTGCTGCGAGTTGTTTCCTGTTCATACCAGGCTCAAAATCTAACCCATCGCTGGTTATATGTGCAGCGTTTGGTGCCCAATCAGAACCTAAACAAAGGATACTCGTCTCTAAAAACTGTATTGACAGTAAAGAGGAAAAGGATAAAACTGTGAAATCAACTGGGGCAATGTGGGCGGGGCATCAAGGCCACTGTGGCTGCAGTTCAGGTAGTTTTTTGAGCAGAAAAAGACCAAATTGAGGGGGCACAGTGACTATGGACATCATGCAATTCCTGCCCTTGTCTACCTTATTGTGTAAACCAAACCCTCAGGAAGTGCGCCAGACTCTGATGCCAATCTGGCACACTGGCCAAACCATGTAATTACACAGCAGCCCAAAAAGACCCCCCCCCCCCCCCCCCCCGTAAGCTTACATTGTGAATCGGTAAAATGGATGATACACTTTTTTGGGCATCACAACCGCCGGGAAACGACTTGGAATTTGATCCATTCAGCCCGATAACATTTGGACGGTCTAGAAGAACTGCACAATTAAATTATTTTATCCTCATTCAAGTGAAAGGAGGGCGGAACTGGAAGTTAGGAGGCTGGCAGAGGTCTTCATGCCCCACTGAGCAGCTCTCACAGGGATGAACAGAGCCAGCCTCCAATACTGTATCCAGGTCTCCTTAATGCATCCATTGTGTAAACAGGTTAGTAGGTAATCATGTGAGTAACATCAAACAAGATCAAATGTGAGGGAATGAAATGAGGGCAAATAGTCTGCAGTTAATGTTTGGAAACACACATCAAAAAATGCAGCTGCAATCACAATCACAGCACAATAATGATACCTTATCATTACAACTTCAGCATGAAAGCATTCACTTCTTGAGAAACACAAGTTTTTATGCTGATTGGAGACAATGCATCACAATACGAGCTCTGATGAGTGATTTCAGAGCAGTTTTCTTCATCTCAAAGGCTCCATGAACATGGACATGGGAACTTGCCGAATGTCGGAAATGATTTGCAAAGCGCTAAAACAAAAAAGGGAGCAGTGCGATAGAAACATACAGCGATAAAACAGACTCATGACAGGACAAGATGAAAGAAGAAATGCTATCAATAATGCGTGAGGCAATATTACATGAGGATTACCTCAAGAGGGCTCTGAGCATATCTTGCCTCCAAGCCAACACCATTTATTACTCTCTATTTCTTGTTAAATTTTCTCCTGTCATTCTAAAATGCTCACTTGTGAAACTACATGCCTGCTGTTTTTGTTACCCACTTTGTTCCATAAAAACTAATTTGAAGTTGTTGTCCCCCCCCAGCAAATAAAAGATGCCTTAAATAAAGTGACATATTTCTGAAAGATCATTTTCTTCCTGCGGGTGGCAGATGAGTAACAGTGAGCGGCAAGCTTAGATCTGATGATCACAAGGACCCGAGACAGTGGAGATATTCTGCACATCCTGGAAACAATAATGTTTGTATGAGGATGTCAATATAAACACTCAGCATATGCACAATGAAATAACTAAAAAAATAAAACGTCATGTTTACAGTGATCATTTCTCTAACTCTTAGAGTTAGTCTTCATATTTCAGAGGTTTCAGGAGCAGCAAATGGATTCTTCTGACAGAAGGAAAATGATCCTTGATATACACATTGATGGCGTTTAGGGTGTTTTATGTTTTTCCATGTTAATGCAGAATTTACATAGGTCAGCATGTCGTGCTCTTTTTCTTTGGAATTGGTTATTTGGCCTCCACTAAATCATCGTATCTGTAGCATGGCACAGCTTCAACCCAGAATCCACTTGAGCTTTGTGGAGATAAAAACAAATCTCCATGCTGCAAAATCCCTGACTTTTAATAATGAGGCTTGTGTACTGGTTTTCATCTTATCATATTATCATAATATTAACAGTTTTTCTAATTATTTCTATGCAAGTCTACAAAAAGAATCGCACTTCTATTCGTTTTTTATTCTGGATTCAGTAAATGAAATAAGCTACTTGTTATCCAGTCCTGCTATAATGTTTTGTTTTGTTTTTAAAAAGCCTCTACATTACAGACTTATCAGGCCTTATTCATACTTCCAGCTGCAATCTGCATTTTCAGCATATTAAGATTGTATCCAGATTGATTTTAGAAAGTCTGGAAAGTTAGGGTTGCAAATTTTGTGCATTTTTCTTTATCATTATCGTTTCATTTATAAGATACAAAACATTTCACTTTTAAGTTTCCTTATTCAACAAATGTCTCTGCTGGACAAAACAACGTTAAATGAGGTGCAATTAGTGACATTTCTAACTTATCAATTAATTGTCAGTTAATACATTTTTAATTGGTTACATTCTTAATGCTGATTAACTGTTTAATGATTAATCATTGACATCCCTACTGGGCAGAAAAAAACTAAATTAAATATGATTTTTGCACATCGGATCCAAGCTACATTTGGAGGTGGTTTGAAATGTGATGTTCTGGCCAGTCGAACTGGATTTCAAAGTGTCTTTTGCATCACTCACGAATCGACACACAACAACGATGTCAAATCCAGAAACACATCTGTGCATCAGAGCGGCCGAGCAGAATCAATGCTGCTACCAGCAGAGCAGTACGGAGGACAGCAAAGAGAGTAACAGTCTGCGGACAGATGCTAAAATAATTTGGCTGCGGGAACTTTGGAGGCAGGCTTCTTCTGTCCATTTCTAATCTGTATGTGTTGGAAAGTTGCATCAGCATCATACTGTAGTTACTGAGGCCTACGTCGTTACCACAGCATCCCATGCAGATCGGTGATGTCTGGACACACAAATCTGATTTGATCACTTTCAAATAACAGTGCACTCTTAAATAATAAAGATCCCTTCATTCTAGCTTAAGTTTAATAATTCTGAGCTCTTTCAGGAGAATGTGTAAAATGCATAAGCTAAGTGAGAAATAGAAACCTCGCATGCTCTGCAATTCAATACAACAAATTATTCCGGTTGTAAGCACTAACTTTGTGAAATGTAGAATTTTAATGTGATATTGACACTGTATCGTTTAATGTGTTGAATGATAATATTTTGTCAGTCTAAAGGTGGTGAGGCAGCTAATGCAATGCCACCACAACTGCCAGATGCAACCAGGTGAGATCTGTAAAGTTCCCACATTAAAGATTTCAAACTTAAGTAGTTGTAGATCACTTGCAGCCCTTAGCGACTGGTTAAGAAGAGTGTTAAGTCAGCCATCAATGGTCATACAAAGCAGAGCAGTACAGTACAGAGGAGACTGGGAGAGCTGAACATTATGATGATGCAGTAAAGTTGTAAGTTGTATGTAATCTTGTCATAATAAGCATATGAACACTGATCACTGTGACTTTGACCTTTGACCTCCAAAGTCTAATCAGTTCATCTTTTAGTGTGCAGTGTGCAAACCAAACATGTTTCTTGTTCAGGTGCTGAAAGCTGTTAGATAATTGTAAGTTCTGCCTCCCAAGGAGAACTCCCAACGTCGCAGAATACTACATGCAAAATTGCTTTTTTTTATTACACTGGGAAAAAAAAAAAAAAAAATCACAATGTTTTGAGCCCAAACTGGTTTTTCAGAGGAATCTTTGTTCAACAGTACAGGAGCATCAGGTGCTGAGTGATCCCTCAGGGCCTGACAGAAGGACCAGTTTGGGCTTGAAGCTTTGTAATCTTCCTAATGTAAGAAAATCGATATTTTGCAGCAGCACTACAACACACAGCTTTAAAATTGTACAATATTAGTCAACATAATAACAGCTAGAGACAGCAGTCACAATGAAAAAATAGTAGAATTCATTGCAGTGTTATTGTACTGCTCTTTTTTAATAGAAATAATGGTGCAGTGAAGGTTGACTGATCTCACCTCATTCGGTGCATCTCCCCGCTGATTCTCCTCTGGTTTCTCCCAGGGGTGAGGGGGCGCCGGCTCCTCCCTCAACCTCATCTCCAGTCCTGCGCTGCCAACAATCCCAGCACCTCCAACCATGACTCCCCCAATCCCCAGACCCATTCCTCCTCCTACTCCGCCGCCTCCTCCACCACCACCACCTCCTCCTCCTCCTCCTCCTCCACCTCCTCCAACAGCACCCGCCACGGGTCTAGCTTTGCTGTCCGACTGACGGAGAACCGGTAGGGGAGGGGCCTCTTCGGGGGAAGCGGGGCTGAGCGGGGTGGTGGCCACGCCCTTCTCCCTCCAGAAGAAGCCGGTGACCATGATGAAGGACTTGATGTTGGGGTACGGCGCGGAGAGCTCACGCAGCAGGGAGACGTAGTGGAGGGCCTTGTAGTAGTGGAGGAAGGAGATGACACACAGGCCCACTGTGCACAGCAAGAACACCCTGTGCCGCCGCATTTTCATCCTGGAGGGAGAGGAAATGAAGAAACATGAGTCCGACTAATAACATCAGAAAACAATTTCCATTTTGGAATAATCTCTTTATTCCCATCTACACCTCTGTGGGTGAACCATAATTAACTTAAAAGTAATGGCCTCAGGGGTTGTTAAAAAGGACACAAAAAATCAATCACCGTCTCTCGGCTTTGGTAAGAGCAACAGTCTAAATAACAAGTGTAAAGTGTTAGCCTCAAGTGTACAGTATGGAGCCACGAACCTGTTTTTACCCTCCAGGCTAATACGAATGCAACAGTATTCACTGATTTTCCACTCAGTCTCATCTAATTACAAGAAAGTACCTGAGCAGACATAAAAAATGTGTGTTAAAAAAGAAAAAAAGTTTGTGACTATAAAGTTTTTAATTGATTTTTAGATGCAATGGACCCTGGAGATCTAGGCTTGTTTTTTTTTTTTGTAAATGGATAACTGAGTTAGCTTGATTTGATTATGGATGATCTGAAATGTGCCTGGATTTTCATGTCAATAAAGCTGGAGAAAAACTTAAACATTTCAAATAGTAAAACAATTATGTTTTATACATTAACAATGTTCAGATTACAGTTCCCCTCAGCTATACTGTTAGTATAGGCCTAACATTACTTTTTAGTATCTTTCATTTTATTGTTCTGCCTTTATAGCCTGTAACTTCACTATTTTGTTCCACTCTCACCGCTCACATCAGTACCATTTCCAGATAAAGGTGATAAACACACTCTATGCTACCTTCCAAGCGGCAAACAACAAATTAGAATGGCTAATTTGTGAACAGATTGGAGGATTTAGGAAGCTGTTGGTCAAATATTTCTCTCGATAGTTGGTGGAGACCAAAACAGAGGTAAAAGGAAAGTGAATACTGGACTTAGCTTCAGCACATGAAAAGAAACATGCCTCAAAATAAATGCTAAATATGTTCTGTATCTGCTGGATGTGTAAGTAAGCAACTGTTTGCTAACAAGTTTGTCATGTCATATTTGCCATTTAATCTTGTTTTGTTTTTACAGCCTGCAACTTCACTGTTTTGTTTCACACTTATCTTACCACTCTTATCAGTGTAATTTCCAGTCACAGGTGATAAACCCACTATGCTGCCTTCCTGGAAAACACAGTAGAGCATCCCAACAGAGAAATATGGATTCAGAGGTTGTAGGGTTGTATTTTCTGTTTCATATGGAAATTAGGCGTAAGAATATTTCCTTTCTTGACATTTTATGAGTTTTGTGAATGTACTTAGTGAAGTTAAGGTAGTGAGCTCGCTGCTTGCAGCTGAAACTCAGGGTGCAACCCATTAAGGGTGCAATCATAAAAGGTTTTCGCACCGTCTCCCAAGTGGCCAAATCTGTTAAATTAGGTTCACATTCAAACCTGTAAAAGTACAGGATTACTTCATCTAATATGGTTAAAAATAACAGGCATAACAAGCTACACTGATTATCAAAGGACGGTTTGTGGCAGCGCTACGGCCCGACTCTGTCCAGTGAGCTGTGTACAACTCATGCTGATGATCATGCTGATTAAATGATTCAATTCATTTTCCATACCGTAGCTTTTTATTAAGGATGATTAAGGGCAGAAGAAGAGTGAAGTCAAAAAAGAGAAAAACTGTCATTGCATCATTATTTATACCGACTTTTAGCTTCCAATAGAGGACTAGCTAAATGTGGATGAGATTAGAGATAAAGAGACAGATGAGAAGAAAATGTACCCCTTATAAAGGGATGACACAGACCAATTACAGATAATCCTTATCTAGTCCTGTTTGTACACATCTGCCTGATCCATTTCACCTACATTTTATCTCTGTTACAATAAAAAAGGGACTTTAATAGAGCATAAAAGTGGACTCAAAGCATCTGAATGTGAGTGTCTGTCTTGCTTTGGAGTGGGATTTCCTTTTTAGCCAAGCACAGGCAGTGCGGTCAAAAGAACGGGGACACTCGATGCTTACGCAGCAAGATTTATTATTGCACTCTAATCCATCTTCAAAAAATGTTGGACATCTGAACACATTAAGCATACAATGTGCAGCGGGAGATGAAAAACAAAACACTGAGGTAAGGGGAAAAAAAAAGAGCCAACTCTGCCAGTGACCTCCCAGCTATGCATCGCATGAATCTGAAGTAGCTTGTTCAGCACAACCCCCCCGAGGGTCTCGACTACTGGGTATGAAACGAGAAGAGGAGAGGGAAGAGGAGTGCGAAGAAGGGCAGGGGAGGAGTAGTGAGGGTCCAGCTGAGGATGGGGGAGGACAAAGAAGGAAGAGGAGGAGAGGATGGGAGGTGCCGGTATGGAGAGATGTGGTCCAGTGGAGGGAGGAGAGGAATGAATGAGGCATGAGTGGGAGCGAATGTCAGGGCAGAGATGAGAGGAGAGGAGAGGAGAGGAGGGAGAGCGAGAGCGCTCTGTGGGGATGAAACATTTTACATTCATGTGCTGCATTGGCAGAACATTGTGAAACTAAACCACAGGCTCAAAAAGGTTCGTGTTAACAGCTTAACACAAATACATTAAGATCTTAGCTGCGAGTGTAATCACATCAGTCTGCACGCTCATCTAATGCCGCGTTCCAGACAACTTGGAACTGAACATTTCTAACCTCCTACTAGATAAAGTACACTGTAACACCACTCAAAGTTCCCACTGGTGAACTCAAATCTATCAACCCGGACTTCATGAAGAAGCAGTTGTACTAGCATGAAACAACAATGGCAGCACCATGGAAGCCTTAAATAATACATACTATCATATAGTAAACCCTTCATGTAAATTGACTTTAATTTAGTTTAATCTCTCTCCTGTGTCGCTGCTGCAGAGGAGTTGCCTAGAGTTTAAAGCGATATTCCACCCAGAATGATAATCACACTCAATATGTACTCACCCCTATGCCGATGTGAGGATGGGGGAGACTTCGTATATCTCTTAATTGATGCACGTTGTGAAAACATCGCGAGATATAAAAGTCTCGCGATACATCGACACCATGTTTACATGCTACCTGGGAGGCTACAGTTGACATTTCGGCTAAAAACATGGTGTAAATGGCGTCTTTTGTGGTTAAATTTTAATTTGTAGGCTCACGGACACTTGGATTACACCACCCAGCAGGGATGGAGACATTTTGTGTTTGTTTTGTGTTTTTTTTTTTCTTTACATTTTACATTGGTCACTATTCACTGCCATTGTACTGGATTGGCTGCACCCTGTTTTCTGCTGAAACTCCAGGATTGTTTTAGTGAACTGAAGACCTTCACCCATCCTCACATCGGCATAGGGGTGAGTACATATTGAGTGGATTATCATCTAGAGGTGGAATATCGCTTTAAGTTACAGCTGATGAAAACACAATATTTCCTGATTTTGTAGCTTCATAATAAAAGCTTGTAGATAACAAAATATATTTTAAAATATTCTTCTATTCTGAAGAATTTACATGGTTCTAAATACGAGCGCTTCATCATTAAACACACACCTTCAAGCTGTGCTGGGCTGCAGCACCGAGTCAAACCGAGTCAAGCAGCACATGTGAATGAAAAAGGAGCAAAAGAGGTGATAAGCTTTCACTGACTCCGCCAAAAAGGGGTGAAAATAGTGTATTCACATGGGTGTTGTGTTTGCATTACTGCGAACTGGAGCGGGAGACGATAAATATCAGTGTCTGCTGCAGAGTCATTTGACCTGCGAGTGAAAGCTGATTGTACCCTTTCCCACTGATGAAAAAAAGACATGTTAGCGGGTGTTAGTGGGTTTTTTGTTCAGTGTAAAAGGGGCTAAAGAAAGTCAATTGGTCAGGGTCAGACAAGTATTTTGTTTACTTTTGGCATCATGCACCTAGAACGCTTGAAGTTCAGAAGCTGGAGATTTCAACTGGGAAATTCTGACCTCCAATGTTGTCTCGAACGCAGCACAAGTCCTACATTTTGAAAATGAATTATCCAAGGTTGGACAAAGTCATTATCTTGCAAGTCACAAGTCTTGGCTATGAAGTCTCAAATAAAGTTCCAGGTCAAGAGCCAAATCAAATTCTTAACTTTGCATTTGAAACAAATTATTTGAGTCTGACCCAAGTCACAAGTCATGTACTTCAAATTCACACAGGCCCCTTCTAATTTCTCCATTTCCTGAAGATCATCGTTAACAATCACTAGCTCATCTCTACATCAGGGATGGTATGATTCAGCATGAAGAATAGTCACATGGTGCAACCTATAGGGTTAGCCTTAGGCAACCCTCACCTAACCCTGTCTTATGGGACGCTCTTCCATCTAAGAGGACCTGCACCCTCTGTGGATATAAACGGCTCATTCTAAGGTAACGAAAACACACGATTCTTATTTTCAGGTGATTACACATTAATGAAAACATGCTTCTCAATTCCATTCTTGCCATATACAGTAGATCTGCCAATAGATCCCCCTAAATCTTAACACTAACACCTGACACAAGTTGTAGAGAGATCCTGATAACTAACACACACACACAGAAAAAACAAACAGGACCACTGAAGTCAAATCATTTTAAATGTAGACATTAACATTATCTTCATAAGTGCTTGGAGCTTGACATGAAACATTTGGGAAGCGTAGGTTGAAATCTATCACTAAAAAATCATCACCTCATCAACTATGCACCAGTTATCTCCAAAGATCCACTTTTTCCCCAAATCTTTTTTTATTTTCAAAAAATCTGAAGAGTCTCTAGGATAGGAAAAAAAAAAGAAAATGTAAACAGTCTCAAATGAGATGCTGATGCTCTTTTCAGATCATGTTGTGGGAAGGAAATCTGTCCCACGCTCAACAAGCCCTAATACTGCAGTTCTGCCATAAATATGCAACCATCTACAGATAGAGATGTTTTTTTGTTTTGCAACTCCTCCATCTTCTCACTAGATGCCGTGCTGCTTTTTGAAAATATAAATGAAGCATACATAATTCCTCGGCTGATATGAACAATATCGCACATGGAAGAGAAGAGAGGATAAAGCAAGTGGAGGTGATGGGAGCAGAAGGGAGGAAAGAAGAGGTGGCGAAAAGAAAAGAGGAGACGAGGTGGAAGCTGGTGGTGTTGTTTGGTGTTATTACTGAAGCGCCGCGCCACCTCATCTTCCACTGCCACATCCGCTCTGCAAGTCTTTCAATTCCCCACTATTATCTGTCATCTTCAATTCCCCCTCACATTCGCTCTCTCCTTCACTCCACTCTTCTCCGTCTCCCACACAGCCCGCCATAAAAGACAGGCGGAAACGAGGGGTGAATAAAAAGACTCATCTCTCTTTCTCCATCAATACACAGAGAAATTGGAAGAAACTGTGACAGAGGGAAACAAAAGGGGGGGGGGGGGGGGGGTTCTTTCTTCTGCAGCAAAAATCCACATATGCTGCATGTCAGATTTCGGGGATGACTTGGTGAGGAGTCATAAATTAGTGCACAAAAACGTGTATTTTTTTAAAAGCAAGTGGCGCAAAGCCACGACAGTTTAACACCTCCAGTTGGCTACCATCGTGAAACAAAGATTTAGGTCAGTGGTTCTCAAACTCCTGGAGGGCACATATGGAATTAAAGCTGAATCAATCTGTTTCATGTGGGAATGATAAACGGTGTTTTCATGCCAGCCAGGTTTTTTTTTTCTTTTCCTCAGGTAGCAAAACCAAATATTAGGAACACTGAGCAGAATTGTGACAGGTAAGTAAAGAAACCCAAAGCTTAAAAAGCTTAGCAGGTAACTTGCTGAGAGTTAAATGAAAAGAGCGACACCACTCAGTATGCTAAACAGAGGTGTCACAATTTCAATATTCAAAATGAGCCTTTAATTTCAAGAATCAAAGGGCAGGATTGGCAGTCCTCACACTATTTATTTTTCTCTCCACTACGGCCTAAAATTGAATTCTCAAATTAATTATTTTTAGTAGTAGAGTCTCTTGTGTGTTAACTAGATTTCATTTGCTACTATATTGAGTTTACTGAACATGAAATAATGGGCTTTTATACTTACTATATACATTAATACAATATTATTATATACTACTACTTTTAACAAGTTTAAAGTTTGTAAAGACCTCGGATATTCAACTTATTCACAACTTTATGATGCATGTATCTCCCCTGTATTAAATTATGCTTCGGGGATATGGGGTTTTAAAGATTGTAAAGTATCAGATTCCATACAGAACAGAGCTGCACGCTGTTTTTTAGGTGTTCATAAGTTTGCTCCTATTTTGGCTGTTCAAGGTGATCTGGGTTGGATTCCTGGTTCAATAAGACGTAAATGTGAAATGATTAGACTGTGGAATCGTCTGCTTAATGTGTCAGATAACAGGGTTAATAAACACGTTTTTCTTTGGAGTAAATGGCACAATTCTCCATGGGTTAAAGAGACTGATTATATCTTTGAAGAAGCTGGCTTACAGTATATGTATAGTAATAATTTAACATGCAGCATAAATGCTATTAGAAGAAAGTAATTTGGATTGAGACAAAATGGTTAAATGATATTTTATTAAAACCAAAATTACGAACATATATTCAAATCAAACATATTTATGGCCCTGAATCTAATTATGCAAATTTAACAAGGAGACAAAGATCTTTAGTTGCCCAGCATGAGAACAGGAATCCTCCCTCTGAACCTTGAATTGGCAGATTTAAAAACATCCAGGAGGACGATAGATTATGTGAATTGTGTGATTTAGGGGAAGTTGAGAATGAATCACACTTTCTTCTGTATTGTCCTTTTTATGATGAGTTAAGAATACAGATATTCAGTGACATGTTTGTTCAAAATCCTTGTACTTGCAGCATCTGGGACCTGTACACAGAAAAAAGAATCTGAAAATGTAAGTGACAGCTGTCAGTGCATGCAACCAATCACCTGTTGATCTTTTTAAATCAAGACCTGATAGTCTAATAATGGCATTAATCTCAGTGCAAACTTTTTTCTTTTTAATTTGCGAAAAAAAATCAAATCAAATCGTGACCTTAAAATCCAAAGTCATATCAAATTGTGGATTTGGAGAATCATGACACCCGTAATGCTCAATATGAAGCTAAAGCTAAGAAATGGTTAGCTTAGATTAGCATAAATGCAAAATATGTAAGTTCTGCCACTCACATTAAAACATGAACAAAAAACTTAGTTTGATGATGTCTGAAGCGGTGTGGAATTTTTTTTTTCTTCCTCATTACATAGCTGTGTTAAATACTTGATTCTGTCTGTTATTTCTGTATACCAGTCTGTTGTTATGAAGAACAGACTGTTGCTATGGACACAGTTCTGATCATAGACTCTATACAATTATTGTTAAATAATTAAAAACATTTTTAAGTTATAATATTTTGTGTCAAATTTTGGATTTTTTTTTTGGTACATGACCACGTAACAAGCAGGATAATATACAGTGTGCAGGTCACTATTGCAAAATAAAGCCATAAAATCACTTTGTAACCATGGTTCGTGTTGGGATCATGCAACATCCTGATTTATTTCACAATTTATTTCACAATAACAACCTGCTCACTGTAATTTATTCACTTCATGCCGAGTCATGTTTGCCAGCCTCCCTCCTCTGTCAGACATCACTCTCTCATGTATCAGACATATCCTGGGGTTTCATGGAAGTTATAGAAACTTGTGCCTAGTAGGAAAATCACCATTACCTTGAATAAATTATGGATTTCTCTGGATTTGAACATTGTTAAAAACATTTTGGATAATGTAAGTACACAGCTCTGCAAAATACATATCATACGTCTAGTCACTGCAAAACATTTTAATGCAGAAATGTTACATTGTAGCTTTAACAACTGAAAAGAGGAAACAGAAAGCTCTGTCCAAAAAGATAAAGCTAACTCACTGATTGATTGATACTGTTATTGGGTGCTCTGTTTCACTTGACACAGACAGTCCTGACACGCACAATATTTGAATGAACATGAATTTGAATGAAAATGTCACGTAAATTGCCCTGAATGCAAATGCTGGAAGCGGGAGATAATATGCAAAGCAGCAGGTAGTGCATGAGTATTGAAGAGCAGTGTGAGAGTTAGAGTAGGCCAAAACTCTAGTTGAATGAGACAGCTTGCGGGACTATATGTTTGAAAAGTATATGGCTATAAAACAACCTTTGTACCAGCCTGAATGACTGTGATGTTAACCGTGTAAGAGCAGAGAAACTGCATACAGTTCAGGACAGTTGTGCACCAAACTGGGAACTAATTGGATTAATAGTTTAAAGGTAGTCGGTGGTTTTGTTTTTTTTTAATTTCTACTTTTAATCTGTTAACTCCTTTAAACATTCATAAATACACGAACTGTTACAATTATTTAAGAGAAATTTCGTTCACTACTGAAAACATTTTGAATATAAAAACAGAGAAATCACAGAAATCAGAATCAGAAATACTTTATTGATCCCCGGGGGGAAATTGTCAGTGTTACAGTTGCACCCATTCAAGAAAGACTAGAATAGTAAAAGAAACATATATAACATATAGAAATATAAAATATAGAAAAACAACAAAGTGTCGTTGCCATGGTGACGTGATCGAAGTCACCCGAGATGGCGGTGAATGCACTCGGGTGTTGAGTCTGGAGACGGGCTATGGGGAGTGAATGACGTCACACCCGACGTCGGGTTGGCAGAGGGAGGGATGTACACGGTCACAACAATGGCATGTGAAAACTCCCATGGCAAATAATACGGCCTGAGTCCCAACAGTTCAATGTTCGGCAACAGATATGTTCCTTAATGAGCTTGACGGCCAGCTCCCCTCCTTTGCGCTCACCACTCTTGGTGCAATCCCAGTCGGCCCGAACAGTGTGAAAGCCGCTGATGGAGACGTTGTTGTCCGGTATGTCCTGGTGCAGCCATGTCTCCGTAAAGCACATGAGACTACACTCCCGGTGCTCCCTCTGACTCCTGGCTAGTGCTGTTAGCACTTCCATCTTATTAGCCAGCGACCTCACGTTGCCCATGATGAGAGAGTGGAGACACGGCTTATATCTCATCTTCTCCATAAGCCTCAGTAGCCTCGACCCGATTCTTTTCCTCTGCTGCTTCATCCCTCCCCTGCATCCTCTGTGCGTGTATCCAGAGCTCTTCGGGTATGCTTGTTGATCTGGCCGCAATGCCGGCTAGCTTAAGAGCGATCAGCTGATCCCTCGTGCAGACAATGCGGCTATGGAGTTGCCAGGCAACAATGCCAACAAACAATGGTCCGGCTGAGTGAAAAAAGTACTTCCATGGTGCGAAAAAACAGACCAGAACTCTCTCTACCAGCATGTTTAGAGAGGGCACAGCTTAACAAAGTTGATTACAAAAAGTCAGGCAATCATAAAAAAGAGGATAGCTAAAGTTAGGAAAACAGAGAAAAAACGATCAGGAGCGACTGCAACAGGCTGCACGCTGCCAGTTGGCGCATGCAAATGACAAAAGGGAGAAAATTTACCACATAATCTACCGAATGACCAGTCCACACAACCCACCACCAATTCCGTTTACAAAAGCACTTATAAACAGATAACTGCTGGCATCGTGTGGGCGTTTTCTGCATATTCAGGGAGCCCAGGTAGCTCTAAGCCCAGACATGATTGTAGACATAATTCCAATGTTGTCATGTCACCAGGCGTTGCCAGTCTACATGTTGCAACCTTCCTCTCCTCTGCGATGCCGCCTGTCAGATAATGCACAGGGTGGAGTTTTTAAAAGTCAGATAACAGTGAGTGTTGGCATAGACCAGTTAAAGAGATAAACTTTCAAAATTGCATTATGCTTTCTTGTTATTTTTAAGAATTTTGTAATCTGGCTGAATCATTGTTTGGTCCGTAAAATGTCAACACCCAACTCAAGGATTATCATGAAGACTAAGAAGAGCAGCAGAGAAGCTGTAAACCTCATAAAGAGCTGCTCCTGTGTGAAATTCTAAGAAAATTATTTGAATTATGACATTTTCTGAGAATTTCCCCTTGGAGTTAAGAGTAGATCCTGATAAATTGGCCCTTAAGAGAGCTCCTAAGGTGAAACACTGTCTTGAGTCGGGAGGAGGACTTTTAATAGACTTAAAAGCCTCTTAAGCAGAGGAGAAAATGGCAGAAAGACAAAGAGGTAACAGAAATGTTCTCCAGACGCTGAATGACAGTGAGTTAATGAAACGCTTCAGATTAGATCTTGTAGGGATGATGTTTATGGTCGATCTCATTAGATATGTGTTCACATCTACCACGCAATGCTATTATACCAGAAATTAAAGATATCATAACATTATTTTGGGGAAAAAAAATGCAAGTGCAGCAGTGATGACTTGGGTCTGTCATCAGCAGAGTGATCGCACAAACAATTACAGCGCTTTCACTGTCTCATAATGTGACGCAGTTAATTTCATTTCCACTGGCTGTCCACAGGAGGACATTCATGGACACAGACAACCTCCCCTGGTAATATTAGATATATTAAATTGTAAAAATAGCGGCACGGTAAACAAACATAAGCAAATAAATATGACTAACAGGGATAGTTTGAATCATTTGAAGTAGGGCTGTATGAGGTTCATATCAATCGTCAGTCTATTGGCTACAGTAGAGTCAGGTGACATCTCCCAGTTTGAAGAAGCAGAGAGGAGCACCAGCGCAGAAGCTGAACGATGAACTGCTGTGGTCAGGCTCAGCAACAAAAGGTATTTTAGCCAGAAAGGTCCAACTGAAAAATTCAATGTCCGTTTTAAGTGTACACTATTTTTAGAATATTTTCCCGCTTTACTTTTCTGTCAGACATCATTTTCCAACGGGAAACTGCCATTACACAAACCAAACATCACCCTTTTCAAACCAACCAAACTCCATGGGCGAAATCAGCAATTTTACCTCAGAGAACAGGAGAGTTGCTGGTCTACCGCTGCCTTGTTCTGATTGTTTGCGTTATCGTGTGACTCTGGTAAATCCAAACTCCAAAATCTCACAATAACACAAACAGGTAGGCCCTACATGAACCTACCTGTCTGCGGATTATCTGGAGTAAACAGGTCATGATTCCTGGAATTTTTAATTTTTCAAATGTATTTTTTTATGCTTTTTTATGAGCAACAGAAGCCAAATTAGTCCTATTATGTCAAAGAGAACTATGTACTACCGACGATACGTATTTTAGATTTTGGGGTGAACTGTCCCTTTAATGTGTATTTACAGACATATGAATTTTTAAAAACAATCAAAACTAACTAACAAACAAAGAAACACTTTTGATTTGGCAGCCCCCGTGCAGTAGTTCTGAGGACCACTGAAGACCCATGCTGCAAACAGTAAAATGTTTGCATTTTTTCTTAAATAATTAATTATCAAAGTGTTTGGTTATTAATGTTCATTTGCTTCAAATTATAATTGTGACTATTATTCTTCAGGTTTTATTATTTTTACTAATTTGACTTTTTTTTAAAACTTTTTACTGCCTCTTTTATCTAAGTTTCTTATTTGTGTTTCTTTGTGTGAAGCTTTTGTTTGTTGTTTTGCTCTGCTATATTGTAAATGAGTTCTCCACCTCAATTTAATTCCGAGGTAAAATAAAGGTTGAATGAATGAAAAATGGATCAGTAATTTTCTGCCAATCAATTAATCACCAACTTGTTTCAGTTCTACTACAACACACTCTGTATGTTGAATTAATTTCTCTTTATATATTTTCCTTAATTCGATGTTTTGCTAAGCATGTCTTATTTTTTTAGTTAATTTTATTGTTGTATTGTGTTATATTAGATAGTATAGATTAGCATAGAACTTTACAAATTCTGGTTTTGACAGGTTCTGCAGTATTATCACTATATGCTAACACAGCTAAACATGCTGATAAGATGGGACAAAAATGCACACAGACACCAACATGCCCTCATGGCCTCCATATCTTAATGCTTCTCCCATTTCTATCTTCATTTTAATCTTTAATTCCTCTCTGCTGTGGGGAAAAAAAAAAAAAAAAACACTTCAGGACAAAAAGCTGTTTAAAATCTTGCCAACCAATGGCGAGGGCAACACCCAGCACCCGTCTCTACGCTTGACAAGTCAGCCAATCAAAACTGGGCATGTGTTCAGGTCTGGAATGCATTGAATTGAGGGAAGAGGAAATTTTCAGAAAACTACTTTTTGTGTGTTTTGATTCGGGCCGGCTCGAGTTCCTGTGTTTATACAACTGAAAGCTTTTATTTGAGGACAGTCTGATATCAGAGGGGGTGGAGAGTCTGCAGATAGTTCCTCTCCCCCACAACGCTGTTTATCTTATCACTGTGGTCTTACTTGTAGATTTCACATTACACCCCTGCTCCAAAACAAAAACTCCCGTCCCTCACTTTCTTTCCATTGTTCCCCACCCCCTAAATCTGCCTTGGTGGGAAGTTTTTTTTTTTTTTGGAAAGTTTTTGGGACTGCACATGCACCCCGGGAGAGTTTAGAAAAGCCCAGACCGCTGGTTGACGAACGCAGCCCAAACATTTGGTTTGGAGACACAGAGGCCGATTAGAGTGATAAACAACCACAGAGAGGGACAGAGGGAGAGAGCGAGAGAGGGAGAGAGGGAGAGGGAGAGAGAGAGAGAGAGAGGGAGAGAGAAAGAGAGGGAGAGTACATGCCCGAAGTTCACCCATTTAACTGCTCCTAATTTCATCAGTCTGTGAGTGTGTGTCTGTGTCTGTGCTGCCACTGTTGACCTGTTGAACCAGTTTCACAATGAACTTGGTTAGTCCTTGAATTTGGGGATGGCAAACAAAAGAGGGAAGGGGGGATGTCTGTCTGTTGTCATGGCTACAGTGGGATTGGGAGGGAGCGCCATTGCTTAATGAGGGGTAAATTGCACTATATATAGCTCTCATTTCTTATTTTTCTCTGAATAGTTATCCACTTTAAAAGGCAATGTTATTTATATTTTTCTCTTAGTATAAATCCTTTACAGTTATTCATTTATCTGTAAAAGTGGAAGGTGTAATATAGTGTATAGTTTATATACATTTTATTCTATTTTCATATTTTATAAAAAATACTTTATTCTCATTTTATTTCTATTTTTATTTATCAGTCTTATATTCTTTAAACAAACAAAAGCTGTAGCAGTACATGTACCGTTCTGATTATTAAAAAAAAAAAAAAACAGGCAAAAAATTGAGAAAAAACAAAACAAAACAATGCAAACAAAAAAGATTTGCAGGGCAAACACTCTGTATGGTTACAGTATAAATCCAAACCTAATTAGCATCTCATTTGCATCTCCTACCCATTTTTCTCATCCCTCTGCAGCTGAGAGCATGTTTGATGAGCTGTCAATGTCAAATAAGGATCTCATTTACTGTAAATTACCATGATCAGTATAAAAACTGGGTGAATATAATTTAGAACCGAACAGGCCGTATTTGTTGTGGAGCTGTATGAGATATTTATTCGGTGTGTCGGTGTGTTAATTACACAGATGTTAGTCGGCATGCCCCCCGGTTAGGAGAAGCAGAGAGGAGTACCAGCACGGAAGCTAAGCGATGAACTGTAATGGACGGGGTGAGGAGCAACATTTATCTTAGCCACTTAAAAAGGAACATCTTAAAAAAACCTATATCAGTTCAACCAACCAGACTCCATAGGTGAAATCAGTCATTTTAAGTGCCAGAACACAGAAGTTACTGCCCTACTGCTGCCTTGATCCGTTAGTTTGTTTGTGTTATTGTGTGATATTGGTTCATCTGAACCATCGTTTTAAAACACCAAAGTCACAGAATAACACAAATAAGCTTACAGATCGAGGCAGCAACTCCCCTGTTGTGCGAGGTAAAATGACTGATTTCTCCTATGGAGTTTGGTTGGTTTGGAGAGAGCAATATTTGGCTTACATAACAGCAGTTTCCCGTTGGAAAAAGGCCGTCTGATGCCAAAGGAAAGCACTGGAAATATTCTAAATATAACGTCCACTTAAACTGATATAGATCTTTTTAGGTGGATCTTTTTCAAGTGGCTAAAATACCTTTTATTGCTGACCCTGTCCAAAGTAGCTTATTGTTTTGCTTCTGTGCGACCATCTGCTATTCCAAACTGGGGGTGTGGCGCATACACTGACTGACCGATACGTTCCACATCAACTTATCCAAACACGTAAAAAAACACGTATTTTTAGATGGTGGCGTTATAGATGTGAGTTACTGTAACTGAGCTCAGCCAGACACCACAGAAACCAGCCAGTTAATGAGCAACCCTTGTACTCTGTGCTGTGTTGTGTTGTGTGGAGGAATGATGAGTGAGAGGAGAGGCCTGTGTCTATTTTTGTGCTGTCATCTATTGTCTGGACAGGAACAGTCATACAGTTGGCTCACCACGGTTGGCTCAGATAAAGCATGCTAAAAAAAGTAATTAGCACACCAGCTAGCTAGCCCGGCTGCCAAGTGCAATGTTTCATATTATATAATCAGTTTAGCATTGTGAAGTGTATTATATTCATTTGTTAGGCTTTATAGTAACATTTCAGTGAGTCACATGTTCAAGCTGAGGACACGTTCACCGTTACCTCAGGCATTTCTCTCATGAACTGGCCAATTTAGCTGCCAGCAGCATTTACCTGCTAAGTGAGTAGCCACTAAAACTACACTAGTAGATACATGACGGGTGGAATCACACACCATCCACACCCTGTTACATAAATATAACTGTCAGTAGGCAGCAGATGGGACTCTGGGATTCAATATTCAGTGCTGGACCTGACTACAGCAAAAGTGCACAACAACAGTAAGTGCAGATATACAAGCGTTTACACACACAAAGCAGACACACTTCAGCACACACAATCTCACACTTGGTGGTCGGTGGCTTTAAAAATTTTGCCACGTCAGCTAAACTCTTTCATAGGTGGAATGACAAACGATGCAGTGGCTCTCCAAAGTGCTTAAAGGCCTTTGTTTTATAAGAACTCAAGGCAGTAAAGCTGTGCTCTTGTGTGTGTGTGTGTGTGTGTTTTTGTGTGTGCATGTGTGCGTGACGATGCTCCATGAGAAGCGAGGCCGTCTCAACTAAATCCCCTTTTTCTTCTCTTTCAGCACAAAGAAAACTCACAAACATCTTTCCACATGGGAAAGCACTTTGGTATCGTCTCATCTGAGCTACAAAGCGCCTTTCTCGGCTTATTCAGCACCACCCACAGCCTCTGACCAGTCTGTTGACCTCACCTAACAAGCACCCTGGGGGGATATCGAAACAAAACAAAGCACCTTGGGTGCAGCATTTAGTGAGACCGACATCCAACCAGACCATCACAAGTTTGGCCCAATCAAAGTGCCCTTAGTTGAGGCCCAGAAACAAAAGAAACAAACTCTAATTGCACTGTGTGCAACCACACGACTCCAACTTAAAATGAGACACAAACTTTACCAGGCCACCTTTTGTTTGTGAGAGACAGCGAGACATCAACTAATTTTGAAATACAGAAGGGCAGGGTTGTATGCCTCCACGAACCAATCCAAGTTAGACTTTATTTATTTACATTTAATTTTGCTAATTTAATAGTCTGCAGAGTGACAAGTGCTGCTCCGGCTTAGGATAATGCTGTTGGCCAGCTTATGGTGCACTGAGCCAGGAAGACGAGTGAGAGTAAAACAGCATGTAGAACCTGTAGACTGTTTTTGTGTTTCTGTCTGTGGAGTTTAAATTAATAATGAGGCAATTAAAGCTCAACTTAGTTTGGTAAAAGAGAGAAACTTGAATTCAGAAGGTGATCGGTTGTATTTTTCTGAAAACATGTGTGACAATATTTCCTTTCTCGACATTTTGTGAGATCATTTTGTTGCGGGTCGGATACATCGACCAGCTTTCTTATCCAGTTTAATCATAGTTGTCTTCATTTTTTTTTCCAACACTGGCAGTAGCAGCGGATATGCGATAAAACTTAAATTCTGAGCCAACAAAAGACAAAGATGATTTTAGCTTGGTTAGGTGACCTGATACTCTGTCTGGCTCCAGCTCGTGTCCAGCTAACACTGTAACATAATCTTGACGTTGGCCCAAAAAGGGTCTTCATGTAGTAAAGACTTTGAAGGAATTTAATTAAATGGTTTTTTGGTGAAATGGAAGTTATGACTATACTGAGTGAATAATTTCCAGTGTGACATTTAAACTTTTGGATATAAAAGGTCATCGCTTGTCAGATTTTGTCACAATTAGTGTATAATTGCTTGAGTTATGGCTGAAAACATGTTTCGTGAGCTCACCGTGACCTCTTAATTTTGGCTCCCAAAAATCTAATCATCCTGTAGTCCAAGTGGAAATTTGTGCCATAAGTTCGAGGAAATTCCCTCAAAGCCTTCCTGAGATATCATGTTCACAAGAATGGCTTGCAGTGACCTTGACCTTGGTCATTCGTCCCAAATTTTAAAGAATTCTCTCCAAGTGTTCCTGAGATGAACGGGCAACCTGAAAACATACTGCCTCCAGCAACAGCTGTCACTGACATGGGGGTATAAAAATCCCATTGTCTTAATGGGCTTTTTTTTTTGTGAACAGAGACAACAGAAGAGTATCAGCATCAGGTGGGAGCTTGTGGGATGAATCATGCATTGAAGTGGACACAAAAGGGGGAGTGTACATTCACACCCACAGCCTGTAATGTTATATCCCTTTGCATGTTGAAGGTCAGAAACAGAATAGCACGCTCTGTAATCGAAAACGGACAGTATATAAGGTGTCAGGTGTTGGGCAGATGAGGCCATAATTTAACACAATTTAAAGTCCATCTCCTCTAGCTGAAAAACCGATAAAGTATAATAAATGGAAAACTCTGTTGCCAAGCAGATAATGCATAGACGTCTATAGGATAGTGGCGGCCATTATGGAAGCATCTCAGTATGTATTTATCTACCAGACCATTACTGAGAGGTAAACATGCTTTAGTCCTCCTGACTCTTAGTCAGTCAAAATAATACATTTGGGGGCATTTGTCTTTATTTTGGACTTGATGAGAAGCCTAATCAGTTAATTAGAGAAATAATTGTTTCATCCATAATCAAGATAAGCATCAGCTGCAGCCATAAGTATTTAATTTCACACAGGCTAAAACCTAAAATCCCTTTTCATACAGACGTTGTTTTGTTACAAAATCTATTTAAAAAGTGCAATTTCCCATTCTGATAAACAAGCACCGGCATGAAATTGAACTGAAAATGAAAAAAAAAAAAAAAAAAAGAGTTACTTTTCTTACATTAAATCTTGAGCGTCAGGCCGTCCCAAGATGGATGAGTTTCAGAGTAAAATGCTTCAGCCATTAAGTTTTATTGTGCCTGAGCCTTCCACTGCCAGAGTATTAAGAGTAAATCTCTCATCATGCACTGCTGACTGCAGTTCCCCCTCTTGTTCTGCTCTTAATGCCCAGCTGTCTTATAGGTGGTTTCCTCCATTAGCAAACAAGCATGGGTCACTGGAATGATTTGGAGCAAATTATTCGTCACCAGCACTTCACCACTCGCACTCTGAGTAGATTTACTGCATTTCCTCCGTCACGCCCCCCCCCCCTCCCTCCTCCCGAAATGTGACACGTAAGTGTACTTTATATTTTGCTCATTAGTTCAGGAAACTCATCTGAAGTTTCCTGTCAGGTCTTGTGTGTCAAGTATTTTATTTCAAAAGTTACCGTCCGGGCTTCCTTTATTATATTTTAAGCTGACTGAATCTGAAAAGACAGGTTGAGGTAATTTTGAAATGATTCAGTATTAATTCAGTTGTACTTGAGAAAAGATTTTCAATAAGCTTGACCCATTAATGTCCACGGTGGAATTTTATCATTTCCTTTACAGCACTTCAAGCACTAGCTGAGCTAAGTACAAATCCACTGAAAATTTTAAAATTAGTCAAAGTATTAGGCTTTTTTTTTTAGTCAGCAAGAGAACATTGGAACCTGCATCTACACTAGGAGTTTTGTGATGAGAATTATAAGATAAGTAACATCATGAGATTAACAGCTGAATTTAATGTAAATATAGGATATAGAAATGCCTGTATCTCAAAAACTACAGTACAAAAAGTTATATAAAATGCTTATAAAATGTTACCAGTGGATTCAAAACAACTTGAATTTCAATAATATGCGCCTTGATCCAGTGTAACTCTGATATTAACTAACTTATTTATGTGATTTAAAGCATGATAAATATGTGAAATCAAAAATGTTGATTTTGTCTTGTGTAGCCACATGTCTCGACAGTTTCCACAGCAAATGTTGTGTTTCCACCTGTAACAGAAAAAAAAAAACTGTGGGGTTTTCCCTTAACATACTAAATATAGTCACTGATGGGTTAAGATATTAAGTTAAACCAATAACTGTTCCATCACTGTCAAAGAGTTTTAACTCTCAAACAATGCATGCTGAGAAGTCCGCTAACATGCTGTGCAATGCATGTTTCTTTAGAAACTTAGTTTAATGAGGTGATTGAACTGTGTACAGCACATTCATTCAACTCATCCTTTCAACTTAAAAGACTTCAAGTTAGAAGAACTCATGTTTATAAGTTCTGACGCATTTGAAATTAAATACTTGAAATTCATTTTAACTTTAAGTTTAGTTAACTTGAATAAATAAAACTTGTACATTTATGTTAATTTAATGAGAAAAGATTAGTTGATTCAACCAGCTTCTTGCCTGATTTTTTTTGCAGTGCATATTTACATTAATAAACCAAAAGCACGCTTGATCCTGCTCTGTACACTTGCTGGCTCTAAGGAGAGACGTCACTGGTGCTCTGTTATTGTTTTATCCCTCAAGTTAAGCTAAATTTCACTAAAAGAGGAACTTTGCATGCAGACGTTAAACACTGCACTACTATAGACAATTAATGCACGTTGAAAAAACGGCCAACAGGATGTGACTCGTGCACACTGACAGATGCTAATCAAACTGCTGGGTAGCTTCTGGTTATTTCAAAGGGACTTTACAGACAGCTAGCAATGATATAAAGTTATTCTTTTTCAAAACTCTGACTGTTTTAGCCTCCGTGTGATATGATAGCTGTTCGCTCGTGCATCCTGCATGCTGACAAAAAGACTGTTTGTATTCTGTGCCCGTAATGCACGTTCATTAGAGTCTTTTCCTGGATCTGTCTGGCTGACTGCCATGCTTGATTTGTGGCTTTTGAGTCATGTTGGTTCTAATTGTGTTAAGCTGTTTTTGAATATATGTGATGCTTTTGGATAAACGCCACAAACCATTTCTAGGCCTGAGTGCATCACATGCCCAAAAAGACTTTGGCCACCACACAAACTAAGCCACCTTTTTTTTTGCTGTTATGATTGATTTGTTGTATAAAAGCATCCATGAACATCACAACCAAGAACTGACTTTAGTTTGCGTTTTAGCATATTATTTGGAGCTGTTCCCATGGGTGTTCTTATGCAGAACAAGGTATTCAAATATGGCAGCCTATTCATGCCAATATTCACTTAGCACATACGCTAAAAAAAGGTTTCTATCACGTCCTACTTTAATGACCATAATGTCAATGCATAAGTGTCTTTCCCTGAATCCACTTAGCCGACAGCCATATGCTTGATTTGTGCCTTTTAAAGGTCCATTGTGCAAGATTTGTGGAATGAAATATAATATTCAGAAGTTTTCAAGAGTGTATAATCACCTGAAAATAGGAACTGTGTTTTCGTTACCTTAAGCCAGGTACACACTGTGGCTGTTTGGGCTGTCCCACATGAAAACAGCCCAGAAGAAAAATAAGGAAACGGGTGGAAACCAAGAACCACCTGATCTGTCAGCATAAGATGAAAGATTCACTGCAGTTTTTCTAATTATCCATCAGTGTGATAAGAAATGAGGGTGAAAGTGATGAAATCCAGCAAAGATTTTCACCCAATAATAACAATAATAAGCACTTTGTGTTGCATTTTATATATAATTATTATTATTATATTATTATTATTATTATGAGTAGTAGTATCATTATAAAAACAAAATCATGACATGATAGATTCCTAAAAACATGAATGACATTTCCAAGACTTCTCTTAACATCTTTTTTTAATTAGTGTGGTTTTGAGATGCTCTGCATTTAATTAAAAAGTGTGTTTTAACATTTTCTGAGACAGCTGGGCTGTCATAACTTGTGCATACGCATCTAAAGCAGCTCTAAATTTGTTTGTAGATTTGTGTGTAAAATGCACGCGTGGTTGGTTTAAGCACAAATTTGTGAACGAGGCCGAACAAACCTTGTATTTTAGCCATGTGTCCCACATTTTATGCCGTTTCCTTTCCCAACAAATGTTCACATTTTGTTTTAAACTGTTGGTGATGGGGGAAAAACAATTCAAATTTAAAGTTTCTAAAATCCACTTAATATTTCTTTCAGCCCTGCTTGAGGTAATTTTGTATTGTGTGTGCTTATTTTTGCTTATTCAAAACAATTACATTTCAAGCAAAAAAACAGTGACAACTGTAAAAACCAAAATTCTCAGATTACGTTTGAGACAGTTTATAAGATTATTGCAATCTCACAGTCTGTAGGAGGCTTTAGATTGAACCGTTCATATCTACAAAAAGTCCTCTTCCATGGAGGAAACCATTTTGTACTGCCAGTATTCATGAACAGACAAACCAAGCGTCTCTAGATAGGGCTTTTTGCATTTTTCACAAGTTTTGCAGCCACTATAAGTTCCCCAAGGTTAAGGCGAGGTGATCTGTAAGCTCACTAGATGCCACTAAATCCTACACACTGGTCCTTAAAGCTGCATTTGACCCCTTGTTTCCCATCGTTTCAACAAACAAAAGTGAGCATAACTGTCAAATGTAAAAAGTCGAGTAATTTTAGCATAAATTTAGGGATTTTTGAGAATACATTATTGTGGCATTGTATCGCTTTAAGGCCTTAAAACACAAATAGTAGATTTTAATACTAGCTCTTATTCATGAACCTGAAAATTAGTTCCTCCTCTCTTTTCTTTCTAACAGCAGCACCAGAGAGACTAACTCTTCCTGTCTTGTCCTGCTTGAACGCTAGAATATCAGAGTATATTTTTCTCTTGTCTCTTTTGCAGCAGAATCAGGGAATTCAGCTCTTCTTCTCTGGGCTTATGGGTCACTGGTTCGGTGAGTCAGATGTCAGGAGAAAGCCAGCGTGCTAAGTGGGTTTCAATAATGCAGGCACGGTGAGGGCTTCATAAAGTGTGTGTGTGTGTGTGGTGTGTGCATGTGTGAGACTGTGTGTAAGCTAAGATAGAACCAGAGTTTAGGTGTACATGAATATTTGGAAATAGAGGGCTGGAGCTGCAGCGTGAATGTGTGCTGCTTCTGAGAGACTTGGTGCGTGTGAGGAATATTGTTTGGGTGTAGTGGGTTTGATTTAGTGTGTGTGTGTGTGTGTGTGGATTGAGGTGGGAGGATGGGAAAAGCCGGTGGAGTGCCTCCATTCCTCCGTCCTCATCTATAATTCAGCTCTGTAGCGGTCCGTGAGGTCTTTCTCTCGTTCCCCCCTGTTCGCTCTCCGCACTGAAGGTGGAGACAAGTGTTCCACGGTACATTTCACCGTCTCTCCCCATCTATCCATCCCCATCTACCGCTACCTCTCCAGAGGCCCGAGCAGCTGTGAGCAGCAACCCAGTGAATTTCACTGGATGAAGATGTTCTGAACATACAGAAATGTGCTCAAAGGGGACATATAAGATGTAACTGCAGGTTAAACATGCAGTTACATGTTCTCCATTGTGCTTGACTGAGCTTAAAGCAATCATCATTATCCACCATCATTGAGCTTATATTGTGAACTACCTTCAGGTTTTTCTCTTTTTCAAATGCCTATACTTTCATTTGTGTTTAACCATCTTACAGTTTGCTGTATTTCTCATGTGTTATGTAAAGTGTTTGTGTATAAAATCTGTTATATAATTAAGCTCTACTTGCCTTGCCATGATGACTAAGCTTTGACTCTTGCCCAACCAGGATCTTTTCCTCCATTCATCCCTCTATCTGTCACACAAAATATTGATTGGATTTTACCAAAAGCAAATCATGCACATTTTATACATACATAACATACATAAGCAAAACGTGTGTATGTAAGTGGTGGGGGGCTCAGATGGTATAAAGGCCAAAACAGAGGCCGAGATATTAAAGCTTTTAGTCCTTAGAATGAGTCAAGCTCCAAAAACCATGGGTCCTTATTCCCATAATGCAGCACCATAGCATCAGTTTTTAAGACTGTTGCTGCCTGAGAATGCTCACATCTTGAAACTCTTTGCCCCTAGTTTATAATACATGTTTTTTTTAATTAAAAATCTACAGTCTCGGGTCCAAGCTGAGTAGGTTTGGGTACCGAACTTGGTACTTTAAAGCGTAAAAATTGAATTATGTCAGTACTACTACTTTTTCACATTAAATCAATCTGTGCCCAATTTTGGCACCTGAGAGTGTACAGCCGTGGGTGCACAACTTAGAGTTAGGCTGCGGTACCGTTCACATTTGAACTGATAGGGTACCGATGCCCGGAATTCAGTACAAGTAACCAAAGGGACTTTTTTTCTGTACCTTACCCCCAGGTAATGACAAATACATAATTAAAAAACAAAACAAAACAAAAACAAAAAAACTAAGAACTTCTCAATGTCTACATTGTTAGTTATTTTTCAATATTTTATTATTTATTTAGAGCATTTTACACACTGCACAAAATGTGCCAAAATGATTAAGAGTGCACAGAGTAATAGAGTGATAGCCTGAAAGTCAAGTCTCCCTCTGCAGCTGTAGCTAACGTTAGCATGCCTGCAGCCAGCGGGATGCAGATGATGAAACTTTAAATGAGTTTTCGACAACTTCATTGATGTCTTCAGGCAGTTAATTATCTAGTTTGATAAGTTGTTTCAAACTTTTTAAAGTCTTTTATTACTCAAATTCCAGGTACCGGTGCTGGTTCAAATATCAACTGTACCTAACTCGAAACCTGAGATGCCCGAGTGACATAATTTGGGTAGTTTTCTCAATTTATCTCCAAAGCCACAGAAGACATAATAAAATTAAAGGCAGTACGCCGTACAGTTAGATTCAGTCTCTGCATTTAACACGTCTTGTTTGTAGAATTAGGAGCAGTGGGCAGCCGGGACCAGCTCCAGATTAGAGCTGCAACGTTTAATTGATTAATAATCAATTATTAAATTAACTGTCAACTATTTTGATAATTGATTAATTAGTTTGAGTAATTTTTTAAGATAAAAAAGTGAAAATTCTGACTCCAGCTTCCTAAATGTGAACATTTTCTGGTTTGTTGAGTCCTCTGTGCCAGTAAGCTGAATATTTTTGGGTTTTAGGCAAAACAAGACGTTTGAAGACGCCTTCTTGGGCTGTGGGAAACACTGATCGACACTTTTCACCATTTTCTGACATTTCACAGACCAAACTAATCAATTAATCAAATAAATAATCGACAGATTAATTGATGACAATGCATATAATCGTTGCAGCCTTAGTTGCAGCCCTGCTCCAGATGATACAACCGTGAAACAAATACAAATCAATGCAACAACAAATGCACAACAGCAACAGTTAAACTGTTTTAAACAGGTTGACTACGACTAGTTAATTGACTTTGACATGCAAAATAGGTGGACTGCCCCTTTCACAATAAAAATCACCATCCACTACTACAATATTGCTACGACACAAACATAATATTTATCAAATATATTCTCATCAACAGTAAATTGCTAATAATAGTAACAGCAGCAGCAGCACTAGTGGTAGAAGAATGTCGAGCAGTTTTAATAGTACCTGAAGTAGACTCTGCTGCAGGAGTTGTAATGGTCTGTGTTTTGGTTTTTATGTACTTGTATAATTTTAGTTTGTCAGTGTAAAAGCTGCACAGTCATTGTACCTCAGGGACAATAAAGCCTCGCTCAGCTGCTCTCTCTCTTTTCCTCTATCGAGGCTTATTCAGCCGTTCCCTTTCTTCACTTCCTTCCTTCCTTTCATTCCAACTTTCACTTATACTCTGACACCAGCACTTTACAGAGGCAGTGAAGACATGTTCGGTTCCTGATCCTGCCTCAGCAACACCGTACCATTTCCTCTGTTATTTATTTATTTTTTTTGCCCCCCTATGTCTGTGCACTGTCTCATTCCAGAAAAGGAGGCTCTGAAAGTAATGGCACACTGTCCTCCTGTCTTCCCCTCATTCACTTCAATTTAAACGTAACATGTTCCCGTAGACAGCTATGATTTCACCGATGCTAACTGAAGCTTCATGTGCTCTTCAAAAAGCTGTTGATTATATGATTTATTATTAAGCCTGTTATTTTAACAAAAGTAATAGTAGTTCTGTAACTGTGGTACTAGTTGCACTTCAGGCAGTGTATGTGGGTCCATGCAGGATTTGGTGCATTGTTAGAGTTAAAAACACACATTTACTTCAGCTCAGCTTTAAGGGTGCTTTGTTAGGGTGCGAGTGGACTGAAAAACTATACATTACAGTACATACCTACATCTTGTCGTCATCAGATCACATTCATGAGCTGCGTCTCCCTATTCTTGCAATTGATTGGTTTGCAGAAGGGCGTACGTCTGATGTCGGCATGTTGTCAGTTCAGGTCAATTCCTCTCTCATCCTATTGGAAAATAATTGAAAAGCGTCAGTTTTTTTTTCCAACTGACTCTTTTTAAAGTCAGCGGACCAAATGTCAGTTAATCATTTGGTGTCCTCCTTTCTGCTATGTGTTACCGTTTGTTTTGTTGCCCTGTTTTTCCTTTTTCTGTTTGTTACAATAGCCTCCCAATACTTCACGTAATTGGTCCGAACCATCTAAAAAAAAATTTTCACACTAGAAACAAAGCAAACCACAGTTCAACTTTATCCAGACACTAGACCATAGTGATGGGAGGTTTCACATCTGTCATTTTGGCTCGGATAAAACAAAAGTCTGAACCAAATGACGCAGGTGTAAAAGCACCCTAAATCAGCACAAGTAAGAAGTCTCAGAGGTGCTCGGAAATATACAAAGTCTGAACATCTGAAGGTCCATAAATTAAACAAATTAGCAAAGATGAAGACTGTGATACAGTGGAAACCTGGAGAAGAAGCGAGCAAGTGCACTTAAGTTGAGATAATGTTGTCAAGAAGACCTCATTCTTGCAGGTTTGTACTGCAGCAAACAATTAATCTTAAACTGAAGAGTTGGGTTGGGCAATGTCTAGCGGCATATCTATAAATAAAATCATTGCACAGGGTGGATGGTTACTCCTGTAAAGGTAAAGGCCTACTGTAATTTCAGCAAAATGTTGATGGGATAATCAACAGTGAACAACTGGGTTATATTCAGTAACTACTATTTTCAGTCTGTTCTTGATGAATTATTTGGTTGTATTGGTCCATAAAATGTCAGAAAAATGTCCAAATGTCTTTCACAAAGCCCAGGATGACGTCCTCAAATCTCTTGTTTTGCCCACAATGAAAAGATATTCACTTTACTGTCACAGAGGACTAAAGAAGCCAGAAAATATTCACATTTATCATTTTTTATCTAACTTATTTTGTTCATATCTGTAGATTTACAGAAACCTATACAGCCACAACTTGTCTGACTTCAGTTATCTTAACCTAAACAACCTCAAGGACCTCCTGCTTTTCAACTTGAACTGATAGCACTATCTGCTTGTGAGGGCTGTGACATGCAGTTGAAAGCCGGACCTTGTGTGAAGATTACTTTCTCAAACCACCAATTCAAGACTTAAGTTTCATGATCAAAGGTTTCAAAAACTTGAATGACTTCAATGAGTCTTCTCGATCTTTTTTAAAGTTAAAAAAAAAAAAAAAAAAAAAAAAGAGGCTCAGTTTCCTCTGTTATGAATTTGAAATGTAGAGTAACATTGTGCAGCTCTTCCCATGCAGTTATTCACTTGTGCAGCCTTGTCAGCTAACGATTGGATGTCTTATATAAGATATGTTACATTTTTGATGAAGGCAGCCGTGATTGAAAAGCTGAGCCCTGGTTATTTTTCCGGGATAAAGAGCGTCAGCAAAAGACCTTGTAAAGATAAAACAGCAACGAAGTCTGTGAGCTACACCACACATATGCAGGTATGCATTCAACATCAGTTTCTCTCCTTCAATCTCCAGAATATTTTCAACATAGTCTACGAATTAAGGGTTCCAAAAGCATTCTGAGGTTCTGCCCAGTATCATTTGCTACTGAAGAACCCCTTTTTAAGAAAGGCTTTGTCTTTCTTTTTAAGACTAAATGTGGCATTCATCCAAAGAACTCTTTGGAAGTAAGAGCTTTTCAAGTGTTGTTGAAATCTTTAAATAACTCTTGGGTGAAGGGTTCTTTGTACCATAGTATAAAAGGGCTCCTGGTAGAACCCTGTGGGTGGGTTCTAGATAAAATCCTTGGAATATAAAAGGGTTCTCCGTAGAATCCCCCTGATTGTGGTCTGAATAAAGCCCTTGGAGTATTTAATGGTTCACGGCTGAACCCCCTGAATGGGTTCATGTTGCCATCATGCCGTCATGCACCCTTAGAAGGTGGAATGGTTCTGGACAGAACTCCCAGAGAGGGTTTTGGGTGGAGCCATTATACTATAGAGGGATTCTCCTTTAGAACCTCTGATAGGTGGTTCTGGCAGAAACCTTTTGCAGATGGGTTTAGGTGTAACCCTTTATGTTGGGTTCTGGATACAACTCTCTAAAAGGGTTCCAAGTGGAACTATATGAAAGATTCTACAAGGATCCAAAAAGGGTTCTCCTATGGGGAAAAGCTGAAGAACTCATTATGGTTCTAGTTAGGACTTTTATTTCCAAGAGTGTAGTCTTAAAAAGCTCCCTGCAAGCCCCCCGATGATGGTTCAGCTGCCACAGTCTCCAGTCCTGTTGACTGAACACCAAATTAAAAAGGTGAGCCAATTATCAACTGTGGCCTACGGGAAAACCTCCCCCCACTCAAAGCCTTTAACGTCCATCTTCCCAGTTTCCTACAATCCCCTGCACCGTCGTACATCACCGCGCAGCTCCGCTAATGAACACAGCTCTCTTAAAAAGCAATCTTCGCTGCAGTGATTCACTCCTTCAGTCATCGGCAGCATCCATCCCGATCTCTTTGCCACGCCCACTCGCTTCTATTCGATTAGAAGCTAAAAGGCCAGCTGCTACACCTCGGCTACTGTTAGCTCGTTACCACTCTGCATTGTGATTGTGTGGCCGACTTAGCTGACTCACGCTAGCGTTTGTGTAACATGAGCGGTAATGACAGGGCTGCGCGGATCATCTTGACAGTAAACAAACATGCTCTCCGTGTTGCAACGCTTTCCCCAGGTGTGTCATTATTTTCAAGACAGGATGAAAACACCAATTCTCTCTCATTTTCTCCTCCACCTTCCTGTCCTCCTTCTCTTCCTCTCAGAGGCCAGCTGAACTGAGAATTGTTTGCTGCGAGGACTACCGCTACTATTTGTGCCTGAAGTATTGAAGTCATTAGTTTTGCTTGTGTGTGTGTGAGTATAAGAGAGAGTTAGTGTGACAGTGGTCCCTTTGATGGATCTGTATAGGTGTGAGCTCTACACTCATAGAATTAAAGGTGCTGACTAGAACCTGGAACCTGAAAGGGTTCTTCAGCTTCCCCATTGCATAACTTTTTATAACTGTTCCACTTGGAACCCTTTCAGAACCCTTTTCACAGTTCAGATCCCATTCTAGAGCCCTATTTTGAACCGTTCTGAACTGGTTTGGACACAAAAAAAAATGGAACCAAAGTGGGCGTCTCATATTCTGCTGGTTGTTGTGCATTGTGCAGCGCCCTCTGTTGATGACATCCGTGATTACAATGGTTCCACTCAAAAGTGGTGGAAATAAGTGCTGGTTCACTAGATAGCTCCAAGGTTCTAAGGATCTGGAACGGAACTGGTTCAAGAACTAGAGCTTATTTGATGGAAAAGGGCCCTCAGAGAGTTCTACCCAGAACTCAACATAAGGAGCTGTACCCAGAACCATCTGTTGAAAGCTTTCACTCACAATCCCCATATGAGAGGTTCTTAAGGAGAACCCTTTCTGGAGCAATGGTTCCACCCAGAACCTTCTTTAGGGATTCTATATAGAATCTTTCCACCTTCTAAGGGTGCCAACAAGGGTTCTACTACAAAAACCTTTTTATATTCCAAGGGTTCCATCTAGGACCCACTCAAGGGGCTGTACCGCAAAAGCTATTATATTCCAAGGTTTTATCTAGAACCCACTCAGGTGTGGTACAAGGATGCCTTTATTAAAGAGTTTTGTGATTCTCCAAATAAGGTCCCCTAATCTTACAAAGAACCCTTGACAAACCCTTTCTTCAAAAAAGGGTTCTTCAGAGGCGAATGGTACCTGAGTACCTTAGTCCCTCAGGATGAACCCTTTCAGAACCCTTATTTCTCCCAGCGTACCTATTGAACACACAGGCCTCGCTGTGTCCGTCTGTGGTGGAGAAAATGAGATGGCAGTGGACACCAGAGGGTTTTCAACACTGATTCTCTGCGTGCGTTTGTTTACCCGTGTGAACACAAATCCCAGCGTGAGCCAGCCTTTGTGAAAAGCGCACCTGCTTGTACTCATGGCATCCTTTCATCTGTTTTTGTTGCCCCCTTCAATCCGCCGCATCCTTTCGAGTTGAAAGCAGCCTGCGTCACGTTTCACGGAATCAGGCGTCCGGCTAACGATCCGCTCAATCGGCAAGGTCAAGACACCAGTCCGCTGCTGTCACTGACACTGCAATCAAAACAGCTTACTTGTAAATTGAGCCCGATTTAACGACATGCAGGAATACACACACACACACACACAAGCCTGGGATTAGCTTAAGTAGGTCAACACCCAAAAAACAGTGGGCTGCAGGATTCGCTGACACACTTCTATTGTCTGTGTGGCTACTATTGTTATTACGGAAACAGGAAGATGGAAGCTATTAGAAAGGTTCCATTTTGGCTCTGGTTAAGCCTTATGGACTTTGCATTAGTCTACGGTCCAGCCAGTAATTGCTGAACGAACAGAATCTGGCCTGATGGACCCAGAGAATGGTGTCTTTGTGTCCAGTATTGTTGCTGTGTTATGCATAACACGGATACTCAAGGCTGAGAAGTGGCCACGCTGGTTTAAAGCAACCCACAGTCATGACATCGGCAGCACTGTAAAAGATGATGCAGGGATTTAATGGACTCAACTAATGTCTTGTCATTAATTTTACATAAATATGCAAGTTTTACTAATTCAAGTTAAAGGGAAATTTCAGCACTTTTTCATGTGGATGTCAGTGCTGATGGTAAATGTAGTCAAATGAAGCAATGAATTCCTCACTGCTGCCATGTTGACCACAAAACTGTGCAACAGTGCCTACATACCAGGCTGCATTGTGGGTAAGCTTGTGACTCCCACACCCATGTTGTCATATAAACACCACCTTAGACTATTGCTACATTTGTTGCTCAAATGTTGCATTGGGTGTCAAAAGATTTTGCAGCAGTTTAAGTCAGCTTTCTCAGTCAATTGTTCTTTTAACTTTAAGTGTTTTGACTTGAAAATACGAGTTGAATGAATCTGATGTACAGACTTGAAGCAACTCATTTAATTAAGTTTAAGAAACATGATCAGTATGTTAGACTTCCAGCATGCATTGTTTGAGAGGCAGACTGATAGATCATCTGAATGATATTACTGGCCTGATATTGGCCTATCACAGTGATATCAGTCTACATCTGTATCGGCGTATATAATTCGCTTAATATGAGCCAATATGAAAACTTAATTTTTAATGGCTACTAGTGAAAGTTCACTGTTTTTAGCCTTTTTTCTGGACATTAGAGTTTATTGTTAAAGTGCAAAAATATTCTGCATCCCTTACACATATTTATCACAAATATTTGATACCACAAACACTTGAGGGAACATTGCAAAAAAATGTAGCCATTGCAGCCTAGAAGCTAACTTAACGTAAAAAAAAGTTTATTTTCACATTGATCCATATATTGAATTCTCACCCAGTTTAAGTCTTCTCTCATGCGACAAAGCAAGCATGCATTTTGCTGCTGCTAATGTAATGTGCTCTGCAGCAGCACAAACTCAACTCCACACCGAGGAACAAGAGGAGGATGGGAGTCAGGGGTTACACCTGAACGCAGCTCGTTCGGCCTCGGCAACTGTTTTTAATTACAGGTCGATTGAGGCACTTGAGGAGAGAGCGTGATCAGAGGGAGAGGAGGGGATGAGTGAAGAGACAGTGATTAGAGAGAGGAACGTAGGCAGCCAAAATAAAAAAAAAGAAAAGCAGAGGGTTGGTGCAAACGGTGGTGCAACAGGAGGATGTGGCTGTGGACGTGAGTGAGGGTGAGAAGGAGGGAGAGAGAAAGAAATAGAAGTAGAGAAAGGGAGAGATGTGGGGGAGGGATGCAGTGGAGGCTCCAAATAAAGAAAGAGCCAGAAGCTGTGTGTGTATGTGTGTGTGATCAAGACCGTAGACGAGATCACAGTGTGGAGGAGAGCTGGAAAGGGAGAGGATGCACAACAGCAAGTTCAGCAGGGAGAGATGAAACATTTGGTGCGTTCACGTGCACGTAAACAACTTCGCTCCTGTGTATTCACAGATTGAAAATGAAAGTTTGATTAAGGAAACGACAGGATTCACAGCAACCTGACAGATAAAGCATTTAAGTTGAGACTAATTTTGTCAAATGTGTTGATACTTAAATACTTTTTTGATATCACATGGTTAAAAGATACCCATTTCCATTAATTGGAGTATTGAATGCTATAAAAAAAAAAAAAAGATTCAAGTTCTCAGACCTCAGTTCAGTTCTGTCTTTATCGATCTGCCTGAAAACTGGCGTGCAGCGAAACCAGGCAGCCAGCGTTAAGCAACTTTTTCTGTACCAGCACTGTGTGCAGATTGTTAATTTAAAAAAGAAAGAAAGAAATCTATTTTTTTTCTGCAGTGGTAGCCAAATATATATCAAGCATATTTTTATACTAGTATTCTTTAAAAAAGTTTCAAATCCTGGTATCGAGACAGCTCTGGTTAGGACGAGAAAAAGAAGACAAACATATAAATGAAGGTATGATGCATACCTGTGATGTGTGAAGGCCTGTATTATGAAGGTCTTATAAATGTTTCATTAAAGAGACACTGCACATTTAAACATGTTTTTTGAACTGTAAATTGGAGGATATGACTGCACTGTCATGAGACACATTATTGCTGGTGTTAATACGAACATTTCTTACCAAATGCATAAAAATCCGCATTTCATGGGTTGAAAACGACTCAACACGCCATTTACCGTTTTAAATGCCACCTCCTCTCAGCCCGTGTCCCACTTTTAGCTTTTTCAAAATAATGCAGTGGGTGGAGCTGAGCTCGGAACATGTTATGTTAAACATGATCATTTTAGTTCATCAAATGTGAGGATTTAGTGGCACTGGGCTGAGAAAACAAACAAACAAATAAAAAAAAAGACATTTGAAGGCATCACCTTCAAAATCAAATTTAGATTCTGAATGCAGCGATTGCAGCATTTTACGGTCGGTTATTTCTGAATTAGAGACCGCTGCTATGAATAACAAATCATTGCTATGGATGCAGCTATGATGATAGATTCTGGAGGACTTAGCAGAGGCAATAAAATCATTTTTAAATCTTTTTTTTAATTTTGTGTCAAATTATTGATGGTCCTGCTTTTCGTCAGGGTCTGGAATCACCCTTTTGAGATTTATTTCACCCTAATGACCTCATTGTACATTCTCCTTCCCAAATATTTGTATTGAAGATTAAGATACTCGTACTTGTATTATCATATTAATCCTTGTATATTATATGAAAGATTGGGTGGTCTCTCTAAGATTGAAGGGATTAGTTTTAGGGCTTTTCACATAACATAATTTCATTTTACAATTTAATTACCTTATCAGATTATCTTCCCTGAACAGAAAGTTTTAGTGGTGTTTCATTAGCTAACTGTGATACTGTCTTTTCTCTATTAGCATGTTTTTTCCTTTTCTGTTTGTGATGTCATTGTAAATGCGGGTCACCAATTAATGATCTAAATATAAATAAAGCTTGAATGAATGAATGATACTGTGCTGTACTTTCCTGCAGCACCTCAGCAGAAGCTCCTGCTTACTTACGGTAAGTTCTAACATTAAAGCTGTTTTGCTGTCACCCACCAAAAAAATCTGCCATTTCTTTGACACGGCTCCGAGCGATGATATTTTTTTTTACAGAGAAGAAAATCACTAAGCTGTATTGGTGCCAAGAGGAATTTGAGTAATCCAGCTGGGTTAATCGAGTTCTGCTTCTGCGATTACAACCTTAATGCGAGTAAGATAACTCTAAAGGGGTTTATCTGACAGTTGCAATATTACCCTACTGGCTCTAATCAAATTATTAGAGTTCATGTAAACACAGTGAGCGACAGAGAATAAAAAAAGATGGAGGGTGGCGAGGGGAAGGGTGGAGGAGGCAGAGAGGCACATTTGGAAAGTGAAAGTAGAGAAAGAGACGGAGAAAACGGACGCCCACAAAGCAAGATGAAAGAAATCGGGTGATTCCTGTCAGCCGTGTGATCTTGAAAAAGCTGAGCGAGCTGGTGCAAAACTGCTATCAGCCCTGTGCTTCCTGCCTCTGCTGTCATCTGCTCTTCACTCACTGAAAAGACGACCAGAGGAAAGCCTGAAAGCACTTGGCACACACCACTAGTCCCTTCCTTTGCCTCAGATGACCGCTCCAGACAAAAAGTTCACTAGATCTGTGCTTTCTTGAAAAAAGAAGTGAGATAAATGGTGCGGCAGAGAGGGTGATATTTTGCAAACTCAGATTTACCATTTCTTGAAGGAGAAATATGAAACAAACAGCAATCCAAATACTGAGTTGGAGCCATAGGCAGTATATTAAATGGGCTGAATCAGGCTCAGGCTGGCTGCTCCTGCAGGAGTGCAAGACGAGCACAACATTGTTGGCAACTGACAATAACAAGTGAGGACAAGCCCTACACTGTAAGTGGATCAGCTGTTTATAACAAATGTCTGAAAGCCTGTTACCCTGAAAACAAAATCCCACTGCGGAGGACTTTAAGTTCGGTGACTGCCTGCCTTCTGCCAGCCAGACTCCATTAACAAATTGCTCAATTTACCCGTTATAGACGTCAACTCCATCTACAAGATTATTAATGATTTCTTACAACTCATAAACAGACACTCATTTGGCGACCATTCAGCATTAATTTGAATTCTAATTAAAGAGAAACGGGCAAACAAAAGCACAAGTTACAAGCCAGAATAAAAATTTCAAAAGGTGGACAGTGTGGCTGTAGCACTGTTGTATTCCAACTTAGCATGTTTCCTTAATCTCTGAAGGTATAAAGTGGTCGTTTTATGATTTACTGCAGTAAATATATTTACAGATCTGTGTTCCATTAGCTGTTCCCATGAAACAGCTAGTGGAGTGCATACTACTTATGTTTCCAGTAAAAACAGGCAGCTAGAGAGGAATTTGTTGTGGACACTGATTGTTCATAATAGCTAATCATGCTGACTGTGTGTTAAGCTCCCCTCTATGCAGCTAAGGCTGTCCAAGGATGAAGGACAGTGGTCATATTGGCTGTCTCTTCCCGGACTGAGAGCTCAAAGTGAATGTGGCCAGACTGGGCCCAAAACAGCCTCAATAAACCAGCAGAGGCCAGTTTGATGACAGGAAGCAGGCTACACTACTGAGGTGCTGTTTTTCTTTGCGGATGTGGCTCCAGTTCTTGGCTGAGTCATGGCTAACCTAGCTAACAGCTGGTAGCAGCAAGCTTACTTACTTTAGCAACAAGTTAAGCTATCAGGAAACTCTAAACAACCTTGGCAAGGGTGTGTTTGTTGGGAGGCCGCCGAGCCCGGCTCGGTTGCCCACTAACCGCAGCTAACAGTCACAGTTAGCAACTTTAGCAACAAGAATCTGTCCTTCACAAAACTCTGGAATTAAATCATAAGTCAGAGTTGAAGCTGAGAAGCCAGAGGACATCAGAAGTTTTTTCTCTGTAAAATACGATCCATTTTAACACAAATCAGTGAAAAAAGTTATAAAGTTGTGCTTTTGTACGGTGAGGCCCCCAGAAACACTTCAGTCGTCTCCAGTGAATAGATGTCTTCTCCTTGTTCCAGCAACTCCATAAGCAAGAAAGCATTTTGTCGGACACAAATTTAGTAACGTCCCTGAGTGCAGGATGAGTCATCAACTGTTTTTAATCATTTTCCAGGAAAAGACAAACTCAGAAATACCGTTAAAAACACCTGCAAACACCTACAGAACTACTTTATTGTCATTATTGGGCCTGATACTGGTGTACAGGTGACATAAATCACAATATATGTGTAATAAAAAAACTTCATGCTAACTTTTGGAATTTGGCGGATTTTCTTCTTCATCTAAGGCTGGTTTGGAATAAACAGAAGCAGCACGGGCACCAACAGCAGCCATTACGGAACAAACACCTCAACCTTCATTGACAGAGAAGCCGAACATACCGAGTGTTTAGCACCAGAGGATATAAATGGTAAAGAAAGTGTCGCAGATTTGAATTAGCTTAAAGCTTAAGGCTCCATTTTAGAATTTATGTCATAACACATCACCTCTGGGTATGTAGAAATAAAGCCAGAACGTCTCATGAACACAAAACACAAGGATCTCTCATTTATAGTCACCAGAAATCCTGACAACATCAAAGGTAAAACTGAATATTTGTGAACTGGACTAGTATGTATTTCACTGCATCGCCATGTATTTACACCGTATCACCATATTTTACTTCTCTGTCTTCTTTGAAGGCTTATTTTGTACAATTAGTGATTTGCAGATGGCCGGGTCTCAGTGGCACATAAACACTGAAGTATTTAAAGAGGAAGCGAAAAGTGCAGCTGGGTGTTGACTGAAGGAAATCGAGTTTGCTGGAGGAAGTGAAAGGTGTGAGGTTTTCAATATGTGTTGCTTGATTTGGCTAGCAGGAGTCAGTGTGTTTGTTTACATGCAAATGTGTACATACTTCATATACATTTTAGCTATTAACTCCAGCTCTGTCTGTATCTGTAATCTGGGATAACGGCAAAAGAGGAAAAGGCATAAAGGGGTAATTCTGATTATTTGCATAAGGTTGTATGAGGTACTTATCCTTAGTCAGTATGTTACCTACAGTAGGTGGTGGTCAAGACACCCCCAGTTTGGAGAGGCAGCAAGAGTAGCAATGTAGGAAGCTAAGCAATGACCTGCTGTGGAAAGGGTCGGCAACAAAACGCTTACCTCGCAGAGCACAGCGGTTGCTAGTCTACTGCTGCATCAATCCGTTAATTTGTTTGTGTTACCGTGTGACTTCTGTGAATCCGAATTAACTTTTTAAAACCCCAAAACACAAACTAACTAGTTGAGGCAGCGGTGGATTAGAAACTCCTGTGTTCTATCAGTAAAATTACTGATTTTGCCAGTGATGTCTGGTTTGTTTGGAAAGAGCCATATTTGACTTATAATCCAAACTATCCCTTTATTTTTCGAAAACAGCAACAACACAGGCAACCACGGAGGTCACAGGTGAAAGCTGCTTTGACAACAGATACTGATCTGTCCCTATAATATTCAAATGCAAAGAAATAAAACTTGGCAATAGAGAGAAGGATGAAATCAGGGAACGTGTTATGTTGCTATGATATCTTGCAGTTAAATCTGAAAATAAAGCATGAAGATGATGGAGCTGCAGTTCACGGTATGATAACGAAAGAAGACATCTCCTCTGCACTGTGAGCTGGAAAAACATCTGATAAACGGCATAACTCGGATGACTCGGGCTGGCAATGAATGGAGCGAAGACTGGTCATAAGATTGCTGAACAAATCACTACAGATCTATCAGTGTGTTGAAAAGAGGTGACATCATCACCTTTTTTCACATTTTTCTTCAGGTTCTTTCTATGTGCTCTATCTGTAAACCTTCAGCATACACCTGTTGCTGCCACTGGAGCTAGACAGATGTATAGATCGACTGATATTGGCCTGTCACTGCTATATCGGCCAGTGGTGTTATATACGTGGTCAGATGTGCTGATATTAAAAGTTTTTCTTTTTAAATTATAATGCAGATTGTCATTTTTTTAGTTTTATATGCAGCATTTTATGTATATCTGATCTAAGACTGAATATGGTCAGGTGCAATTTTCAAATTGCAGCATTTGTTAAAGGCAAACTGTGTGTCAAAATGCCATTTTAAATTAAACATGGTCATGCTGCATTTATGTCCTGGCCGACACATCATATTGACTTAACAAAAACATCTTTGTTTGGTACAGATCCCTGCAAAATCCATAATCCATAATCATTCTATTATGCTTTTCAGTGAAAATGAGAATAATGACATATTTCTCCAATATAGCAAATCCTATTGCTATCGCAACATCAATAAATAATAATTGCAATTAGAGATTTTTTTTCCATGAAAGTTTACTGTTTCAGCGACTTGTCATTTTTGACAATAGTTTGTTACACTGTAAAATATCCTGCCTCCGTTACACATCTATATCACAAGTGTTTGATAGCCATATGATTGTGATTTTGACCAATACCTGATTTTTTTTTATTCCCTAGTATCATTATCGTCTCCCACAAATCCAGTATCAGTCAGACCCTAATTGCCACAGAGCTTAAACTCAATTTCAATAAGTTTTCAATGTCGAGAAACACTCCTGTTAGTGTCTAAAATAAAGAAGTTTGTCCTTTCAGCCATGTTTTCTTATGATTTTCAACTTATTTTCCCTTTTTGGCTCTGCAAGCCGCCTGTAATTTAGCCGCTGATTTCTTTGAAAGCTTTTTAGTTGTTGTACGCAGCTTTGAAAATTCACATTTAAGTACTTAAAGGACTCTCTTCAAAAGGTTGACACATGCTGCCGATCAGCATTCATCTACATAATCTTAATAAGTTTCCTGTGAAACTGCCTTTGTAATTGTGATTAATTACTTTAAAGTTAAGGCCTATTTTCTTGTGATGTTCCTATTAAGTTGTCGACTCACGTATGAGACACATGTTACTGAAATATGAGCGGTCAGATTCAGCTGTAAGGCTGCATTCATACTGTACAGGCTGCACTGTGCCAGCTGACTCCGAGACCCATTTGTTGACTCATACCACAACCACGAACCTCTCTCCTCACACAACCCCCGAAAAGCACGTTCAGACCTGCATTAGTGACACACACTAACACATGCACACACACAGACACACACACGGTCACAAAAACTTCCTCTGTTTCCTGCCCCTCATGCTGCTCACGGCTCTTTTCTCGTCTGAGCAAGACTTTTCAAGCCGTGTGACAGATTGATCAGCAGTTGCTGTTGCACGTGCGAGAGCGACGGTGTCCGATCGGGTTTGGCAGATTTCTGCGGCCACGGCGTTGTCCAGACTTGTGACGAGTCCGGTGCCAAGTGCGATCACAAGGCCTGTCTCTGCACTCCACGGCTCACTTTATCTGTTTCAGGCACAGCTCAGGAGGCGCCGTGCACGCTGGGAATTCAGAGTTGCTGGCTCAGGCTGTGTGTATTTCTGAAGTAGCAAGTGTGTGTGTGTGTTTTGAAAAGAGAACAGTGCATGTGCCTTTATATTCAAGTGAATACATGTCTGTTGAAAGAAACTCGTTGTGCATGTTACTGTTATCACCACAACACAGTAAGCATTCACACCACAACCTCTCTCACGTTCAGACTTGACATTTCAAAAGTTAATTTTAGAGCTGAACGGGAGGGGGAGCAGAGCAAATGGAAAGCAAGTCCACAAATAAAGTTATACGGCCCCAGAATAAAAATGCCAGGAAATATAACTTCTTAAAACCGAGCTTCACTCCCTTTTCCATGATCCATCACTCCCCTGTGGCTTCACATTCTCCTCTAACCTCTCAGTGACCCGCCTGAGAAAAAAAAAAAAAAAAAAAAAGGATGTGTCGTTTTAAAGGCATCTGCTTGGGAACATGAATTTGTTTTTCTTCCAACAGTAACACGACACACCACGAGGCGTCTGTTCTGTTCTTAATTTTGGAGAATCAACAGTGGATCTAAAAAGGTTTGGCAGGTTCCTGGATGTGCGCTGACCGCTGGCCTATTTTGAGTCAAATAAACTTCCTGAATGCTTTTAATCAGTTTCTGTTCCATGCAGACTTGAACTACAGTATGTCCAAGGCATGTAGGTGGTGGAAACCGCCTGTATCGATCATGGGTACAGTAATCAACTGCTTATATGCATCAAAAACAAAGTTCCTGCACCTTTTCAGTCAAACTTTTCCAGGACCTTCGTGGTAAATTACATATTTATAAATGCACATATCTGATTTAATGTGATGACAAAGTGAAACCATCATTTTCAGTAAGTTACTGTGCTGTAAACAACTAAAATTATGCTTCCTGGTAGCATTCTATGCAACCGTGGCAAATTTAAAGGAATGCACAAGAAAGTTTCATGTTTCAAAATGTGTCACTTTTCTGTAAGGAGACCTACAACCTCTACAACCTGGCTGAGCCAATACCTGACTCATTTTATTCATAAAAGAGAGAACTATTCAATCAGAGAGTGATTTGTTATGAAAGTAGTGCAATTACAAGCATTCTGAAGCACTTTATCCAAAAAATCTTTTCAAACCTTGAAAACACAACATTAAAAATCAAAGATTTTCAAGGATTTCCAGGTCGTGTACAAACCCTGCAAAAAGCTCCGGACAGAATTAGGAATGTTAATGATTAATCATTTATTAATTAGTCCCTGTTAAAAATTAAAATAATTAAAACTGTATTAACCAATAATGTTTTGAGTAGTCTGCCTTGTTGGTCTAGAAATGACTTTTCTTTTTTGACAAGGGCAGCTGTTTTGAGCAAAAGCCTTACGGTTTTATTATTCTGTTCATTTTAATTGTTTGTGCTTCATAAATTAATGTTTTACATCACTACGGTGCCACTAAAATTGTTTTAAATAAATCATAAAAATGAGATGAAGACGTGTGTTTTGCATCTCATTAATTATTAGTAGATAATTAACATTTTCAACCATCGGTTACAGAAAATGCACATGCAAGTTTGTGACCCTTGACAGAATCATTCCTGTACAAATGCTAAATTATTTGCTTATAATAATCGAGTAGTTTGCTTACGGTGTTAAATTTGGGTCTTATCATACATGATAACTAATATATTGATAAATACTGATGGTGAATATTTGTAATGCTTTCGGTACTCCTTTTTTGCAGTATCAATACTCTGGTACACGCTGCACTGCACTCTATGTCTCTTGTCTCGGACAGCGAGTGGACACACACCGCTGCAGTGCCCACATAGTCCGTCCTCCTCTCTCTTCCTCACTGAGGCTGCTGGCGGGCGCACACGGAAATCATGATGAGAAAAAAGAGTCATTTTCTCTCAATGAAAAACGTAGCCTCCTCAGAGCTTATGACAAACTGCCAAACACGAGCCAACGAGATGAGATGCAGAAGTGAAACTTGGTGTTCCTCAGGCTGCCTCGTGTAGTCGACTCAAATGAAGAGAAAGGGTCTGCTGGTGAGGGAGACAGAAAATGAATGTGCGTGGGGAAAGCACCTGCGGTTGAAGCTTGGCCACTCAGTCGCTCCTCTGAGCGGGCCCTTATTGAGGGAAAAATAGCAAAGCTGTCAGTTTCATTACTTTATAATCATGTAGCCTAATCAATAGAGTTGGGATCAATCCAATCTAATATCATTATCGGGAGCTGATACTGATGTAATTAATTTATCAGACTGACATCATTGATCCACATACCAAATGAATTAGTTAGTAATGAAACAGTTACACAAAAATATCCAGTTGTTCAGTGTCCCCTTTCCCCCCTTGTTTGTGTCTCCAAGAGACACAAGTGGAGCAGACAGTCTGCAGCTGAGTGAGGTAGAAACAGTCCTCAACGTGTCCTCCTTAGTTTGGGGATATTTTAGTATTGACACAGTTGCAGCCCTCTAACACATAAGCTGCTGTCTGGCTTTTCTGTCCTCTTCTAACAAATGTTTTCATTGTTGATTATTTTCTCAATTAATCAATTATTTGTTTGGTCTGTAAAATGTCAGAATACAGTGGACATTGTCCATCAGTGTTTCCCAGATCCTGAGGTAACGTCCTCAAATGTCTTGCTTTGCCCAAAAACGCAAAGGAAGGAGTAAAGAAACCAGAACATATTCACATTTAGGAGGCTGGATCAGTGCATCTCTAGTTATTAATGCACAAATGTCAAATTAGATGGTCTGCATGAGACATAAAGAAAATGAAAAAATAAGTTATTTACCGGCATGATAACTGTAAGAAGTTACCGCTGTAACATAAATCCACAACACGCAGTAATGCTGTATGTGACAACAGACTTTTTACTTCCGAGAGCACAGAAGAGTTTGTGAAACACTGAAAAAGATCTTGCAACATTTCCCACGGCGCTGGTGAAATTCAAGTGGTACTTATGACGACGCTTCAGATCTGCTTCCCGCAGTGTTGCCATAGAAGCTTCACATTCAAAAAAAAAGCCAGTGACGTACTTCTATTTAGTCAAATCCGGGCTTTGCAGGAATCACTGGATCTCACCTGATAGAGAACAGGCGGTTCCATGTTTAGAGCTGCGCTGAGCTCAAACTGACCAGTTCAGTGTTTTACAGTCACTGCTGGATGGGGCTACTTTGTGTGAAGGGCTTGTTAATTGCAAAAGTGCACTGAGAGAAAAAATGAATGCTGCTGTCCTTGACCTCAGCGCTGTTATATAATAACCCAAAATGCTGCAGCAAGAGAGGGGGTGTGATAGAGGGAGGCAGATAATTACTGTAACTGAATAGTACAAGCTCTTTTAGACTAAATAATCAGCTGAATACACTGTCAGTGCTTTAAATGGGCTGCTTTTTCTCTAAGTACAAAGATAAAACTGTACATTTTGTGCGCTGTTTTGCTAAAACTGATTCTGTGCTAAAAAAAGGAGATGAAAAATGAGCAAAAGGCACAAAAATATGTAAAACAAGACAAGATGACAGGGGCTTTTATCACTCAACAAAACAAACGTGCCCATTTTTCATGAGTTGAAGTAAAAAAAAAAAAATCTGTGCACACTAAAGGTTTATGTCTTTCATATTTTGTTCACAAATTTCTTAAAATCTGTGTTCACTTCTTTGCCAAGATGATCCATCCACCTGACAGGTGTGGCACACAGAGATACTGATTAAACAGCAGAATTATTGCACAGGTGTTCCTTGGACTGCTCGCAATGTAAGGCAGCTCTAAAATGTGCAGTTTGTTCTTGAAAAAATACATTTATTAAGCACTGAACTATGGCGATTTCACATTAAACTACAGATAAACTGTTTTCCCAGGAGGGCACAGTCATGAACAGCCCTTCTCTGCCTCTGGTTGGATAGTGCTCATTGCCTTGGTTGGATTGGTTAGGTTTAGGCATGAGGAGTGCTTGGGCGGTATTACACGCTTAGAAATAAGGGGTTGTTCCTGAGGGGCTGAGGTTCTAACTAGAACCATTTGCCTCTGAAGAGGACTTTTTTGAAAAAAAGGGTTTGGTTGTAATACTTACATTAAGAACCCTTTTCATCCTTTTTGGAAGAAACGTTCTTCAAGGATTTCAACAGCTCTTTCGTCAAGGGTTCTTTGTATCCTAACATAAAAGGATTCTTGGTAGAACCTTCTCAGAAGGTTCTAGATAAAACCCTTCAGATAAAAGGATAAACAATCTCTTCTTCAAGAGCGTCCTAGTCAAGACAGGCAACAGCACAGATATCAAAATGAAAAAGGGTTATTGGTAGAACCCCCTGGGCGTTTTCTTGGTGGAACCATTACACCATAGAAGGGTTCTCTGTAGAACCTGTTATTGGAGGTTCTGGGTGAAACCTGTGAAACCAGGTAGTTTTATAGAAGGTTTACCCCTTTATGCTGGGTTCTAAGTAGAACTCTCTGAAAGGGTTCGAAGTGAAACCTTTACAAAAAGGTTCTACCAGGGACCCAAAGGGGTTCTCAAATGGGGACAAGGTGAAGAACCCTTTATGGTTCTAGTTAGCACCTTTATTTCTAAGAGTAGAGGGCAAGAATATCAGGAAGCGCTCACTAAGATGGATTTTAACAAATTAGTGAACAAAATTTGAGTGAAATACACCTTTTGTGTTCACAGAAATCTTTTACTTCAACTCATGAAAAACAGGAGCAAAAGCAAAAGTATTGTTTTTGTTGAGTGTACATAAAAAATGTGTTAAGACAGACAGATGGAGATAAAAATATAAAACATGGCGCGCTGCAGGCAGAGTGCTACACATCTCAAAAGACGACCAGAGGAAGTCTATTATTCTCTTGGCCGACAGAGAGGTCACGGTGGCTGCAGTCTGCCGCGTCGGCACCAGTCACTGTCAGAGCCGGAGCTCCTTCAGTCTGAGATAGTGACATTAGAGCAATAAGACCACTGAAGGAGAGTGGAAGAGACAGACTTGACTGATACACTTTTTAAGGGTTTTCAGCTGCCAGCTCGGAGACTGCAGTCTGGAAATGCTTCAATTAGAGTATCAGGGCGACTTCCTCTATTCCTGACCCTCCGTCATTCCTCGTGTCAAAGGTTCGCCCAAGTCACAAAAAAAAAGCATTTTCTCTCTTGCTGCGGTATCAAGTCCTATCTACCCATGCAAATACTGTCCTTTTGGTTTCTTTTTGACCATGTTTTGAGACGTCTGTCTTTGGGATGTCTGCTGCTACCCCAACACAATAGAAATTTGAATTAAAGCAGGGGTGGGCAGTTTATTTTGGCAAACGTTCCATAATAACCTCTAAGCATAATGTAATTTAAGTAGCCTGAGATAAAATGAGACTTCTGCTCCTCCACTTGGCTCTGTTTTCAGGCTTTAGAAAATCTAGCCTGTAATGGGAGCTTTTGGCCAATCACGAGTCAATACAATAATTAATTAAGTCTCATTGCCAAAACATCAGTATTTGATGATTTGGGAGACTCAACAATCAACTATCTTTCTCCAGAACGGATTTCTGCACCTTTAAAAATTAAGTTTAAAGCTGCACTCAACACAACATTACAGAGTTGTTGCAACATTACTGATTTAAACATCCAGCTAACACTTACTTGAAACATTAGCATTCATCTGAAGTCATGTTGTTTATGGCCAACTATTGAGTTCCATATTCATTCTTCTTTTTGCTCTATTTTGGTCTCTACCAATTCTTGAGGGAAATATCTGCCTCTTTAGCAGCTAATTACAAGTGACTCCTTTCATATTACACAGTGTTTTGATCCATCGCTAATGTAAAAGTATTGATTGGTGCTGCTTTAAAAGATGAAAAGCAGCATGTCTTTCTTGGAACAAAATCCCGTTAACTCTGTATAATCCACAAATCTCACTGTTAGGAGTTTTGAAGACTGTTCACAGCCTGTGCTGGTGTTACGTGAGCACCACAAACGTACTACTGTTCACCACCTCTTTTCCGTTTCCATTGTATTTGAATGGAGGCGGAAATCTCAAACAAATATCACAAAGCTGTGCAAATGAAACCACAACAAACTGCATGGCTTGATACCACTAGAGACCGCGATAGGTATGCCACGGTCAGGTGAACAGACCTTGTAATAACCAAACAGTGTACAATATGTGTGAATCACTCATGTGTTTGTGTTTGGATGATTTGTCAGTGGCTGCTCAAGCATGACAACAAGTCACCGTGGCTCCACACTCAGCTCATGTCTCTCCGCCACTGGTGTCCACCTTAAACGTTTGGCAGCCCAGCTGACCGACTAGCATCTCAAGTGCCCTTATCTCCGCCGACCCTTCTTCCTTTTCGACAGCACAGGCCTCACCTGCACTCGGGGCGCTACTGGAAAGGTCGAGAATGTGGAGGAAAAAGAAAACAGGGCAGTGAGGTGGGGGTGGGGGGGGGGTGCAAAAAGGAAAATGTCAGGCACCCTGAGCTACTTGTCAGCAGGAAGCGTGTTCGAGAGAAGAGGCGACGTGCTAGCATGTCCGATCCCTGAGAGAGCTGGGTAAATAACCCTGGGCTGTTTGCTGTGCTTCCTCTCCTGCTAGCGCTCATGCTAATCTTCACACAAACGTGCATGCTCAGGTGCACACGTACGCGCGCACACACACACACACATGTAACATCTATTGTCAACATTTTCAACCTTCCCCTCGCTGACACCTCATTGTCATTCCCTCCTCCTGTCTCTCCGTCTCCGTCTTCCTCTCTGCTTGGGCTTTTAAAAACAGAAAATAATATGCGGCTACTTTTTTTTTTTTCCTTGTCATCTCGGGCCTAAAAAAAGAAAGAAAGTCAGAAGGTCTTGCTGACATTAAAGCTCTCACTGATTCAGATTGTACGTGGTGCTCCCTTTCTGCATGGCCAAATGCTCAGAGCTCCTTGCAAAGCATTATAACACATCAACATGACACATTATTCATTACTATTATTATGACAAATCACCAGAGGACAGCATGATAAGAAACTACAAATGCCTTCAGGCAGTAAAGCATGATAGGGATTCATTTAGGCAGTTTGAAGTAGCTCGAAGGTATGATTACCACTACCGCATTGTTTGTATTAACACAGTGACACAGACTAATGATTAAATGAGGGAACTAAATTATATTCACATAGTTCAGTAATGAACTTGACACCGTGCAACAGATCGGTTTGCTGTGTCAAATGAGCAAGCAGCTACAGAGTTATAAATCAGTCCCTGCAGAGATCCATTTGTCACCTTTCCACTTTTATTCTTAATTTTACAAGACCTCGAAATGAACCCGGAAGTGCCTGAATATTTATAAGAGAAAAAAAACTCAACATAGACTAAGTTTAGTCATCAGTAGCAGACAAACTCTGGTTAGACAATCTGGTTTCTGTCAAATGTAAATCCAAGCTGTGCATCGACGCCCGAGTTCAGCCCATGGGTAAACAAGCAGCCATGGAGCCTCGGGGCATCTGCTATTCATGGTATGAGTTTACACTGCAGTCTATAAAAAGTGCCATGACGAACTGAAATAACTTTGTTGTGCTCTTCTTAATTAGCCCCAACTTACAGCAGCAGTGTGGAGGAATTACAAGTCCTCATGCCGAAATAGGGCTGCACGATATGATAAAAAAAAAAAAAATTAAAAAAAAGTCATATTGTGGTTGTTTTGACTAAAACTGGGATATGATCATTTCTGCATTACAATTTTCAGTTTTACTGAAAAAGTAATTGAAATCATGATGATGTGACATTCGTTTGTTTGTGGGGTTTTTTCTTTTTTTTACACTTGGAGGACAAGATTTTCAGGCCAGGGCATCTCTGCAGCGCTACAAAACTTCATAATAATGCTGTTTGCCACATATTTTTTTTCTTTATCAAAGAATTGCAGGGTTCTGTCATTTGGATATTGTGCTTGGCCACTGTGATTTCCTCAAACCAAAATAACAAAATTGCATTGCATAAGAAAAAATTTTTTTACAACAAAGTTCCATTAGTAGCTCCTCTAGAGCTTTTAATCATATCACGTTGTCTTCATGAATAGACAGAGTTTACCCAGGTGACAAGGAATTGTCGATCTTAAAAGTTTTTTTCCTGAGTACTTCAAGGACTTTCCATGCATGTCGGCTCTAATGCTGGATTTTAAGTGGTATTTGTGATCTTGCAACAGCAAAATTGTGAGACAACAACCCTAACACAATGTCCATTTATTCCACCAGCCTTGGATTTGATTGGGCTAATCACAAATGTTGATTTAACATGGGGCAGCTTCTAGGTGGGAGAAAAAAAAAATCAATTCTCGTAATACTTGAGGAATCACAATAGTGTATCGTCAAAGTAATGAACTGGAAGATAAGTGTATCAACCAACCATAGCTTCTTATACGATTACTAACAGAGGAGTGTGACAGATACAGATTTTAAAAAGTCAAATATTACATGTTTGGTGGCTCCGATTGGTTGTATGTTTGTCCGGTTGCATCGAACTGTCAAACTAGGCAGTGCAGATCAAATGTGGATCAAGAGTCGGTTACTACTTCGCCTATTTTTTTGCTTAAAATGTTTCGCGACTAGTCAGCTGCCAGTTTGTGCCCTGCTTGGAAATGAACCAAGCACTGCTACACCGTACATTCTGTTGTTCTGATTGGTTGTATTTCCATCCAGTTACAGGCTTGTAAAATGAAAATGAACTGAAAGGTTCCTGACTAGTTTGTATTGCAAATTAGCCTGGAGACATCAGGCTAGTTCCAAATCCTACTCACCAAGAAACTAACAATGACGGTTTAGAAAAAGGGGCATGAACGGTGTTTTGAATGTCAAAGTCACATGCTTTGCATGATCAAGACTCCCACCTGACCTCCTCCCCAGAGGGTTTGCAGGAAGCTTTTTCCCGCTACCGGCAGAGGACAGTCATCATTTATACAACCACAAGAGAAAGCTGGTCAATTAAAGATCAATTAAATCCAAGGATTGAAAACAATAGCAGTTGACAACACAATTGGAAACTTAAGAATTAAGGCTGAAACTCAGTTTTTAACACAATCAAGAAATCTTTAAAACGCTTAAAAGAAGAAAATTGTCCAAATGAATGAGGAATGAAACTGTTCCTCCATATGCATTACCTATTAGTGCAAGGCCTTTTCAGATTTCCTCTTTTGCGTATTTAACTTTTCCTCATGATGGCACATTTCACAGAGCCTCTTTCTTGATAACAAAAATAAAAATACACAGAGCGATACATCATCTCTTCTGCAAGTTTTTTTGTCAATTCTCCAAAATTAAACCCGAGCAGATGGGTCACAGTGGTTTGATGAGCCACTTGAGGCTTCTCCTGTGCTTCGGTTGATTGGAGGCAAATGGAACATTTGAAAAATGTAAATAATGACTTCATTCCCAGTGCATTTTTCTGCTTTAATGGAGTGATTGGGAGAACAGAGAGACAGGGGGGCGGGGGGAGGGAGAAGAGCGGGTTCATCCAAACAAACATTATGCATCTTTGGATGAAACCACAGACACTTAAATGTCTTCTCTAAAGCTTCTCCCCCCAAACTGCAGCACAGAAAGTAGCTGCAGAAACATCCCTTATTAATGTCCTCTCAGGGGAAATGTAAATGTTTGTATTGAGAAAAGACAAATAGATATCCACAAATTAGATCTGCCAACTAAGGACATTGTACGCGATTGTTTGTAATATTGAATTTCGTGTCATTTGTTTCAACACCGTTTCAACACTGTGACATGTAAATATGCAGGTTTTCATTACAGTCGCATTACACAGCAGTTAAATTCACTAATGTGCACAACCTCGCTCAGAGAGTCGATGCTTTTCAGTGAAAACAGCTGCTTGAAAATGAAACCCCGCAGTTATAAGCAAACTACAGGGGTTTTAAATCATGTGGTGACCTATATGTGGCTCAGGGGAATATACAGATGCGCTCCAACTGTTTGTTTATATTCACCTGCACCATCAAACTTTAACTTTGCATGTGCCACTTGTGAAAGCGACACCACAGGCAAATGCTGCTGATACAGCTCCAGCCCAGCATGAAAATGCTTCATCGTTAGTTGGTCGTTTCATCCGCTAATGGTGCAGAACCACAGCGAACATCTATCCAAACAGCCCGGGTCACAACAGGGGCGTCTTAAAGAATATTCCACCCAACTTTCCATGCAAATGCAAAGGGAGGGAGAGCGCAAGTGACTGCAAGAACTTCAGTCAGCAGTTACTGAACTGCATGTTAATCATCTCCAGAACTATATTCTTATTTTTATTATGGTTACTTCATTATATTAATCATGCCGAATGCCTGATAAATTGTTTGGGAAGAAGAACCATACAAACCAAAAGATTTTTCGGCCTAATTTTCTAATTTTCTGTTGACTATTTATAACCTTCAATAAAACTAAAATGTTTGACCTAATTTGATTTTGTGATGTTTAAAAACTTTTCTCATCATTATGTTCACATAAAAAGTCACTTTTGGAAACGAGCTAAAATGAACTATTTCAATTACTATTTGATCCAAGTAATAGTATTTAGCCTGCTAGTTATGGATAGCCTTTACCTGAACTTTAGTAGGTTTCTCAGCAACATATACCTTTATTTACAGTGTATAAAGGCTCGGTTACAACGTCTTTTAAAATTTTACTGCTAAATTAATACATTGCTTTCAATCTTATTAGCTCTACTGCTAACAGGACAATAAGCTAAATGAGAGTTAGCTAGCAAGGTAGCTCAGATAGCTTTTCTGCCCCTTCAATAGCTTTGTTGAGTGAAATGATGTAAATCCTGAAAACAAAATGCAAGGAGGAGTAAACTTCTGTCCACATGAACTTGTGGTATTCACAACCTCTGAATTGTCTACTGATGTTCTCAGAAGTTCATTTTTCAGTGGATGGTAAGTTAATAAATATTTAATTTTAGTTGCATGCCGGTTTTCTTTGTCATAAGTCTAGGGAAATGCTGATATTCCCAACAGCCTTATCTTTTCCTTATGTCTTTGCATTTCCTGCATTATGCTACTCATTCCCTAACTTGCCAGCCTCAGCGGCCTCAAGATGCTGACAGTTTTGGCATCCATGTTGCCACTGCCCAGCAGCACTGTTCTCACAACTTAACCACTTAAACGCCGGCCATACCACATCCACTTCCCATGTCATAGCCAGTTCTATTTAAAGCAAAACAAACCGTTTTCCGGCTAGCACCACATGTAGCTTGTGAGCCTCAATAGTTCACCGACTATCCCTGCAAATAGTCACTATACGTCACCAAACTTCCTGAACCACGTTTGTCACAAGACGCATGGATGAAGTTCGTTAATGTCGACACTTTTTTGATGTGACCGGGTCTCAACCCAGACGCTGGCCTCTGAAATGTACCAAAATGTAACTGCCACAAAAAAAAAATGTGGAAAAACAAAGCAGGAAACATCTCAACTCAACAGCCGTCCTGCACTGTTCAACAGACTTTGAACAAAATCAAAAAAGTATGGTCATGGATAATTCAATCACGAGCTCTGTGTTAAGTCTTTCTTGGCAGCACCATCCATTATAAGTTATCTATGAAAATCAAGTTTTTCTATAAATCTGCACACTTCAGGCTGCCACTGCACCACATGCCTCTGCAGACCTGCTAGTACAAATAATGGCCCACCTGTAATGAATACCTGCCATCTTTTTGTTGAGGTAAATAAAGGCCTCACCTGATATGTGCACCTAGTCACATGGGCATTAACCTGACTGGCACCTAGACAAATAAGGGACTTTTTTTTTTTTTCTCTCCTCTAAGCAAAAATCGAAAAATTAGAAAATGAGCACCTGTCCCATCAGGCCGCTCTGGCTGTTTCTGGAGGGAATGTGAGAGGAGGGAGAGGCAGGACTGGCAGCTCATTAAACCCTGGAAGACAACCTTGTTAATGATGCGCGTGGTGGGCGAGTGCGACACTCAGCTAGCACCTCACCCCTGCTATTAGATGTTACAGCATGACAGAAAGACGCACTCTCACACACACACAGGCACAGGGACACACAGCATACACAAGGACAAACAAGCAACAAAAATATACACAAATACAGACACAGGCTGGCTTCTTTAGACTATAGAAAACTCATATCCTTATATATAAGTGTCCATAGGTTCAGGCGTACTTACACAACGCTGCATAATTCCCCATTCTGCAACATGATCCAATTGAGTTCCTAGCAATTCTGCAACATCTGTCCGCTCCTCCTCATCTTGACTCTGCAGCTTTCAATCAGCCGCACACACACACACATACAACACACACGCGCGCCACAATTACAGAGGGCCTATTAGCGAGGTTAAGCCTTCCTTCTCATGGTGGCAGGATGAGATGACTAAAATGCAGTTGAAGATTTGCATGTGCTGGCCTCCTTCTGAGTGCTGTTTTGCATATGGGTGCGCAGCTGGGACCAGACCGGGAAGAATCATATTGTTTTCAGAGAACTGAGAATTTCTGCAAAAGCCCTGGTGCTTTTACGGTGTATAATTAATTTAAAAGTAATGTAAGTCTGTTATTTACTCCACTATAGATCAGGTTCAGAGGGTCAACCTGCCATTAAAATGCTGCTAACCCTGAAGCAATTACGTTAGTGTTGGTGCATTTCAAAGGACACTTTCAAGACGTTTGAAACACTGCTTCAAACCCTTATTCCATCCTGAAAATAAAAGATATCTAGGGGTAGTTTTAACATTTTGCAGTCAACTTAAAGAAACAGTGCTGGATATTTGGAGAAAACCTCAGTTCACACACTAAAATCTATCTAAAAATGAAAAAAAACTTGACCTTTTTGGAGAAAAAAAATGGGGTTTCTGTTCGACCACAATGACACGCAGTTTGGACAGAGTGAACAGTAAAGTTCAGTTAGATGCAATTCATAATTTAGGTGTCAACGCACGCTACAGAGAGAGGATTTTTCAACCTTTCCTCTCAGTGCAGACATTTAAAAATCATATTGCACGGTCTTAATCAATGCCGTGGGTAAAGTGTCTCTGCACCAACGCCGCCAAAACAATTTTCAGCACATTTGTTGTCCCAGGCAATGAAGGGAATTCTGATTAAAACTTTTTTAAAAAAATCAATGTTTTAGGTGAATGTGCTCCTGGATTTGAATTCTGTTTTGTTTTGTTTTTTAAATACAGAGAAACCATCCATCAGCTTGAGCTACCTGTTCTCTGAGAACCAAACACCTGCCTCTGAGTCTAGAACTATTCTTAGACATTTTAATATTGAGATTTGTTTCTTCCTTTCTTCCTTTGCCATCTGTATCCCATCTGTTTCAAAGCTACTTTGTATGCCTAGAGGTTTTTCTCACAGAGAGAGGCTACTTTCAGCATCTTCACTATAAAAAAAACAAAAAAAAAACAGAGTATGGAGCCATGTAGAAGTACTAAAATAAAAACTTCCTGGAAAACTGGGCCATGACCCAGTAGCTCCCAGCATTTGGAAGGTGTCAAAAGATCATCGGAAAGGCTGTGAGAAAAGAGGAAATTCATAAATCTGACAAAAAAACTGACCTTTCCTAAGTCACACCCCTTTTCTCTCTGCTCATGTTTGAGTACTAGTCAGGAAAAAAAAAAGATAAACAGCTCCATGAAAATCTTTGTTGGTCCACAGATAGAAGTTGGAAAGTTCTATGCGTATGACTGATTTAATGAGACAAAAAAAAGACATAAGTGATAACTTTAATAATAGTGAGGAATAGTGAGGTTCCTCCGGCTTTCCGAGTTGTAAATTCGACTTCACGGGATGTTTCAGTTGAAATTTCCAACTCAGAAATTCGAACTTCCAAGTTCAACTGAAACACACCATTAGGTATGATATGTGCTAAGCTGTTGACAAAAAAAACCAAATTTTGAAGATGCTAAAAAAATGTTGCTGGGGGACCAGTAAAAGCAATATAAATAATCACATCTTAAGTCAGATAATGTTAGCAAAACACAAGCTATCTACTACTAATCTGCATTAATTGTTAGGTAACTAGTACAGCTGAGCAACATATATTGATATTATATCAATATTGTGATATGAGACTAGATATTATCTTAGATTCTAGAATTTGCCTTTGCGCACCAACATTACTGATGACTGTTTACCAAAACTCTCATCATGTTAATATTTTGTGAAAATGATATTTGATTTAGTCTATATCGCCCAGCCCTGGTATGTTTATATGTTATTATAGAGAAAATGTGCAGCCTGCCAATCTCACTTCTCACTTTTACAGGCCCCCAGCAACATTAAAGCCATCTTAAAGATATGATATCTTTTCAACATAGACACGCCTAGCACGTAGCATATCTAAGTACAGGAAACAGGAACAATGAAAGTTGACCAACCTTTCTCAACTGTTTGAGAGCACGGAACAAAAATAGGACGGGGTGGGACTTAGGAGGTGTCAATTATTTTTTTAAACCTAAAAAATATCATTTAAATGAGAACACGTGACAAGAGGAAATACCTTCTGTCACTGATCTGTTCTCACGGACTGAAACCTCTGACAAAAGGGTAAAGAAACCAAGAAAGGGCGTGACCGGCACCTCTAAACCACAGAGACTCTCCTTACTGCCACCAACCTCGCTATAAAGTTTCACCACTAAAATGCTCCAGCAGCCCCACCACTTCACCGCTCATTCAATTTCCTGCTCTTTGCATTGCTTACATTTTACATTTTTTGGCACCAGGAGGAGAATAAGCTTAATTTCCTGGATCACCTCTGTTTCAATCAACCAACTGCAGAAAAAAAAAAGAAAAGAAAAGAAAAAGCAGACAGGAAAGTCTCTTAACTCTTCAGCAACAGAAGAGAAAAAAAACAAAATAGAAAGGATCATGGTGGAGAGAAGGACTTAGAAGTGAGGAGAGAGGAAGAGGGTAGACTTCTTTAATGAGAGTAATTAGTGTGAGCAGAGGGGAACGATGTAGGAGACAGGATGTGATTCAGTGTGGGTGACGTGAGGTTATTCTTAACCTGATGAGTTTTCGGCTAACGGAGACTCGCACTCTGAAACAGGTGAGAAGGTCATCCTAACACCATTGTTAATTCTAATGTGTCCCATTCATGTATAAGTTCTTGTGCCAGTGTCTATTGTTTTCTCTTGACTTGCCGTAAATTAAGTTTCCCATTAAGGACAAAGAAAGCCTGAACCCACAACAGAAAAACAAATTCCAGAATTAAGCTGACAATGGTGACGCAGTCCCTCTGGTTAAACTGTGGTACGATTTGAACACAAACGCAGCTGTATGCTCAAAACAGACAAATTGGATCATTTAGACGCACAAACAGTCCCCCTATTTTCTGAGAAAGTGCTGCATTATGTCCCTGAAACAGTGAGGGGCACAGAACAGTTGGGGGGGGGGCTTTTCTCTAACTGCTGGCCTTGTCAATGAGTCTTTAGGAGCAGAATATGGACGCTCAAATGTGCACACGCATCAGGACGACACACAAACACACACTTCCCGCTTCACACCAAGTCCTGTTTCTCAAAAGTGAATGGAAATAGCAACCAAGCATTGTTCATTCATACAGTCTGTGTATCACCATGCAGCTCATTTAAAGCCAAAACTACCAAAAACACTCAAAACACTTCTCTAAACCCTTCTACCAAAAAATAACAGCATCAAAAGCACCGTCCGCCTGTGCTTTTTGAGAGAGAACAAATAAAATAAAATGCTGAATTTTATGTAAATCTTCTTCAGGTATTGTTAACAATGTTTTCTTTGCAAATTGTTTAGCAGAAGTGGTAAGCCACACAGATCCTGATGCACCAATCCTGTGATCATTTTAATGGCCTAAACATCAGCCATACTCTAAATGCACGGCTGCACGACGTGGCGTGTCTTTTCCTCTGGAGGTTGCTTTATTTAGGTCAATAAAGTTCAATTAAAAAAAAAAAAAAAATCATGTTAGCTGAAGTGGTTCATTTCAGGCATGGTGGACTAACCATACTTGGTTGTATAGAACAGGGGTTCCTAAACTTTTCCATGCCAAATAGCATTAGCATGTCTTTGAAAAGCCTAAGTTGATTGGATTTTTGGCCTATGTAGTATGTAGGGTGCTTTTGTTTCAAGTGATGCTAAAAAGGGGAGGGAGGAGAGGAAATTTAGGGTGCAGTCCATACTTTATGCTGCAACATACATGCAAATTTCCCCTGGCCAGGCGTTCTTCAGATGTTTTGTACATGAGCTTTTGTCAGCTAGTCTGCTCATCAGGTCTTTTCCTCTTCAAAGACATGTCCATTTTTGTGAGCAAACCCTATGACATGAAAGCAAATAGAAAGATGGGCATGGCAAATAAGATTCTGATGTTATATTGTTATGTTCACAATAATCCATATAATGATAATTTGATAGACAGAATAATATATATACACAAATCCATATTTTTTCTCTCTCAAGCTCTCAAGTTGTTTTTGTAACAGGAGCAATGACAGAAATGCTGCTTTTAGTGAAATGACAGAAACAAAAACTGCAATTAAGAACATTTGTTGTTCTTGCTGAACAACAAGGCTAAAAGTCTGTAGCACCACTTGAGGCTTGTCGAGGCTGCAATGTTCATTACACCCCACAATGTGACAGTGATTGATGCATTGAACGTCACACCAGTGCCTTTGTTTTTCTTTACAGTCATAAGTGTTTGTTAAAGCGTAGGGGTTATGGTTAGATAGAGGGAAAGCTCAAGGATCTGGAGCAGCAATCATCAGTTGATCAATTGATTAGTCATCAACTATTAAATTAATCGCCAACTATTTTCATTATCAAATGAGATTTTTAAGAACAAATTCTCTTATTTCAGCTTCTCAAATATTGCTATTTTCTGCTTTCTTCAGTCTTTTATGACAGTAAACTGAATATCTTTTGGTTGTGGACAAAACAATTTGAGGACATCACCTTGGGCTTTGGGATTTTTTTTTTTTTTTTTTTTTTTTTTTACCATTTTCTGATCATTTTATGGACCAAACAAGTAATCGATTAAGTGAAAAAATGATCGCAGATTAATTGTGATGAAAAATAGTCTCTCTCTCCTGTGGAACGTATTCTGTACATTTTAAGATAATTGACGATGTAAATTTGACATTTCTCCTGGTTTGACTGTAGCACCGGGGGAAAGATAAGAGAGGATATTTGTATTGTCCTCCAGAAAGATATTTACAGCATTAACCTTTGTTCCATTTAAAATAAATAAATAAGAAAAAAAACTTCAGATTTTGCCATTTTGACACACAACACAATAAAAGCGCATTTCACGTTTATTGCCCACAGTCATCTAAAATCTTGACAATCTGATTTTCTAACTTGTATAATAATAGAACTTTCTTTCAACAGCCTTCCGTCACAATCCAACACTGCGATGAAAAACACTGTGATGGCAGATCGGCAGTAATGGCAGGAGACCTGCAGAGAGGCAGCGTGACACAGTCCCAGAGTCAGTCTGAGAGGAGGAGGAGGAGACAAAAATAGGTAGAGGGAGGCAGGGGGTGACATGAAATGAGAACATAAGAGCGGATGGAGGAAACTGTGTGAGTGTGTGCTACAGTGAGACAATAAACTACACATTTGACAAGCGACCTTGTGATGATAACCACCTTGCCAACTTAGGAGGGGGAAAATAGTTTTTCCCCTTTAGTAACCACAGTCAAGTTGCCCCTGAGCAAGGCACTTAACACCATATCAGTCCCACTGAAGCTCTCCGTGTCCACCAGCTGATGCTTGTGGTCACACTGGGACGCTTTCATGTGTAAAGCTGCATTAAAATTAAAACATCACGACAGACTTTTTGCGTGTTAGCGGCCCCCGAATGAGAGGGATGCGTTCAAAGTTTAAAGAGCTTGCCTGTGATATTCTTTTAGGGCGACATCTTGCTGTGGTGTTTTTGAAATACAATTCCCAGTTAGTTCCTGTCAGTCATACTGTACTGTGTCTGTAGTACTGAGAAATATTTTGCTTTAGATTTTCTGGGTGAATTTTTGTTGGCCAAAAAAAGAAACGGACCAAGGCTGAATCTCACAGCAACACAACTGGGAGTTGTAAAACAAATTTTTAAATGAAAATTACAAAAGAATTGCAAATTTTGCATTAGTCACTACCTACGGGGAGAAGATTTCCCAACAGCTTCTACAACCTGACAGCCGCATTAAAATTGGGCAAGCTCAGAGGATCTACCCTTCTTTCTTGCAGCTCCATTTTGTGCATTATCCAAGTTTTATTTGAGGATATATATAAGGGCAGGGACTAATGCTTATGTCCCAATTCCATACCATTTTTATACTTGGGTCCCCAATTCCCTAAATGTCCCTAAACATCAGAAATTAAGGAAACATTCTCTGACGTCAACATTACAGCCACGGTGTCCTCCTTTGAAACTGATAATCTGGCCCAGAATGTTTGTTTTTTGCGTTTCACATTAATTAGAGTTCACATTAATGCCACTAACAGGCTTAGCGTTACACTGACAGATATATGACAGTTAGAAACAGCTGATCAACTTACAGTGTAGGACTTGTCGTCACTTGTTACAATGTTGCACTCGTTTTGCACTCCTGCAGTGTTCCTGCAGCCTGCCTGAGCTTCCTCACATAAGGGGAGGAGGGGACAAGAGGAAACAACTCCCTTCAACCATAGACTGTATATTAAATTGGGATTCAACCTATTAATATGTGGCCTATGGCTCCAACTCGCTATATAGTTCTCATTTTTGGACACACAATTGCCACATATTGCTCCTTTAAGTATTGTGATTCTACAAGTATTGTGATTTGTTTTTAACACTGGATCATGGGGAAGAGTTGAACCGTATACTTTTAGAGGCTGCACATCATGACTGATATTTCCAAAACACAATGCACATCACATCTAAGTCTCATTGCTAATTATAACATGAAAGCATGCAAAAGATAGTGAATTAAATACTATTTTTCGAAATTATACTGCTACATTTAGCTTTTCCAGCTGGTGTCATAATCAATGAAAATAATGAATAAAACAAGATTTTAGGGCACAATTCATAGAGCAACTGGCTGTATTTTATTTTCAAAACGTATTTCTGAGGTTGCTGTAGCTGGTCAGAGTGGAGTGTTGAAACCAGAGTAGCAGACTGAATTAGCAGCATGAAGTCAGCAGTTATTAGTTTGTTTCCACAGAGCAGAGGAAATATATAACGGCTGAAAGTATGAGCACCCATTCAGTTTTATGTTCAACATGTGAAGTCAAATGGATCCGTTTGGATTTAAATGCTAATTTCCATTATCAATATTAATGGTAATTCCCAGAATGTGTTTGCATTGAGCTAACAGACTAAGTGCTAATTATTTATTTATTTATATATATATATATATATATATATATATATAAATATATATAAAATAATATATATATATAAATATATAAATATATATATAAAATATATATATATATATATATATATATATAAAGTCGATTCAGGAATCGTAAAAAATAATCTCGATACTTAAAAGAATTGATTTTTTCTCCCGCCCCTGATATAAACACAAACATCTTGCTTTGATTCTACATGCTCAGTCTGACATTTGGGTGAGGGTTACTAAACAAAGATTTGAGGAAACATTTTTTGAGGAAAACAGAAGTTAAAACTCATCATTTGATACATTTTTCTGTTGCCTGGTTGCTGTGATGTTCAATGGCTGCATTTCCCACATGAACCCCAGTGTGCGCAGGATGATTACGTGTCATTTATTTGTGTTTCTACGGTCTGCATGAGCACGTCTACCTGTCTGCAGGCTTTTATCGCCTGCTGGCTGATCTATATTCAAGTCGTGTTTTACTGTGTGTCACATACCCACCGATTGTGCCGTACAGTATGAGAGCAGAACGAGAGCAAAGAGGGAGCTTGTGTTTTTGTGCGACACAGATATAGAAGTGTCAGAGCATATGTGCGTGCGAGAGAGAGAGACAGATCTAACAGCATGTGTGTACACAAGAGACAGCCAAAAGAGTGTGTGCATGTGTGCACGCGTCCCAGCTCTCAGTGTGATTTTTATCACATCTCAACTTCCTCTTTTGCCATCAGTGCACCTCTGAAAAACTCAACACGCCTGTCCCTCCTGCTCAAGATCATTAAATGACAGCTTTACGTTCTCACTTGTTGTTAAATCTGGGAACTAAGATCAGCTTCGCTCCATTGAACATAATAAGCTGAGCTTTGTGTTAACAATAAGGCTGTAAGTCTAAATTCAGAGCAATTAAGGCTCTCAAACATTTGCATGTGGTCAATAAGAAATCTTAAACCCATCTGTATGCGAAGGAACATTATAGCTGTTAAACTCCTGTGTGGTTTCAAATCAACACTTGTGGCTTTTGTTTTTGCTTTTGCTTGCTATCTAAATCTGCGCTGAGAACTGACCTCAGTCTGCTTAAACCCATCTTAGGTAAGAAGCAAAACAGTCGGTATGTTTTCTGTAACTCTTTCTGGAGACATAATGTCCGTCGTCCCTTAGCTTGAACATGGTCATCGCAAAAAGAAGAAACCATGATACTCCCAAACAGGAGATTTCAGTGATATAGAAGGATGTTTAAGTGCTGCTGTCTTGTATGTATTCACTATGATACAAGCTAGGCAACACCGTGGAGCTGACACTATTCTACGAGTTCCAAAATGGCTGTACTGGCAGTAAATTTTGTTCACAGGGTACCAAACCAAATATCCTGTACCAAATGACTATGACATGTAGGCTACTAAATACATAGACACAATAATAATAATATACTTAGGCAAAACTTTTAGCTAAATGCAGCAGAGGTGGGGGACTTACTTAAGTCAGACTTAAAACACAAATTTCAGGACTTGCTGGACTAAAACTAGGTCAGGGAGAAATGGTGCGACCCAGGGCAGGAGGATTAACCATTGTTTTAAATCTGTGTCTTATTTCTGTTTTCGCTGTAGAGCCCTTTAGAGCTTCATTATAATCTATATTATTTCACTCTCCATTGTTGATCAATCAGGAAGTTTGTTACCGATTCCCACAAAATGTCAAACATCTGTAAGATTTATAAGGTGCAGTCAGGCTGCAACAGTTTTTAATGATGTTGAAAATAAACTTTCATGTCTTTGAATGGATATAAATGTGGAAACTGAGGGGGTGTCATAAGAATTTTTAATGACTTGACTTTTGACTTGCTTGACCTGAGCAATGACTTGACTTACTTGCCTTATAGCAGGGACTCGACTTGACTTGCTTCATTCTAACCACAGTAACTTGGAACTTGCTCGAGACTTGAAAGTGAAGACTTGAGACCAGATCAAATTGGTGGACCAACCAAACGACTGACCGACATTGCTATAGGATGGCTAATAAAAATAACAGGACAAGATCTCTTGTCATTTCTGTACAGTCAGTTAGAAACTTATAAAAGGTATATAAAAGGAGTATGCTGTACCTCAAATGACATGACAACTTGCACACCTACACATGACCCAAATTGAAGTTGCAGCCTTGCACCGAATCATTGCGCCGTATTGTCTGTTTCTGTTGGCTCACGTGTGCAAAGCCATCTTATAGCTTGCAGGCCTAAAGCTGAGTCTCCCAAAGTCCAACCCCTAGTTAGACTCAGCAGCACAAGTGGGAGTAAGTCATCAATATGCAAGTCATCAATATGCAAGTCACAAGCAAGTCTCAAGTCTTAGCTTTGACGTCTCAAGCAAATTCAAGTTACAGAGGTGAAAATCAGGCAAGTTTATGTTAAGCCTTTTGCCCCGACTCCCCTTCAGGAGGATCACACCATTTCTCCTGGCCTATTAACACATCCATCTAAGGTGCTTCTTATATAACTCTGCCTACTGCTGTTCTCTTCTTACTTATCAACAACATAATCCTTGAATTCAAATTAGATTATTTTTGAACGAGCCCCTTCCATGATAGATGCCCTGTGTGTTGGGTCTATTGGGCTGCCTAGAAAAACAAATAAAAATATTTAATTAAAAAAAAGGCAAGTCTTTTATCAGTCTTGGTCAGCAAGTCTCAATTCCTCAAATGTGTGACTCTCACTCAGTTTATGGATGATGTGTGTATGACCACTACGGTTGCCATGAAGGCCCGTTATAGAACAACCTGGGAACACACTGGCTAACTGAGCTCTGTTGAAGCTGGGTGGACCAATCCCCCGCTGAATACCTACGACGCCAAGGCCTGAGGTCGAAGGGTGTTCCCTACCAGGCAAACATGACACTGCTCAGTGAAAACTGTCAGTAAGTTTTAAAGTTTTAAAGCACTGATCAGGAGTGGCACCTTGAATTTCGTTGTGTTAATACACTGTATTCAATGCAATGACAATAAAGCTTCTATTCTATTCTATTCTATTCTATTCTATTCTAAGTTGTGCAGCCAATGCCCTTTTTCCACACCCAAGTTCCCCCCTAGCATAAGAGCTGGAATGTTAGAACAATGTACAAGACTGGGAAAGCCGCACAGATAACAGTGGAGATGGAAAACTACACACTGGCAGTCCCAGGGCCTAATGAAACAAGGTGAACACTAGCAGGGAAAACAACTTGCAAGCGGGGAAACTGTACTGTATTCTGGCCACAACCACGAGGATGCCCCACACAAAGGAGGATATGCTCTCCAAAAAAAACAGCTAGGTCTCTGATGGAATGGGGAAGCAGTCAGGAGTCAGCAACAGAATCATGATACTACATAAAATACCAAAAGGTAGCAGCCATTCACTGCTATGCACCGACAAATGAGGCAGGGCAACAGGTGAAGGATAGCTTCTATGAAAACCTTAACAAACATTGAGAGACATCTTCTTGAAAATTTCAGTGCTAAGGTTGGTTTCTGACAACAGCAGCAAGAAACATGTCATGGGAAAGCAAGGCCCGGGAGCTATGAACGAGAACAGAAAGCAGTTCAGTACCTTCTGTGTCCTTAATCGCTTGGGAGTATTTCAAAAGAGACTGCACAATGGCATATGTATTTCCCCTGACCACAACAGAGAACAAGATAGACCACATCTGCATCAGTCAGAAATTAAGAAGATCTCCTCGAGATGTAAGGGTAAAAACAGGAGGCTATTCCAGGACAGAACTGAGGCGTAAAGTTTCGGCTCTGTCAAAGAGATTCCAGGCAGCCAAGGGAAGAGGAACTGCAAACCGTGGAACAATGATGGCAAAGGATGAAGCCAGCATGGCTAGAGCCTCTGGGGCAACAGCTGATATTTCGGGGATTCCGGTGTAGCCAGTGGACATCTGGATAAGACTTAAGCCAAGACTTCCTCTTCTGTGCGCTGCCCATTGTTCACAGTCCAATTAGCAACGTGAAATCTGAGAACAGCGCTGGAGTTGAGCTTGGCTAATCTCTTAGACATCTCCATATGAATGCGGATGCCTTTTTAAAAAGCTAATAAAAAGCAAAATCGTCATCAGACCCATTTTCGGCCGAAGGGCGCCGCCTATTTTGCTTTTCACACGGACTGTTTACCTGCATGCAACCAAAGCCTGCTTAGACGTAATTGGTCAATACTACTCGGACTACAAACAGAAACCAGAGCACTTCCAACACCATACTATTGTCCCTTGCCTCCAGATTTCAAATTCATATGTGATTTACAGGGTGACATAGGAGTGCATTTTCACGGCTGTCTTGTCCCACGCCCACAAAAATACTCCCATCCCAATCCCATGACAGAGTAAAAGAAATTTCCTGTCCTGTGTTAATCCTGGAAGAATCCCGACCGATCCCATTCCCGTCAAACGTCAGCCCAAACATGCCATTACACGTTTTTATATAGAAAAAAAAAAGACTTATTGTTATGATTCATTGACTTTTTTCCCTGTCCCATCCCAGTCCCATGAGGAATAGCGAAACTGACTCCCATTCCGTGGTAATTCCACAGGACTCCTCTAATGTGGATATCCGTTCATAGAGATTATTTGTGGGCTTCTTCTCTTGCACGATTCAAAATTTGCTCTGGAAACGGTGAGAACGAAATAAGATACTCATATGGAAAATGTAGAAACATTGTCTATACGCCAGAATTTCCAATATGGCTGCAACAAAAGATATAACGACTGGAGTCTATCGTGTGTTTGAATGAGTCAGATGTATGTGGAGTTTCAGAGACGAGCTCAAATGAATGTGTGTTAATATGCAGCGCTTATTAGAGAACAAGACTGCTGTTGATTCCAGTACAGTGCTTCTCATTATGTGTGTGTGTGAGAGAGAGAGGAGAGAAATGAGAGAGAGCATTGTGGGGTCAAGCATAGGCCCGGGCACAGAATATTGTATATGTGTCTGTGTGTGTCTGTGTGTGTCCATGTGTGTGTATGTGTATGTGTGTGCTGGCTAGCCACTCTGTCTCCAAGATAGTGCTGTTAGAACACAATGAAGCCCATTCAACTCTGGAGCCACCTCCTGTCTCTGGAATAGTGCTGTATCACAGCTCCTGATGGGGAGGGGGCCATGTGTGTCGGTGTTTAAGAGTCAAACACACACACACACACACAACACACACGTCTACACTCACATAATCCTCAATAAAGCCATCTTTGAATTGTCATCACGTTGATGTAATACCATCATAAGTAAATGTGATGTCAGGATGGCATGTCAGCCTGTGAATCATAATAACCGTAGACTTTTATCATGTAATGTCATTGCAGCGCGACGTGCTTTCATCATGTCACATGTAAAACTCACACGGGGCAACCTAATGCTACTTAAAGCTCATCGGTGATGGATAACAACACATATATATGCAATTTCATATATTAAAAACGCAATATATAGATATTAAAACATGTCGAGCTGCAGCGTTATGGCTGTAATCCCCTGTGACAACATGATATATGGCTACATTATTTTCTAGTATAATGTTACATGTCGGATGTGCTGTAAGGTGACAAGAAGAGCCAGGCTTTTCATGAGGAAGACTTTCATGAGGAAAAGGTTTAAGTCAACACACCGCTCAACACTTGACTGATAAGCACGAGGAAGCAAGAGTTTACAAAAGGTTGAAACCCAAAAAAGCCAACGTATCTATTTCAAGATTGAGCTGTAGGAAGTAATAAGTACTTGTCAACTGTCAGAGTAGGCAGCGTTTCTCATATACTGACTTTATTTTGGCACCCCACTCAAATGGATTTGCTCGCACCCACTTAGATTTCTTGGTGTTATTGTGTTTATTACTGCCTTTCAATGCTGTGTGTGGAAATGTAGATTAAAGCGCAGCAGTGGTGCATTCATGCACAATCATACTGAGGGGAAAAAAAGACTTGTCTAATCAGGGTTGGATTGTGAGAATGCAGAGTAAAAATGGAAAATAAATACTACATTTATCTGAGGGCCATGTGTAAATACACTTGAAAGGTACTTCACTGATTATTTCTATTTACTTTACACTTCCACTCCATTGCTTTTCAGAGGGAGATATTAGCAAGATGAAGGAGTAACATCACTCTCCTGCTCTTTCTTTTGCTTTTTCTCTGTTCTCTCTATTACCGGTTGATTCCACCAAGCACGGCGCGTCTGCGCCACAGTTCTGATCCATCCTCTGCCCGCTGCAGCCCGGCTGCAGGCCCGGCTGCAGGCCCCGGCTGCAGGCCCGCTGCAGCCCGGCGCAGGCCCCGGCTGCAGCGTTTTAGAAGCATATCAGCAGCCGAGCGTTTTGCCCACCCGATTATTTTTACTCGCTCAAATTTTGTTGATTAGGTTCTCTTTCCTTGCTCTTTCTTCTACCATGGATAAGCAAGGAACGTGGTTCAAAAGTTCAAAGATTGTGAGTCTTTCACGGGGTCTTTTATTTTGAAAATTAACCAGATTCTCCCTGTCTTTTCTGTGTCTGACTTCCTGCCTGTTTGATCTGCTCTGTGCTAACTGATGTGACATCTGCCAAAAACAGACTTGGCGCGTATTTGAAGCGGAGCGGAAAGCCGCTTCTGGGACGTGCCGCAGATCGCTACGGCCGCTGTGGCACAGCCGTAAGGTGATGCAGCTGTGCCTGGTGGAAATTGCAGGTTATTCTCTCACTCAGATGTTCTCCCAGGCAGGTACCAAAATTTGGCACAGATTGATCTAATGTGAATTAGAACTCGGTCAGTATCCTTAAAAGTACCGCTTTTGGCACCCAACCCTAGCATAACCTAACCCTTCTACAGGTAAACATACAACTCAACACATATGAAGAATGATGTCTCCAATAATACATAAGTAATGAATTCAAATTTAGTTCAGTTTAAGTGCAGCTTTCCTTATGTAATTTCCTCAGGTTCCCTCTGTGAAACCCTTTGGAAAATATTGGGAAAATATTTTGAAATCAATAAAAATGATAGTGGTATGCTGACAGCTCGACTGTTTCACGTATTTTATTTTTCATGTATTCACGAAATGACCCAGTGACACATTTTAAGATTCACAAACAAGATTCAAATGACACGTCCTGTGTGACATAATCTGCAATTTGTTTGGTGCCTTAAATACTCGTCAGTGAAGTAAGACGGACAAACAATAGTCGCCCACATCAAAGTCTTTGTTAAAGCACAAACAATATGGCCTGTACACATTGTTTATGATCTGAAAGGGTATCTTAGGTTACAGAAAATGCGTATGAAGGTGTGTAACTCTGACCTGTTATCTCACACGTGTTAAATGTGAGCTGGCTCGTGTGTGTGTAGTGTGTGACCCAGATCCTACAGAAACACACAAAGTCCCAAACACACCTGATCCCTCACATGACCTTTCCTTACAATCCGTCCTCTTCCAGATAATAGCCGTGGCTCAGTCACACCTATTCACCTCTCCATTGTCTACCAGGTATCTATGCCAGAGATACAGGGCCAATGGGAGAGGTGTCTGCTTACACAACCTTTACAAGAACCTTTAGAGAACAATAAAGCATCAGTGGAGTGAAACGCCAAGCAGAAACACTGAGTTCAGTATTTCAGGGAGGGCAGGAAGGTGTGCCGCTCTTATATAGACCTTACTTCACTGACAGACTTATTTGCTTAGTGAAATCACGGGTTAACCGACTACAGGAATAGGTCCAAATTTGTCCAAATTCCTTGGATATGTTTGGATATGATAAAATCAGGCTGTACGCTTTAATTTTAAGTCAATAAATCTTATGCCAAGGAACGCAACAGGGGTTCTGCACATTTTACTGAATCTGAATTTCCTGAGTCTCCTCTTTTTTTTGCATTTCTTAAGAAAACCAGAATGTGAGAAGCATTCATGTACTTGTGAGGGAGTTTAATGGCAAAGAGAGTCGTAGGTTTCATTACCGCATGAGTCACAGAGCGTTAGAAAATGTAAGTACATTTGGAGAAAATATATCATGTTACTAAGAGGATAAATGGATTTATGTCTATTAGGTATAAAGTTCCAGCTCCTAAACAAATTTAAGTATACTGTAATGCTGATCCCAGAACACTATCTTATTGATCTTCTTCCAACTTTTTTTTTTTCTAAGAACATAAGCATGCACCGAATCACTTTCACATTTAACAATTGTAAGGTTGCTCTGAAATACAAGACACAAATTATCTTAGAACAAACACAGAGTTACTGAAGACAATTAAATGTGGCTTAAAGCTCTGAGAAAATTAAAGTACTAATAAGTGGAGTTTTGTCAAGTAAACAACAAAGAGACAATGCTGACCTAAATTTGAGAGTATCTTGATCTCCATTTTTACGCAATGAGATTTACAATTTGTGTCTTGTTGTATATCACTTTGTAGGAACGTAATGATACCAAAAAGCCCGAGGTACAATAATACCATGATAAATGATATTTATCGCAATATTAAAAAAACAAAGGAAAGTCCTTTATTAAACAATAAATCTGATGTGTATGGCATTTTTGCCCATATAAAACTTGTTTGAATTAGAGCCTGATGGATACTTGATTCTTTGGGCCAATGCTGATAATGTTGGTGACAAAGATATGTAAAAGAAGCAGTTCAATAATAACCAAAAAAGGTAACTGAAATCCATTATAGTTACAGATAAAAAAAAAAGAGGTAATCTGATTACAGACACATTTCGTAAGAATGGGGATTACGATTGTAAAATACATTTTAAAATAAAGGACGATATACTACCATGTGTAGTGTGCACACATACCATAGTCTCACAACACCGCTGATGGTCATTCTCATGGCCTCTGATGAAAAAAAAAAAAGCTTCACTGGGTAGAAATTTCAACATTGTTTTGTCTTTGAATCAGAAAGAGGAACAACATGGTACACAATACAGTGACAGTTCAGCCTTCAGCTGTGAAAATACTTCACTGAAAAACTCAACATCTAATTTACAGAAACATTTACAGGAAAGACCAACCGCTAACACTGCAGTTACAGCTAACATGTCAGCCGTTACCAACGCTACCAGGATGGCGTGTGGGTAAAAACAGTCGCCTCAGAATACGTTTGTCATTTAACTTGAAGTTTGAGTGTGAAGTGTAACAAAGTATGCTTAAAAATGCATGATTACTGCTATTAATCTAAATGTGTGCATAAAAAAGATAGGAATATCTGAACAAACAATAAATGTAACAGTGATCATAAAACATTACATCAGGCTAAATAGTTTCACTCTTTGGTGTTGAGGTAATCCAAAACTAACTAAAAGTAATCAAGTTACATTACTTAAATATTGTGATACTTGGATTAGGTTACTGAGAGGTAATCAGTAATTGTAGTGGAATAAACTTTTAAAGTAACCACTCCAACCCCGCATACTGTAACATGCTCCCTATAAAGTTAAGTTTCATATTGGCACATACTGGACAATATACATGTTGATACCAACATAAACTGATGTAGCTGTGATAGGCCGACACTGGGCTGATGATATCAGCTGGCCAACATCGGTCAGGCTCTATTTTGAATTATATATGTACAATTGTCAAACAAAAATGATGCAGCAGTTTGTTGCAATCCTTTCATAGAGTAAAATAATTAGCCATGTAATATCACAGCAGATACGGTCACAGTTCGGTAGTTTCAGCTGAGGTCAAAGGTCACAGACAGTCGCTTCCCCGCAGTGGGTCTAATCACATCAGGAGTGGGACGTTATGTTAAACCACCAGAGCGCTATTCATTTAACACACACGACAGCAGCGTAACGCACTCTCGCACAAACACGCCAACAACTAATGATATGAAAGTATGTTGGAAACAGGATGATGCCATGAGGAGACAGCGAGGTGTGATATGATGAATATTCCCACATCCCACCATCCTCATTAAAATGCATCATTCATTCACTCCCTCCTCTCTCTCACACACACACACGCACAGACACACACACACACACACACACAACACTGCAGCTCCTCCACTCTTGGCTTATAGACTAAATCAAAATCCAAGCCTCAGGTGATTACAACAAATGGGAGGAGGGGACTAAAATGTAACACTTTCATAAGCTCGGGTGATAATGTGAAATAATACGCGCAGTAAAATATCACAAAATCAATTCGTGGTTTTGGGCAAAATCTTTATGGATCAAGTACTAAATGAAATTCTAAACCTTTAAGAAATGTTTCATTTTAATAGGAAGAACAAAAAAAACAAAAAAAGCATTGTAATCTTTCAGCCACCGCAGGGTTCAACACTCGCAGTACATTTAACCGTAATTATGGATCATGTGATTGAAACCAGCCACTGAAGAAGATATAAAACATTTAATCACATAACTAATACTACAAATTAAAAATCTATAACAGAACAAGTATGAATAATGTCTGAATCGATGCCAGTCCTCCAGTTCAACCGTAACAGACAACACTCAACCCCCTTCCCAGCATGCCACAGGAGAAGTGTTAATGTGTGAACAAAGTCTCTCTGCACAGTCTCAGCATTTCTAAGTGGAGACAGCTGAATGTGGCACTGAAACTCAACCTTTACAAAAAAAAAAAGCAAAACAGACTTTTAAATGTGGTTCAATGTCAACTGACTCATCGTGTGCCGTCAGAGCGTCGTGTCGCCCTTGACGACTCATACTCGACTCCAGGAAAACCAAGTGCTCAGTGGGTTTTAATCTTTACCGCTGCCGGCTGCTTGTACGTCCGCTGATGAAAGAATTTCAGATTAACCCACTATCCTACAGCTATGGGTCACTCGAAATAAGAGCATTAATGTGTGGGAAGAGTGTGAATCACAAAACAGTGGGTCTCAGCTCAAGCCTGCCTACACGATGAGTTCGTCTTACTGGTGCAGAGTGTAAATCTGATGATAAACTCCTCATGAGGAAGGCTGCACAACAGGGTAAGAAGAAATCCTGCTGCACTAATGTTGGCTAGCGCTCCAAGGGTTAGTCGGCTAGAAAATTAGCTCACAAGTATTTTGATAATTGAGCATCAATTTCACTCGTTTTTCAAGCAAAAATGTCAAACATCTGCTGGTTCCAGTTTATTAAATGTGAGGCTTTGTTGCTTTTATTTGTCATTTAAGATCGATAAATGAAGGGTCGGAAGGGTTTTGGACTGTAGGTTGGACCAAACAAGTTATTTAAAAGGCATGATGAGCATTTTTCAAAATTTTTGGACATTTTATAGACAAGAATTAATCAATTAATTATGAAAATAACGGGATGACTAATTGGTAATGAAGTAGTTGTTTAATTGCAGCCCGAATTTTGAAAGACATTGCAATTAATATGCCTCATGATTGATGGGAATGATCATTTTTGCATCACAATCTTCTTTTTTGCTGAAAAAAACGGTTTGAACTCATGATGTGACATTTGTTAGGGTCTGTACCAAACAAACGCATCACAGTTTTGATAATATTTTTGATTAATTGTGTATCTCTACTCCTTAAATATGAGAAGAAATGAAAAATGCATTTTTTTTAACCCTTTCAGATCACATCCTAGGTCTTTTGTCCAGTTATTCAACAATATATTCAAAAAAATCATCAAAATCCATTCATCTTTTCATCCTGTAAAATAAGACGATGTGTGCTCACATAGGCTTAAACCAACCAGTCCAAACAAATAATATCACAACATCCACCAATCAGTCAACTTTTAGCAGCACAGAGCTAAGATTCATTAGTTAGTTAGCAACAGCATGGTACGTTCTCCGTGTCTGTTATGGCATCCTCACTTTTCAATCTTCAAATCAAATGTTTTGATTTGTCCTCTAAATCCTGTTTCATCTGGACTGCAAAGATTAACAGATACATGTGAGTACAAAATTCACTACACAAACCTGATTGAAATTCTGCATGAAATTTTGGAAAAACCAGTAGTTAAAAATATCTCCTCCTCTCTCTCTCTCAGTCCTGTATCTCTAGTGTGTCTGTTTGAGTAGGTGCATGCAACCGGTCTCTCTCCTGCTAGCTCGCTACATTCCTCAAACGCCGCATTCAGCCCTCCACAACATCCCTGCAATCTGTAACGTGCTGCCCAAGATCTTTACATTGCATAAGCAGCGTTCAGTGTTGCCAGATCCTGCGAGAGAAACAAGCAACCAAGTCGATGAAACAAACCCAAAAGAAGTGACTTCACACTCAAAAAATTTTAAAAAAGAAGTTGAGCAGAACCAACTGGCCAAAAAAAGAGAGGAATGAATAAATGAATGAAAGAAAATGAAAGTAAAGACTTTGCATGTAACACGAGCCAATTAATTCTATCACCGAAGCCAAAACAAAGATATCTTGTTGGCCAAACGCCTCATTGATGAGAACGCTGCCGTGTTTCTTTTATGTTTATCAGTGCTGGCATGATGTGCACATATTTCACACTTAAGGAATCTGCACGCTGCCTTCGAATCGTCCCCCACTTGAAGCTGAATCCAATCTTCTAATCCACTCCCAATCTTTGTTGCATTCTCTTCAGTATTTCGCCAAGTTAGTCCCTGGCATTGTTAATGAAGTAGCAAAAGAAGCTCCATCAAATCCTTGATTTTGATTTGAAATGTTTAACTGCCTGACGGAGGAGGGACGGAGAGAACTGGGTTGTGGACATCGTGCTTTAAATAACTTATTAGTGGAGATAGTGGAGACTTTAGAAACAAGCCCAAAAAAAAAAACGACCACCACCGCAACTTAACTTCAAAATGAGCAGTAAAATACGCCACTGGCAGCAAACGCCTCGCCACTGACTCATTGTGCGCGCTGATTGAAGCAGCAGCCGACACAAGGCGAGTAACTCCGGCGTTAATACGACTTCCAACTGCTCCCCGCCACCGAAGCCATGTGCTGTTTAATTTACACTAAAATGTATCTGTACAGCGTTATTGGAAATACTAAAATTCAGAAGGATGACACCGACACAAGAACTGAGGTAAACAACACTCAGTCAGCAACATTTAATTAAAACGTTCAGCCTCCTTAGGGACTAGTCTGTTTGGCAGAAGAGAGAATTTCTGGAAGCATGTCTGATTCAGTATTTGCAATTAAAAATTAAGAAAAGTGATTTATTTTCGTCACGCTTTTATTAGCAAGTTAAAAAAAAAAATAAAATCCTGACTGCAGCAGAATCAAACTGTATCGAAAAGGCTGAACCCAGCTGAGAGAAACGATCTCTACTGATTACCTTACCGAGGTCTGATAATGACTGAGATCATTTACAGCAGCGTGTGTGATTGTAAAGTAATGACACTGTTGGTGTTATAAATACAGCATCAGCCGTGCATAATGTTCATGTGAGGACACCGTCTCTTCTTTGTTTGTTCTTTTCACTGACAGGTAGAATGGACAGTGAAGGGATGTATTCATACGCACACAGTTGGGTGTGCCTGCATTCCTTTGTGGATTCTGGGAGGTTATGAGAACGGCATGAGTAAGTATGCCTACATATGGATTTAAAAATCTGGCACAACTAGAGGGGTCGTCACTCGGTGTAGCAGAAGGTGCAGATCACCACCAGGAACCCTGACAAGAATATTTGAACATAACCGCTTTGTAATCACCAAACATCCTTTATACCATGACAGTTTTCCTAAAGTCTGATTTAAAAAATAGCCCTAGTTAAGAGGAGTGAGGAGTCAGCAGTCAGTATAGGTTTTATGTAGGTTTTTTCAGAAATTCTGAATCACCGCAACCATGTAAGATCCTTGAGCACACAGTCATAAATGTGCACAAAAACTTTTAGGCTGATCGGTCCAGTAACATGATGGATTAGCTGCTGACAAGCTCCAAGTCATGCTCACACACAGACATATTTCAGGGACTGCAAGAAATGATTCATTGGTCAGCTCATTTTAGAGTAACTGATTAACAGCCTACGATGGAGCGTCATGGTGGCCAAGACACCCCGGAGGAAAGGAAAAATTCAAAATAAGATCTCGTCTTCGTCCAGCCTGTGTCTTCTAGACATTAATTACCTCAAGTTAAGACCAGTATGAAACTTTGACCATTTTCTCATTCGGCTCCTGAGACTGAGCCTTTGTCTCGTCTCAGCCCGAGACTAATTCGTGACCAATTGAAGATCTTAAAATGTTCTCCTTTTTTTTGTCTCGCTGGACTGATTTTAAATGTGTCTTTAATAATCAGCTCTTGATGTAACAGTGAGATATAAAAGGAAACTTTGCGGTCTTAAATGAGAGCTTAAATTTGTCTCAGTGGTCAAATTTATGTCTTGTTGCTTCATACGGTCATTGAGGAGAAACCACTGAGACAACTATGAGCTCAGAAAAGATCTGAAAAAAAAAAAAAGATGATTGTGAGAAACAAAATTTTCCTTTGCGACTGTCCTAATATACGTCTCTAGATCAAGTCCAGTGTTTTACTGCAGCGGTCCTTAATCTGGGGGATGAACACCAACCTGATTTTTTGGGGGGTTTGTGTCTTGAAAACTGCGCTACTGTCTGACAAAGCCCCCTCCCCCAAATATATTACAAAGACAGGCAGCAAATCCTCACAGAAGACTGAAAGAAGTGAGTTTGTTACTGGTAGGTTGCCAGTTCAATCCCCCGGACCCACAGGATAAATCTGAAAAACAGCACTTGCCCCTCCTTCATTATCAGATGAGAGTGCGGTTGTGCTGCGCAGCAAATGAGTTTAACTGTGTGAACGTGCACCTGAAAAAGAGAGCAATGAATCTCCCCTGAACAAATGAGGCTAAAATTAGTATCAGACAATGTTTGGCATTTTTGCCAAATAAAGAATCAATTAGCGGATTTGTTGTCTGAGGAACAGGTGGATCACAGTCCTTTCTTCGTCCATTGCGTGCATTGTGTTCGTGTCGAACCGTCAGAGTTTTCTGCATCTGGCCCAACGTCTCCATGTTGTAAAAAATAAAACAGCACTAGAATACAAAACACCTCGCTGCCATCAAGGCTTTCCTCCTGGCTGCAGCCTGCTGGCGGGTGGGCAGGAGTTTGGGGGATGCACGGCGAATAAACAGTGTAATCAAGTGGGTGGAACTCCACGGAGATTCAACAAGGAGAACAGACGGATGGACCACACACACACACACAAATTCACAGAATTATATATTAAGATCCAGCAACAGAGGCTTTCTGCAGGGACCACAGTGTAGCACGAAGCCTAAAAGAGGGGCTTTCCTGGGCAAACTGAGGTGAAGCGGAGCTTTTCCAGTTTTTGCAGCCTCCTGAGGCAATGTGTGTGTGTGTGTGTGTGTTTGTGTGTATGTGTGTGTTCAGTAAGCACTGGGCCACTTTCCCAGATGAGATTCTCTGCTGCAGGATAATCCTGATGAAAATGTCTTTCCTCTTCCCCTCTCTCTCGCTCTCTCCATCCGTCCATCCGTCCGACCGACCATCCACAGACAAGCAGTTGGCTGGTCGCCCTCTCTCTCTCTCTCTCTCTCTCCCTCTCCCACGTCTCACCTCCCTCGTACTACGAGTGACAGACTCTCAATTGACGTTGGTATCTCTCAGCCACAAAGAAAAGTAATGCGATGACTGCGTCATTGTCATTTTTTAAAAGGCCGAGAGCCTTTTGCTGTTGTTTAAAATGAATCATGAGCACTGACGCCCCCAGCCTTCTTCTTCAGTCTGCTGTCTGTAGCTTTTACCTTGGTCACCATTGATGTTTCTGTTTCTTATTTTTCTACTCACCCCTCCTTCTCCAGTGCACACTCGAGCACTTGTTATGAACGACTTAATGCTGCTGAAATGACAAGAATCCCCCTCACAAACCCTCCCCCCGCCCAGCACTGACGCCATATGCTAGCGCTTTCTAGAAAAATAAAAAGCTTTATTGTTCTTAACACGGTGGGATTTGACGAGTTAAAAACAGCGCGTCTTCATTTTTGTGCTTAGGGAAAAGGTGCAGGCATCGTCTGCTATTTTAAGGCACTTTTTCAGAGTCATTTAAGGATTCGCTGCAGGCTCACAGGAGGCAATAAAACACAAGTGCGTCAAAAGTGCACGGAGATGACCTTCAAGCCAACAACGTTCACATTTTAAAAAAGCAACACAAAGGGAAATGACCTTCTCAGTGGTTGACCTCTCCCCCACTGTCTTTTCTTTTCTTGTTTGGACTATAAATTCGCTTAACAGCATAATCAGATCGGACTTGAGCGGCATTTGAAAATAATTCTCGGTGTCTGCTGAAACCCACTTGAAGTGTTAGATTTGCAGCACGAGGACAGATGCGTTACCAAGGTTGTCATCACATCTAGTCAGCATTTGCAGGTCAAAAGACATTTTAGCGTCAGGGATGTGTTAGACAGGCAAGCCATATGCTGCATTTTCAGAAGTTAGGGCAGTCAGAATAATCAAATGCATGTCCTAAGCCAGTTTTATGCAAAACAATGTTTTGCAAATCTGTAGATGTTAAGGTTTATGTTTTGTCTGTATGTCCAAAGGTTTTCATTACACAGCATAGCCTATATCAAAATATCAATATATGAATAAACAGAAGAGAATGTCAGTGTCTATACAAACCATTCTGATAGGACTTACTGTCTTATACATTGTTAAAACACAAAGCAAACTGCAGATAAAAGCAACAGAAAGAGAAATAGCAAGATTTTGAGCCAACCTAACACAAAAAAAGAGATCCGTGAGAGTTGAAAATGTTTCAAATTGAGAGAGAAAAAAATGTGCTTTTCTCAGGGCTTTATGATCTGCTTCATAAATGTATGTAGGAAAAAGGAGTGAGACCGGATAAGAGTCACAGAAGGAACACAAAACATATGCAGGTACACTCAGTCTTTGTGTGTCTTGCTAGCTATCTTACAGCCAACATCTGTAAAGTTGGTACACTGGCTGTTTTTGGTGCACAAACTGTGTGATTGTCACAAACAGTCTGATTATCACCTTTTTTTTTTTTTTATTTAGCTGCCAAAGTTCACATCAGGTTTTGCTTGATGTCAACAACTACACATAACAATGCAGTCAATACGTGGACTACATCTTAGCTCCTTTTTGAGCCTATACTTCTTTACATTTTTCTTTTTAATTGGAACAACTAGGGCTGCAGCTACTGATTATTTTAGCAATAAAGCATTCTGCCCATTAATCGGTTAATTTAGCAATCAGATAAGAATTACTTTTGCTTTAAGAGAAATAAGACTTGTCTCTTAAAACGAAGAACTTGTTTCTCTTTTAGAAAAATCAACATTATTTTTAATATTAATATCTTTCAAAACTACACCAAACCCTGTGAGCATACATATTCTATTGGATTGGTGCATTTTAGGCTCCAATTGCAACTTGCTCCACCTGATATTTTGCTTTCTGGGGTATTTTATGCACCACTGTGAGGGAAGCGTGTGCGTGTGTGCGTGAATATGATGATCAGACTTTCACAAATGGACTGCTGCATTTTACTTTCTGTGTCATTTCCTTGAGAAAAGCTTAGCCAACTGAGGAACATCATAACTAGCCAACATATTACGTTCTTAACTACCTCTACAGCCATAAGTAGCGTGATTCTTCACTAGCCTTCATCCCAGGTAGCAATCATATTGATTTATGTTAAATGCTAAGTGTGCTAATCTGTAGACTGGATGCTTTCTGAAGCTTTGACGTTTTGCTATTGTGGCACTTTGGTTTTACAAGACACACTCACTGTATCAAGTTTTTGCTTTGTTTCAGCTTTAAATGATCTCAAACTTTGGACACTTTCTTTCATTTTAGCCTCTTGCCATTTCCCCTCTCTTCCTCTATTTTGCTATCATTTTTGTACCATCTAACAGCATTTCCTTCCTTCCGTAACATGTCAGCAGCATAAGTATGTTGTGTGACAGTAATAATCATCCACAGTGATCTGTATATACTATGGATTAATCAAAGCTTTGATGCAAAGAACTCGAGTTTCAAAGAATTGTTTCAGTCATAATAAGAACATAGGTGTAGATAAACATTGATGAAAAACTTTAAATTTGGATACTATCAAGCAGTATCTGCACTTATATATGCACATTTGTCCTTAATGAACATTGCAGAAACTGATATTACTGGAAAAAATGACCTTCTGATTCCAGTAGTATGTGTATGATGTATATTGATTTGTAGACCACAAATACTCTGAAACATTGATATATGTGAAGTGGCTAGTGAGGTGTAAATTTCAGCCAAATTTTTCCCATTTTTGTCCTTGATGTTCAAATGTCTGTTTTGTCAGCAAAAGTATTCTGTACTTAACATGCACTCAATCTTTCAGCTTTCTCCTGTTTTGTCCAGTGTTACACAAACCCAAACCATCTGGTTCCCAGCACCGACCAAACACACAAAGAAATATCTGCATATTCATCTTTGACCCCAGTATGACTTGCGCTTCATTTCCAACTGGCACCCCCCCACCCCCATAAATAATGCAGCAGTGGTACGCTCCTCCAGCAGTGTAGCCTCAATAAACACACACGCTGGGTCGAGCACAGGTCAGCACCATTTTCTTTCCCCGCTAGGTGGGTCTCCTGAGGTCTGCATGACGGGACACGAGTGTAAGGTGACACTGAGGTGACCAAGAGGGGGGAAGGAAAAAAAAAAAAGAGAAAGCAGGGCACGGAGAGAAGGGTTGAGACATCCTCAAGGACAGACGACTTCTATTTTGGCCCGGTGGTAAACTCGGCTTGGCTGTCTGACAAGAGCACGACACAGTGGCGGCGCATGAGAGCGGAGGGGGGGTGGGGGGACTGAGGTCATGGCGGGAGAAACTGCCTTATTTAGAAAAGGGGAGCACCCTCCAAACAGCGAGGGGGGGAGAGAAACGAGAGAGGGGAACGGGTGAGGAAAGGAAAAGCTTGCGATGCTGCTCCTTCACCGACGGTCCCGTCTTTGACAAACACCAGCGGTGTGTGGAGTGCTCTTCATCCACCCCCACATAAAGCCCAGCCATACTCGGTTTGACCTGCCAGAACAGAAATCCATACTTCATCATCACAACCGCTGGCCCCTCAAGACCCTGCCCAAGAAACCGAGCGTGTTTGTGGATGTGTGTGAGAGACTATGAGAAGGTTATTGAGTGGGACTGACAGCGTTTTAAGTCAGTGCTTTATGTAGACTGAACTGAAGAAAAAGAGAATCGGTAACACACAAATGAATTACATTTTTTCAAATCAATATAACTAAATAGATGAACACAATTGCTTTAAGTCAGATGTACTTAATAATCTGATTGCAACCTAAATTTAACCATCTAGACCTCAGGAGAATTTAAAGTGTTGCTGCAGTTCACTAGAAATCCTCACTTAAATGAAAATTGTCCTACTCAACCCAAACAAACACCTCTATCGCAAAACCAGAAGAAACTGACTAAGAAATAGACTACGTTTGATTCAACATATTTCTAAAAACACCAAAGTAGCACTAAAAACTGCTGCAAATCACGATGGAATGAATCTCAGTCTGTCTAAAAGAAGAAAAAGTAACTTCAAGTCAATGTTACAATGACTATGATCCACAACATTTCTCTGTTTCCTTTCTGGGTCAACATTCAGAGCCTGACAACAACAGATCCTTCACTGGATAACACTAGGCTATCAAAATAAAAGGTAGATGTCCTACCCTTTACCCGACACAGCTACGTTATAAGAACAAACAACAGTAACATGGCAATGGGTGTGTTTTTGGCCATTTATACTGCATGAGAAATACTGCTGAAAAGTGGAAAAGTTGTGACCTGGTCAGTCGTCCCTACTGACTCTTCGTCGCCCTTACCCCTGGAAAACAGCCTCAATCTCAGCAGGGAGAGCAGAGTAGGTCCCGCTGTTTACTTATGGCGATTATGTGATGTGATTTCGAACAAAAAAAAACTTACAATGTCCTTGTCGGTTTCCATGATGACATTGTAGGTAGTGTTTTTGGCAACTAAAGAGAAAGAAAAGTCACTGAATAACCTCACACAACTATGTTATGGGAATGAACATAAGTAATGTGGTGACAGGCTGCATTTTTGACCATGTGAATGAGAAATATTGCTAGAAATGGTACTGGTCCTTCCCTACCGGCTCTATGTCGCCCTTCCCCTGCGACAACAGTGTCTGCTTCAGGCAGTGAGATCTGGGGAGGTCCTCATGTTTAAGAGCAGAAAAAAATAAAATCAAAAGACCTAAACGTTAAGATGAATATATCTGGTTCTGATGGTCGAGGTCAACTTAAAGTAACTACATCACAAAGCTCAGGACTTTTTTTTCCATATTTTAATACACTGGGGATGATTTTAAATCAAAATGAAAAAACTGAAATAAAGAACAGGCGCTGAGGGGTCTGGAGGGTTAAAGCAGGTCAACTTTTCAATTTTTCAACTCAATTCTTTGCTTTACCCACAAGTAAAATACCACTCTAACGTCTCAGGAAATGTAGTCTTATATTAACCTCAGTTTGTTAAAAATAATTAATAGAATTGCTAACGTTAGCATGACTTAAATCCCTAACACATGTTAACCAATTCATGTGGCTCGATGTTATATCTAAAATAAGACGTTACTTGATTAAAAACAATATTTTGAATCGCATTTGATTTTGCCTTATTTCTCTGACTTACCAAGAGAAAATGGCAGCTCAACAGCAGGGGGAAACATCTGGAAAAGACGGGGATGTCATGACGTCAGACATACAATACTAAGAGAAACCTAACTGACGCACTTTTACTGAAATAAGAATAGCAGGTTAAGGGAATGGGATGCAGCTTCAAGCAATACACATTTTTACAGTGTACAATAGGGTCAATATCCTGCAGTATACAACCACTGGCTGCTGTTGCAATATTGTTCTTCTCAAGCACATTAAACAAAGTGCATCATTTCTACGTTTGTCCAAGAGATATGATGAGGTCTGGGGGTGCCCGTAGGGGTCTTTTAAGAGATCATTGTTAAACCTTCCTCCGTTAGCAATCTTTATAGGCTGGAAGATGACACTTAAGCAAGGTGACGGTTAAGACACTGAATGCTAAATGCTGCTGTAAAAACATGAAAATAGGGCGAAGAGCACACACTGTGACAGGGGTCGACCTAGCCGAACAACTCCTGACAGACACAAATGTCAGACAAATCCAACGAACGAATCGCTTCTTATGATGAAAGCCTCATTATTATGATAATTAGGGTGTAAGGATACAGGTTGTCATATGCTGTGCAGATTGCGAAGCACTCTGGGAGAACCCTGTCATTTGGGGCTAGGAAATCTGACAGAAAAGGAAAAATACAAACTCTATGCAAAACATTCATGAAACAGCACAGAATTCTTAATAGAACGAGCTACGATATGCCAACTGACAATGTGAGTCAACACAATCAGAAACCAGACAACCACACCGAATCTTCTCAGCTTGACATAAGTTATAATATTATAATAATAATAATGACTGACACGTGCAAATTAAGGCTGTGTGAAAAGACTTAAATATGGAGCCTGAAGGCTCATATTGGGCTTGGAAATAGTGGTTCAACATGCATAGATGCTGTTGAAAGCTTTGGTTGAGATAATTTTGTAATATTCACAAAGAAACACACAGTTATCGCCATATTTTTTTGCAAACTATGTATGAAAAAGAAGGGACTCTAACAGTGCATGCTGGGAAGTCTAATATGCGGATTGTTTTTTCTAGAAACTTGATTTAATGAGTTGATTGAACTCTATAATCATGTCAGTCAACTCATAATTTCAACAGTTAATTGATTATGAATAAATTATTACATTAATCACCGATTTTGAGAATTCATTGGTTAGAGCATTTTTTTTTTTTTTTTAGAAAATTTATTATAAAGGAGTAGAGAAACTTGAAAATATTCATATTTAAGAAGATGAAATCAAACTGTATATGTGAGCAAAACAAGACATTTGAGGCCATCATCTTAGTCTTTGGGAAACTAATTAACATTACTAATTAACATACACAACATCAGCATTTTCTGACATTTTATAGAACAAAACTAATTGATTAATCAAGAAAATAATCTGCAAATTAATCAGCAATGAAAATAATCATTAGTTGCATCCCTAATTTTCAGTCAAAAAACTTCAAGTTAGAAGACTTAATGTTTAGAACTTCTTTAGTGTTCTGAAAACAGGCCTAGAAATTTTAAAATTAATTACATTGAATAAATAAAAGATTAGTTGATTCCATTAAATTTCTGTGTGATTTTTACAGTGTTACAATATTGAATGTACTATACATCACTCCACTTAGGTCTGCTTACTAAAGGAAGACTCATAGATTTCATTGAAAGCTGAGAAAACAATCTAGTAAGTGGACCTTGAGTTTAAATGTAGTTTGGCAAAAAATCTTAGCAGTTTCTAAAAGAAGAAGGTAGCAAGACCTTTTTCATCAAGTTTCATTCAAGATTGAACTTTTACACTCACACAGCTGAGTGGAGCTTTCTATTTATTTTAGAAATTTTATTAGAAAGAAATCATTTTTTTTTGCATTTTATTATTGATTTAGACATCAATTCATCTTAACTTTGTACAATAACAGATGACAACCTATAAATATCAATACACTGCCCTTCTCCATCGCAGCTGCAGAGGCTCAGTGTGTCATCATGCATCAAAATCTCTTTCATGAGCTCAGCCTGCCGTCATGTCATCATCCAAAAGTGAAATTAATGATTCAAGTTTCCTCCTTCAGAATCTGGTTTGACTAAATAAGTGCTGCTGCCAAACAACTGGAAGTCTTGTCACCATTTATGACTGTCAAGTCACACTTCTGACACCTCTTACATTGTCTGCATTAAATCCATCGCCAAAGGGCACACCTTGGATAGAAAACCGTTGGCTGCTTGTGCACCGAAATACCAGCTTCACAGTGTGCAAAAACGTGAGCTTTCAGAGTCAAAGTAGAACACCAGAGTGCCGCCTTTCATGTGCCGAGCGCCGGGATGATATTCTTCCTCTGTAGTTTGTCGGATGACAGGAGGTTAGTGACGGGGAAAACTTTGAGCTGTTCGTGCATTGAGCCATCAAACGCCCTCCAACTGACTGGTGAGGGCTCTGAACGCTGAATGTAAAAGGCAGCAGGGGGTGGAAAAACAGGAAACATGCATTTTCCACCTTTTTTCTCATCGACCATATAAAAGAGGTGGACGTAACCATGGTGACATCGCCCGTTGGTTTGTGGACTACCATTGTGAAGCCTCAAGTTTGGCATTGTGGGTGTTGCCATCTTGGTTATTTTGACCATATATACCACCATACCACCAGAGTTGGGGAGGGGAAAGGGTCATTTTCTCAAAGACTTCTATACAATCTGACTTCTTTGTGCGACCAATGCAGTTGTCACCTGCTGGCCATTAGTAAGAATGCAGGTCTAATGGTGCGGTCCACATGAACTGAGAACTGGAACGCCCCCTGAAGTCGGATTTCCAACTCGGAAAGTCAGAGGAACCTCACCAACCCCAGACTTCAAAACTCAAGATTGCTGCCCCGCGCATCAACAGCAACATCTGTTTATTAGCACTTATGTCTTTTGTGTCCTCATTAAACCAGTCGTACACACAGTGCACTTTTATAGTGGACAAAACCCCCACTAACATCTAGCTTTCGTCCTAAAAGGGAAAGCAATGAAGGCTGGTTGCCTCTGTAACTATTGTAACTCTTTTCATACACAAGTGCTGCTTGACTTGACTCAGCTTGACTCTGTGCGTCAGCCCAGGAGAGGAGTTTGGACCTGCTTGAGGGTGTGTATCTAACTGATGCAATCTCGTCTTTCATCAAGCCTCTGAACGCTGGATAAACATCTAATTTCCTCTAAATTCCACACATTAAATGTCCTCCATTATTTTGTTGTTATCTAGAAGCTTTTATCATGAAGAAGAAGAAGAGGATCAGGAAACGACTCCTATCAGCTGAAACATGAAACATTAAGTACAAACAGCGATGCAGGAGAGAAACTACGCTTCAAACCACAGAGATTCAGTTAGAAGCTACAAAAGCTGAACACACGCAGACTTTTCAAAACGCCTTTCTCTCTGCTCTCCTGCACACACAAGTCGAGTCTCTGCTTTCCAGCTCACATCAGAGAAAAAACAAAAAGGCAAACTCATCTACTTGCAATGAGAAAAGGGCCTATTTTAAGCAGGTTTAGCCACACTACTATTTTGGTGCAAAAACAGTATTAGTTCCATCTATGGACATGTTGCTATGGTGTTTGTATGCACAAAATACAACATATTAAGTTGTCTTCAGGCTCAAAAAGTGTTTTTTTCCCTCAAAGTTCTTGTACTGGAACACGGTCAACTTGGGTGTGAAGACACTCCCAGCTCTGACTTCCAACCTCAGAGGTACACGGAACGCCCCATTAGTCACTTCTGCATTGGCTTCACTTTTCAGACCCGGAGGCTATGTTCACGTCTTTTATACAGTCCATTGTTTTCCTCCTTTTTGTTTGCCTCCATCCTCATCTTTCTGCCTTTACAACACAACACAGGATCTTTAGCATGCGTGGGCAGAGCGGTGGTCACAATGCAGGTATGCGTACAATGTATATGTGTATACGAGGTGTGTAGGCAGAGACAAAGAGAGATGGCGAACTTAACTGGAAGCCTGAGTCGAATGAAATTCTACAACGCTCTGCATGAGTGTGTAGAAGTGTGCAGAAAGAGATGTCAAAAAAAGGAAAGAGATCTATGTCTGTGTCTGATTCTCTCTCCAGGAATAGTGTGAGCACAGCCAGGAGCCTATACCTAGTGTGTGTGTGTGTGTGTGTGTGTGTGTGGTGTGTATCTTTGTGTGTGTGTGTCTACAGATGCCAGATCAGAGGTGGGACACAGCTTAATTCCCCCAGCAGCAGCAGCAGCAGCAGGCTGTGCTCGGCCGTACGTAACCTGTTGGTCGGGTTAGCATGACGCCGTTTGGACATCCTGGAGCCTGGGACGACCCCACCGGACCCACAGAGATTACACAGGCACACACACACACACACAGTGGTAATGATGCACACAAAGACCGTTCTACTGTATGAGCCAGGTCAACGGAAGGACAACAGCCAACACTCACGTCGTTGCATGTTCCTTTTTTCACTCTCCACTGAGCTCTGTCTGGTAATGACTTTAGCGCTCACCGGGCTTTTCGCCTCTGTGTCTCAGCACTGAAAACATCCCTTTGTCCCACTGACTTCCAGTGGAATAAAGAGCTATTAATGCCAAAGACCTCCCTGGGCAGGAAGTAACACTAGCTGCTGGGACAAATATGGCCTCCTGCATCATTCAGCTTCACTCAACCTTTGCTCTAATTTCTCCACCTGGCACTTTTTACTGTGGAATAAAGGTGACTGCGACTCATCCAAACTTTACATTTACTTGAATTTTGTTCTGCTGCTGTTGCTTCACTTTAAGCCAGCTCAACAACGACAGCTATACAAGTGTGTTCATCTACAGCTGCTGCGTGAGGCCACAATCTTCACAATCTTCTTATTCCTTCAGAATAATTCAGATATTGCACCCGGCTATACTGCAGTTTCAATAATATTCCAATTCATTGTGCAGCCCTTTTTTTTTTCCACAAAGTTCAGTTACTTAGTTAAAACATCTAAAAAGTAGCCTACATCTATGCCCTCTACCTCACTGAAATAATCCAGAATCTAACAATATGCAAATATTTTTCTGGGTTAAAATGTTTCCTGTTTCACTGAAAAGTCCAGTGTCTGTGCACTAGAGGTGTCAAGTTTCCACATGCGGGATGTTAGTCAACCAAAGAAAATATTGGTTAACTGAAATTCTACCTACTCTGCAACCAATCAATTTGTCCATGGGGGGAAAAAATCCACATGTCACCTCTAGATGAATTAAATCAGCCACAGTGTACTGAGCGCACTTTACCTGGTCACTTAAATGGGTGCTAATCAAAGTTACACAACATTGCCATGCAAATGAATTCCTGCAGTTCGACCATTTCTTTTCACACACAGCTATATTGTTATCTTCAGGACATGTATATCAAGCACACTTACATACAACAGCAACGCAAATATGCACACACAAAGCTAACGCTAGCTAAACTAGCAGAAGATTGCAGTTTAAACTTTCACAACAGAAATGAAAAACAGTAACCAGAATCCAACCTACTACTCTCGCTACTTTGTCATCTTTAAATGACGTTTTATGTTCATACGGTTTGTCTCGACTCTCCTGTAATATTACAACATTGATCCAACACTGCCCCAGCCGGGAGGAGTGGCCAAGTTAGCAATATGCCAACGTTTAGAGAGAGAAGTCAGACAGAGTAAAAATTCACACACATGTCATCAAAAACAAACTTTTTATCCACTTTCTTCTGACCCCTGAGGCTGGGGAATGGTGTCAATTAGTCAAGAGCCAACTAAATGCTCAGTAAATGGTAGGGCTGAACAATTCATCAAAATATTATCAAAACCACAACATGGCCCTGTGCACTATCCAAACCAAACATGCTAGTTTGGTACAGATCCCAGCAAAAAATCACATAATTTTTAAGTTTGATTTTTTGAGTGAAAATGAAACGCAAAAACGACCGTTCCCACTAACATAGTGACTATTAACATAATCACAAAGATAAAATGCATCAGACCTACATATGACCCTCCCGCCTCTGAAAATAATAGATTAAGAAGAGCTTTTCTGTGTATGAAACAGTGATCTGACAAGAACATATCCACCAATCCACATCACACGCGTGCATGGTGCATACTGAACCATGATTGTCTTCCAAACTAGCTGTGATGGTACAAAACCCTGCTCAGACTTATACATATTAAACTGAGATTTAAGGTGAGCACCGAGATCTGCATCCTTCAGCAGTTGAATGTGAAAACAGCCTTCAAACTCTGCACATACATTATCCTGCACAGTCAAGCTCAACCATCCAAGTGGAGTAACAATAAGCAGAGGAAGGAAGTTAATCTAAATGATGCCATTTAACCATGGAGGAGGCATTTACTTTTTGCATTTGGCCAATTTACATCCACTCTGCCCCGTTTCCAACAAACAGAGGTTTGTAAACACAAGTAATCAATTTACAGGTAGTTCCCTCAGTTTGAGCAGAAATCTACTCTGCCTGTGCAGCACTGCCTTCACCGCTCTTTGCTGTCCTTCACTGGTGTTCACACACTGCAGGATATCAGATGTCTGCATCCATCTGCTAACAACAACAAGCCTGGTTTGTGGTCATTTCCTGCAGACTTCCATTCTCACTTCTCGCAAAAAGCAATACGTTTAACTTGGAAAAGACCGAGGCCTCAGTTTGGATTTTAAACAGCACCGTTTTCACCCAAACCAAAGTAAAAGGAATAAACTCTCCAGTAACAGTTTCAAACGTTAGAAACATCTTGATCTGATTGCAGCGTTTGAGTTTGAAATCAGAACACACTGATTACAAGAGGTTTGACTTCTGGGTGACTCACGGCTAACGTCCGATTTCTTATTGGGAAAGCCTACAAAACAGGATGCTGTGCAAGAGGAAGAGGCTGCTGATCTCTGTGCACCCACATCACCTCTGGCAACGTTATCTGACAGCCTCTCTGTGCGCCAGCAAAGCCATTTGTTTCGGCCTTGCAACTTAAGTCGCAGGCAGCGAAAAGGGGGAGCGGCGTAATGAAATTGCCGCATGAGAGAAACCAAGGAAGAGAGGATGGATGAGGTGTGATAAAACAAATAGAAAAAGGTGTAAAACTGCATATGACAGTTTAATGAGAAAAGACGTATGGTATGGAGAAATATATCGGCCATTTTACCACTAATCATTTTTTCTCTTTTTTAAACATGAATTCGTATTATCGTTGGATGCGTTGACAACAGTGTTGGTGCATAAAGGTATCTGTCAACTCGCTGTGCTTGAAAAGGTGACAGAGAGAGCAACCGCTGCTACTTAGGCATCCGAATTTCCCCCTGCACACATCCAAAACATACAAATATTTGAGCTAAATATGATCGGAGTTTTCAAAGAGCCTCAGTATTCCAGACCAAAGCTTTCTTTTCTCTTTTTCGGGGAAAGACAGAAACCCTGGAGGGGCAGAAGCTGAGTTTGTTATCTGTTGCAGCAAAGCAAGACAGATGCAGCTTGACAGATTATTTGTCATCGCTCCAACTGCCTTAAAGGAATAGTTCGACATTTTGGGAAGTGCGGTTGTTTGCTCCCTTGCCAAAAGTTATTGAAACTGAAGTGTGTAAACAACAATTCACCATTTTATGAAGAACTTGCTGGATTAATTTCTTGGCTGAGACACCAGGAAGTTAATGGTCCCAGCCAAGAAACCGTCCACCACATAACCCTCCATTTAATGCCAAATTGTCATTTTTACACTGGTTTTTGAACAGAGTAAACAAATGCAATATAGCATGTTAATAAGTGAGCTTTAGGAGGTGCTAGGCTAACAGTGTCCTCCTTGTTTAGTCTTTTTGCTACTGAACATATTCATATTAACTGCACAGACACGCAACTGGTATCAAACGCTTGGCAAAGACGCCAATAAGCATGTTTTTCAAAATGCTAAACTATTCCTTTAAATGCTGTATAATCATGAGAGCAGGCGTACGTCACGTCCCCGTCTCGAGAACGACCCTCCTCTGGGAGAAACAAGTGCTGCCAGCGCCAAACTAGAAAAAAATGGTAAAATATGCTGATTCATGCCTTGCACATCAAACAGTTAAAAAAAACAGAACAGTTTGTAATTTTCTTTACTTCCCCAAAGAGCAGATGACCGTTAAAGAAGAGGTCAGCGGTTTCAGTCCGTCTGGAGAGAGGACGAAAATGAAACTGTGGGACCCGGCCAGCCAACACCTGTACATCTGTGGCAAATACTTCATCACAAGTTAATTAATGATGGCCCTGAGCAAATAACGTGTGTGCCGATTGTGCCTGAGATCACAATGAATCAGAAAAGAGTCTCAGTGATAGTCTAATTAAAGTTTTTACTGTGAAAAAATAAGCCCCTACCATAAAACACCTCCTTTTAGAATGGAGTTTGGTTTAACAGTCTGTGCACTCAGAAGACCACCAAGAACACAGGGCATTTTATCATTAATAATTCACATAAATTGAGCTGACCTACCTTCTAATAGGTAACATTGTAAACAGCATAAAGTAACGTAGGAGTTTTCTCAGCTTGCAGTAAAAAGGTCGCTGTAATAAGCACAAACGTCTATCAAAATAGAGACAACACTTCCACTTCGCCACAGATATAATTAGTTTCCAGTAAGGACAGGTCACCAAAACAGCAAAATAAAGTGTCTTAATGACAGACAGCAGTAGAGTATGCTTATTTTATGGTATTAAATCATGACAAACATCAGAATTTGCATTTGCCGCCAGTCAAATGAGCTATATACTATGATTTTCTTTAATGATCACTGCTCATAATCCTTTTGTTATGACCATTTTTTATTATACTCTGCATCTTTTCTTGTTTTTTGCCCCCTTGATCCACTATTTTTCTCTATTTATATGTTCTTACTGTACGGATACACGCATTTACATCGCATCACACCAATATAGCAAATTGAAAGTGAAATTGAGCGAGTGTGAACGAGGGAGAGGGGGAAATCACAGGGGTGTGTTCTTAATCAAATCTGGCAAAAGAAGCGGGCTTCAGCTGTGGGGCTCAGGTGGATCTCTGGAGTCCACACACACACACACACACACACACCACACACACACTCTCTCAGACGCACAACTGGATTAACATCCGCCCATCGTTCCCTCCAGCCCACTCAGTCTCTCTGCTCTGCTTTCCTTTTTTTACTCCTCAGTCCTTCTATACATCTATCAATCCATTCACTCCTTTTAGATCACCATTTTGAATCACACATATTTCTGCACATACACACACACGCACGCACACAACATATTCAGGTATGAACACCGTGTTCAGTCCTCAGCTGTGGCATCCAAAACCCCACAGATCCCTTAGAAACCGTTACTATTCTTCTCACTCCCCGTCTCCTTTTTGCAACTCCACACCTTCCCTACACAGACACACACAGACACACACCACACACCACACACACACACTCTGCCCTGTCTGTCAGCATCAGCATCACTGTGAAGTGAAAAGGCCAGCATCCCCATGAGACGTGGTCTTTGTTGATGTTGTTGTTTTGAAACGTGGGGATCTGGGATGTTGGTTGGGGCATTGTCGGCCATTTGAAGCCACGGTGAGATAACCACAGAGAGGCGCAGCAGCAGCGGTAGTCACAGGCCTCTGCCTCTGCTAATGCTGCTGCAAGCATAGATGTATACACTTCCTGCTTTCCACGGGCTCAAAATTCTTTCCTGCTCTGCTCTCTTTACAGCCTGGCAGGTACAGATCCAGGACCAACTCCTGTCCAAACAAGCCAAAACAAATCAGGCCGCCATTTCATCAAAAAGCTGCTTCTGGCGTCAACTGGACCAAATGAGGAGTGGTACGTCTTCTACGCAAAACAGACTTAGACGAATCTCCCTCGGAACATCCTTGGATTCTCAAATAATTACCTCTACGTGACGTGCATCTTTAAAAACCTGGATTCATCTTGAGGGAACGCACCGAGCATGCTCATCAGCATCACGCACTCACACCTGGGAGCAGCCAGGTACAACTGAGCCACCACTGAGCCGCTCTAAAAGAATTACTGCTGATGAATTGCCTCACTCAAGGGCAACATCTCCAGGGAAAGAGAAAGAAGTTCATGTAGTGACTTTCTTGATAGATGGGTCCCCAATAAAATGTGGTTTTTGACAAATTGTAGTAATTTTATTTAAAAATCCTGATCAACAGCAGTAAAATGTAACATACACATTAACATAGCTGTAATATTAATCCAAAAACATCCAATATAATAGTAAAACATTATAGGGAATGTTTTACTGCACAGTGAGTAATGCTACAGTTACTTTTGACACTTTACGTACCTTTTCAGAATTTCACCTTAGTAAGATTTCAGTGTGATTTTTTTTGCCACGGCAGAAAACAAACAAAAACAAGCGCAAATGATCAATCATCTGGCTTAAAGTTCCGCAACATAGCAAGGAGACCTTTGGTTTTAGGCCACTTTAACTGTCCTTAGCCTGACTCATAGCGGCTAACTAGCAATTCACATTAGCTTTTCACGGTCTGGACCAACTCTGCTGTGAAGTGCACACAGAGACGCTGTTGTAATGCTACATAAAGAGACTCTTGATTTCTTTTCTGTGGCAGCAAACACAACTCAGTTTTTATAGGCAACCAGAGCAAATCCACGTACTTTATGGCTGACCAAAGTAACATTTCAACTGAGCATTCTGGAGTTTGCCTGTGTTCACTGTAAATACCCCTAAGCAGCGACCAGGCAAAACACTGAAAACTTGAATATGATGATACGGTCATCTGCTGTATCACCAATCAAGAGTCAGAGTTCATGTGTTTTTTCACTTGCCTGGTCGGGTAACCGGGTCAGAAATCTACTTGCCTTAAGTCTTTTACTTGCCCCTGTATAAATTATTTTTATTAGCGTTATTTAAAAGCAAAGGCTAAAATTAATTGTCATGAGCTATAACTCCTATAAAATGTCATTAAATAGTGAAAATGTCTATCCAAGTTTTTCAAAGTCAAAGGTGATGTCTTTAAAATGTCTCATTTTCTCAGTCCAAAATCCAAAGATATTCAATTTAACATGATATTAAACTAAGAGAAGTGGGAAATCTCCATATTTGAGTGGCTGTAAACAGCCTTTTCTGCTATTCTGAATTAAAAATTATTTAAATGATTGATCAAAATAGCTTATTTTCCAGGTCATGCAAGCAAGCTGCTAGATTTACTGGCCCAAAATGGCATTTTACTTGCCCCAGGCAAGTCAGCAATCTTTATTGTTTAGCCATTATCAAGTAAAGAATAGGGTGCATCCCCTGGAAGCATCAATGGTGGTTTTACTGTGTCCTTTCAGATTTTAATGAACCAGAGACACAGGAGGCACACCTATCAACATCAATGTTCATGTTTACACTCTAGAAACAGATTTTTTCCAGTGTTTCTCCACAGTCACAATCTTCATCTGCTTCACTATAACCTCCAAGCTGCCTCCACCCACCACCCTCATTCACTTGCACTAAATTTGCACTTAACTGCCTATAAGGGATCAGCTTACTCAAGCACTCATATACTCAAACCCATCTGGGACCCCGGATCAATACCTGACCTCTAAGCGGCGACCAGGGAGCCGGGCCCCGGCTCTCGTGGGAAATTAGAAATGGATTCAGCAGGTGATGGCGGTGGGTTTTGGTTTGACTGGTCGGGAGATGAAAATGTTTTTTGTCAGCGAGGCTCGCATTCGGTGCTGCATGCAGAAGACAACCGCCTAGGGCAGGGTGATTCAGATGCGGTGGGGTGACGCGTAGCAGGGATTTCCTCTGGGCTGGAAGATGTAGCAGTGACAAGGCTGAGCGCCGCCATCAGTTCAGGTGTTTGTGTGACAGCGTGAAAATGAAGGAAGAGCCCGTGAAACATGGCTATGTTAAAGTACCTTATAAGAGCGTGGATTCGTTCAAGGATGGGCAGACAAAATAGGAATCAAACCCTAAATCCTGGCAGCATTAGCACAACATTTATCCACTGATCCACTAAGAACTGTAGTGGATGCATTATGAGACAATGGGCACAGACATAGGAGCAAGATAACCACATTAAAAGCGTTGCGTAGTTGTGTTGCATCCATTAATGGTCATTTTTCATCTTTGCAATAATTGAGTTTATCTTTGTGATCATTTTGCATGCTTTTTGTAGTTGTTTTGTGCGTCATTAGCTCCATTTACATGCACATTATTGCTTCAATGCAACTGAAATCATTCTGATTGGAAAAAAAAAAACTGTTTACATGGACGCTAAATAGAACGATCCAGTAAACGTGTGTTTAAACGCCTCAAAGCATTAATCAGAACATAACTTTTTTTTTGACATGCACAAACTGGCCACTGTGAAGCATCTAATCTGACAGAAATAAAACAAAAGATGAAGAGCCGGTGTTGGTTTGCCAACCTCAAGTAAACAAAAAGTTTCCATCTGCTAATTTTCAAGATGGACCCACATCGTAGCCTGGGAAAAATATTAGTGTCTTTAAATCTGTTAAGGTTTCTATAGGGTGGATCCTCTGCTGACCAGTTCTGTTTTGCTAGCCCAAAGTTTCTAAACACACACTGAAAGAATATATTTATTCCAACTAGAGAGAAATTATCTGAATATGTGTTCATATGGTTATTTTCCCACTAAGGTTCACACCACCTCTCTCAGCCGGGCTCACACTTTCTTCCCACCTGGCTGGATGGAAGTTGTTGTAGTTGTTTTCTGTGACTCTTTAGCTTTTGTCTGCAATGTGAAAGTATGAGAGGCGCTGACAGATTTAGGTAAATATCGCCCTTAAACATCCTGAAATTATGTATGAAATCTGCTTCTGCAAAGCCATTCACATCACAATCCCACCACTCCTGGCTCCGACTCTGTAGTCTCACACACACACACACACACCTCTGTAGAGAAGTAGCACCCATTATTCCACAAAAACCCATAATTAAAAATTGGCTCCCTTTCTCCTCGTCCTCCTCATCATCTGCTAAAAAAATCTGTTGGCTTCAACTGCACATTAACTTAAAAATTAAACCATAAACGCTGATTTCCGTGTCTTCAGGTCTTTGTTATTGTTCTTTTGTGCGCACGGGTCAGTTCAGGACTGTGACCCGTACACACTGGAATCTGATGACTTATGTTTTGTTTTGTCGTTAAGATTGTGTGCCTTTGTTTTGTTATTGTGTCATGTTTAATTTTGTCTGCATTTGTGCACGTTGTCTGAAAGCTTATCAATAAGGATGAAATGGAGCAGCGCCTCCGGTAGTCACGGGGGCGGCGTAGCAGCGTAACCTATATTTCAATCAAGACACGACCACAGGACATGACGAAGACGTTTTAAAAAACCTAAAGGGCTGGAAAGGCTGTCAGTTAGTGAGAATAATTCTCCACCCAGATAACACAATGCATTTAATGGCTGCACAGACCACCACCGTCTACAGCGCTGCCTCCGCTTTTCTCAAGACATACATAATAACAACCTCCTCCGGTGTTGCCATGTTTGTTGTTGTCAAACTTTTGACTCTTCTTCTTCTCTGAGGTAACTTTTGACTCAGAGCAGCACCACCTATAAAGCTTAACATCCACACCAACATAAAAGATGCACAGAAGTATGTGGGCAGTGACGTTTACATTGTTTTGTAGGTAAAGGACATAAGCGAGTCTTAATATACATCCAAACACACCTCTGCACAAAAGTAGCAGTGATTGCTCCACAGAAAGCCATGCTTTAAAATTTGGATCCTTCTCTCCTCATCCTTGTTATCATCTGCTCCTTAGATGGCTGGGTCCCACTGCACCAACTAAAATCAAAACCATAAACGCTGTATGTAAAGGACGTGTGAAAGTATGTTGGCAGTTGGCTTGAAACAGATGTAACTATTTTCATTATGTAAATGGGGCATAAATGACCCTTGAAGCTTGCAGTGTGAACGCAGCCTAAGTGGTCATCTTGTGTCTCCTACAGTGAGATTTCATGCCTTGACCCCTCTTGCTCCTGGGCCTGTGTCCCGTAGGCCGGTCCACTGATCCACCAATTGGTCCTCCATCATTACAACTAAATCTCTCATATTCAGGCCCCCCCCCCCCCCCCGCCCAAAAACATAACACAATAGAGCCAAATGGGCTGGCATCAGCGCTACTCCAGTCTGACCAGTAGCAAGGCCATCTGTTCATTTCCACCCATCCACTTCCTAATTTCGTCATGAAGCAACTTCACCAACCTCACATACACACACACATTCACGCACAAATACACACCCTCCTCTACATTACAGGTTACTGTACGTGCAGTGACAGGGGTCTTCACGTCACAAGTACTCCCATGCTCCCCTTCCACCACCACCACCACCCACTGCCCAACCTCCATATCCCAGAATAAAATATATAAATAAATAAAATAAAAAATAAAAAGCAGAGCATCTCGCCTTACCCATCTGTGCCAGTGTCGGATGTCTTTCAGAGGTTCATGGTGGATGAGAGCCCTGCTGATCTGATTCAAGTCTGGTAGTTTTGCTGCAGGAGCCGCTATGCCATCGCATTGGTGATGCTGGAGTCTCGGTGGTGATGACCGGGGTCTCTCTCTGTGCTGCAGCCGGGTTACTCTTCAGTCATCTCGCAGTGTGTGCACCCCCCCTGCTCCGGTTTGATCTACCGGATCGGTGGCGCTGATGATTGTCCCGAGCAGGACTTCCAATGGATCCTGTCGGTCGTAGTGATGGCACAGCCTCCTCTCCTGCCTCTGATGTCTGATAAATGAGCGGTTTTTCCCGAGGAAATTTTAAATAAAGAGAGAAAACCGAGCTGCAGCTCTGGTGCGCCAAGGGATGAGCCGCACGGTGCAGAAGAGGATGGAGATGAAGAGATGAGGAGGGACACGGGGTTGGCGGTGGGGGGTGATCGCCGCTGTCTGCCGTCCTATTCGCCGTTTTCTGTCGTGTTTACGAGCCGCTGTCGCCTCCTCCCTCCCTCCGTCTTTTCTATCTCCCCCTCCGTGATGCGTCTCCCTCTCTTCCGTCCTCCGCGCTGCGCTCTGCGCCCGCTGTGACGCGTTTTCCGCTCGTAAGAAAAATAAGATCCCCACCCGTTCTCCTCTCTTTTACTTCTTTTTCATCATCTGCCCTCTCTCCCTCTCGATCAGACAGGCTGCAAGAAGGAGGGGGAGGTGGAGACGAGTGTGTGTGTGGTGGGGGGGCAAGTGAAAGAAAACGAAGGCAGCGAAGGAGGAGCCCCGCGAGAAGAGAGCTCCTCCCCGTTATGCTGCTTATCAGCGGAGGACGAGGGGGGGCCCATCATGTAGGAGAGGAGGGAGATATAAAGGAGGAAATATGAGAGGGGGGTGCGCAGGGGGTGTGGGGGGATGGAAGCAGAGGAGGAGGATAGGAGGGGGTCTAGTGAGCGTCTGCAGAGGCTGAAGCAGAACTGCTGTTATTATTATTGCTGCTGCCACTTCTGCTGTGATACTTGGAGTCTCCTGTATCCTAAATTTATCCAACCCAATACAAGTTCTGCAGAACTGAAAAACATGACTAAAAGTGTGACCACACCAGAGCCCCCATGAGGTTGTAATGCACATTACATATCAGAAAAAAATATATACATTGCATGGATAAAACAACTAGAAACTGAACTATATGAAAAGGATGTTTCCAGAATTTTCTGACTAAAGGTGGCTCAAGTGTGGCATCGACTACCGCAGGGGTGGCATGTATGCACACACATTAATGTACCATTTCTCATATCTACTTCAATTAGTATCTTACAATTTCTACTTTCCTGTGTTATTTAAAAGATGAACAGTCCTTCCAGTCACAACACAACAGAGTGGCACAACACAAATATAAAGCTTCCTGACTTAATTCTTTAAGTCCTCACAAAGAAATTGTACATCTTTCCTCAGACTGTGAGCCTCCTAAATTCAACCTCCACACTCCATCATGAGAAGTACTTTTATTTCTATGATTATTATTTAAGTAAATTAACCTTGTGAAAAATAAAAGTAGGCTACATACAAAAGACAACTCGCCTCTCACTGGACAGACAACCAACCACACTTGAGGATAATGGGGTGGTCAATCAGATTTCAGGGGTGGCCAGTGCCCCCATCAACGGCCACTTTAGAAACAGCCCTGGTGATTATAGTGACCAACATCATCATTTATCATTATTAACTCTTTAGTGTTAAAATGTGCTGAAAATGTTCAAAAAGTAATGATGCACACAGATAATTTCACCAAGTTTATGTGGAAAACTCTTGCGTCTGGCATAGAGTGACCAGACGTCCCCGTGAAAAACACACCACAAAGTGAAATAATGTGTTATGTGGCAAGAAAGACCGGGCGGAAGAGCCTACCGGTTGACGTCTTAATCACTTTGTACTTCTTTTGAGCTGAAGGAGCAGCTCACTATTGCATCTTTATATCACTCTTCTTCTTCCAAGTGCTACTAACATTGTAGTTGTGTGCGCTAGTTTTAGAGAAAACTGGAAAACTCTTCAAAAGGCTAGCAAGTTGTATATTTTAATGATATATTGACTGCTAAACTGGAAATGTTCCCAGTTTTCATTTCAGAAACTTGGTCACCTTAATCTGGGAGACTGTTGCTAACTTTGGTTGATGCTGGACAGTATTTACTTTTTTTTTTCCAAAGTGTGGTAAGATTTTGAAGCGGTTATATATCATTTTCTCCCAAGATGCAACAGAGCTATTTGGAGACGTCACTAATTGGTCAGAGTGTGAAGTTTGGCCTGAGAGTGGTGCCAGAGAAATGGCCATGTTGTAACTTAAATAATTAAACCTGTGTAAGTCAGTTTATTTTTGGCGTTAAAGGGCAAAAATTATTTAATTACATTTCAGCATATTGTGATTCAATTGGTCTTTGGACAATCACAGGTCGGTAAGCTAGTTGATGTTCAGTCTCATTCCCAGGTCGTCAAATATTGACACTTTGCGTTGGAGCCACCAGAATTGCTTATTGCCAACCTGGTTCTCATCCCACCTGATCACATACTGACAACTTGTCATAGTCTCCTCGGCCCCTTTAGCGGCTGTATCTGATGTTGCCAGAACGCCTCCTTTAATCACATGGTTAACGCTGTGAGAAGTTTGTGAAGGTTCAGGCACAAAAACTACTCGGGCAGGTTTAGGATATGTTGTAACCCCATGTTTGGGGAAATGGCTTACAACTTTTAAAGGAACAGTTCACCCCAAAATCAAAAATACACATTTTCCCCCCCAGGTGCTGTTTATCCATCTAGATTTTTGTTGGTGTGAGTTGCAGAGTTTTTGGAGATATCGGCCGCAGAGATGTCCGCCTCCTCTCCAAATAATGGGACCAAAAGACACTCGGCTTGTGCTGGTCAAAGCACCAAAAAATACATTTGAAAAATTCAAAACCACTGTCTCTTTCCAAAAATCATGACCCTATTATGAGTAGCTTCATGTAGGAACTACTATCTTTCTGCTGTAGAATCTACCAGAACTACTTTCTCTCAGCTAGAGAGAAATACGACAAAAGAAAAAAGAATATTGTAGCAACCGTTTCAGCATTCTGTGCCATGTATGCAGGTCCTTCCTAAACATAAGTTGCACAGTAGTCAGTAAAACAAAACTAAACCAGAAGATAAGCAACGTAATCGTGGTCTATGTGAAATGAAAAAGAAAGTCTGACACGGGTAATGTGGATAATACATTGTTTGTTGCTCTCATCTTCCATTACAGATGATTAGAAAGAGGGAAGCCGAATCAGACAAAGTGGTAAATACAGATTCCAGCTCAAAACCAAACTGGGTTCAACCTCAATTGTCGAGTTAACTCGATCCAGAAATAACAGACTTGCTGGATGCACCCCTGCCTGCACAACTGCAGGCGGATCATTTTTAAATCTGACACGTCAGCTCAACTGTTGTGTCAGTGGTGGAAATACTCAAATATTTAACATGTAGAATATGCAGTACTGTTTGTAAGCACGCCATTTGAAGTTGGCCCGTCCTCCTCATCTGTTATTTTCTTACAAATAAACACACCCACACAGCACCGAATTATGTGTCAATACAGCCGAAGCGATCCACAGCCTGCTCTGCCTCTGTGTGTGTGTGTGTGTGTGTGTGTGTGTAAAACTCCCTCTGCAGCTCTCACAGACAGAGAGCAGAGAAAAGAGACGGAGAATGTGACGTAACCATTGGTCACTATCTTTTTCTAAAGTCCTGACCTCAAAACCTGTGCGCAGGGACTACACACCAGTGCCAAACTGAAGCCCAGAAACACAATGAACACAGCAAAATATGAGAAAGAACAGGCAGAAGGTGCAGATACAAACTCCACCACACACTTCTAGTGGGTTATAAGTGATGACTGAAAGAGATTATGTTTATATACAGTAAGTCTATACATTGATTTTTTTTTTTTTTTTTTTTTTTTTTTTTTTAGGAAAATATTCCATTATATGCCTTTAAGTATGATTACTGCAGTAAAAGTCCTGCATGATTAAAGGTTTGGCAGTGAAAGTATCAAAAGTGGGATCAGAATATTTCCTGTAATGACTGATGCATTACTCTGTAAGTACTTTGTTAACTTGTGTAACTGGGACATTACCAGTCAAGCAGTGACAACAACCACCAATCAAGCACAGATAACCATCAAATTATGCAAGAATAAACTGCGCTACTAATTGCATTTACTGTAATGGAAATTTCTTTGGAAGTTGGAAATTGTTCCCGTCCCCCACAATGAATAGTTTAACCTCTAATGGTTTATTTTGAAATCAATCATCAGGGCTCAAACAATCAACACACGTTATACTCTCAGGTTATCACAAGAACATCTGTAATACACACTTGGAACGAGCCGTTACGGACACGGACACGGACACGGACACACACACGGACACACACACGGACACACACACGGACACACACACACACACAGATTTTCTTTCCATCAATCTCTTATTTGTATGTTGCAACGCAGGCTTGGTATTTATACTTTCTGTTCCCAAACCACAACTCCAGATCAAAAAGCATCAAGCACTGATAGCAAGCTTCACTGTCCGGTCAACTTAATTTTACTTACTAATTGATTAGATAGTTCCTGATTTAGGCTTCATAATCCTGTATTGTATGTTTGTATTTTACTTAAGCTCTCATACAGCAGGTTTGTGTTCAAAAGACAAAATCCTAACTTCTTTTATTACATAAAAAGGAGGTTTGTAGAAAAGCATTTGCAGATATTTGGTCAAACCAATGTATTTGTGAAGACTTTTTTTTTGACTGATGGTGCTCAGTAAAAAGTCAAGTCAAGCTGATGCAATTCATCTTGAAATGTCTGTACAAAATTTCATCATAGCGGCTTACAGAGGTATTTCACTCAAAGCCACAAATGTCAACTTGATGGCACAAGAGGTGAAGTCAGGGGATTACCAAAGTCAGTAGATTTCATCCTCTGGGAACCATGAATGTCTGTACTAAACTTTGTGCCAATGCAAAAACAGAGAGAATAAAAATGTATTTCACATAATAAGTGATAGCTTTTACCTGCTGGTGGCAGTAGAGAAAAAATAAGAAGATTCATCCTCAAATTCATCCTCTGTGGAACAGGACTGTCAGTTCAAAATTTCATGACAACCAATCCAATATGTTTTGAGCTATTTCAGTCTGAATCCAAGCGCTGAACTGACCGACTGACTCTGCCATCCACAGAGACATGCCCCCTGAGCGTGGATAAAACACTCAGAACCAACAGAAACTTAAAAATCAGGCACCAAAAAAAAAAACCCAACACGTTTGCTGAGCCATTGCATGAATATGTTCAGTTTTAGCTCACAGCCTCGTCTGCGAGCTGGATCATTTCAGGAGGCACTTGGAGACTCAGATGCACACGTCTGGGAAGTTTTCCAGCTTTTGACAGTTTGAGGAGACAAACTCGTGTTTGCTAATGTCTTCCAGTGCATGTTTGTTATAATTTGTGCAGTATTGATTCTAGCTGTAATTGCTACCTCTCATTTGTTTCACAATGTGACCCATTCTACAAATACTGTAAACTCGACCTTTTTATATTTATCAGCCCTTATCTTCTTTCAGTGGAGTATCAGGTGATGATCATGAGGAGTTTGGCCTATTGACTTTCTGTGGTGCGCAATTCTGTTATCTAATTGTCAAAAGTAGGATTTTTTTTGGCAAATATTTCTCTCATTTCTTGTGACTAACTGTGTCAGGCTTAGTGCAAGGTTACAGTTGAGTCACTTTTCTTCAGAATCAGGCCTGGAAGCAGCTGTTTACTTGCGTGAACAAGACATCCAGGTGCTCATTATTTGGCAGCAGTACAGTTCAGACGCACGGTGGCCTATGACTATACTTCCTTTTTAACGAGTGTCTGACGTCTCGCAAAGTCGCAGGCACCATAGCTTGTTAGATATGCAGTAAATACAGCTGGATGTTCGGCCTCCAGGAGAGCAACATCCCTCATATCAGCCTGAGCTCTTCAACCTCGCAGCCTCCATTTGTTCTCTCCCTCTGAGCAGTCTGCAGCCGCTGCAGGGAGGCTCACAGACCCACAAATCAGGCTGCCTCTGCCTTTTTATCAAATATTGATCAGCCCGTCAAGCACATCCAGCGTGACAGAGGGGGACTGTTTCATAAAGCGGGGTTGAGACTTTAGTGGAGTAATACCTGGAGACGCATCAAATCTGGAACACGGTTTGAGATGAAAAGCCTCTTTCAGGTTTTACTCTGCGTTTCTTTCTGGGACGTTGAAGGTTTTTTTTTTTTTTAGAAACCTGGGAGGCGTTTAAGAGGTCAGGTTAGGAATGGTTAGTGGATAAAACTAGTTATGGTGTTTAGTCCGTAAAATGTCAAAAGAATTGTGAAAAATGCTCATTACAACCGCCAAAAGCAGCATCTTCACGTTGCCTCTTTTGTTCAACTAACAGTCCAAAACCTAAAGAATCTTCATTTACTAATGTAGCAAAAGTACCGTCGTGGATGCCCCTGTGGTAAATAAAGCACGATAAAGTGCCCTCTAGAGTGCCCCTCCAATGGACAAAACCACTGCAGCCCGCTTGACATTTAATATATATATCTATATTTCACAGATTCACAGATTGATTCAAACTTTTTAAAATACTTTCTACTTAAATTTGTCCACGAGAAATACATTTTTTAAAAAAAGGCTATGGCGGGGACACTTCACTTTGGGGAAAATAAAATTTAACATCAAACTGCTCAGTCTAAATACAGAACTTTGCCAAAATAAATCATCACCAATGTACACAGTCACAAAGATAACACAATAATCCTGTTTCATGAGACAAGCACAGGCTGTATAACCCACAGTGTACGCTACAATCATGCACTCACGTACTTTCATGTAAATTCTTCCAGCTGTATCTCTGCTCTAACCTGCTCCGATAGAAAAAAGAACACAAGCCAAGATACCAACCAAACTTAAGTCACTGAGCTTATACATCAGCATCATTTACACCAGAGGTTCTTCTTGATTCGTTTCTCGGCCAAGGAGCCGTTTCAAGATGGAAAATATACTGAGGACCCCCTCATGCATGTCCCTGGGAATAATTTGTTAGTTACGTCGAAGAGCGGCATGAGAAATATCTCGAAAGATGGTTTCCACCACTAATGGGTGATGCATGCTTGACTAGCAGGAGGAAGATTCATATTATATTATAATATGAATATTAAATCATTTTGATGCTCTGTGGGCATAGGACTTGCATTGCCAATGACTATTAGGTTAGAAAATATAATATTTGCTGATTCAATGTGAATTCTTGGTATAAACCACGCTCACTTCAGGTCTACTGTCCAAATACAGAGAAAGATTATTTTTATTTGGTTGAACAATTACAGATACAAATAATGAAGTCTCCATGCACCTCTAGTATTCAGCATTTTTGGTTTATTGAGGGATTGAATTTGGCATTTTGGGTGTTTCTCTGCTCATTGGAAATCAAAATAGTTGATTTTATCAAATGATTACAAAAAATTATGAAGTAAATAAAGCCTTTATTTGTTTACGTGAGTTTTTCTGCAAGCTGTTATTCTGAATAACCGTCTTGAAATGGACCCCAGTCTATAAAAGACCCAATTAATAGTTTTTTGGACCCTACACCCGACTTTTTTTGGTTGTTCACGGACCTAAGTTACAGATTGCAAACAGATAGCGGCTTTAGTTCTCCGTTGGATAAAGCTGTCTGACAGCAAAATAAAATATTCAGAATATAGCGTACACATAAAGCAATGCTGATATGCGCGAGGTCAAATTAGTGTTTGTGTCTAGAACAATATAACGCTCAAGAAGATTAAGCTGTATGGTGAATTGTGGTACTGTGGAAAAAAAAAAGTAGTTCCCTGATCTGGATTTCAAAATAAATATCTGGTCTCCAAAAGCAAAGCATTAGAAAGTGAAAAGTAAAACCACAGAGTATTTAACATTAAAAATGAATGAAATGCTAAATAACCACAGGATATGACAGAGAGAGAGAGACAGAGAGAGACAGAGAGAGAGAGCGAGAGAGAGCGAGAGAGAGAGAGAGAGAGAGAGAGAGAGAGAGAGAGAGAGAGAGACAGACAGAGAGAGAGAGAGAGAGAGAGACAGAGACAGAGAGAGAGAGACAGAGAGAGAGAGAGACAGAGAGAGAGAGAGAGACAGAGAGAGAGAGAGAAACAGAGAGACAGAGACAGAGACAGAGACAGAGAGAGACAGAGAGAGACAGAGAGAGAGAGAGAGAGAGAGAGACAGAGAAACAGAGACAGAGACAGAGAGAGAACATGTCAATATGGACTTTCTTTGATGATAAAGTCTGATGATAATCTGTAATTCTGTGGTGTATCAGAGAGAAGTGTATAAACTTCACTGCAGCAGTCTCTGTTAGAAGCAGACAGATAGAGCTGTGCTGTCCTCTCATCTCCTCACGTCTGAACCACAGAGGACCATTTCTGCCAATATGATGGGAAAAAAATGAAGACCCTAAATCCTAAATAACAACTTACTATCTCATAACAATGATTGAGTATTTAAAAATGTTGAGTTAATATCTCAAAATAATGGAAACATTTTCTCAAGTCACTATTTTGAGATACTAAATCATTATTTTGAGAAACAGTCTGATTATAACAACTTATAGGAAGTAATAATTCATTATATTTAGATACAAAACCATCATTTTGAGACACTAACTCAACATTTTAAAATACCAAATCATTATTTTAAGACACTAAAATCTTATTTTGAAACACCAAATTATTATTTTAAGACACTAAAATCTTATTTTGAAACACTAAATATTATTTAGAGATATTAAATCTCAGGAAAGATTAAATCAAAAGCAACTGTCTTTTGAAGACGTTTCGCCTCCCTTTCGGATTTAATCTTTCCTGAGATTACAATGACCTGGACGAATGAGAACATTCACGGACAGATACTAAATCATCATTTTGAGATAAGATAGTATTTATCACATATTTGAGGAAGACTGCACAAAAAGTACAAAAGTATCAAAAGTAAAATTACTCAAATTATACTTAAATTGTGAAGCATTACTTATTTGAGAACAAAATATAATTGGACTATAATTATTCATGCATGGATGTATTCATCAGTTTAATGTTGCAGCTGGTAAATGTGGAGCTGATTTGAACTACTTTATACACTATATTGCTGAGTAGTTTAATGATAGACCATCATTTGTTTGTTTTTTTATTTTCGATTGTTAATCTACAAAGCAGAGTTCAAGTATAAAGTAGCAGAAACTGAAAATAGTAAAGTATAAGTACCTCATGTTGTTTTTCTGTAAAGTACTTTAGTAAATGTAATTATTTACGTTACACCACTGCTGAACACTAATGAGTTAAATATTTTAGTAGATGAGATCAGACAACAGCTTAAAGTCTGGGCCCTTTAGCTCCGTGGCTTTGTTAAATGAAAAGAGCTTCCTCCCTTTGTTCTATACCTGTGACCGTGTGAAGCGAAATAGAGAGGGGCCTCACAGCGGTTTTTGCCTCGGGCCTCCAAATCACTAAATCCACCCCTGTAAATAACACAGATAACAAACATATATGCTAAAAATATTCTTGGGGCAGGTTGGGAGGGGATCTGAGGAATGGTGGGACAAGCAAACACACAAACCTCTCTGCAAGTTCCACATCTTTTTTTAATCTCTCTCTCGCTCTCTTTATTTTTAGCTAATCTAAGTTTTATGAACTGTCTGGAAATAGTTTTGGTGCATTTAATCGGTGATTGATTAAAGTAGATGCATCCATTTTTAACTATGCAGAGATAATCATGGCGCTGACTTTTTCCAAATAACAACGGGCAAATTCAGACTAAATAAATGTGTTTTCATCACATTATTTATGCTTAACCGATAAACGGATTCAGGTGTCTCCCTACTCAATGAAAGAACACCACCATGGCAAAGAGTAAATACTGACAGAAGAAATTCAACCTATGAAAACTTAATGCTACAATTAAAGGTCAGATTCGAAACTGTTATGCAAGACTGGATCAAATCAGCCTGCCTCCGTCTCCACATATGAAACCCTAACTGCTCAAAAAGCCCTAGATTAGGAGAAAATGGGGAAACTCTGCCAATTTTCAACATGGATCTCATTTTCCTAGACGTATAAGTGTACGCTGCACACACAGACCTCCAAAAGCAGAATGTAAAATATTCAGCAGAGAGCCTTCTCAGATGACACCGGAGATACGAAGGTTATGGAGGACTTTCATCCGAGTCCAGACAAACTGTTGGCTACAGATTTCACCTCTGCGACCACCAAACTTCCCCTCAGATAAAATTCCAGAGTGACAGGACAGAAATCTGGAGCTGGACCGAGACCATCTGACTGAACTCAAGGCGAGGTCAGAGAGACGTGGAGGTGTGTGTGTCGAGGAAGGCCACATTGTCTGTGGCTTAATTCTCTGAGACAACAATGTGTGGACATACAGTAAACTGTATATAGCATCGACACACAAAAAGTGAAAGTTTTATGACTAAGATTCAAATAAGTGTAGTGGAGTAAAACGGACAATATTTGGCTCTGGGATGTAGTGGTGTTGAAGTTGAATAAAATATAAATTCTCAAGTAACGTTGTACTCAGTTATATTTCACACTGATCAAAACTCTGGACTAATGCAAGATGGATAGCAATGGTCTGGCATGGATTATTGATTAAATATTGAATTTAAAAGTTGAGTCTAGTTTAACAACTCAGCTGAACACATTGACATTGACATTTTTCTCAACATTTCAACTTTATTCTTGGCATTTTGCCTTTAATCTCGACGTTTTGACTTTAATCACGACATTCTCACTTTATTCTCAACTTTTCAACTTTCGACATTTCAACTTCATTCTTAAATTGCTAAATTTAAAAAAAGCTTCCTCTGCTCAGTAATTTCCTTTACGCCTGACCCTAATACTCTTTTCTAAACTATTCTCTTAACAAAACGCCACCGAGTTTTAAGACATTTTCTAAGGAATCCCACGATTTATAAACTGTTTCCATGCAGGCATATTCAGAGATAGGTACAGATTTACATTTCTGCAAAAAAGCACAAGAAACTGTGGTTATTTCTTTCTAAAAGTACTTCTCAGGAACCAAATGTCCATCACTGCCTTCAAAGCAAGTCACAAATCCCGTGACAGTTCCAAACATGCAAGCTTCATGTAAAAAAAAACAACAAAAACTAACTTTAACTTCAGCGCTGGTGTTTACTCTGAGAAACAGTGTGTCAGTGTTCATTACGCTCACAGTGAGAATTTACAGACACTTGACAGAATAAAGATCACAGGATTTCTCCTTCACTACCAGAATAGTGGCAGACATGCTGTCACGCCTGCATCTGTTTGCACACAAACACACACATACACACACAGAGCTCTATCCCCTCGCCCACACGATATTCCAGTTAGCAGGGATTATAAATGATAAAGTCTCATGTATTTACCTTTCACATGCTCTTCTAGCCATGTTTTCCTCTGCGGTCCAGCTCCAGGTTCACCACACCCTCCTGCCTGCTGTGTCCTCCACTCCTGCTTTCAGGTGACACTAACAAGCTCTGTCATTTAAGGTGAGAAGAATCAGGTGAGTGTGGGCTGAACAGACACAGCAATCCACACTCCCCTTGGTGACAAATTACACTGGATTATGCTCATTGGATGTGTTCAGGATGTAAACACACCCACAGATTTGCATGACCATTCAGTAGCTGCTAACTTAAGTCCCAAAAAAGGAGTCAAAACACAATCAGTGATGGTAACTTGCTTGTCTTCCTTGTTCTTTTTTTAAAAATACATACCAGGTGACTCTGCAGAAGAAAAAAAAAAAAAAAAACAAGATTGGGAAAGCATTCGATGTCTTGTTTGTCGTCATGGTGAATAAACCTGCAAGCTTCAGGTTGGAGCATGGTTTGTTATTTAACCTCGGGTGCCCACAATCAAATCAATGCACAGGTTGCTGCTTGAAGATACTCATGACAATGTGGTCTATGACAGATGTGGGAATCTAGCTCCACATTGCCATCTGATGGGCTGGCTGAGACAAACAGCAAAACAAGTCAGGACGGCAGCAAACTGGGGTCTCAATGTCAAAGTTTCTCTGTCAGAATTAAGCAAAGAGGAATTATTTTGAAATACAAAAAACTACTTAAAATAAACTAGAATATTAAAAAGATACTACTAGACAAAACAAACTAAAATACTTAAATTATTTCATTAGAAGTGAAAGTCCTGCAAAAAAGTACATAATCATTAGCAGCAAAATGTAGTTCAAGTTTTAAAGTAAAACTGTTTTGGTCCCTCTAACTGATAAATTCACTATAAAAATTAAATTAAAAAAGTAAACGCAAAATTCCAAAGCAGCTTACTTCAATAGATATTTTGAGTCAAACTCTGAACTAACTAACTAATAATGTTTTGTTGAGACAATTCACTTTTCTTATTTAGATAAACTTGAATCCTTGAGTTTAAGAAGCCCCCAAAAGACTGAATTTCAAAAGTTGTTGAGTAAACTCATTTAAGTGACAATGGGCCTCATGCAGGAAACCATTTATGAACTTTTTTTTTTCACATTTTTGTTCATTTGCTATATTTGTTCTCATTTGGTAGTACCTACTGATTTCTGGGATTCACTAATGTTTTCTTATTTTTACTTAAGAGCACATATACCAAGATAAGAGAACAGATCTTGTTTAAAGAATATTTAAATATTTATATTATTATTCATAACAATAGTAATTATTATTTATATATAATTGTATGTAATTAAAATATGTGGAGTTATATAATATGCAAACAAATATTTAATGTGTCACCTTGGTGCCCACTGTTAACAGTTAAATTTGTCGTATTTTACAAGTCGTCTCACTTCTGCTTTCCTGCTTCACAAAGCTTCACGTTATGTTCATTAGTTTCAATAGTTTAAAAAAAAGTGAAGACCTCTATGGAGCCCAAAACTGACATAATATAATAAAAAGTTATCAGAGTAGTCAAAAATATAACTAAGTGTATAATTTAAGAAATGTTACTGTTTGTTAGATATTTAAAATAAGTGTAAAAAGAATCTTCTCTCTTTAAGCTCTGATCAGTTGGTAAAAAAAACTTTAAATTTCTTTTCCTTTACTGCCAACCATTTGATCAATAATAATAAAACTAAAATATGTAACTCCAAGTCTTATTTTTTAAATCCTTCATTCTCTCACTTCAGTAACTTTGCATCTCACTGCTGACAAAACTCCTTAATGCATTAATTTCACTACAGTTAGTTTCTCTTCTTGCAGTCTTTCATCATGGTGTCCGTCCAATTCTTGGGTATGTGCCAGAGTATTTGCACACAGCACAACACCTGCCCCTATACAGTGTTAAGGAGATGCTATGCTACGCTATGCCAATAACAAACAATTGGCCACACCCCTCCAGTTTATGATTGAATGGGATTCATCATTCAGCTCACCTGAATTTGCAGATTTGGATGGTCAAGCATGTTTGGGGCATCTGGAGTTTACTTCTCTCTTTTTTTTGTCTCTTAACATAAAGTTAAGTTGGTGCACGAGACCCACTGAACAGCAGGATACATCTGGGTGGGGGAAGTGAGAGAGCAGTGTTTGCCCCACCCACATTACCACCAGTGGAGCTGCTCTGGAGGCGTGAAAGTGTAACTGTGTGAAAGTGGTCAGGACGAATGAAGTGAAACTACCCTGAATAAATAAAGGTTAAAAAAAAAGAAGTCAAAGTGAACAATGGTTAATACGTTAATATTTTCAATAACAGACTTCTATCAGCTCTTTCAGATTTTTCACAAAAACATGATTTAATCAGGAATAAAAGAGTTAGTTATATCCTAACCTCCCCTGTCTCACTTCCTGGATCAAATAAAGCAAGAATACTGCTCAGACAGTGACAAACCTCATATTTTTCAACAAATTCAATAATAATATTGCTATCAGATGTATCTAAACCATAAAATATGAACTCCATAGCCCTTCTAAATCAAACTAAAGAAGAATCACACTTTAAAAATGTGTATTTTGATTAGCATTAAGAGTAATCCTAGCAACTTCGGGGCAGACGTTTAGCTCAGTTGGTAGAGCATCCGACCCATGTATGAAGGCTGCTAGTCCTCTGGAGCGGCCGCTGGTTCAACTCCCGCCTCCGGCCCTTTGCTGCGTATCATCCCCTCTCTCTCTGCCCCCCTTCCTGTCTACTCTTCAGCTGCACTATCTAAAAAAAAGGCAAAAATGGCCAAAAAAATAACTTAAAAAAAAAAAAAAGAGTAATCTTAACAACTTTAAAAAATAAAATGGCTGCTCACTATGACTTTGCTGTAAAATGAAGAAAAAGTAACATTTTGTCAACTCTGTAAGAGTTTCTACTTGATGGAGGTGACATCTACATTTAATAATACCCCAACAAATGTCTCATCATTATGACTTTGACAGGTTTTTTCAGTGATCTTTCCCATTAATCATATCGCGATTGAAACTTTTTTCATCTTCTGAAAGGGGGTTTGGGAACCACGGGTATAGGAGAACCTGCGGTGGCCGTGAAACTCTTGCAAAATGTGGAAGGCTATTATCTTGACGGACTCCTTAGAGGAGGACCCACACCCTCCTCTGTAGATATGAACGGCTCATTAAAGAAAACACAATGATTCTTATTTTCAGGTGAGTATATGGTCATGAAAAAATATTTAGGAATATTATATTCCATTTCTGCCATATTCTGCCATCAGGTCCCTGTAAATCTTTCACACTGGACCTTTAACACTGATACTGATCTCAACTTATGTTGCTTTGGACAAAAGCATCTGACAAATGAATAAATATAAATGCAAGTCTCAACATTTAATGACTGGTGTCAGTTGGCAGACACATCAGTTTCTTCTATGCTGGACTTTTGCAGTTTCATAAGAGCCTGTATTATGTGAAATAATAGGCTATGCATAACCTTTTTTTCTTTGTGTCACTTTGTTTGGCAGCTTCAGACTGAGGTTTTGTTATTCATGTAAAAATAAAGTGTTAAATATGTCAGCCCTGGAACGGAGCCCGGGATTGTCAACATCCAGGGCCACGGCGCTTACATCGAGCTCCCTCTGAGGCCATCCATCACAACAACACATGTACACAGAGTGTTTCTAGAATACACTATACATCAGCAAGGGCATTACTGCATATGTCCCTGCACACAGCTGATTAATATCACTCAGCGTGAAGATCAAACAGAACAAACACAGAGAATACAAGACGCTAGATCAATCATTTCCATCACAACCACAGGAGTGCATTTTATGACGTGTGCACAGCAGCCGGATGGACAGAGAGACTACAAGTGGGAGTGCGGTGATGGTGGAGGCAGCCTGGTTCAACCTCCCATCATTCACCTGATGTTCCGTTTCCCTTCATTCTGTATAAGGAGCAATAAAGTTAATTGAAGCCACTTTTCAAGAATTGGGTCATGGCCCGAGCAGGAGGAAAACACCAATTACCCCTAAAATAAGCAATTAGTAACACACACAGTGTCTGCTTTGATACTAAACAACTCTGTATTACAGTGAAGCACCAACTTGGTGATTTGAGGGTTCTCCCATTTATTACTTTTTTAATGTGTGTTTCTAATCACTTCCCTGATTAGCCAATTAGGGTTTCATAACAGTATGAAGTTAATTTAGGGAATGAGATTAACTCCTGACTTCTAAGCGAAAGGGACTATAGAAATAACACTGGTGACTGCAAAAAAATTAATATACACCCAGCAGCCACAACATAAAAAGCATTGCCAGGTAAAGTGAATAACATCGATCATATCGTTGCAATGGCACCTGTCAAGGGGTGGGATATATGAGGCAGCAAGTGAACAGTCTGTTCTTAAAGTTGATGTGTTGGAGGCAGGAAAAACAGGCAAGTGTAAGGATTTGAGTGACTCTGACAATGGCCAATGTGATGGCTAGAAGGCTAGGGCAGAGCATCTTCAAAATGCAGATCTTCCGGGATGTTACTGGTATGCATTGGTTAGTACCTATGACAAGTGGTCCAAGGAAGAGGATCACTGGTGAACTAGCAATAGGGTCATGGGAGCCCAAGGTTCACTGATTCTCGTGGGGAATGAAGGCTTGCCCATCTGGTCTGATGGGCACCGAAAGTACCTACAAAGGGAACATGAGCATCAGAACTGGTCAGAATGGACAAAGGTGGAATGGCACTGACTTGGCCTCCAAATTCCCCAGATCTCAATCTGACTGAGAATCTCTGGGATGTGCTGAGACAAATCCAATCCATGAGGCCCGGCCTCACAGCTTTAAGGACTTCAAGGAACTGAATCAATTGAATATAGGTCAAAATGGATTTATAAATGATTGTATTCTGGTTTTATTTACGTCTAACACAGTGCCCCCCAACTTTTTTTGGAATCAGGGTTGGACAAACCTTTTGATTATTTCAAAGTTGATTGTGAAATCATGGTGGCACATGAGATAGAAAAACCAAAGAGTGATGACTCTGTTTGACTTTGATGGAGACTGTTCCCACTCTGTGAGAGCAACACGTCCACACCGCCCTCCACCCCCCAACTCAAACAACTCAGAGGTCATAATCAGCACTGATGTTATGGTATGCATTATTACCTACCAAAAGTCGTACAAGGAGGATAACTAGGGAACTGGCGACAGGGTCATGGGAGCCCAGAGCTCACTGATGCTTGTAGAGAGCAAAGGCTTGCTCATCTGGTCTGATCCCACAGAAGAGCCACTGTAGCACCAGCTGCTGAAAAAGTTAATGCTGGTGCCCATGCTGACCCCTGTCCAACACTGAAAAAACCTACAAAGGGCACATGAGCATCAGGACTGGACCATGGAGCAATCAAAGAAGGTAGAGTGAGGTTCACTTGGCATCAAATTTCCCCAGATCTCAATCTGACTGAGCATCTGTGGGATGTGCTGGGTCGAGTCAAATCCAGGAGGCCCCACCTCACAACTTAAAGGACTAAAAGGATCTGCTGCGGTCGGGTCAGAGATGTTTTGGTGGCACCAGGGCCCTGTACTACGAAGCAGGATTTGTGGTTATCAAGGTAACTTTCAGGATTAACTCTGGGCTTTCGGTACTACGACGGTGGTTCACTTCTTATCTGGGTAGATTGCCATGGTAACTTAGGCTGAATGTCTAACCTGCTCCGGAGCAGGTTATGTTCGGGATAAGAGATCAATATGGATAAAGCACCGCCTGCTGACCAATCAGATTGGTCAGCAGCAATCAGACTTTAAACAGCACTGGGCATCACTAAGATGAAAGGAGAGAAAAGTCACCAACTAGCCAAAAGAATAAAATAAAATTTCATGCTAAATTATTTCCAAGTCAACGGCTGTAAAATGTTTCTTTTAATCCTTGAATAGTCATAAAGAGAGACATCTCTGGTATGTCTGCCTGCCTTTCATGGTTAAAGAGGCAGAAATACAGATCTTCACCAAGAGTTACTTCAATACACCAGACCACCACGCAGCTTGTCAAAGCTTGTGTTTTCTCAACAGGAAAATCCTTTTCTTCCTTCAAAAAAAGTAATTCTGAAAACAGTGAAAAACTTTATAAACATCAAAAACCGATAGATCAGATACTTACCAGCCCCAAAGTTCAGAAGTCGGAATCTGTGATGGCATGGGGAGAGTGTTCGTGCCCACAGCCTGAGTAACATGCACATCTGTGAAGGCACCATCCATGCTAAAAGGCTTTGGAGCAAAAAATGCTGCTGTCATACACGTCTTATTCAGGAACATCCCAGCTTATTTCAACAAGACAATGCCAAGATACACTCAAACCCTTACTGAGCAAAGGTGATGTATCACAGTGGTAAACACGCCCCTGTCCATTTAATTTGGAAAGAGCTGCAGGCAACAATACGGAATGAGTGCATAATTACAAATAACAGTAATTTTTATCAGCTTGAACATTAAATGTTTGTACTGTAGGCCAAAAAGGAAGAATAACTATATTCTGTTTTTATTTATGTCTTACAATGTCCCAACTTTTTTGGAATCAGGGACGTACAAACCTTTTGATTATTTCAAAGCTGATTCTGAAATCATGGTGGCCCACAAGATAGAAAAGAGTGATGACTCTGTTTGACTTTGATGGATTGCTTCATTTATTCCGACAATCACTCGACTCCTCCTCTGGACCCTCCCCACTCTGCCCAGAGGAGCAGTGGAGGGGACAAAGCCAGTCCTGAATTCCCTAATGCTCTGAGCAAAACTCTGCCACTGGGTTTTTCGTCAGTTTTAAGGATCACTGTTGTCAAATTGCCTTTTAGGATAACCATTTGTTTTACTTCTAGTTTGGCAGTTTGCTCACTTAGGCAGCCTCGTTGCAGGAATGGAAAATAACTATGTATATTGACAAGATGGACTAAAATATGTCTAGCACAAAATACAAAAATGTATTGAGATGTGGGGTCTGTTTTCTGATATCAGGCTTACAAGGCCAAAAAATATAAAATAAATTTGACATCATATTGTAAGCGTGTATTATTTTGTCCAGTTTGCCTATACTTTGCCCCTCAGCCCCCCCAACTGGGGCTGAAACTGTCACAAGCTCGCCCATGGGCTTGCTGAAGCGTGCACTGCTACGTCCTGCAAAACCAGGCCCTTTCGGGTGAAATGCCAAGTTTTTAGAGTCCCGATGCTTAATCATCCTCTAAATAAAACTAATGTGTTTCCAGTTTTAACCATTCAAGTTTGTTTCTGAGTGACGCCGTACAGACGAGTTCCTCTTCTCCCGATGAGTCACTGGCAGGCTGCTTTACTGCCCCTCCACAGGCACAAATACCTGCATCATAGAATGAGACTCTGGATTCAAATTTATACGAATAAAAATACATCTTTTGAGTTGTAATACCTGTCAAACGAGCCAATCTTCAGGTCTTGTGTGGTGTAAATCAAATGAACTGAGAGTGTTTTAAGTGTTATTGTGAAGAGAAGCCCAGAGATTGATTCATTTTAAGATACACTTTCATTAGAAATAAAAAAAAAAAGTACTTTCAAACACATCCATTCATTCCACTTTAAGGCCTTACAGTATATCATCATTCTCAGCTCCACAAGTCTGTGAGATTCCTGTTTGCAGATACATGTTTTAACATCTGACAGTAACGGCTACAGTCTGGATTACATTATACATTATATTCACAATCACTCATGACCAGCATCTATTACAGAAGAGCAAACATCATTTTGTTGGGTGTAGTGACACCATTTTCTCACTGTTTCAGGGTTATTTTTTGTCCGCTGGTTTCACCCACTGTTTGGTAGCAAGACCTTGAAAAACCCAGTCCGTCGTCCATGCGTCTCCATGCACCTTTAGGTCACTTATTTTTAGATATGATACATTAATAGCATTTCATCGGTCATCCCATCCACCTCATAAAATATTTGTCCCTTCTCAATCCATGTGCCTCAGTCCATCTTTATCCAACTATCACCCAGAACCCCTCCTTGTCCTCCTCACTGGGGTCCCAGCCCTCCCTGGGTGCTCTGGCTGTCGCTGTGGTCACTTCCCCACAGGCGGTAAAACTGACTGAAGTCCACGTAAGGCGGGACCCTGCCCGTCTCGTCGGGCTGAGCCGCCTGGCTTCCCCTCTGGCGGAACAGGCTTCCGTCTCCCGAGCTGGAGCTGGAGCTCTGCGTCTGGGTGTTGGTGGATTGGAGGGTGGCCGTGGGGCTCTGACTGCTGGTGAGAGCGGAGGAATAAAAGAGGGAGGAGGAGAAAGGTGGTTGGTTGGGCAGGGTGGAGGAAGAGGAGGAGGAGAAGGAGACAGGTATGAGGGTGGGAATTGAAGAGGAAGAAGTGGGGGTGACAGAGGAGAGGAAGGGGTCCGCGTCGGGGGAGGAGAGACAAAGGAGAGAGGTGGAGAGGGGGAGAGGACGGGGAGGAGGAGGGGTGGTGGAAAAAGAGAAGAGCGAGGTGGAGAGTGGGAGAGGAGGAAGAGGAGAGAGGGGGTAAAGAGGGGAAAGAGGGAGTTCAATAATGGGCTGCAGGATGTCGACGGAAGTTTGGCAGGTAGCGGGGTGGAACGTGCTAAGGGAGCGGAAAAAGGAGAGGCAAGGGCAGAGCGTAGGACACAGGATGGATATCGGCAAGTCGGGGCCAATGAGGAAGAGAAATATAGATGTGAATCAGACAGTGAGTGACAGGGAGAAAAAGAAGCAATCCCTGCGGACGAGTGAGCAAAAGGCAAAAACGGAGAAGGGAAAGCGCGCACATCCAGCAAACCCAAAGCAGCAGGCATGTGAGCGCTACTCATGTTCACTCAATCGGGTAGTTTCAAGCAGGCAACCTCACTAAGTAAAGGCACATTCCAAACATGCTGATGGAAACAGTCAGCGATCCATGTTTGTCATAAATGAGACATAATTAACTCGGGAGAGCATTTCTTTAGGGCTGCCCCCTGAAAGTTGAATAGTCAAATCATCAGTCAGAGAAACATCAATCGACTGAGATTCTTGAAGTCAAGCAGGCTTTTTTTTTTTTTTTTTGTGCTCCAAAGCTTCCAATCCGTCCTGCAGGATGGCTCCTGATGCAAGTATTGCAATATTTATACATTTGCAATATTCTGAACCGGGTGTCTGCGGAGACATTCCTGAGAAAAGTGCTGCGTTAAGTTGCTGTTAATGCAAAATTAACATTTCCTCCTGCTGGACTTCTCATTAAAAGCATTTAACTGACGGTCATTTTCAGCAGATCACTTTGAAATAGTGCAGGGAGTAATGGAAGAGTCAAAAGCAGCCAAGAGCTGCGGACGACAGGCTGCACACCACCAGCTTCTCAGACAGGTAACCAGCTCCAGTCCTTTCACTTTCACTGTTCGGATTCATGCAGCATAAAAAGAGAGAAACTGCTCACAGAATGGTGGAAAAGGGCAAATTATTGCCTGAATTCTTTATCAAAATGACAACAGTTTGTTTTGTTGCCTCCAGAATTCTGTGACCTGTAGTATTAACCCACATTTGCTGTTAAAGCCAGTAATTACAGATGTCACAACTGCATAATAGCAGCAAAGTTGATTAGTATTTCCTGACAATCCGGACCGTATTCTGCAATTAAGTTTCCAGAATTACAAATTTTAACCATCAATCTTCAGTGAACTGTCTCCTTGGCGGAGCTCTGAGAGCATTTTCTAGTTAACCTTATGGATTTCTCCCATGTTTTTTTTTAGGGAGTCTGTTCACATTGATATTTGAAAGCCTGCCCCCCCCACAGTGACTGTTAAGAAAAATCCTGGCATGTAGACAAATTACAAAGTAAGTTGAAGACCCCTACAGTATAGATAAAACGCACACTGTTTGCTTATGGGAAAGTTCAATATTAAACTACTTTTCCAGCTGCACTTGATCAGTCTTCCCTTTCTAGTCCGTGAAAGGAACCCTGGCACGATCAACAGAACACCCTGTGGCGGCACAATGGGGAGGTGAAAACCATGCTTACACATAAATAAGCGTAGCGGTGGTAGGACGCAGGGGAGTGAAAATCAAGCTCACCTAAAGTAAATATAGCAAGCGAAGGAGGAGGGAGCTGAAAATTTCGTTTATCTAAAAAATACACCTAAAAATAAACTTGACAGGAGGGAGGGAAGAGTGAAGTCAGAATGAAGCTCACACTGAGGGAAGAGAAGAGCAGTGGGACAAGGATGTAGAGCACAGAGCTGCAATGATCAATCGATTATTAATTGACTATTAAATTAATTGCCAACTATTTTGATAATCGATTCTGTTTTGAGTCCTGAAAAACGTCCATATCTTTTTATTTTAGCTTCTGCAATGTGAATATTTTCCGGTTTCTTTACTCCTCTATGACAGTAAGCTGAAGATTTTTCACCATTTTATTTACCAAACAGCTAAGTGATTGTAAAATTAATTAATTATGAAAATAATGGTTAGTTGCAGCCCTACAAGGAGGTAAAAAGAAAACAAGTTTATAAAGCAAAAAACAGCTGTGTGGCAAAAAGCAAAAATCAAGCTAATTTGGAGCATGCACAGCAGGAAAAACATACAAAGGAGTGAAAATCAAGCTTACCCAGACCAAACAAAGGAGTGGGAGGGAACCAGGAGTGAAAAGCAAGCAGGGACAAGACACAAACCAAGCTTACCCTGGTGTGGGGGTGCCTTCCTCCAGGGTGGAGGCGGTGTTGGTTCCATTGGTGAGGGTACTCTGAGAGGGCATGACCAGTGAGAGGGTGACACTGGTTTTACTGGTGCTCTGGCTGTTGTTGTAGGGCACTGACACGGGGTAGATACGTCCACCTTAAAGAAGAGCAGAGGATAAACATGGTTTTAAAAAAAAAGTTTTAAAAATCACATTAAATCATTGAGGCCTGCTCATCTCAGACCAAGCAACAAGTTTAAGACTCCTGCTCAATTGTTGTGGAGTGAAAATGTCTGAGGTAGACCAGTGTTGTATTTCACACAATTCACAAGAACTATTATCAAGAAAAACACAGTTAAACTAGTGTGCAGCCTCAGCACAAAATGGGCACCTTGGGAACCTGGACTAAATTGGATTTTCTTCTGCCTGGACTTTGTTATTCGGGCTCTTTGTGGTATTCTTGGCTGCACCGCTCAAGATCTTTTGATTTTTTTTTTTCTTTGTAAAGGCTGGCTGCTCAGATGTGGATAAACCTGGTATTATTTCAAGATCTCTTTTGAAGTGGAAGCTCTCCAGTGGTGTTAAGTTTTCAGTGTGGGACTAGTTCTAATCCTTGCCTGAGAAACCAACCCTCAAAATTCAATACAATCCAAATCCAACAAACGCTTTTTTTACATTTTTGAAATTTTCCAGTATGGCTGTAATTTTAAACAGTCCTAAATGTGAGAAGTAACGATTCCCCAGTCAGGTTTTTTGACCCTGATCTGAGTCCTTTATCAGCTTCTAACCCTCAAAAATATGTGTCTTGTTTTTCATTTTTCATTTTAACTGTAGTTTGATTGAGCTCTGCTATGTTGCTTGTGTTCCTGGAATGGCCAAAACAAATTTCTCTTAAGGGAGACAATAAAGCCCAATCTAATCTAATCTTTCGCACTGGGTCCAGACTGATACTTATATTTTCCTAAATGTTGATTAAATATGGATCTGACACATTGAAATATGAGCTGTGGACTCCTAAACCCGACACACCTTATTTTATTTTCTGGCCTACTTCATCCAAATACTGAAGGTCATGTTTCAACACTATAAAACTGATGAGCTTAAATCATTTATATTACATTGATTCCTTAGATTGACATGAGACATCTTTAATTATGATGATTATTTTATTATAATCTAATATGGTCCAATACTTTAAAAGCTTAAACTAGTTATATGTTTCGGTTGTATTTAAATCTATAAAATAATGATTTCCAACTTGGGGGTTGGGAGGTTGAAGATTGTCAAATGAAGAGAAATGTATTTCTGCTCCATAAAATTACATTTTTAGGACATTCATCTTCTCTATTTCCTGATAAAATGTGATTCCTAAGTGCTATGATTCAATATTATGATTTATTGTGGTTTTTGTTTGCTTTTTGAACACTATACTGTTTATCATGAGTCATGTTTCATTTAGAGTTTCATTTCAGCAGCATCATTTGTATACTATATATAAAAGTAGTTAATTAAATACTTTTTGATGCAAACTAGCTATTCTTGTTCATCAAGCTTTATTGGCGATTCAGGAGTCAGAAGGCCCTCTCCTACCCTGTGTGGGTGTGAGCGCTGCATCAGCCAGCGGGTAGTTGAGCGTGCGGATGAGCAGGGTCATGTCCTCGTGCCGAGAACAGTAGGTCGCCCTCTGACGGCCGGACACGTAGACGTCGTGGTGCAGCCGTTTGACGCGGTCCACCACTGACTGAGCCGCTGCCTCCAGACTGGTCTGCTGGGCCAGCTCTGCTGCTACCATGGCAACAATTTCCTACAATGGACAGTGGAGGGGACAGGGGGGTCAGAGACAGAAGGATTGTTGTTAGAGTTTAAGAGCTAAAAGAACATGACGAGGTTGAAAAAAAAAAGAGCAGAAAGTGAGAAGAGAAGATAGCAGAAGAACACAGTGTTCCTACTCAGCTTTCCATTTCAAAATTCCACTTTCCCAACTCAAATTTCCAAACCTCTCTGTTACAATTCCTGCCTACCCTGCTAATCCTGCTTCCACAGCCTTTCCCTAGTAACAACAAGTATAATAAACTCCTCTTTTAGTTCAAGCATCAATTTTACACAAAGTTTGCATCTTTCTTTTTTCATTTGGGATCCTTATATCAAGCCAGCCCTCAGAAAACTCACATTTACCCATTGTAGCCATTCAGTCCACACTCATACAGAGAAAGCTGGACATTGTTCCACTGTCAAACATCTCTGCGCAAAGAGTAGTAAATTAATCGGTGCTACCTGTACATGAATAAATAATATTATATTATTGCCCCCCCCCATATCTTCTAGTCTCTTTTATGAATAAGAACTGAAAAGAAGTTGAAAAAAATATTTAATTTTGGTTTGCACAGCCTACACCAAACAAGAAATTCTGAATTTTATGTTTTAGAAAACAGAATAGGCGCATTAGGCCGTAAAAAAAAACTACAATATTTTCCAATCTCTTTTCTCTTTTTCCATACTTATCCAGACCTGGATATTACTAAAATAAAATTCCATATTTTTCATACATTTCCATACTGCATACTAGACTTGTGGTATGCAATTTATCGTCAAAAAAACTGTTACCGATGAAAATTTGCCACTTTGCGATAACGGCGATAAATTCCACTTGATGACGCATTTTTGTGTGCGACGCCCTCGCCAAAAAAAATCTGTTTAAATCCGAACAAGTGTACAGCGCACTGTGTTTCGCACATAGGGGTGTGTACTAAAATTCTGTATTAAACGGCAGAATTATTAAAGACCAGAGTATTGGTAAGCGCCGACATTTGAATTTTGATGTAATTTATTATCACACGGCTGCAGAATCTCCAGCAGCTCCTCCATACGCACACGTACAGTACGCACACACAGAGGAGGTCAGTGTGTTTCTCTCACCCTGTCTGTGTCTGATCTGTTGATTTTCTTCAGCAGCAGGATGTTTTATAAAGCCAAAGAGCTAAAAACCCAACTCCCTTTTTTGTTTTTTCCTACATATAAATTCACCCGTGATTCAGTTTTCACAGCAGCAGAGAAGCTGCATGTGGAGGAGTCTTGTTGTTAATGACGGAGTTTATTAAAACAATCAAAACTAACGTGATGCTGAATGACATCGACACCAACCAGGTGCACTTATAAGATTAAACAACTGTATAAGGAGGCCTTTACATTAAACAGGAGAGTCTGTGTTTCTCTGTCAGAAACTGTCAGACCTTCTCACAGCAGAGCGAACAGGTGAGGGAGGAGGAGGAGGCAGATTGATCGTTAATCAGTTGCGGATGCCGCTGTCCTCTCGGACTGATTAAAAAAAAAATAAAAATGCCAAAACTGGTCAAAAACTGTACCTGGGTGTTCACACAAATAAAGTCTCTGTGTGAAACACTGCAGAGTGTAACATCATGCTGTTCACAGACAGTCTGCTGTCATTAGTTTGACAGAGAGACACAGAGAGGGTCGTGTCTAGAAGGGAACCCTTGACCCGCGAAAGATGCGCGAGTTTGATATTTTAGTAGAAACAATGGACACAAATCCCGCGAGAGTTTTGCAAATCAAGAGTTACCTTCTAGACATTATTTCTGCTGTATTTTATTGTCATATTTATCGTTATCGGCTAAATGGCAATAAATTATTGGGATAAAATGTTTTCCAATATATCGCCCATCCCTACTGCATACTGAGAACAAGAGGCCACTAACAAAAAAAAAAAAAAAAAATATATATATAGTAGGCGAGACAAAGAAAGCAGCAATTGATACTCAGAAGTGGTCAAGAAAACAGGACTTGGAGTGCAGGAAGGGGAAAGGAGATAGAAACAGAAATAACAATAAGTAGTAACAGAGGGATGACATCAATCAAAGAGGAGGAATAAGTAAGAAGGAAGGAACGGGACAGGAAGGGTAAAGAGATTTAGATTAAATAAAAATGTGTGGTTTGAGTAGGTGGTCTGCAAAAGAAGAAGACAAACATTAATGCAGAGATTAAGAAAGAGACACCAGAAAAACAAACAAAGGGAAAGTGGTTGAGGTGGTAAGAGATTGTCAGGACGAATCTGCTAACCTGATTGGCCTGTTCGGGGCCGTGGGCGGACTCAAGTGCATTGATGAGACCTTCTGACATCAGCAGCAAGAAGCCTGTAACACTGTCCAAAGACTGGCTGCCGTGAATCTCTGGTTCTGCGATGACTGGCTTCGTCTTGGCCGCACTGATGGTGGAGGAGGACAGATAAGATATGCTATTAGACAAATTACAATCAAGGAGAGGAAAAGTGGAGGGAGAGAGAAAGAGGGAGGAACTGAGACAAGAAGAAAGACAGAAGTGCAGCTGACCTAAATATAATAACCTTAGCTAATCTCATTGATCTAAAGAATCGCTTATACTTTGTCCACATCAAATTTCCTGCACTCTCTTTGACGGCGCTAAGAAGAAAATTCTATAAAGATTCTATTGTATGTTTTATTGGGGATCATAATTGGAATGACTCGTAGATATCTGAGCCTGATTTGCTTGGCCTGGACTGCAGACAGGAACAGGAAATGAGAAGTGTGAGAGAGGGGGCCCTGGATCATGGAATTTCAAGAGGCTCAGCTGGGGTAAAAAGAGAAGCTGGAACAGAGTCAGATCTGATAATACAGACCATAATATGGAGACAGAGCCTCCACTGTCCAGGTAGTGCAGAGCATACACACACACACACACACACACTGCTACAAAGCCAGAAATTGAATCTACTTATAGAACGGTGAGTCAAGTGGAACTGTGGCAGCTGATGAAACATTTTAATAGAAAAGTTAGACAAAGTTTAGTACACAAATTTGCATTCTTGCTGGGAGGTAAACAAGAGGATCTTATGCAAAATATGAAGCTAGATCTAACAGACAAATAGCTTAACTTAAGGCTATACTATGTAACATTTCTGCATTCAAATGTCAAAAAATGACTAGACCTATCTCAGAAATTTCATTGTGTTACACTTACTTACATCATCCAACATTTCCAACAAGGAAACGGTATGTTTCATTTGGGCGTCATTTCATTTTACCCCTTTTCCTCCTCTAGTTGCTTTAACTTCTAGGGAAACACCACATGATTCGTCAAAGAGTGAGGGAGGAAGTCAGCGAACTAGCAAGCTAGCCATTCTATTTTTTTTAAAAAGGGTTGAACTGTTCACTCGTGATGAAGCACCATTATTAATTGACGTTTAATGCACGTTCTTCATTGCACGTTCTGTCTCCAAAGATGCCCCCGTAAAGTGTAAACATGTGGGTGAACCAAACCACGCAGCGCTCATAGGATGGGATTATGGGACAAGAAGAAGAGAGATGTGCCATTTCCAAAACAAGAGAGTTTCATGACAAGCTAGGACAGATCAGCAGCTCAGAGAGATGCTGATCTTGCATGCATTCTACTAGACAGGTAATCACCCGTTTGGCTAGTGTTATTAAAATATCTGCAATGGTGGGTGGAGACTTCACAATGCCTTTGTTTTTGCAATAATTCAGAGGAATTACATATTGTGCATTTGACTGGAAACAAGTCCAGAAACAGCGGGCCTGGCTTCGTTCAAAGTTTAGAAGATCTACCTACAGGCACCTCTAAATTCTAAGTTATGTCTTGTTTGTTTAGGCTAATCCGTATATCAACAGAAATCCAACAACGACACGAGTATGGGCCTGCTGCATAGTGGTAACAACAAGACTCCAGGAATTCACCATCCTGGACCAAGAAATGGTTCCAGCATGTAACTATGCCAGGCTAGCTGTTACCCCCTGCTTCCAGTCTTTTTGGAAAGCTAAGCTAATTGTCTCTGTGCTAAAGCGTAATTATCACCTCGCCATGAGAGTGGTCTCGATTTTCCCCCCTAATGGCGAGATAGCAAATGCAAATTCATCAAAAACAACCACAAATTAAACTAAAATCACTACCGCCTGGTTGTACGCCTTCAGTTTACATCCATGTCTGTCCAGATTTGTAGATATGTAGTGAAGAATTTAATGAATTTAAGGTATTTAGTGTATTTTTGTCAAAATGGAAGTTACCACTATATTGACATGAATGATTCCAGTGAATAATTTCCAGTGAAAAAGCATGTTGTCTGTGTGTTTTTACAGAACATTATGATGTCACACTGAGGTTGACCTTTGACCTTTTTGGATATAAAATGTCATTACTTCATCATTTTATCCTATTAGACATTTGCCTGAAATGTTGTCATAATTACAGTATGAATTCTTGAGTTATGGCCTAAAATGTGTTTTGTGAATTCACAGTAACCTTTGAACTTTATCCACCAAACTATACGTGTGTGGACACTGGTTCCAAGTTTGAAGAACTTCAAGAAAAAAGCAAGAAAAAAAAAAATATTTGATGATATTTGATTTGATGATCTGACTGTGATTCAAAGGTGAATTTACTGACCTATCAAAACAGAAAACTGCATAAATGTTCTGTATGCTTTTCATTAAAGTCTTTGAATTATTGTTCAGAACTGTCACGCTGACAAAACAAATGTTACAAAGACACAGATTGAAGGGTAAAACAGAGAGAGAGGAACATTTCGGAAAGTAGATTTGCACTGTTTTGTTAAAGAATTCTAGGGGACTAGAAATTGTGACCTTCAGGAGGTTTGTTGTTCTTTCTTTCTTTCTTTTTTTTCTTCACTTTTTGCACTTGTAATAACACGGTAGGGATGCAACTACTCATCTTATTCTCCTCTGATACCAATTCCATACCTCAGCACAGTATCTATGCTCAGATCAAGTACTGATCTCGCTCATGTGCTCCTTTTTTCCTAAATTAAAAATCTGAAACTCACTGCATGGAACTCACTGGAGTCTTCTTTTACATAAGGTAACATGAGACCAGGGAAAGCTGTGGCACTAAAAACTGCCCATCTTGCCTAAATGACTCCATTTTTTTTGTCAAAGAATGCTTACATTTTGGCAATATTGATTGATGCATCCCTAATAAATAGAAAACAAAATGAAAAATGTGTGTATATGATGTGGATCGAGTATTCTGACTTCACCTGAGCAAGTCGATTTCATTGTAGTTGAACTTCACTCGGTAGTCTCCGAGCCTCCTGGTGCTGCTCTGACCAGCAATCTGCCCCGCCTGCCTCACACGAGCTGAATCCACACCTGCATAAAAAGGGGAGGAGAGGAAAAACATTTTTAAAAAATGGGAGAGGTGGAAAGTGAGGACAGACAGACGAGATCAGATCAAGGACTGCAGTATAATGACAGGCAGAGGGAACGGGGGAGAGCAGCATGAAATTTTGTACGGCGAAGGGAAGCATAAAGCAATAAGACAAGAGCAATAAGTAGAAGCGGGAGACGAGGGTGGGAGGAAGAGGAAAGGGGGGTTTGTGTGTTTGGAAGTGGATGAAAATATGAGGGGAGAGGTCACCTTCAGCTGGGTTAATGGAATGACTGCCATTTCATTTAAATCATTCAGAGAAGGGCCCCAACAACAGAATAATTATGTGACTCCCAAGTGGAGACAGGGAGAAAGAGACAGAGAGCTCTGCCTCCTCTTCTAACGCTGTGGCATGAAATGCTGGGAAACAATGCAGCTAATTCACCATTATATTCATTACAGGTGCCAGGCTGCGCCTAAAGCTTCTTCTCCAAAGATAATCACAGTGTATGCACTTCCTGTTACATACACAACCCTCATTACTGCACCATTACCATGGTTGTCCACTGTGGATAGGTGGCTCCAAGTGTGTCTCAGTGCCAACTGGTCTACACTAACGGCTGCCTCTCTGTCTGCCACAGAATGCAATTAATTTAATGTAAAGTAGGGCTGCCCCTTAATAGTCTGCTACACCATTCGGTGGTGAGACGGGGCTTACTGGACCAAATTTTTTGTGCGTTAATCGCAGAAAAGAAACACCTAAAACTCCATTCAGGAACAGCGCCTTACCATTAGGCCTGGGGCAGAAGCATTAGGAGAGTGTTGCATCACAAACATTTTCTTTTCTTGTAACACTGAAGTCACTGGCACAGTAATGCTACGTCATCGATGTATTATAAATGAACTAGATAGCGAAGATGGCTCACATTTAGTCCAATGTGAATTGCTCACATGGCGCATAAGCCAAAAAAGTTTTCAAGCTTCCGGGTTTACTTCCAGGTTATACAGCCCACTGAAAGTGTGCAGTTTGTGTTTCCCAACTTGCTCCCGCCTGTGAGTTCCCGCTCGGCCCATAATTCTAGTGAATTAGTATAAAACCTCAATGGATCAAAATTTCATCATAGAAAGTGTTGTTTTACAGACGGCTCTTATGTTTATGGTGGCTTATGGGGGAAAATGCTTTCTGGGCGGTGGGGAATTTTTCGCTGCAATATCACAAGTGGCCACTAGGGAAAATTAGCAGCAAGGCGGGGCAACAATGTCCTGACTAGTTCATATTACAGTATATGTCTTTGTGCTCTGTGCTGTAGCTGCCATTAGCTAAGCAGCTCAGTTAGCGGTCCTATTAGACTTGGACACAGCTTTCGAGATCAACGGAGGCCAGTGTGATGACCAGGAATACAGTACCGAAGTGATTTACAGTGGCACCAACCAGGACTTCAACTCCAGGGATGATGAAGATATGACGGGTTCAGACGGGGACAAGCGGGATGCAGCAGTTGAAAAGTGAATTTGTTAATCACTGTACTGGCTACTGTAAACAGCAATAAGTGTCTTCAACAAGTCCTTCCCTAGCTGCCTGTTTTACACCACAAGCCATTTTCATAATTTGTCTGAATGTAAATATACTACTGTGCCAATATTATTTTTTTTCTACACCAATGTGACCAAAATACTGTCAAAAACCGAAAAGTTTTTTTTTTCCACAGCTAAAACAAATCTGTCATTAAATGAAGTAATTCAAAACTATCTGACAGACTATTCACATGAACACTTAAATATTTAAAACCGGCGACCATTGCTGGCTTTGTTAAGATTAATTTCTTTTTTGTAATTAAAGAAAAGAAAAGAAAAGAAGAAGTTAAAGTGAGCAGAGTACAAAAGGAACAAAGGAGGTGGCACTGCTAATAACGATGGTGAAATGGGGTGTTAGGGTTAGGGTTACAAGATCATGTGAAATATCCTTCTCAGTAGGTACTGGGACACGACTGACTCAAAATTCAGAATTACTTCATTATTTTTTCCCAAACTGAGCTCTAATTAAAACTTGACAGACACCAGTGTCTAAAAAGAAGAAGATGAAAAAATTGAGTTAAAAAAATAAAAGAAGTTGTGATGAGTGAGAAAAAACAAAACCAAATTAAAGGTCAATAGTGCAGAAAAAATAATCCAAAACTAAACTAACTACAATTATTGACTAATTCGAATAGAATAATAGCGAGAGTATGGAAAATAAAACTCAACAAGTGAAGTGATCAAATGGTATATGTATATATCTGTGTTGTATTCTGTCGTCTTTGTCTGTCACTGTCTGTCCGTGTGTCTCACCCAGTGCAGCCAGTCTCTGCAGCTCGTCTTCATTGTCTGTGCTGTGCGGTCGTCCGATCTGGAGAACTTGGTTCTGGCCATCGCTGCTCGACTTACACAGCAGCGCCCGGTTTGTACCTGGAACCCCAGACAAAGATACAAGGATTCACAAAGAGGATCTCAATCTACTGTATCTGAGGATGAGACATTTAGCCTTCTCATATTTCCACACATTAATGATGCAGAGACAAAAATGCACTGCTGTTACTCTGAGGTGACTCATAGATCCCAAACCCACGTCAGTGAATCAGTGAAGAAGACAGTGTTGTACTTTTACAAAGCTAAATATTAATCAAGGGATGATGAAGCCAGTTGCTGACACATAAGATGACCAGGGATAGCTCAATCATTAATGAATTTTTAGATCAACATTTCTGGGCCACTGAACAGTGGCTTGATGTGGTGCAATCACCTCCAAATTTTAAAGGAATAGTTTGGATTTTTTTTAAGTGAGGTTGTGTGAGGTACTACAGATAGTCAGTGTATTATCTACAGTAGATGGCGGTCAACAAACCCGCTGTTTGGAGAAGCAGCAGGAGTACCGAATAGGAAGCTAAGCAAAATGTATTTTAGCCACCAAAAAAGAAAATCAATATCAGTTTAAATGTAAACTATATTTAGAATATCTTCAATGCTTTACCTCCCTGTCAGACAGACTTTTCAGATGGTTTTATTGTCGGTGTACACTGAAATTCATTTTACATCTTTGAGCACCTCCATTTCAAAGATTACACATGGTTTTAACATATGACACTTTCCAGAAATTTACAAATAAGTCATAAAAAATATACAGCACATATCACATTATACCCTTTAGATACAGATCTCAGTTGGCAGCATACTGGTTTTGGTTTAGCAACAGGATGGCCTGATGTCTAACAGAAATTTTCAGCCTGTTGCGTTTAAATGGAGGGACTCTGAACTCTGACTCGCCTTTTGGAGAGCAGAAGTTGATATTCTCCTTTTAAAGATGTGAAAAGAATCACAAGAGATTCTGTTACCAAGTCTGAGCATGCTCTTCTTTTGAGTTGCTTGAAAGGAGTGTGCCACAGTACGAAGTTATATTGCTCTCTCCAAACACAGAAACACAGAAGTGCCAATCACATATTGCTCAACTCCAGTACACTTAAACTGATTTCTTTAGGTGGACAAAATGTTTTGTTGCTGACCCTGTTTACAGTAGTACATCGCTCACTTCCTACACCGGTACTACTGCTGCTTCTCTAAACTGGGGGTGTGTCGACCACCATCTACTGTAGGTAATACACTGACCATTGCACCTTACACAACTCCACTTCAAAAAATCCAAACTAGCCCTTCAGCTTCTGAAAAAATGCCTGCTGTGGCTGTCGCTCTAATCTGCAGACAAGGCCATCCATTTCAGCCACTGAAATTGGAGTCTCATGTGCCTGTCTCTGTCCTCTCTGTGGGGCCCTGGGCTTCAGCCCCTGTAACCCCGAGTGCTAATCAGGTAGTTCTGACAGGACAAACCGCTTTTATGGCGTGTAAAAGTCCACTGGTCACAAAATATTTTATATACTCTCTTTGTTAAGCCTGGTGATAATCCTCATGTTCATATGTGCAAAGTAATTATCTGAAAAAACAATGGCCAACAAAGCCTGTTGTACGTTCATATACCCTTGACTGCCCTCCTACACACACTCCCACTCTCAGCATATCAAATTATGGGTCATACGACCTTAACTGTCAAATATATTTCACATCAGCACACAGCTGGAAGTGCTTTTTAGAGCACACTTGCTCGTATGTTAAAACCTCCCTGGGATTCATGTTCTGTCAACTTTGAACTCCTGACCCTCACACAACGGGCCAGTGGGGAGACGGTACCCTCCTTTTGCTCGCTACTAATTACTACGCCCCAACCATTTTCTGCTCTGTGCCACGTCCTTGAGGACAAAAGAAAATGAAATCCCAGAGAGAGAGAGAGAGAGAGAGGGTGAGGGGCTCTTTTCCTTCGCCTGGTGCAGAATCAGAAGACAGAAACATCTAAAACACTGTATTTAAATGATTTACACCCATAGAGCGTAAAGAGTTACTCTGAATTAGTGCAGCCTTACAATAAGATTCACACCCTTGATTAATGATTAAATCAGGCAGAAGTAAGAATTTCCACAGTGTTCAGTTACATGAAACAAGCACAATATATAGCAGCCGGGGTCTGATACTTTATGATTAACTTTGATTCTAAAAGAGAAATACTTCTAAGGAACGCCTGTGGCTCCTCGGGGTTGGTGTGTGTGTGTCTGTGTGTGAATGTCTCCCACAGTCTCATTTGAATTTCCTCTCAGTTAAAGATCTAAAACGGCCTGCTGGTTGGTGTAGTAAAATAATAATGACAAATGCTTCTCTTCTGTTCTGTGGCTGAAGGAGTCAGGTGGGAATCTGTTCACACACACATCTACACACTCACACTACCATGCTACTGCTGCTGTAGCTGTTGTCTGCAAGAGCCTGGGATCCAAAAACAATGACCACCGACACTGTAGCTATGTTTTGAATAAAAAGAGTCAATACGATTCCAACATCTGTCTCTCCGGCCAGAGAAAACAGAACCTGTGGGAACAATCTTTGTAGAAATAAACACAGTGTGTTAAGCACATGTTTGCTCGCTGGGCATTTACATCCTGTCTATGTGAGGCTTACTGATTTTGGTTTAGGGTAAATCAGCATTTATTTTTGTAACTTCTATGAAAATAATCTGGATTAGAGATGGGAACAATTTGGATCCAATATCTGTATCAGACTTGCAACACCACTCTGCATTCAGATCTAAATTCCACAACACCACCTTTTTTATTTGTAAATACTATATGATTTACTTCTACTCCAGATTTGCATGTAGAGCTGCAACGATTAATCAATTATTTATCGACTACTGAATTAATCAACAACTATTTTGATAAACGATTGATCATTTTGAGTCTTTTTTTAATTAAAGAATGTCCAAATTCTCTGATTTCAGCTTCTTAAATATGAATATTTTCAGGTTTCTTTACTCCTCTTTGACAGTAAACTGATTATTTTTGGATTGTGGAGAAAACAAGACATTTGAGGATGCTAATGTGGACTTTGATTATTAATGAATATTTTCCATCACTTTCTGACATAATTCACATATTGACCTAACAACTGCCTGATTGATTTAAAAACTGCTCACCACGTGGATGCATAATGAGAATCATTAGTTATACTCCTACTTGTACCTACTTATACCCCCATTTCACATTACTAAGAGGCAAAACAGTTGAAGTAAAGAAATGTCCTAGCCACCTCACTTATGTTGTAACAATAAACAGCACAAAAATAATAATTACCAACAACAAAGTCATCATAAACACATGACATACATTATTAACACTAACAAACAGTAACATTTGCATTTTGGAACAGAAAATAGCCAACCTGAACTCTCTGCAATGCGTCATGGGAAATGAATGCAAATGAGGGCCTTCTCTCAGCCTGTCAGCTGCACATGTGAATGTCACAAGCCACAATCCTACAGTGCCCCACAAAGGTTAGAGAATGCCATGGCACAAGTTTTTCAGACCAAAGTTTCAGTCTCATGTAATCTTCCTAATAGCAATAATAATATTAATAATAATACCAAAGAAAAAAGAGCGCTGGTGTCAGTATATTGTCTGTATCGGCAGATATCCAAATTCAGATACTGTAATTGGATCAGAACTGAAAAAAGTGGTTTGGTGCATCTCTAATGTGAGTTATGTCAGATAATTATTCAGCCCTTTGTGTGGATGATAAGATCTGTACCTATATCTGTGCAACTGTTTGAGTGAGAGTCCATGACCACAAAAATATTTAGCCAAATATTTTGTAACACATATCATCAAAGATATTGCACTTCTCATTGCTGACTGTCATTACCTCCAAGAAGGAGGTTTTGGTGCCGTTTGCCTGTCCGTCCGTCGGATTACGAGCAAACTACTGACACAATTCTCATTAAACTTGGAGGAGTGCAGCATGGGCAGTGGAAGAACCCATTACACTTTGGAGCAAATCCAAATCACGGGGCGGATACACAAATTATTTTTCACTTTTGTTAACAATGATGGGGCATTTGGCCAGAGAGGTCTGCGCTCTCCAAGTGCCCGTCTAGTTACATCAGGAATTAGGGCTGTACAATATGTTAAAAAAAAAAAAAAAATTTGGAATTATTATGACAGATATTGCAATTGTAATGTGATTGATGATTTGTGGGAATGATTATTTTTGGCATCACAATTTTAATTTTTTACTGAAAAAAAAAAAAAAGTATGTTTTTTTTTCCCCATCTGGAGAACAAGATTTGTAGGCCAAGAGTTCTCTGCAGCTCCTCATTATAATGTGGTTTTGTCATACATATCAAAAAATTGCAGCTTCTGTGATTTGGGATATTGCACTTGGCCATATTTAGATTTTGATAATATTTCGATTAAGGATGCAGCCCCGATAGAAGTAATACCAAAGTGCCTCTAAAATGCTGAGGCTTCATACTTATGTGATCTCACCAACTGACCCTGTGTGTGCAAAGCCCTTGAGCAAGACACTGAATCCCTGACAGCATAAAGGCCATTGTTCTGTAGCTGCCATTGACCTTGTCCTTCATTGGATCTGCGCAGCATCATTTACATGGCTAATAACTACATTTGTACAGCACCTTTAATATGAAAACCTACAGACAGTTGTGAAACTAAATAAACAAATAAGATAAAATGATTTAACTGGATGGCTGATGCAAAACCCAGCCCTTCCATGCTCTGCCCATAGCTGATGCTGTGCATCCAGCATTAGCTTACACGCTACTAAAAATAGCACTTGTAGAGAAGCAGAGGAGCATGAGAGAGATAGATGACTTCATAAATGGGTTTTCCTGGATTAAACTGGGGGTTGACGACATCTGTTCTGAGAACAAAATGATGTCATGTACCAGTTTGTGGCTTTAGAGGTAATGGGCAAACACTATATCTGCAAGTATCAGAAAATAAAATATAGAGATTTGTAGTTTTAAGATCTTTTCAGTGCCAGTTAGAATGACATATCTCGCCCTGAAGCAGCTGACCTGGCATTAGATGTGTGTTTCCACAATGTTAGTGCCTGCTGAGAGTTTTTCTACCGCTACTTTCTTCTGTTTTATTAAGCAACTGTTTGGTCTCTTAACTACAAACAAATCTCTTTAGCAGAATGATTCTGTGCTGCACGTGTTTACTGTTGCACGACACTGATCGAATTGTATTTGATGAATGAATTAATGAAAAGGAGAAAGAAAGAGGTGGAAACTGATACTGAAACTGACAGAAAACCTCTATCTGCTGACTGTTTGATGATCATTTGTTTCTGATTAGAGCGTAACTGCAATGAGACAAGGGGGCCTCGATCTTCACTGGTGGCACCAAGGGGCAAACATCAGAAAAGGCAGGCACCGCTGCGTTAATGCAGCCAGTTAGAAAGTTTGAAGCTGACATGTGAGCAGCTGATGAGGACAACAGAAAAAGATGGAAGGAGCATACTGCCCTTCAGACATCACCAGCCCATGGCTTCGCCTGTTCCAAGTGTAGAGAGGTCTGTGTCTCACGGAGCTTTTGCGAGCGAGGAAAAAGCCAACAATGGCAGAGAGTAACCACAATGAAGCTATCACCAAATAAAGCTTTGCTTCTCTGTTTGTCCTCGGGGTTCCTACACATTTTCCATTTCTAAACCTGCATTTACCCAATGTGGCTGTTGCATCCTGAGCAGAAAGTTGGACAGCCTTCCACAAACACGTCTGCCCAAAGATGGAGTGCTGCCTTTAGGCTACTTGGGTGATTATTTTCTTTTAACCCTAATTTTTATTCTCCCTTTATCAAATAAGAGCCGAAAATTAGTTGAAAAAAGTTAAATAATTTGTCACAGCGTCTGTGCAGCCTTCTTTATTTAATATTAATAAACATCAGGAGATGTCAGACCGTTGCGTTATTATTAATTGGATTCTTCCTTGTTTCATGAAGTGAGACAAACAGCTTCAAGGGAGGCTCAGTGAAAGGAAGAAAAGCCACGTAGACAAGCCTTAATGTGTGTTATTTGTTTTAAGAGATACTTCAGGGACACAGTGTTGAGGAATTTTACTTGTTTTCCCACTTTACCAGAGTCAGAATTAATAAGTGTCTTTAGACAGACCCTTTTTTGTGTATTTGCTGTAGTCTGAAGTTGATGATTCTACAGATATGCAGGGACTGAGCAAAACTAGGCAAATACAAAAATAAAGGCAGGGTGCCTTTTTCCAAGCTTTGTCTGAGGGGAGGCCCACAGTCCCAGACTTTGAAAACCCCTGGCCAATATAAATTCACAACCAGTCCAGCAAGGCAGTCTCTGACTGGGATATTCAAAGAGTGGCAAGACCTAAGTCAAAACTTGTTTAAGCCTGACATCTACTGGTGTAAAGCAGATTCTTAAGTGACCATCTACTGCCGACTGGTCTATGGTGCAAACCTTATTTTCCAGCACTACCACAAAGATGAAAAATTAGGTCAAACAAAAAGCACAGTCAGACTTTTGTATCAGGAAAACCTGAGCGTGTGTGTGTGTGTGTCCGTACCAACATTGGCGATGTAAAGCTTGTTGTTGAGGATCAATGCCACCACGGCCGTAGCTCCTCCTGACACCTCCTGCTCCAGCTCCTTCAGACGCTCCTGTACCTTCTGATTCTGAGAAGAATGGTGGAATGACACATTCTGACCAGCCGGGAGGAGACGAGGAGTAAAGAGAAAGAAGGAGAGAAGGAGGGGAGAGTAGTGAGGAAGATAAGTAAAGCAAATGTGATGGGGGAGGAGGGAGGGAGGGAGGGAAGGGAAGATGAGGACAGAATCAGTAGGAGGAGGCAGATTGGAGGAGAAAAAGAGAAAATGAGACAAATGATAAAAGAGGACGTGAGAAATAAAAGAGCATTGAGCAAGAGAGATGAGAGGCGAGAGGAAACAAGAGGACAGGGAGGAGTGATGGAGGAGGAAAAAAGAAAACAGGCAGGAGGTGAGATGAGAATGGATAAGAGTAAGAATACACGAGACAGTGAGCATAAAAGAGACAGATATGCAAACAAGACGAAGTGTGAAAATGGAGAAAAGGAGATTATGACTTAAAGTTCTTAATTAACCACCTCAAGCAACAAAAAGTGACTAACATCTTACAAAAACACCCACGCCAGCAACAATATTAGAACTGAATATAACACTTTGTGAAGTAGAGATTAAAAAAAAAAGAAAAAAAAAAAAAAAGAGAAGATACTGCGTGGCAGGAGGAGAGAGAGATGGACCGAGGAGGAGAAGCGGAGGCAGAGGAGCGAGGAGAGCTGGATCCAGAGAAGGAAAACTGAGACCAGCTTATCTAATGAAACAGGCTGATGAGCCCAATTAGAACATAACAAGCTCATTCTCCAATGGCTGGGCATTAGCTCACACTAATGCCCAAATCTGCGGTTGCTATGGCAACCAACCGAGAACTCCTCTTCTCAATTTTCAGCTTAATCTGTCAATATGCTTCCCAGAGTGTGCATGTTGTGTGTGTGTGTGTGTGTGTGTGTGTACCTCATTGTGTGGTAGGAGGTAGTTGGACAGGTGAGCTTTCTCAGCCAGAGCATCGTCTATCGTCTCAAAGTAGCTTTTCTCCACCACATCAAAGGCCTGTGACGACAACAACACGATGACACAATGTTGCCTATTATCCAGGTCAGTTGTGCGGTACATGAATGCCAAGGACAACAACATATTGTACAAATGTGTGTGAACAAGAGTGTCACTGTTGTAGAGTTCATAACTAACGAGTTACAGTGTGTACAATATCAGTTGAATGGGGGCAATGTTGGCCCGCAAAGCACATGTGTTCAGGGCCTCATTACAGAAAATGATCCTAAATGTTTGTCCTATCTCAGCTTAAGTTTCAAATAGAGCTATAAGATATGGTAAAAAAGTCATGCTATTATTTGACTGAAACTGCAATTGCAATAAGCACTACAATTAGTGGGAATGACCATTTTGCCATTGCAATTTTCATTTTGACTGAAAAAGAAACCATTAAGATCATGAGGATGTGACATTTGTTGGGGTCTGTACCAAACAAGCATGATTTCTTTCATCTGGAGAACAAGACTTGTAGGCTAAAGCATCTCTGCAGCACTACAGCCCTCGTTATAATGCTGTCTTCCCACACATTTTCAAAAAATTGCGATTTGGTCCGGGTTCTGCGATTTGGATTTTGCACTTGGGTATATTACGATTTTTATGATTTTGCGATTAATTGTGCAGCCCTAGTTTCAAAGAGGGGAAAACTCCTATCTTCCAATTATAAAAGCAGTTTCTAAACTCATGGCTGTGTCCTGTCCTATTTCAGCCCTCTTATCTTAATTTAGGAAATCCTACTTGATTCTTCAACTGGTATTCGTCCTGTCAAACTGTGTTAAGAATGTACACAAGACTGCTTGTATCTTTGACGACAGCTGTCTCCCCTCACTTGTCACTGGCTACCAATATATCAATCATCAATCATATATCAAGCTGCAGCTAATGATTATTCTCATTATCAATTCAATGGTGAGGAAAAACCTCCTTTTTAAACAGGCAGAAACCTCAATTTTTGCTTAAAAAATGGATTGAAATGATTAACAGATGACCAAAAAGTTATTTTTAAATTATTTTCAATTAATGACTAATCGTTACTCTTATTCAATGCATACATATGTAAAATATGTTAATATGTGTTTTCTAATCAACTAATTGAAATTATATATAACATCTGACAACGTGAGAGGCACTTCATAGACAAGGACAAAGGTTCTCTGGTTCAGAACATGTTCCTGTGTTTCTAGCACTTTATGGAACCAGCATGACTAATCAACTTCTGCCAAATGCAGAGGATTTTGAGCAGAGGCTAGTTTGGCATAAAGTTAGTGTGTTTCACAAATATAAAACAGGCCGTGCGCTTAGTATGATTAGTTTTAGAATCTGTCTTCATTTCATACATTCATTAGGTCCTCACACAGTGATTCTGTGCTCTGTCTTAGGTTAACATCCAAATGCTTTCGTGTGTGCTCGGCCAATTTCACTGCACTTACTGAAACTACAAAGAGAAAAAGGATTTCTGACATGATCCCCTGCTACCATAAGAAAACAATAAACTAAGTGGCCTCACTGGCCCGTCCAACTGTAATGTCATATTGGAGGCAGACTTTGGCTCCATATTGATGGAGCTACAAGGCCTGCAAACACAGATCACAGAAGATGTGCAGGCGGCATGTTGCAGTATAGTGCGATGTTACGTCCCTTATGAGGTGTGAAAATTTCAACTGACTTTCAGCTTGTTTTCATAACCCTTTAAAAAAAATATTTACAGTAATACCCTTCTGCTTTCATTGCTTTAATGAAATATGTGCAGTTTAATGTTCGACAACTTCTGCAATTTTCTAAAACGGTCAGTCCAACATTTGTGCCAACTTCATGCAGTGATAGTCTAGATTTGCAGAGGGGAGAAAGTAAGCGGGGTTTTCCGTATGTATAATCGTGTCCAACACTCTAAGTGCCTTCCAGGAGAGATGCACACTGCACAGAATTATTCACACACTGAAACAATTATCAAGCCTCATTTGAAACACTTGTAAACACTTTTGCCCTTAGAAGTAGCCAGACAACACAAAGTAAATCTTTTCTAGCATAAACAGCCCTCAGCACTCAGAATTGAAGGGTCTGAGATACAGATGCCAAATCACCACTTTGAGTGTTTCTCATTTGATCATAACTAAAAATATATGCTTGTTTTAGTTCTGTGTTTACATTTATTACTGATGTAAATAAGTCTAACAGCTTCAGAAAACATTAAGGAACTTAAATTTAGTTGTTACCTGCAGTTACTCTGTCCATTTATGGACTGATAGTATTTTGAAGTTTGTTTCTGTTAGTAGAAGTCACTTAAAGATAGATTTCCTGGATCTTTCATCATCACAAGTGATGTCTGCACTGCTGCTGTTAACTTTACACCATGTGTCATCTAATGCAATGATTCCACTAGCCACAGTTTTGATCTGTCCTTCACACATCTGCAGCCCCCACCAGCAGTGTTTCTGCAGCGGAGCCTTTGGCCCATTATCTCAGATTTTGTTGATTTGGTCCTTTTCTTTGCTCTTTGTGCTTCTACCATGGATAAGTAAATCTGTGTAGTTAAATACTTTGTTTTTTCTCTGTCTTTATGATCATGAGGCTATACAGGGTATTTTATTTTAAAATTGACTGGATTCTCTCTACTTTCTCTGTGTCTGACTTCCTGCCTACTCCACCTGCTCTGTGCTAATGGACACAGCGTTCGTCAAAAATAGATTTGGCGTGTATTTGCAATGGAGCGGAAAGCCGCTTCTTGGGCGCTGGTGGAATCACAAGCATTGTGTAGAATGGCAGCCATCAGCTCCAGCTGCCACGGCGCAGCTGTGACGCAAAGCAGCCGTGCCTGGTGGAATTTAGCTGTACTGGAGTTATTCTGCCATTTTATACTTCCTGTTCACTTTATCAGTCATGTATGAGTCAGAAATGGCTAAAACTAACATGTTCTGTCAGTAATTTGTTTCAATTATTTTCTTTGCTCCACACAGATGTAAACATACACAGCCAGTAATCACCTGACCTGCATATATTATAACCAGTTTCATTTGGGAAATAATAAATATAATACAAAAAATTATATTTAGAAGAATCAAAAAAGCAATCAATAGATTAATCATTTAAAAATAATTGTGAGATGCAGCCTTAATAAATACATTAGCCCACTTGGTTAGTAATCATTAAGAGATAAACATGTAATATAAACACACAGACCTGTGTGAGGATCCTGCGGATGTCGTTGTCTGTGTGACTGGAGTTGAGCTGTCCCAGCAGCAGTTCAGCTGTCAGACACTGGGAGGCAAAACTGGCCACTCTGCTGCCATCATAACCATTAAAAACCCCGTACAGGAAACAGCCGTCCTCGCCTCTGATTGGTGGAGAAAAAAAAGACAACAAACATATGGCTTCCTTTCCACTTCAATATGGGAAGATAGTAGGACTTGTGTGTTGTGAGTAAACTGAAAGGTTCAGAGGTGTGGGTGGCCTAATGCTTCTATATTTGGGGTTAGGTGACATGTCATTTTTGGTAACAACTGATTACATCAGTTGAATGAAACTGACAGTAAAGACAATTCGTACATCAAGATTTGGCATGAAATTCAGATAGGTGATCCTGAAAAACGGAGTCAACGTGCCATCTGAGACGCAGGCAGGTGTGACACTATTGCTTTTTGTCTGTTTGTATTTTCTCTTCTTACTTAATTTCCTGATCTTTTTAAGGGTTTTAGCGTGTCTCACCTGAACCCCAGGTGTCCATCCTCGTTGGTGTGGCTCTGAGTTCCTTTACCATCAGGGCCGTACACACAGTTGGGTGCAGTGCCGACCCCGCACATCTGACACAGTGGCAGGTCATCTGTCCAGCTCTGATGCTGTCAAGGTAAAACAAGGGAAATTAAAAGAAAAAAACAAAAAAACAAACAAAGCAGTGATCTGCATATATTAGTATAAATTAGCCTAGTATATGAAAATTATGTTTGCTTAAATCTGCGTGGGGTTACATCATAAGTTCATCATAATTTACCAAGCCCAAAGTGACATCTTCAAATTCCTTCTTCTTCTTCTCATGTTTAAGAAGCCAAAACCAGCGAATTATTGACATTTTCACATGGAAAACGAATGAAACTATTAATAGGTTATTAAAATATGCAGCAATTAATATACCCTATGCTTGAAAACATCAACTTTGTGTTGTCTGCTCACCTCTGAAGGAAAAACAGTTTGCAGGTGTTACAAATGAGGCGCTGGTAGTTGTTTAAGTACGGGAATAACACCACACATTTTCAGTCTCCCCTGGAGGGCCTTCATTAACAGCCCTCAACACTCCTAACAGACAGGTCTGCGATGTCAAATCAGCATTTTTTTTTTAACTGGTCTGAGCAACTTTTTGAAACAAAAAGTCAAAATTCAGATTCCAGCTTCTTAAACGTGAATATTTCCTAGTTTACTCATTCCTTACTCATGACAGCAAACTGAACATCTTTGGGGCGTGAGCAAAACACGACAATTAAGGACATCATTTAGGGCTTTGTGAAACACCGATCGACATTTTGTCACCATTTTCTGACATTTCACAGACAAAACAACTAATGGATCGATCGTTACAATAATCAACAGTGAATATAATCGGTGGCTGCAGCCCTAAGTAATAACATTTATTAACAGGTATTCACTGACAATTTTAAATAATTGTCAAAATGACCATGTAGACATACAAACACGCTTATACTGAACATAACCACAAACTTAATGTGTATCTATTAAATATTATTCTACACTATTTGGATTGTTTAGGATTTACAGTAAGCAATTGTCTTTACTACACACATTGTGTACTGTTATTCACTGCTGCTTGTTATAATATTTATATATCTATTCACCTGTTGTTGTTTTTTTTACTTATGTTGTTGTGCCGTGTTCAGCTTTGCTGTCCTTGTTTTCAGCTGTGTGTTTACCTGTATCTTCCTGTAAACTGCTCTAGGAACTGTGTGTAAGTACACTCATAAACATTAAACTAAACCAGCGTTTCTGATGAGTGATACAACACACCTGATTCAAATGATCAGGTCATTATCAGGCTTCTGTGGAGGCTTGATGATGAGCTGATCATTTGAATCAGGTGTGTTGGAGCAGGGAAACACCTAAAACATGCAGGACAGGGGGGCCTGAGGACCAGGATTGAGAAGCACTGAACTAAACTAAAGCCGATTCTGATGCCGATCTCAACTTTTCACCCTCCACGCCTGCTCTGGAGACAGACATCACCTCTGCACTGGGTCCAGTATAAAATGATGTGCGGTTATCAGTCACATCCAGGACCTGACAGGCGCTAACAGTTAGCTCTATTTTCACAAATGCAAAAAAATGACTGAAGAGCTCCTTTAAGCTACCACTGCTACAAGTTAGCTTGGTTAGTTCATCAATTCTGAGCCTCAACATACTTCACTCAAGATGTGTGAAAGATATGAAAAGCGCTGCAAAGTTAGCACTCTCCCTCTTTTAATAATCCCAGCTGCCCTCGCTGATCAGACACTGATAAATCTCGTTATTATGAGATTAAAGCTGGTGCAGCTAAGATGGCTAACTGTTAGCAAACCACTTCATAAGCTCATCTAAAGCAGCTAGCGGTAGCATCACTGAACGACACCAAACAACACCGAGCACAACAAAACGAACACAGGCGACCACCGGGGAGATAAATCACACCAAAGCGCTCCTCTAGAGCGGCGCGACAGTGACATTACGGGTCGGTGAGAGTGATAAATAGAAGTGTTTTCACTCACGCTCTGCATCAAATTCCTCCGCTGAGCCGCCATGTTGGACGGTAAGCGTTTGCGTTCAGGCTTCATCGCAAAGTCCGAAAACCCAGCGTCAAAAGTGATGGGCCAATCTGTCATCGCATTCAGTCGGGAAATAATTTATTATAAAATTAGGGCTGGGCAAGTTAACGCGTTATTTTCACGTTAATTCATTAGACTATTAATGCCGATATTTACTTTATCGCGCATTAACGCATGTTGCTCACATGCTTTTATTTTTGTGAAGTCTGTTGCTGCTGCTGCGGTGTAGGGTTTGACTCACACTCCGAAACGTAGGTGGCGATAATGCGCCAATAGCGGCTACCAGCCCAGCGCCGTGTTCAAACAGAGAAGAAGAAGAGGAACAGCGCTGGCCAGAGCCCTAGAGATAGCCTATCTCTAGGCTCTGGCGTGGCTGTTGCGGAGCCGGGAAAGAAAAGGAAAAGCGGAAAAACCAAGCAGACATGGATAAGGGTCAAGTCACGACTTTAAAGGCCATTAGACTGGTAATGCTCCCGCCTGTTGAAAGTTTCTTGCTGTTACTCAGAAATTGCCGTTATGTCCTATTCTGGCTCAGGATTTTGTTGGTAGATTTATTTTTTTTTCAAAAGAGAAGTCCTGTACAGTGGCCAATAAGCTAATTTATTATTATTCATATTATTTATCCTATTTATTATTATTTTTTATTATTTATATTTTGTTTTTACATTTTTAAGTTAGATTCAACACTAAATATGTTTTACTGATAAGCTGGTGAGTTAAAAGTGTTTGCACAACATATGTTATGCACTTAGCGTTCATCATGAAGCAGCAGCAACATTGAAATAAAGAAGTGCTCCTTAACACTACTTACTTGAATTCATTCTGAGTTTTCATATACAATGCGATAATCGTGATTATCAGGCAATTATGCAATTAAATCCGCGATTAAGATTAATCGTGGGCCAACCCTATATAAAAATGTAATGAAAAACATCGCAAAAATCACATTTGTCGTGGCTACTGTGATAATTCACTGTTACTTATATGAATACTAGAAAACTTAGTACATTTTACGACTTAATATGTTTGGGTCAACTGTTGACAGGGACTCCATGCTCTCCAGTACTTATCTTTCCTCGCATGTCGTACGGCTTTCAATATTCAGATTAACCAATTAATAATGGTCCACCAAATTTACGACAGCACTTGAAGGCAATACTCTTATTATTTTGAGGAACTAGTTTTTTTTTATTATTGCGATAATATATAGGTTCTCGGTATGGTTGCTGTCTAAAACTGTTTACATGTGTTCGTGTAATTTTTAATTTAGTTAATTCATAAAACGGCCGGGAAAACAAAACCTACTTCCGTCTTGTTGCCGTACTGGATTTCTTTGACAACATCGCCACCTCATGGACATATAATGAACTACAATCACAAACTGCAATGCTGATGATGGCATTTCTGATGTTATTTTGTCTCCCTGACATTTGAAGTTTATTCAGGGCTACACTTTTCTCTACCAATAATAATAATAATAATAATTTGTATTTGAGTTCTGACTGTCTATATTCTGGGTCAATAAAAATAGGCCAAATGTATATGATAATCTTAATTCTAAATCTAAATTGCTTTTCATTAGCAAATGTATTTTTGGATGATGCACGTAAATAAATATTTGCCCCTTTCGAACCTTATTCTACTAATCTACTGCTAATCTAAATTATTTTAAAGGCACTACTGAGTGGTTTCACTCTCATGTAATCCACACTTTTGATCAACAGGGTAGGTAAAAATTGAGTAAAAGTTACTGTATAAATATTAAGGTTGCACAATAAATATTGAGGCCAATAAATTATCAGCTGATAATGTGAAATTCATAAAGCATCATCATGCTTAAAAGAGTTCTTTTACATTATGTGTCATAGGGCAACAACTAGAGCTGCATGAATTTATCAAATAATCAATTATTAATTGTTTATTCCATATTATTATTATTATTATTTCCATAATGAAATTATAGTCAATAAATATCTGCTATATCTGATTTGACAGATTATGTGAAAGCATTTAATTTGAATTCTTAGGCTAAATGCTCAATGAAAGCCAAAGTATGTTTGTGAAGTTTTTGATGACAAAAAACCAAACGACCATTTAAAGAGTCTGTAGTTTGTTTTTGTTGTAATTATCACCCAATATGTTACCCAGATAAGGAAGAAAAAGGTTTAAATGCTTCGTGATCAGAATATGAACAGATCTGCCAGACCACATCTGAGGTAGTCTGGCTTGCATTTATTCAGATCTTTGGTAGGTGTTAATACAATCCAGACAACAATCTGGAAGATTTATGTGGATACAGATCACATTTTAATACCAGGTGTAAAAGGGGTGTATGATTGATTCAGTCCTTGCTATGGAATATTCAAATCAGCCACTTTTGCTCACTACATCTTAGTCTCTCTTACCTTCAGGTGCACTTAAACTACAGGTTATTGTAACTTCTTTTAAAAATTATTTTTATTGGAAAAACTGAAAAAATTTGACACTGTGCATCCCTTATAAATACGATTATCATTTCACCAAATCAACGTCTGTCCTTGTAAAATCTGCACTCAGATGTGACTACAGGTAAAATTCTCGCCAGTGGAGGGAGACGTTTGCTTAAATTTTGTGTCTCACTGCAGCTGTTCACTGGATGGACTGAAAACTTAAAATGAGTTCATGTTTGCAAGCGTGAGGGACACTCAGAAAAACAATCGTACACATTCCCTGTAAAAAAGCAATCCAGACACATTTGTGTTGTTTGAATCTCTATGGCAGTGTGGTACATGTATTGCATCGCCCACACTAGTTGAATCATAGCACTCAAAAGTTAAATAAATTTATGGGTAAAACTTTTTTTAACATGTTCACTGCAGGTTATTAAAAATAATACAAAAAACACACAGAAAACGGCAATGAAAATCAATTTAAAATTTAAAAAAATTCCAGACCAGTCATTCATATCTTTATCAGTATTTTCTTTATTTTTATTGGTTAAAATCGAACACATCAAAAACATACATTTGTACACAATCCTTTTCTTAAATCTTACTTTGCTTTTGAACAGATTTCACAAAGGAACATCACACATGTCTACGTCTACACGGTTGTATAGTATAAAGTATATATGTGCATATATACTTTGATAATTTGGTCACATTTTTTGTTGCTGTATTTTTATAGTTAGTATTATTATCCCAAAATAAAAACATCTCCTTACCCTGAAAGCAACATAAAGGATGAGGCATGGATGACCTCACCATATATCTCATCATCACAATAACACTCAACAGAACATAGATCTTCTTTCTTTTGTCTTTTCTTTTTTATACAGAACTAGCATAATGCCCTAAAATAAAGCATAATCTTTTTTTTTCAAACACTCTAATATACTGAATTATAGATTTACATATATTTATAGAGAGATAGATATACTTTATTCTTTAAGAAAATGGAGCAATGCATGTTCATAAATACTCAGGATGTTCATGGTTGCCTCATCTGTAGATTTGTTGATATAAAGTGGAAAATGATAAATAACCTGCAGTTTTTCAGTGTGTCAGTTGTCTGTAGGCCTGCTGATATGAGAGTTGTAATTTTGTTGTCATTTGGGATGCTCTACAATGACAAATGGCTGTTTTGTTCTGAGTTTTTACGCGCTTAAGGAATTCAATTAGCTATGCTCTCCCTCTAAAGGTGCTGAAAAAGAAGTGTGATACTGCGCGTGTGGGGTGTATGTTGCCCTGTGTTCGTTGGATTTTGCTTGGCAGTCAGCACTAAGGCAACAATTGAAGAAAGAAAAAGGCGGGTTCTTCGGGGGAAACAAGAAAACACACACTGTCCCACATCCGCACATCATTAAAACCCAAAAGAGACCTTTCAGCACACACACAAACGCACTCCCGTGATACAGTTGAGGGGATTAGTTGCCAGTTATGCCACTGTTGCTTGTTTGTCTATGCTGAGATCCTGTAATGCACCTCTAAGGAGGTTTGTCAGCAGAAAACCTGTGTTGTCTGTTCAAAATTGATGCGCTGTGAATGTGTGCTGCATGTACGTGTGTTTGTTGTGTGTGGGCGTGTGTGTTTCAATTAACACTGATCGCAGTCATTTTGCTGACAGCAGACCTCAGAAGATGAAAGGCAATGTGGTCACGAGCACTGATCTGCTACAGGTGACCATTTCTGAAAAAAAGCTTAACCTATTAATTCTTCCACTCTTCTTTTTTTTTACCCCCGGTAAGTTGTCCCTGACATCTTCAGCTGGACCCAGTGTCCCTCTGCATGCCCGCAGCCCCTTCCGTGGATATCCAGAAACCCTTGATTTTGTTCTACTGCAGACTCAGGCCGAGGTTACACATATGAGAAGGCAGGGGAATGGCTATCGCCTGCCAAGACGAACAACACGTACACATGTCTTTGCTATTGGTTGAGGCTGAGACTCCGCCCTCTCAAAGTTCACCAAACTTAAACTCAATGCAAAGAAAGGACACTAATTTCCGCATGTGAGAACGGGCCTTCACGCCTAATTGACCCATCCTGACTTAAAGTCACGTCCTTTTTTGCTCTGTGTTCCAGTAACAGTCACACCACCAGCAGAACCTGGGTCAACTTTTTCCCTTCCTGTTTCTTGTCAATTTTTTTGTTTTGTTTTGTTTCCTAGTCTCCTGAAATTAAATAAATATGCTAAATTTGCTAAGCTTATCTATGTTGAAAAGAAAAAACAAATTGGTTAATGATGTAAGACCTCTGAAAGGTCCTACATGGTCACATCTAAAGTTAGCTATTAGCAAAATGCTAACTAACTAGTTAGCTAATCTACATCAATCATTAATACATCAATAGTTAGCTAGCTAGTTACATCTGCTTGTTAATGTTACCAAAACGCTAGTTAACTAGCTAGCTATTCTACATAAATCATTAGCTAGCCAGGTAGCTAGCATTTTGCTAAACATTAGCTAGCTTTTACAACTTTTACTTTGACAAGCCCCCTAGCTTTAAATCAACTAAATTTTGTATTTCTTTTCAACATAGACGAGGCTAGAATACAGCATATCTGAGTACAGGAAACAGCAACGGAGAAAATAGGCTGAGGTTCCGCTGGGTACCACACACGCTCAACTGCTACTGGAGAACAGGGTGAAAGGGGTGGGGCTTATGAATGGTCAATTAACATCTTGCCCCGCCCCCTGGAGGTTACCCGTGCCTCCCAAAATCTAAAATGTTGCCACGATTTCTGACCGAGAGATAAATTCAGCTTTTTATCCAACATAAACAGACAGAAAACAGCCCAGTAACTGAAATGTCACTCGTATGAAATCCACCATCCCACCCCCCCCCAACCTTAATCCATTAATTGTTGCATGTAAACACTAATAATCACCAGGTCAAAATTAAACAGCACCAATGCAACACTTTGTCAGCGCTGTCCAGTTTCCATTGGTAGAAAACCACCAAAAAAAAGGGTTGCTCTAATGCAGTGTTAGTGTTACTTTTTATATTGTTGTCGAGTTACTTACCCAAACTAAATTATGGTATGTTTGCAAACTGCTATAATCTACTCCAGCAATCTTTCACCGTTTTTAATGTCATATGTACATTGTGTTGTAGACTTAACAATAGATTTGTGACAGTTTTCAGGTAAAACTTAGGTTTGTTGTGTCTATAACTACCCATTAGTACTGTATTGCATTAGTGCTATTGTGACCCATACTATTTTGATTCTGACCCAGTGTTTTTTAGTGTGATTGAAACCATAGAACATATATCCATAGATGCCGCATTGGCTTTTGGATCGTACGTCAGCGCCGCCGCCAAATTGGACAGGTCAAGACTGGCCTGTAGACTGATGCAAGTAAACAGGGGAGCTGCGTTTTTTTTCTCAACCAGTTTCAATCAGTCATTTCTTATATCCTTCTTTTTTTCCTACTCTGTGTAGATCACAAACAATTGAATGTAACTGATTCATTTAAATCAGCTGAGAAAAGTAACAGCTCCTCTGTTTACATGTATTCTTCACAGGCCAGTCTTGCCCGTTCCAATATGGTGGTGATGTTGACATATTGCAGCAATGGGCCAAAGCGGTAAATGCGGCGCCTACGTCTATGACAGAGACTATACAAACCATTCTAAATTAGGAAATATGGACAACTTCACCCAGATCCTCCCCCTCTAGTATGTTTCCCACTAATATCTCAGTAGTCCTGACGCTGGTAGCCACCGGTGCCGTCAAAGGCCCCGTCGCTGTTGGCCTGGCCCCCTCCTCCCCCTGGGCTCTCCAGGTCGTCCCCACCGAAGGAGGTGTAAGGGGCTCCGGCTGCGTCCTGGCTGGGGTCCGTGTAGTCCTGGGAGAAGAGGGCTGAGTCGGCCCCGTAGCTTGTACCTCTGGAAGGCCAGGAAGGACTGACCCGCCTTGGGGACAGAGGGCATCGCAGGCAGAAGACGACAGGGAGGCAAAGAGGACAAACGGATGGGTGAAAGTTGAGGAGAAATGGACAGAGGTGGAAGTAGAGAGGCAGCAGTGTTAGAGCGGAGGTTTTGGGAGAAGACAGAGAACAAAGAGAGAGAAGCAAACATTGATTAGTTGGCTTGGAAAGCTTGTGAAGCTTATTAGAGACTATGAGTGAGTCATTTAGTCAGTCAGAGCAAGTTAGTTCTACAGGCAGCAGTGCAAAAAGGCTATTTATCCATTGTTCAGCTCCATAATGGGAAACACAACCTCAGCTCCACTCCAGTCCACAGTGGGATACGGACCAAGCAATTAAACTGTGTAGGTGTGTGCATTATTAAACAGCTGAGACTCTGCACTGTGAAACGCCACAAATTTTCATTTTTGTTGACGATTAGATGTTTCAAGAAAACAGTACAGCCACATGAGCACACAGAGCAAACACAGATACTCAGAGAGAAAGAGAAAACCACAGTCAAGCCGTCAGTGCTGGGGAGTTTCATGAGGGTTTTATTTACTGATGCGTCTCAGCTCACCAGATGTTGGAGATTGATCGAATCTGTCCATTTCGAACCTTTCAGTCTGATACAGCACCGTGTCTCCATCAAATGCTTTAATGGGCTGGTTGATTGCAAAATATGAAAAACAAGTTAATGCGTTTTTATAAAAAAGAGGTATGTAGTGGTTGTTTGATAAAATAATAAGTCAATTTACAGACTGAATCCTGAATACTTCTTTTTGTTCTCATGGCACATTTTAGTATGGTATTCATGTAATAAAAATTATTTATGACCCAATAACATGCACAGTTACACACCATAACAATTCTATGAATATGCAATAAAGCAGTTTAAATTAAATTGTCTTAAAACTGTCTGCTTAAACTGTGAAGTCAATCTCAAAAAGCTATAAAAAAAAAAACTAATCTGCCTACTAAACTTAAAAAAAAAGTTGAAGAGGGGAAAGTATGAAGATGCATAGAGATTTACAGGGAAAAACTTTGAAATACACAACAGGACACATTAAAGGAATAGACTGACACTTTGGGAAATACACATTTTCACTTTTTGGCAGTCTTAGATAAGATGAGAAGATTTATACCACTTTAATGCCTGTCAATATGAAGCTGGAGCCTGCAGCTAGTTAGCTTAGCTTAAGGATAAAGATCAAAAACAGGGGAACCAGCTAGCCCGGCTCTGTCTGAAGGCAACAAAATCCACCTTGCAGCACCACTGAAGCTTATTAATAAACATGTTATATTTCTTTGCTTGCTTGACCCTGAAGTCCTGTTACTACAGGATGTATCACTGCTCACGGCCAAGAAATTGTCCGGCACATATTCCCCCACAACACTGCAAAATGATGTTTTCACACAGCTTTTTGCACAAATTAAACAAATGAGATATGCCTTTTTCACTTTTGTTACTTAATTTTGTTACCTCCAAACAGAGCCAGGCAAGCCCCCCCCCCCGTTTTCAGTCTTTACACAAAATAAACCCTGGCAGAGTGGTGCAGGTCTTGAATTACCCTGAAGGGGTTTATTTAGTTTTTAGAATGGCCTGCTCACTGTACATTATCCTGGATATTAAGAGGCTACTTACTTTAAAGAATTAATAATTTGACACAAAATATTGATTTAAAAGCAATTTTATGGATTTAAAAATGATATTATGGCTCCCCCAGAGTTCAGAAAAAAGCCCAGACAGAAAGCCCAGTTCAGACCAAAGATTTGTGACAAGATGGTTGAAACTTGCAACTACTGACAATGTGCAACATTCTAAAAACTTTCCAGTTTACACCAATGCAACCAGACGGGACAGTGTATGGTCTCCATCACAATGACTCTGTGTACCTTTATTCTAATTACTGGTCTTTTTTAAGTAGCTGGATATAATTTGTAGCATCTTAAAATACGAATGAGCACAATCATTGTGAGTTAGTTGCTACAGTTGCATTTCTGGTATTAATTAAATGGAAAAAACATAAAAGGTGTGTGCGTAGGGAGTGTGGTTAAGTGGAGGGAGAGAGCTCGCAGCTGCGGGCAATCAAAGCACAGACTGGACACAGTAAGAGAGCACTGGTAACAAGAAAGCCGGTGAGTCAGAAAAATAAAACATTATTTTGTGATTGTTTCACAGTGGTTACCTAAAACCTTGAGTCATACAGACACGGCTGACAGACACATCCTCTCTTTCATCCTTCCAGAACACTACTGACACTTTGCAATCGACTTGACTGGCTGCAATGTTCAAAAGCAGTTTGGTCTCATCGTGAATCTTTGGTCTAAACTGGGCTTAACGGACCTTAGAATGCTGTAATTGACCAATCAGAATTGAGTATTAAACAAAGCTGTGTAATAAACTAAGATAACCAACTCCTGGCTCAACTTTCTTCTTAAACTGTGTGAGTGTTATCAAAGCTCTCATCTTAATCTTGTCCAGAAAGCAATTAAAGGGATAGTTCACCCAAAAATAAAAATTCAGTCATTATCTACTCACCCTCATGTTGATTGAAAGTCAGGTTTAGTTTTTTAGTCCACAAGGTACTGCTACAGGGAAACAGAGTTGCAGAACCTCCCAAACAATGGAAGTGAATAGAGACCAGTTTTCAAAAGTAAAAAAACAACAAAATAAAAAACATAAAATGCCTCCATACTGTTCATCTGGTGTAATCAAAGTCTCGTAAAGCCCCAGCATGCCAAGTTGACTACAGAAATATTATTTACACCATGTTTTCAGCCTGAATCCTCACTGTAGGATCTTTAGCTTGGAGCCACATTCACACACCGGCTGAAGTGGGTGCGTATTTTTTTTTTTTTCCCAGTCATTTTTTATGTTTAAAACTGGTCATCATTCACTGTTTTCTTGCAAAACACCAGCAGTGTTTTGCAGACTACCAAAATAAACCCAACTCTCAATCGGCATGAGGGTGAGGAGATAATGACTGAATTTTCATTTTTGGGTGAACTATCCCTTTAAGTGAATTTCCAAAAATGTTGAACTATTCCTTTAAGGTATGGAGTCTGGAGACAAAAAAACAAAAGAAAAAAAACAAAAGAAATACAAAATGTTTGTAGTTTAAAGTAATGCACTCCGATAAATGTATAAAAACTCATTACAAAGATTGGAGAAATCACACTTTAAATAAAACTGTTTAATATAAAACTGTCACCTTAATAATTCTGACCCCTATGTGAAAAGACAAAGTACCAAACACTCTGTAAACCTTTATGTTAACTGTAAGAAGAAGTGGTGGCCTGTTCTGTAAATCGAGACTGCATTTGTTTAAGGGCTCCAGGTTTGGTGGTGAAGCTACAGCGGGGAACGGTGAGTACCTGTCGCACATCAAACTGCTGAAAACCAAAACGGAAAACCAGATTGCAGATGAACACACAAGCTTCTGTGGGTTAATATCTTAAAATCTTAATCTTAATCTATCTTATAGACCAAAAATACCCAAAGAAACATTCAGTTTGCAAGCTTTTCTATCAAAGACTACATGAATATGTAATATTAGTTTTTGGTTAGAAGCATTTTAAAATTTCAGTGGGCAGGGAGCTTTAATTCCAAAACGGATTACGGGAGTTTAAGTGGGCGTTTGAGGCCAGAAATCTCAGCATTTGGCGGTGTAACTGTTGAGTCATGCGTATTGATTGAACAATTGAATCAACCCACCTGCACATACATTATCATTATAATGTGCTTGGGTCAGGAAATAAGTTAACTTTGGCTGGCAAAAACATTAAGCAACATCTTACTGGCAACAACTGTTCTTCTTGCTGCTGGATTACAAAAAAAAAACCACTCACTTCCAGCACTATTTGATGTTAACAGGCGCCCTTAAACAAGTGCAGCCACAGTCAAGTAACATGAGTGTATGGGACCAGCTGTGGAGGGTTAAAGGCAGCATGAGGAGAAGACAGAGCAGAGTCAGACAAAAGGTTGATTGGGCTGAGGGGGGAACAGCTTGGTGTATTCCTCTTCAAACGACACATTCTTTAGCTTCTCCATAGAGAAGAGAGTCTGAGCACCCTGTTGGAACAACATTCACACACTTATCAGTTCATATGCCCGCGTATACAAAATAACTCCAATTAATTCCAAGCACAAACCAAGAAGAAGGTGGAGGAACAGTGGTCAAGGCATACACATTTTTGAGTTGAGTTTTCTTAAGCCATCCATAGCACTATCTATCGCCACCTAATGTGCAGCAATGATGTGTGCAGGTCCTTACCCAGGTGAAGATGGAGAAGAAGGAGAAGGTGATGGCTGCCCGGGCGGCGTCCCCTCCCTCTCTCAGTGGGTTGTCGTCATACTTGGTCACCTGCCACTGGTTCGCCAAGAAACAGAAACCCACAAACCACATGAAGGACCAGAACGCTGAAAGAAAGACAGGTACAGAGACAGCATTAAATTAATTATGTAAATGTAACAAGAGACCATCTGAAATATAACATTTTGTCTTGACCATTTTTGGAGTTAAAGCAATCTAATGAAGGATCTGAAGCATGTGTATGTCTCCTTAGATTATAACTAGATGACATTGTTTTAGAGATGTAAGGGAAAGGAATACTTACAGTTTTTGGGAAATATCCCTATTGGCTTTCTTGCTGAGACTTAGATGAGAAGATTAATACTTGTCTCATGTCTGTACACTAAATATTAAGCTTGAGCCAGGAAGAGGTTGGCTTAGCTTAGCATTAAAACTGAAAGCAGTTGTAAAACCCAGACCAGTTGTTTCCAGTCTTAGCTAGGTAAACTGCCTGCTTGTTCTTGCATCATATTTAGAGAAGAGACAAAAGAGTGGGATCAATTTTCTGATCTCAGCAGTCTCAGTCAGACTCGACAAGAAAGTAAATACGCATGTTTCTTCAAATGTTATGAGACTGCTTTAGAACAGATTCTGTTATCCAATCCAAATTTTAACTACTAGTTTCAGGGACAATTGACAATGGATAATTTTTTAAGAGATTTTGTTTTTTTGGTTTTCCTCTTCAGCGACTTGACATTCAAAGAATAGATGGTGCTGAACGCTGTATAGATTGTAAAGCCATCTGTAGCAATTTTATTTTTATTTTGGACTATATAAATCAAGTACTTTTCCTTGACACTGACATAGGAAGGACAGGTGAAAAAGGCTAAACTGCAACAGCCTGAGGTCTAGAGTGCAAAATGAAATTGTATATCATCAACATAACAGTCAAAGAAACTGTCGGCCCTTTTTCACCAAATTTGTTCTCGTTCTTGAACTGGTTCTGTTCAACATCCTTGGAACCTTGGTGCTATGTATTTCCATCAAGTTTTAGTAAAACCATTGTAATCAAGGATGTCATCAAGAGAGGGTGTTGCACTATGCACAACAACCTGTGGAAAATGACATGCCGACTTTGGTTCCAAATGAGATCATTTTTGCTACAAACAGGTTCAAAATTAGCTGCCTGGATCACAACGGACCCAGTTCCATGATGTTGGAAAAAGCCTATGTGGGAACACTTGTGGATCACTTGAAAACAACAAGGGATCAAGGATAGACCCTTGTGGAACACCATAAAACAGGAAGAGAAACGTCAGAAATTATCCCACAAAAGAGGTATAGTTCTTTCTTGCTGGCCAGTTGTTGCGACTACAGTTGGGTTGAGATGTAAAGGGGATTCAAACATCCTATCCTATCACACATTTTCTGCAGTTGAAAGTGTGGCAGTGAGGGAGACAATCAGAAACATCTAGGTCTGATCAGGACACATGAACAAGATGTTCCCTTGTCTCAGTAAGGTACCAAGCATTTTATATTACATCACTGAGAGAGCCAGAGAAAGTGAAGGAGACAGTGAGTGTATGAGTGATGAGAATAGGGAAGGAGAATCTTGTATGTGACAGGAGCGGCCTCATTAACCGACTCAACACTTGACTATCTTGTCATCATGTCTCAGTTCACTGCAGTGCAGCAGAGAAGCAGAGGAAGCCACTGGCCGAGACACCAAAGCGTAATGTCTCAGCGGCTTGTTATTGCCAGAAGAGTACTTCGCTACTTATTATCTCTCTCACACCTTCTCTCCTTTTGTTGTGATGATAACCTAACCACCAATCTCTGCAGTCTGTGAAATGTTATTTTTTTTATCGACTGAGAGGAGTTTTCATATTTTCCCTGAGAATGGGGTATTTTGAGCCTTACACCTTGATAAAACTGCAAGAAAGCACCGTGACCCCCTACCCTAATACACTGCAGTCTGCAAAACTGGTCTAAAAAAGTAGAAATGTCTGAGCTGGCAAGAAGGCAATGCTGACACACAATATGTAGGCCTGTACTGCATCAAATGTCTATAGATGGCAGAAACAGCAACAACACAATCAATTGTGTGATCACTAGACTTTTTCTTTCGAGTGGATTTAAGACTGGAAACAGTTGTTGACAAATTATTTAATTCTTATTATTTATTATAAGTCTCGGTTTAGTATTTTGTATTGAAGTCATCAGGAGTAATTAGTAGGTTTGGAAATCGAGAACCAGTTCCAAAGTTACAATCCCAAAGGAATCATTAAGAAATCTTTAATTCAGTTCTGCTTATTGATTCCTATTCAAATTTCACTCATGCTGTTTTCAAAAGAAACTGTGTATTGCAAAGTATTAATTTGCTTCTACCTAAATTGATTGATTATTTGGGATGTAAAAGTTGTGAAAATGGTGAGAAATGCCAGAATTCAAACTGACACCTTCACAGTGCTTGTTTTTTCCAACCAATAGTACAAACTAAGGTTGGGTGATCTCTACCAAACTGGTGTATGACAATGTCCACAATGAACCACCGCCAAAGAATGATGACATTATTTTTGTAGGAGAAGGGTGGCGGGGTTAGCTGTCCCATAACAGAAGAGCCGACTTGCTCACCAGCTCACCGCTGTAGTCACCATTGATTCTCAGTATCGCTCTGACTGCAACTTCCAGCTGTCTCACACAAACAGATCAATTCTCACATTCCTGCCAGGAGAGCATCCAAAATACATCCCTATGCCAGCTTAAAAGTGGTCTTGTGTCCACACAACTTAAAATTACGTAATTTACTTGTGATAAGTGTGAAACAGAAGTTAACCAGCTATCTATGTGAGGATGCTAAGCTATGAAAACAATAGTGGCATCATTGAAAGACGCACACTGACGCACACTATTGTAACCGAGCTTCTTGTTCAGACCTAACTGTGCAGGTTTATTAAGAAAATAATAAATGGGCAGTGGTAACAAGAGTACTGAAAATCTGTACTCAAGTACAAGTAATGCTACATTACTGAAATTTTACTCAATTACAAGTGAAAGTACTGAAAAATACTTAGAAAAATGCTTAAGTGAAAGTATTGTTCTCAGAAACTACTCAGGGTATTAGTTACGTTTTAGCCATTGATGTTTCATACATTATCAACGGCAGCGTTCAATCAAATCTTCAGTCTGAATTCCTCCGAAATCTTCCTCTGTTCTGTTTTGAGTCACTTCCATAACTGATCGTCGAAAATGCAAACACTTGATTCATCATTAATAATTTATAGTTTCTAACATACAAAATACTTCTTTTTTCATCTCTTTTTTGATAATTTAAGTTTAAGTTTCCTTTATCAACAAATGTGTCAAGTGAGGTGCAATTACTGTCATTTCTAGACTATTGATTAAATATCAATTAATACATTTTAAATTGGTGAAATTCTTCACAGTGATTAATCGATTGATTTATAATTAACATCCTTTCTCCAAACCTGTGTCTGCTGCAGCATTTTGGAGTTGTTGTTTTGTTTTTTTTGTCCACGTCCTGGCTTTCATTGGCTCGTTTGTGATCGGATCACCTGATTGGCTACAAAAATGCAGATGAAAGGTTTGGTTATTTATTCAAACTGTACTCAGTACTCAATAATGATTTTAAAAGTGACTAAACAGATTACATAGTGTAATGCATCCTTATGTACAAGACTTAGAAAATCTACTCAGAGAAGTACAAGCACACAAAAAATGACTTAATTGCAGTAATTTGAGTATTTGTAATTAGTTACTTCCACCCCTGTAAATGGGACATGGAGACATAATGTTAGTGCAACAACCAACGGCAACTGCTTCTCCTACAAGTCAAAAACGGAACAAAACTCCTGCCTTATGGCAAATTTTGGAGGAGCAGCCCTCAAATACAGAAGGCTTTTAAATCACAATGTTACGATGGTGGCGGGCTCAATGGACGACGACTGTCAGCCACTGGCGATGGACAATGATACTGACCACTGTCCCAACCCAAGTACTAACCTCAAAACTATTAAAAACAAATAATTTTTATAGCAATTAAAAGGAAGAACAGCAAATTCTCATGTTTTTGCATGACAAACGACCCTTATCAAATCACCATTTGTTATCGGAATTGATGAGCAGAATCAGAATCCGAAACAGAATCATTAAGATCTAAATGATACCCAACCCTACCCAAGTAATAAGTTTAAAATTTTGAGCAGAAACGTCTCTGATTTCAGAGCGTTCCTTCCTACATTTACCACACCTACTTTCAGTATCGTGTTGTTATTGTTACAAAATCCACTTAGACTTTTTTAATTTTAAACTCCTGACGAACAATTTTCACACACATTTTGTATCCATCCATCCATTAGCATTGCATCAAATGACTCTCTGTGATATGAAAAGGGTCGCTCGCAGTGCCAAATCCACTGAAATCAGCAACAAACTACTGCACAGTGTGTGCCGCGCAGCTTTTAGCCTCTTGTAGTCTCTTTTGTGCCTGCCTGAATGTGCTGTAATGCTTTCCATAACAACTTAATAACCTGATAGTACTGCAGTATCCCAGGAGGTAGGCGTATATCTCAAAACTTTATGAACAAATTTCCATAAAATGTGAAATCCTTGGGCCATTGAATGACTGATCAGATTAGGTTGGTTTGGGGTACATTGGCGTGTCATGAAATCTATTTTTGTAACTCATGGCAGTAATGATTTTGGGTGGTGCAGCAAGCTAGAAAACTGCATTTGGTTGGGACATGTGCTCTGTAATTGCTTTGTGGTAATTTATTTTATTAGCTTTTAAATGTTATTGCCTTACAAGCTGTCAGCGCTTTATGAATCTGTTTTGAAAGGGCTATTCAACTGCAACTTATTTGTCCCAGGTTCATTTGTGTCAATTCTGCAGCACACAGCGTCTTTATACCCCTGTTCACGCATCTGTCTCTGTGTTAAAACTATTGAGTCGACATTGCCTCTTACTCTTGAGAAGCACCAGTCTTCTGCAGACTGTGTGGGAAAGAAAATTTAGCAACAAAACATTATTGCAGTCCTTGGTTGCACTCAATTAGTTCAGATTTACTTAAATTATGTTAAAAATGGATTTTAAAAATAGGAAAAATGGCATTCCTTTTATTGTAGTGCTTGGCTGACGTTTACATGGCTATTATAATACAGCCCAGTTTGTGTTTGTGTGGACTGGTTCAGGGATAAATGTGTAAGTCTTTGTCTAAAAATGTCTAAAAATGTGTGTTAAAAAACAAATACAAAGGAAAACAAGATGCTTCACAGAAACTATCCACTACGTTCTATCTTTGTTGTCATGACAGAGTCTGCATAGATAGTGAGCTTACCTGACAATCCGATATCAGCCAGCACCGCCTTCTTGCGGTCTTTGACGCTGCTGATCTGGGGGAAGTAGACATCCAGAGCCAGGAAGGCCATGCAGCACAGGAAGGCCATGGAGCCCATAAAGACGCCATAATTACAGGCGTTCTGGTTGCGGTTGAAGATGCAGTACTCCTCCACCTCGTTGGGACGGTTGATGTAGCCCTCGTTGGCGATGCAGCCGAAGATCACGATGGAGAAGAGCTGCAGAGGAGAAGAGAAGAAGGTAAGGGACCGTGAGAAAAGACGAAAGGCAGCCCTTTGAAGCACACGGTGCTGTCAGGACCTTTGGATAAAAGACCATCAATAAACATCATTATTTTTAAGGGCAGCACACACTTGAAGGTGTACGGTGAGTCAGAAGACCTCTGGATAACTTTGGCATTTTTGAACCAACACCCTATTTTTCCATGGTTTTTGTGTCTGAGTGACTAATGAGTGCAAGAATTTTTGAAATTTGTCCAGTTTTGAGGGAGAGTGCTGCAGCCAGTAACGTGCACCATCATAGTAAGTCTATTAAAAGTGCTTGTTTTGCCTGACAGGCTCAAATTATTAATACAGGAGCCTGGCAACATTATAGAAAGGGTCACTACAGAAATAGACCTTTTTTAAAGTGTAAAATAAGTTTTGTTTAACCAGAAACAGCTATTTTACTGCTGTCATCAAACTAAACCTTTAATTCACTGTGTTACACGTGAAAATATTCTGGTTGCACACACTGTTTCTCCCTTCTGCTTCTCTGACTTCCCTTTATTCACATCTAAAACTGTGAATTTAATGGGTTTATTTTAACCAAACTAGAGCTGGTGATTGCTGGAGCAGTGGAAAGACAAGCTAAGTCATTTCTGGTAAGTTTTATTTTGTTTCCGTATCGTTTGAACGAAGAAAACAACGATAATGTTAAAATTACAGTTTTGCAAAGGGAGTCTGATTAGTTTGGCAAGAGCAATAACACAGCTGTTTCTGGTTAAAATCTCTCCCTGTTGTCAGATACTTAAAACAGCAATCTGAGCAGTGGTAAAACAAGCACTTTTAGTGGACGTACTCACGCAGTTGCCCGTAAACTAGATTACGTTGTAGCTCAGTTTCGCTTCAGCCGCCTGCAGCGTTCTTCCTCAATATTGGACCAATTTAAAAAAATGTTGTCCCCATTAGTGACTTACTGTAGACACAAAAACATGGGAAATGGCCCACATACCAGCGGTGTCTTCACACATGTCAGGATACACATCTGTCCCACGTCCCAGCATCACTACTCCAGAAAAGTCGTTTTTATATTTGTTCCCCATTTGGCACAAACTGATTTGTTCAGCAAATCTGGTGTGTGCTATGAACGTCAACTCATGTCTGATGAATGACACAACATTACACAACATAGTGTTTAATGGTGAACCAGATGACACCAAAATATGAATTACAGCAATCTATGAAACAATAATTTTTAGGCAACTGGGGCATGAGGTGTTTGAGTGAATGTCTGACAATGTATTTGCATCTTTGGGGAGAGCAACAAGTCTGACCAACAAGTCCAAAACCTGCAGACATTCAATTTACAGCAAAAATAAAACAAAGAAAAGCAGCACTTTCTCACATTTGAGAACCCGGAAGCAGCAAAATAACAAAATAATTGCCAGTTTATCATTTAAATTCTGATGAAAAATGCTGAAAAAATGTCCAGTTCAAAATTGTTCTATTATATATGTGTTATCATAAAAGTTATTACATTATCTGCAAAATTCATCCTATTAAAAAGCTTTATTACAGTTTTATTGGCTTTTCTGCCGTGGGATTTTTTTTTTTTTTTTACAACAATTTAACTGAGTAAATGTTGGTCTTGTTTTAATTTGTCTGACAAAGACTGTTTGAAATATGCTTGTATGTGTGATCCCATTGTTTGCCCCTGAATGTGTGTGTGTATAATAAGAGAACTGACAGGTGTTTTTTCAATCACTAATCTGAACTCGCTGCTTCCTGTACTGTATTTGTACACCACCACTTCTCCTCAACCTGTTCTCCCAGTGTTTCCCATACATAGACCATTCTGTGGCGCACCGCCACAGAATGGAGACCAACCGCCACAGAATGATTCTGTTTTTTTGGGGGGTTTTTGTTTTTTTTTTTCCCCTCTACAGTCTATGCTCTCAACGTAATATCGTTCCGTTCATTCATCTCCGCATAGCGCTCTTTCTCTGTCATTCTCGGACACACACGGACACACACAGACACACGCACACACACACACAGACGAGTGCGCATATGCCAGCGGTGCGCGGGAAAATCAACCAGCGCATCACTGGTGCATGCACACACACTCATCTGATTGGCACACTCCTCCTCTGCACGCACCGATCACAGGAAAACCCGCCGCAGTGGATTATTTTGGCACTGGCACAGAGAAGGTCGGCGACGGTCTGGAGTTTACGAAAGGTTAGATATACTTTGTTTAAATACGCCTGCTCTAAATTATTGTTAACTAAGAAAAGGTAATGATATGAAATGAAATCAGCATAGACAGTGTTGGTAACACAGATTACGTAAAATGAGATGCGGTTATATTTGAGATAGACTACTATGCCCACAGTCAAATCAAAAAGAACAGACCACTTTTTTAAGTTGTTATTATTAATATTATTATTGTTGTTATCAGTACTTTTTCTGAATGTTTGCTGCCTTAATCCAGATGAGATGAGTATCGAAAGATTTTTTTCACGGCAAAAACGGCCTCGTCAAGAGGACAAGGAGCAGCATGAGGAGGTATCGGTCTGAAACAAAGTTGAACAGTCAAATGGCTGTGGCTAGTAAACATTGTTAATTTATTTTGAATGTTCTATAGGCATCAAACAGTGCTGCTCAGGGAGAAATAGAGGAAGACAGCAGACTAAATGCTCCTGTAAGACAGGCAGCTGCTGAAACAACAGGTGAGGTGGAAACAGATAAGTGTAACCTTTAAATTAAAAAAAACAAAAAACAAGAGTGGGTAAAGTATTTTAATTCTGATTTGTCTGTGGCTGTTTGCTGTTTTGTTATTGTTTTTTTGGTCTTGTACTGTAGGCTACTGTTCTGTTCTCCATTTGTAAGTGTCTGTTTGGGACCCCCTTGAAAACGAGATGGTACATCCCAAGGGGTTTATCCTGAGATTAAAAATATATATTCTACAGTAACAAAACAACTTCAGCTGGAGGCTCCAGCTGAAGTTGTTTGAAACCAGGCAGGGTTCTGGTAAAAAATGTTTTTAGTTGTCTTCTCTTAAAGAACTTACTTTCAAAGAAGTAAGATTGAGCTGAATAATTCCAAATGCTGTAGCTTTATAGTGGTCTCAGCAGGTGACTCTGAAGAAGAACAGATACAGGTTTTTTCATATGGCAGCTTCAGAAAGTGTTGAACGCCGCCCGCTGCATACACTCTGCATATACCCGATGACTGACTCCACCGCCACGACACTGTGACACTCGATTCCCCCACCGGTGTCAGTGGAGCACCACAAATTGCTACCTGGTCTGTGGGAAACACTGTCTCCACATGCATGTTTTGTAATAATTCATAAAAGCCCTCTACAGCCCAAAAGAATACCACCTGCTGTAGTCAAGACGGTATATTTAGCATGACCGGGTAATTTATGAATAAGAAAATGCTTCAGCGTGACGCTCTCAGCCCATAATGTCACCACAACCCTGCAGGGGAGTTTTTATGAATAATCCCTCGTGTCTTTTTCAAACAGTTTCGCTCATAGTGCCTCTGGGTTTTTTTTTCTTCAAATATGGAGTTTGACTGTGGTAAAATTAGCCTTTCTCTGCTTGTCTGCAATTTAGTTTGACAGCTACAGAACGAACAGAACGTACAACGATATGAATACTTATATTGCTTAGGGGAGATGTTCTGTGATGAGGACATATTGGCTATATACAATGTGGAAAATAATCAGTTGTGTGAAAATAGGATTTAATCAACAACAGCTAACTACGTGTTCAGATTATTTGAACAAATGTCTGTGAAACTACATTTAATCACAATCTGTTGTATTACTGAGTTGAATTTACCGCTTGTTCTTTCTGTCTAGGGACTGCAGGGGCAAATGACCTAACTCTGGAGTAATTATTTTAATTGTGCATGGTTTCTCTCAAATAAACAATCAGTTCAGATAAATTAAGTTACCTTTTGGTATTTTTCTGTGTAAAAATTCACCAACTTTTTAATTTAGTGTTATTACAAAATGTTTTAGCATGATTTAATTCTCTAAATAGAAACTGTTACTCTCCAAGTACCACCATTATGTCAAACATTAAAATACAGTAAAGTAGGCCTACCCTATTTGGCTATGGACAGTTCACGCAGGAGGCAGGTTTATTCCTGATAAGAAGATTTTTTTTTTATTTTATTTTAATTTTATATTTGATCATTTTTTCTTCCCCAAGGACTGCTGTTGAAATTTGGCTGTCTAGCTTACTCTGGCGCGGTCAATGACTGTCCATTGTCCCTGTTAAATGAACAAATAAACACATTTATTCACAGTAAAGCAGTGGCTTTTTTAAATTAACCATGGATGATGCATGTATGCGCTATAAGTGCAGCAATATGACTAGACTGTAGGCTCATATTGAGACAAAAATCTTACAGCAAAGACAAAACTTATTTTAAATTACATTCCACTGATCTCTTAATTTAAGTAGTTTCATTGGAAATTTTGTAGTATTTTGTTTATATGGTTTTAAATTAATTTACTTAAATTATAAAATTCCTCAGTGCACCACTAGAGGGAGCACCAGGGCCCCCAGTGTTACTAATGCCATAGTTTGAGTTTTCTAGGCTCTAAACAACACTACAGGTGCTTTTCATAGCAACAGTATTATGTCTCTACATGCATCATAAGTGATAAGCTTGGTTGTCTACATTAAGTTAAATTAACACTGCTAAGAACACACACAGGCATTTCTCCTCTGCTTCACCTGAATCTTTGAAAGCAAAACTGCACTTCAGGTGGAAATCAATATTCATGAACAACTTGTCTTGTTTTGTTTGTTTGATATTTTGGGAAATACACATATTTACTTTCTTGCCAAGAGCTATGGAAATGATGAATACCATTCTCTGACCTGTCAACTCAATAAAAGGCTGCAGCCAGCAGCGGGTTAGTTTAGCATTAAGCATTAGTAGCATTAAGACTGGGAAATGGCTAGCCTTGCTCTGCTCACAGGTAATAAAATCCTCTTTTGCACTCCAGTTCCTGTATGTATTACCAAATTAGACATAATGTGCCAATTAGTGACATTTAAAGGTGCTGGTAGGCACCTTTGGACTGAGCCAGACTTGCTGTTTTACCCTGTAATTGTATTTCCAAAAATGTTAAACCATTTCTTTAAATCCTGCATCTGACACCTGGTTCAGATTATCTATTGGCAGCAGTGGGGACAGAGATATACAGTCGATGTGTTTCTTATGAGAGGGAGTTTATCTGAAACACTTTACCAAGTCATCCTATAAAGCATGGATAAGCTTTGAGTTAAGTTACCTTAAATCTGAAATAACTGATTTTTTTGACCACTTGGGGGCAGCGGACACAAGTTCTGAACACAACTTTGAGACATCATCGCTTTTACGGAGAACAGGTTGGCAAACAGTTGCTTATTTACACATCGAGCAGTTACAGAGATTATTGTTCATTTAGAATCATGTTTCTGGCCACCTGGCAAATGTTAGTCCAATATTCACTCTTTTAGCTCTGTTTTTGGTCTCTACCAACTCCTTGGCAAAATTAACTACTAAGTGCTCTACCAGGTTCACCAGTTATTCACTAAAAGTGTCTGTCTGTCAGCGGGTAGTCCACAAAACGATGCCAGTGCCAACAGTAGTGTTGTAAACAAAAACTCAAACTCACTATAACTCTCTGTAGGTTCTTCAGCCCTTTTACATTGTTCATATACTGTCAGTTCAGGCATTATTATTATAATGAATCATCAATATCAACTGTGGTCACTTTAAAGCTCTTATGTGTAGCATCTGAACATTTCACTAATCAAGCATTCAAAAGTAAAATTTTGCAGCACATCGCCCTCCATCAAATCAGATGAACCTGAGAATACCTGAATTGGAGCAACACATTTTTACCAGGGATATGACGATACACTCATCTCACAATTCAATACTATGGGTGCAGATTTGTGATTCAATATTACGATTTACTGCAATTTATGCCAGCTTTTTCAGCATGAGCTCATTGGTTGAAGCTGAATCATGCCCTTTAAGAGACTGTAATCACCGATGTTTCCAAAAACAATCGCACATCACGTCAGTCAGTCTCTCTGGGTTTTATTGTAGCAGCATCACTGCTGTCTGCATATAAAAGTAGTAAATAATGTGTTTTTTAAATAAACCGCTACATTTAGCTGTTTCTACCCATCAACCCAGCGCTATACTAAAATAATAAATAACATAAGATGTTAGACCAACATAAAAAACAATAGAGCTTCTGTGAAGTTTGAGTTTGAGCTTTGACCCTCTTGCTGTAGCTGGTCAGAATGGACGGTAAAAGCCAGAGAAGCAGAGGAAATATATGCATGAACATATGAGCACACCTGTTGTTTTTATGTTAAGCATGTGAAGTAAAATTTTGTTTGTTAAGATAACATTACCATGGGGCGCCCCTATAGCTCAGTTGGTAGAGCGTACATCCCATATAGTGAGACTGTCAGTCCTCTGCATCGGCTGCAGGTTCGACTCCTGCATGCGGCCCATTTGCTGCGTGTCATCCCCTCTCTCTCTGCCCCCTCTCCTGTCATATCTTCAGCTGTCCTATCAGAATAAAGGCAAAAAGCCCAAAAAAATAATCGCAAAAAAAAAAAAAGGATAACATTACCATAATCGTGTTAATGGAAATTCCCATTATGTGCTAGCATCAAGCTAAGCATACTACATGCCAGGTATAAATAATAGCTCCATAGTTAAAAAATCGATTCAGAATCACAAAATTAGAATCACAGTACTTCAAGAATTGATTAATGTTCTGCCTCCCATACTTAATTTACTTTCATTTTTTTGCAGGAATTCTATTTTTTCTAGAAACAAAAACAAAAATCCATTAAGAAAAAACTGATGAGAGAAAGGTACGTATCTCCAAGCACCTACATACAGTAGAAGGGGACTTTACATAACCCTTGTGTGTATTCATGCTGTGTCTGCATGTCTCACACAACTGTATGTGAGACTAATGCATTACCATGTGCTGAAAAGTCGTACTGCACTTGTATAAGCACTGAAAATTAACTATTTCAAAGGCAGTATCGTTTATTGTTTTTAATTTCTTGCAAATGTGATTTTCGTGATTATTGTTCCAGTGTTTCATTCATTCAATTGGTCGATTTCACGATCCTCTCGTGACTCTTGGCCGTATGAAATCCTTTTTAAACCGAGTGTCGTAATCTAAAAAATGCATGGGGGCAAGTGAAAAAGTAATGCTGCTTTTCTTAATTGCAAGAACGTGCTGGAGAGGTTTTATGCTGACAGCGATGTTCGAGGTGGTCGAAGAAAGAGGATAGCGACAAAATGGAGTCAATCATACTGTGGGAGGAGGTCACTATAATATAATCTGATCCCTCGCTCCTTTACGCTCCTCTGCATCCCTCTTCTTTCACCCTCTCTCCTCTTTCTCTTTCTTTATTTTCTTCTCTTCTCCTGTCTGCCTTTGCCTCGAGGAGTGGCGACACAAAGGGCTACAAAATGGAGTCAATAACAGAAGCAGGTTACTAAGATACCATCTAATCCCTCTCTCTTCTCCTCTCCTCCTCTCTCCTCCTCCAATCGGTACAGCATTACAGGAACACCTTTTCTGAGGCCATAAATATAAGACCACACACACACATACATACAAACACCCACAGCTGTTAGTGTTCCACCCTGCAGTGCAGTGTGGCGGTCCACTTTGTACTTCAGTTGATAACAGCAGATCAGACAACTCCATCCAACTGACAAACCCTCAGACCGAACCTCCAGGGAGCAAGTTCTGTCTGGATGAGGCCGAGGCTCAGTGTGTTTATGTTTGTCTGCAGTCTGTGTGTGTGAGTCTGCTGTGGTGACTGATGGATTCTCAATGTGTGTGTGCGTGTGTTTGTGTGTGATCGAGAATGTAAAAGAGAGACAGAAAGCTACACTCTTAGAAATAAAGGTTAGGTTAGGTTACACCTAGCACCATTTGTGACAGGTTCCACCCAAAACCCCTTTTGTGAGGTTCTACAGAGAACCCTTGTGTGGTGTAATGGTTCCACCCAGAACTCTCTTGAGGGGTTTCTATCCAAAATCTTCCTAAGGGTGCTAGAAAGAACCTACTTGGGGATTCCACCGAAAACTCTTTTATATTCCAATGGTTTCATCTAGAACCCACCAAGGGGGATCTACCAAGAACCCTCATATAATCCAAGTGTTTATTCTAGAACCCACCTGGGAGTTCTACCGAGAACTCTTTTATGTTCCAGGGATTTCATCTAGAACCCACCTGGGGAGAGGGAAGGTTTGGGGGAGTCAGCACAGAGGTGAAATACTTTAATATGAACAACTATTTAATCGCATCAACAGGTAAGATCATCATTAACCTAATAAAGAACAAAATGAAGCATTGCATACTAAAGCTGAGTTATCTTAAAGTTCTACAGTTTGTCTTGTCAAATTAAAAACTATCTTGGCATAATGTTACTGAGTGTCAGGATCCCACAGTTTCCCCGTTCATCCTGCTGACGCCTCTCGTCTGTACCCACTTTTGTCTTCTTAAAGACTTGTTTTTTTTGGTTCAGCAGCCTATAAAGACGTAGTCCTGGGTCCTTTAACTTACTGGTTATGCATCCCAGCACATAGCAGCTTTTAGACATTTTTCTGTTGTTTGGTAGCGGACAAGAGGGGCTTTTACACAATACAAGTCAATGGAGAGCCATGGATTGTTCTCCCCTCCTGTGTGGGCGGGGCTTAAATGTGCTCTGTCGCTATAAAGGTTTCAAATATATCCTCTCGTCTTCTGAAGGTTCTACAAAGAACCAAATTATCCTCTACATATGAGGCAAAAAACAACAGGACACAACAACACAAGAACTTGAAGAACTTGTTCTTTCTTTGGATGAAAAGGATTCTTAATGAAACTTTGTTTATTAAAAAAAGGGGTTCTTCAAAGGCAAATGGTTCTGGGCAGAACCCCGGTCCTTCAGGAAGAACTGTTTTGGAACCCTCATTTCTCAGAGTGTATAATTGAACCTTGGGTTGGTGAGCTGCTTGGACAGTTTACCCAGCTGTTGTGTCTCTGTTTATGTGACAAATGACAGTGATACAAAGGGAGCGCACACAATAGACTGACAGCACAGACCATGAAGGCCAACAACCAGGCCGGAGAGGAAACCGGGATGTCAGTCACAACGGGGATTACAGCGCAGTTTTTATCTTTCACTTTGTCTTTCTTTATTTGCTTTGGAGCCTTGCTTTCCACTGTCTGCTTCACACTTGGGAGAACCACATTTTCACCGCTGACACCGAGCACTCAACATCTGAAGTGCCAGCTGGAGCAGAACATACAGTGAGTCTGTTAAAGTTACGTGACACGGACTTCATTATTTCAAGACTGAGATTGCCGAGATTCAATCCATTTGACTGTGAGAGGAGAATAAGTTGACGATCAAGTCACCTTGCTTTGATATTCTATCACCCTTTGAGGGAATTCCCTATTGCCCAGGCAGTGCTGCTACCCCAGTGTTGGCCCAGTTAACACCAGTATGTGTGTTACTGCATTTGTACTCTAGGACTTTGTGAATATCAGGACAGAAAAACCTGGTTCAACATGATCTGGATCTGGATGTTTTGGGCATCTTCAGAAATGAACTGAAAGCTCAGGAAAAAGCTAATAAAACTCTGTGCTTGTGCTGAGGCTTTTGGGATGGTTATGTCGGCTGGTGCGTCAGTCCAACACTTGGGTAATTTTTCAAATAACTCAACAACTGAGCTAAAGTGAATTATAATAACTATACTCCCCTGGCTTTTTATCAAGTGGCATCATAACAAAAATATTCGATTGGCCACATTTTTGTTAGATTTATGACTAAATACCAGCAAAACTAATCCCATTCCCATTATCCTCCGCTGTACTTTGTGTTTAGCTAAGACAGCCTCACAGAGCTGTGAGCATCATGCCCTGTCTACATGGGTGATCCAAGTATTGAGGACACACTGAGATCTGATCGCTCCGACCACATTTGGAGGTAGTCTGGGCCGTATGTGACCACATTCTTTGAGCAGTGTGTACACAATGTGTCCTGGGCCGCACTGAACAGCAGCCTACTCAGCTGACGTCCTGCAAATACACACACACAGAGGTGCTGTCTGATTTAAATTTGGTTCACTGTAATGCAAATTACGTGTTTGGACTTTCTTAAGTGACAAGATAAGCAGCAGAAGTTTACGAATACACCGTCTGTTTCAACTGATTTCACCACTGATCTAATATATCCCCTAGGCTTCTTTAAGCCATTGTCAAGCCATCTTGGGAGTTATTAACGAAACTTTGCAAAACAGCTACAGAAAAGGCGTACTTGTTAAACTGGCATCAAATGCAAAACATTAAGTTGTTTAGCATTTAGCAGCTAAGTATTTGAAAACCATTTTCACCAAATTTATGAAGGAGGAAAATGTTTTATTGATGGTAAAGATGCTTCTTGGAAATTTGGCTAATGTTACACGTTATTTCTTTCTGTGTAAAAAACTTTGTGTCTGTTTGTCCCAGTGTGTAGATATGTGTTAACAGGGAAATCGAGATCGCTCGAGAGGCATGTGGAGACCCATTTTAATGCCAGGGCTAAACAGGTTCATAGTCTATATATATGCAGTCCAGCCTGCAATACTTTTCCTACAAAAATATTTGTCATTTAAAATTAGAGTTGCATAGACCTCAAGAATGACTTTCTATTCAAATAAACAGGGGAATAGGTGACCTTCTGCAAGTCTTTTGAGGTTATGATGATGTATCACAATGCAAAAAACTGCTACCTCAGCAGTTTTCCTCATTTACATGTTTCGCGTAAAAACTGAAGCTTGTTAGCCTCCACGGTTGAAATGTTTTCCAAAAGCAATCAGCTTTTTTGTAGCTCTATAGTCTCTTTTTTTTCGAGCAACTCCAGTTTGAGTTTGGTGCTAAAATGTAGGGCAGACTTTTTGACAGCAGTACATCTTGCTATCGGATGAGGCAATGCCTGAGTCACTTAGATTAATCAGCAATAACAAAAGTGACTCATATTGTGCTCTATAGAGTCATTCTGTGGTACAAACCTTTAAAAACATCACTAATCTCCATTTTAAAGACAAACTGAATGGAGATCTATAGCTTTCTACATCATGTAGAGAGGAAACCTGAGCTGGCATTTGGAGTCTTGATGTCAAACTGTAGCAGTTTGTTAGCAAGCATGCACAACCTTTCTGCTTCCCTCGCCCTCCCTCCATCCCCTTTCAGCCTCTCTGGTCTGCCTTTAGCCCCACGCACTCCTCTCTCCATGAAACGAAGGATGTGTGTAGGAGGAGAGTAACACCTCAGCCCCACCCCCCCACCCCACCCCTCCATGTACCTGCAGCCTTTTTTCATTAAGGAGAGAGATGATGAGAAGAAGGAGGAAGGAGATGGGGACGAGCGGAGGGAAGCGTTGGGGGCAGAAGGGGTATGGAGGCGGTGCTATTTTTAGACCGACTGCATCATCGCTCCCTCCCTCCTCCTCGTCTTCTCCCATCTCCCCTTGTTACTGGCCCTGCCTCTGCCCACGAGCATTCTTGAGAAAAATGAACGTGCTCCAACACACACATTAACACACACACACACACACACACACACACACACACACACACACAAATAACCCTATACAGCTCAAACACACGCACAGTTTGTCCAGTGCTTCACATGCCGGCCTTCTTTAAGATTCAGGTCAGAAAACATAAAATCACACACACACACACAGTCAATCACATGATGTCGGTACAATGTCAGAATGCTCTGCTCAGAAGAGTCACCTAGTAAACCTATGCTAAAGATACACTACGAAGAAAAGTGCAGGGTTCAACATTTGCCCGAAGCAAATTTTTACTTGCCCCTGTAGAAACTGTTTAATCAAGGTTGTCATGTTTAATGTAGGGCTGCGAAGTCTATAAAATGTCATTAAACAGTAAAAAAGGTCCATCCCTGTTTTTCAAAGTGGGACATCTCCATATTTGAGAGGGTAAAAACAGCATTTTCTGCCATTTTGCATGAAAAATTAAACTTAAACAATGAATTGATTATCAGAATAGTTTAAAGTAGCGATATGTAACAATTGCGCGTGCAAAAATAAGTACTACAGCTTAAAATCCTATTTAATATATGATGTATGGTTGAAGCGAGTTGTTTCCCTGCACCCCCTCCTCCCCAGACTCGAGGACGCTCAGGCAGGCTGCAGGAAGCGCAAGACGAGTGCAACATCATTATTGACAACAACAAGCGAGGACAAGACCAACACTGTTGATCAGCTGTTTTTAACCGTCAGTTGTCTGTCAATGTACAGCTAAGCTCAATATCCTAAAACAAAAGCCCACTGCTCTAAAAATACACACTCTGAACTCTGGACTCTTTAACCGTTATGTAAGTGCAACATAGAAAACACACATGAACTAAGATACAACAATAAAAAACATGAGGTAACACAGACTCAGCACCAACAAACAGCATAATCGTCAAGAGCAACAACAACTAAAAACAATGATGGCCCAGCTGTCACTCCGCTAAATAAAATATGTCCAGCATACATCACAACATCACCAAATGAAGTAGACCAGCGACAGCAAAACAAATATCATTACACCAATATGACTACCGGACAGGATCATCCAGCTATCTCCTGTTTCCTGCATTAAGGAGGGTAATGGCCGTGGGGATGAACGAGCGCCTTTATCTGTTTGTCTTAGCCGAGGGGAATCTGAAGCAGGTGCCAGAGGGTAAGAGCTGAAACTCCTGGTGAAGAAGATGGGTGCAGTCAGACAGGATGGAATTTGCCCTCTTCACCACCTGACTACTGTACACAACAGACAGGTTACTCTGCTGGACTCCTGTGACGTTTACTCACTTTTAAAAGATCGCTGGTGATTCGTTACAACCCATAACAGACACTTGCTCATTCTGCGAACATCTGGCATTAATTTGATCTGTATTTAACGCGAAACGAGCAAATAAAAAGTTATATATATTACAGATTTCTCCTTTAATATATTATTGCTTTTTTACCACTTGCCCCATCTGACAAGTGAGTTACTAGATTTCTTTGCCTGACATGGCATTTTACTCACCCCATTCACTGTTGAGTGGTCTGTGTATGTATTTTACTTCTCTTGTCTCTTCAGAAAATAATTATATCTTCTCCTTTCAGCTTATTTCCTTGTTTACCACAGACACAGATATTCCAGATTTGTGGCTCTGGGTAAAAGCATTTTCTAACACAGTGTACTAACCAGGGTTATGTAATTGGGATTATATATATTTGCACAATGTCTGAATTTAGACATCCCCCAGGTAATTTCCATGGTACTTTCTAGATGTTACTAAACAGATGTGGAAAATAATGAATTCACCCAAAATCATTTCAGAGAGACCTGCAAACCCTGCAAAGAATCTGTAGTTACCCAAAATGTTTCAATCTCCGGACCTTAAGGGTTTGTTTGTCCCTCTCTTGCTGCTGATTTGAAGTTATTCATTATGTGTCATTTTGTGGCCCCTCTGGTTATTTTTAGTGACGGTCACAGCAAGTAACTAATTCAATTAAACTGATTCATTTGGCAGCAACAAATTGCTTTAAATCAATTTATTTAAATTTTTTTTTCTGATTTGCAGAACAGAAATAGAAAACCCATTTAAACCCACACATGACAGAATGATTAATGACAGTCTTACATGGTTAACCTAAAAACAGCACATACAACACTCATACTGCTCAAAATACTGCATATCACTTGTTATCTGCATGCAGCTAAAAGTACTGCGTAGACCTATAACTGAATGCTGGATGGTCTTCTTTGTATTATCAATATTTTAAATGATAATGATAATAAAGAGGTTCTAAGAATAGAGTTGTATGCTGTGCAGACTAATAAAGCTTAGCGTTCGATCAGGAAGACTATTTTTACGTGTCATTCATTCACAAATCTCTCTCTTACCCTCTTTCCTGCTTATTCACAATTAGCTGATTATGGGTGTTCACTTTTCAGTAAAACAAGCAGATGTTGCTGCGATCATCAGCCAATCATGTCGTTGCCATCAACTTTAAAATCTGTTCTCCTCTCTGTCACTTCAGTGCGGAATCGTTGCGACCCTCCTCCACCTCATTCACCTCCAGGCTGCATATCCGGAGCCCAGATTGAGCTACTTCACACGTCCACTCCTCATCACATCCAAATCGTCAGCCATCCCTTCACCACCACCAGTGCCTAGACTCCATCGGGGGGTTTCCTACATTAATAGCAGCTTCACTACCCCTCACACATGATGATGTCACGTTGGGGTCTAATCACCAAAGACTTTTCACATTTCTCATCTAGATTGTGTACATGTCAATCAAATATATTTAGTACACTCAGATTGATTTTGGGGTACATAAACTTGACTGAATATTAATAATAACAATGTCGAGGAACTGTTCTGGTATGTTTGATGAACAGATGAAAATCAAATCAAACAGAAAATCAAAAATGTCATGCCTGTGAATGGGCAATTGTTACTATTACAAATATTTAAAGGGAAATCGGGCACTTTTTATGGGGATTCCAGTAACTGTGATGGTAAATTTCATTTTCATTTCATCAGTCACCTGATGCAAAAAATTCTTCTGTGTGTGCTATATTGACCGAAAAATCTGACTTCTCCTGCTGCAAAATCTGTTGTTCTTCCTACAGCCACTGATTTCACAGTGATGTAGTTGGAAGAATAACAGGCTGTTTCAGCTGAGATTTCTGTTCTTCCACCTCTGGATAGCCAGGGGCCATGCTAGTTGGGTACTGTTGTTACGCCATGTTTTGGCCAACAAAGTAATAGCCCTAGGTGAGTTTGGTGGCAACATGGGCTTGGGGTCAGAAGCCTGTATGCAATGCATCCTGGTCTAGACTATAGATGGAAATTAGCGTCTTGCTAAATCTGGTGCTGCCATGTTTTCATTTCTTGTAAATAATAAATGTCATTGCATACTGTCCTTTTATAAATCAACTCAACTAAACTTTACTAAACATGTGGGCACTGCCTGCACAGCTCCACAAGCATGAAAATTCAACTTTCTTGGACAATATAGTACACAAAGGAAATTATTGCTTAGTTGACGATGTTTACCATAAACACCGACTGTACGTCCATATGAAAAATGCTGAATTTTCCCTTTAAGCTTTCTGAAATTCTTAATGATTTTAACATCACTTTGCAGAAAGACAAATCCCACAGCAGACATTTGAAGTTGCTAATGAGTTAACTTTCAGCAGTTTAACGTGTCTGTTTCTATAAATCAGTTAGCACCTTTCTGAAAGCATCCTGTATTTGTTTAGCATGGACCTTCATTCTTGACTTGGTGAGCACATACATATGTGCAAAAAGAAAGTCACTCAGTCATTTAGTACCTTTTGTAAAACATTCAACTACATCTGACAGCCCAGCCCGTCTTCATCCCCAGGTTGTCAAAACAGACAATCACAGGACTGTCACCCAGGAGGCCGAGGTTTGTGTCCTGTGCAAAACCAAAAGTTACTTACGTCATGTGACTTAGAACACAACTTAATTGTGACCGTTGCACAGCGTTAACCATGCGTTAAAAAGGCTTTCTAGCAGAACCGTCTATGCAGACACTAAAGGGTACCTTGTGCCCCAGTATGAGACACTGAGGGGCGTGACAAAGCAGTGACGCCCTGGGATGAGAATGCGTTGGACAGTCTTCTTTCAAAGAATAGAACTAATTAAGGTTGTTTGCTGAACAAGCCCAATGAAAACTGGGTGTCCAACGTAGGGGTTACAGCAAGTAAATTTTTATTTCACTGACCATGAACTGCAGCATGTCCAGTTCATCTATCTCTCCTCAACTCCTGTTAATGAAGCCATACAGTGGCTCCAAAAAACACATTTAGTGTGATGGCTTCATGTTGTGAACTGACTCCACAGTCTATACAATAACTATAGAACATGTTCATCTGTGTCCACTTGCTCTTTTTTATTTGGTTTGTCAGTTTCTGTAACAAGGACAGCAGGACCTGCAGGGCCGCTAGTTTTTAGTGGTGTGACACAGTTTGGTTTTATGATTCTCCCCTGAGAAACTCCAGTGGGAAATAAACTCACCACCAGGGGATTATCTTCCTCTATGTGCCTCTATTTTCCACTCTCTCTCTCTCTTTTTCTCTGGCTGTTCCAGTGACACAAACACCAAACACACTTACTTGAAATAAGGATTGGTTTTGGCATGACCTAGTTCGATGGGTTTGAAAACACACATCGTCTTCAGGGTCACAATTATATTTGCTGTCACATGGCAGGGGGCAGATTGAATTACTGAGCTTTTTCTCCGGCTGCTGGGAGGAATCCAGCCGGAGCGCGTCCTTCACATGCACATCAGCTGCAGAATGCAAGGTGTAACGGTCATTTTTCTACTGTGAATGTCTCACCAAGACACATACGTGCACTTCAGTTTACTTTATAAATGAATACATTGAACTGCACACAAAAAATGTGCAACAAATTGAATGTGGTGAGTACTTGAACTCGCTGCACCTTAACATTCTTCACATGCTTAAGACTCTTAGAAATAAAGGGCTTACTACAATCCTAAATGGTTTTTCGGCTTGTCCCCACAGGAGAACCCTATCTGGGTCCTGGTAGAGCATTTTATAAAGATTCCACTTGGAACCATTTCAGAGGGTTCTACCTAGAATCCATCATAAAGGGTTATACCTAGAAGCATTTAAAAGGGTTCACCCAGAGAGGTTCTCAAGAAGAAACCTTCTACGGTATAATGATTCCACCCAGAACACTCTCTCGGGATTGTATCCAGAATTTTTCCCCCTTCTAAGAGTGCCAGCGAGAAACCACCTAGGGGGTTCTAATGAGAAATCTTTTATAGTTCAAGGGTTTTATCTAGAACTCATCCAGGGGGTTTGACCAAGAATCCCTCCATATTTCAAGGGTTTTATCTAGAACCCATGCAGAGGGCTCTACTGAGAACCGTTTTATACTCCAAGGATATTATCTAAAACCCATCCAAGGGGTTCTACCAAGAGCCCTTTTATATTCCAAGGGTGGGTTCTGGATGAAACCCTTGTAATATAGAGGGGTTCTCGGTAGATCCCTCTTGGTGGAACCCTGGTTTTCAGTAGAACCCCTGTGTGGGTTTTAGATTAAACCCTTAGAGATGATCTGGATAGAACCCCCAGAGAGGGTTCTGAGTGGTACCATCACACCATAGTCGGGTTCTCTGTAGAACCTCTCTCACAGAGGAGTCTGGGTGGACCCTAAACCCTCACAAATGGTTCTTGGTACAACCCTTCATGTTGGGTTCTATGGAGAACCACCTGAAAGGGTTCCAGGGGGAACTTTTACAAATGGTCATACCAAGGACCAAAAAGGGGTTTCCTTTGGGGACAAGCCGAAGAACTCTATATGATTCTAGTTAGCACCTTTATTCCGAAGAGTGTATCTAGAACCTACCCATGGTGTTCAACTGGGAACATTTTTATAAACCCCCTCCTTGAAGAACACTTTCTTCCAAAAAGGGTTCTTTGAATGAAAAGGGTTTTTAGTGGAACCCTTCATCTTACAAAGAAGCCTTGGCAAGCTTGGTCTTCAAAACAGGCTCTTCAGAAGCAGATGGTTTGGGCATAACATCAGCCCTTCAGGAAGAACCCTTTTGGAACCCTTTTCTCAAAGGTGCAGGAACCATGAAAAGTAGAGCATGTGATGTGGTTTCATATATGACTCCTTCACACCCACCCCCCTCTCTTTTTTCACTGTGATTCTCTCAGCATATGACTTCTTTAAGTCTATGTGTGGGTGTGTGTTTGTGTGTGCGTGTGTGTGTGTGTGGGGGTGTGTGTGTGTGTTGTGTGTGTGTGTGTGTGTGTGTGGAGGTTCCCTTGCCTCTCTGATCTGTAGACAGATCACAAGGCTTCTGGTGGTGATGAAAGCAGGCACTGTGAAGGAGACCACGTGGGTTTCTGATCTTGTGACCATCAGAGGGTCACTTACAAATTGCACATTAAGGATGCCGATTGCCAGAAGTGTGTATGTGTGTGTGTGTCTGTGTGTGAACGCTTGTGAAACTGCGTTCATGCATGCGTGAATAAATGTGCTTTCTCCAGATTCTGCCTTTCTCTTTCTACCTTACCTACTCTATATCTACATTTCCTTTTTTTTTTGCACTAAACTCAAATGAAACTAAAGTCTGGTTTACTAGATTTCAACAGACACACACACCACTCCACAGAGCCATCTTAGCCACTGGATAGGTCTAAATCATATCATTCCACTCTGGCTGGTTGTGAATGATTTAAAGCTGCTGTTGTGCTGGCTGAAAGGCCTTTTGGATCCATTGTAAAGACCAGACAATTGAGCCCGGCCTCATGTCACCCCGGTATTCACACACTGTACCTCACACAAAATCCTGTGCTCCAACTACACACATACACACACTGAGGGACACACCAGACCGTGACCTCCCACTACATTTTATCCAGGTCTTTGTGACTGCAGCCTTCAACATAACGTGTTAACAGTCGAGCAATAAATTAATACCATCCATGGAAAACATACTAAAAACGTGACTCAGTCAGTCATCTTCAAATCGACAGATTTTCACCGACAACGTGAGTCCAAACTGTGGTTCCACTTGGAAAACATCACTCCCAGCAATGAATTTAGTCTCAGATTCAAGACTTTTTGAAACAAGAGAACAGATCTTGTGTAGAGATAATTTAACTTGTTTTTAATGAAACTGTCTTTGTCAGAGGGATTGCCCACAAGTATCAGTATGTAGGAAGTAGAATAAGGCAGAATGCTGCACTTTGTCAGATTATTTGCTTTAGGGAAGTTACATTTTTTGACAAATTAGCTGCTGCATTATAGATTGTTGACATATGTCCAAACTGGAAAATAGGACAGTGGTGTATTCTGACGAGAAGATTTCAAGGTGCCGCCAGCTTTTGGCCTTACTCTGAAAACAGTTGGTGCATCATACACCCCCAGTGAGTTTTGATTATGCTTAAATAATAGTTTTAGGTCTCTGTATAAGTTTTTGGTGTAAATAAAAGCTTAACATTTTAGATTAAAGCAGGAAGAAAACACAAGTTGTCAGAGATAAGGGTTAGGACCAGAATATGTTAACAGAAAAAAAGAAAAAAAGAAAACTAGTTTGATGTATCTCCCGACCGTGTTGGAGGGCGAAGTGGCTGTTGAAGCCTGCTGTGATAGAAAGGATAATCATACAAATGGTGACAACAGCACTCTCCTAGAAGACATTCATGGTGTGGCTCTCATTTGTATCCACAAAAAGTGACAGACGTAGTTGTGCGAGGAATGCAAAAAGAGAACTCTAGCCTGAAGTTCAAACTTTGCTGACTTTTGCAGCTCCACACACCTGGCCAATCATTGCATAACGAGAGAATTTATGTCAAACTGACAGTTTTGGAAAGTTACAGAAATTGCTGGTCAGAGCTCAATTCTGACAGTCATGTCTAGAAGGAAAACCCAGATTCGCAAAACTCTTCGGTCCAGGAGACGGCAACTTCTAAACTGTCTTGTCTCACTGAGTCTGAAACACATTGCAATCTCATGAGGATAACACCAAGACATATTTTATTGTTTTTGTCTGTGTCTGAATTACTTAACTTTAGTAAAGCTTAACAAATCTAGGGTTTCCCTCTAGATATAACCAATTCTAATGCATTAACTATGTGGCATTTAGCCTGCCAACCTCCACAACTTTTCTTTGTCCTATTCTTTTCAAGTCAAATTTTATTTTTTACAGCCCACTATCACAAATCACAATTTGCCTCAGGGGGCTTTACAATCTGTACAGTGTGTGACACCTTCAATCATGCACACCCTCCAAAGAGTAAGGAAAAACTCCCTCAAAAAAACCCTTGAACAGGGAAGAAAATGGAAGAAACATCAGGGAGAGCCACAATGGCGGGATCCCCCCTCCCATGGGCAGACGTGCAATAGATGTCATGCTACAGGGCAGAACAGGAAATTTCAAACTATACATACAACAACGCTCCAGATACAATTCTTTATATTCTCCGATTTCTGACAATTTCACACTTTTTCATATCATACTTTCTGACACTGTACAAATGTGTAATCTGTAGATATTTCACCTGCCACAATCGCTAACAACAGACTTTCCTAAGAAAAATCCCTGTTTCTTAAGGAAAATTTTAAAGGAAAGGAGCACGCATTTTTTTAAATCTGCCATGTGAATTTTCTTCTAGGGGCAGGGACAAAAACTAAAAGAATAAAAGAAAACGGATGAATATTAGTTTATGCCACAGATTTAACACAAGTTCATGCTAGAGGGACAGATTATTCTGCATTCTTTCCGGATAATTAAGAGTAAAATTAAAATTATTCAACATAAAAATGCAGTTGCATGGTACTATTTTGTATAATTTTGTTAGTTTTCAGTCTTTAAAAGTCACAGATTCCTGGATATAAGTATTTGAAACGTTTGTTGCCCTCAGTATACGTCACTCCAGATATCAACATTGACTAAATGCAAAATTGTTCACCATACCAAGACATTCATCACTGAAAGAAGACAGAGCTGTAGATGAAAGATGAGTTGCAACCTCATCCTCCATAGAGATACAATGAAATTTAGAGATTAACTGAGGTTTGTATATGAGCTGCTGTCAGAGGCAAACAACAACATGATGCCAATAAACGACTGCAGTGAATGATTGGTTAAACTTTCTTGTAAAAGGAGATAGATGTGATAGAGAGAAGTGATGTTCACTACAAGTCAAAGTGAGTTAGCAGGACTGCTGAATAATACAGGATCACTGCTGGAGGATATTCTATACTGAGTATGTGTGTGAGGGTGTGTGTGTGTGTGTGGGCTTATTGTCTGCTGCGGCGTGTTGGCCTGGACTGGGCATACCTGATTGCTGCTGTCACCATGGCAGCAGCTGCTTGTGTAATGAGAGAGAGAGAGAGTGATGGAGAGAGGAGACCTTGTCAAAGTACAATTCAAGGAGAGCCACTGCAGCACCAAGGGTACACAATGAGACAGACAGATATAATCACAAGTCCAGGACACAGCGACACACTCATATCACCACATTTATACTCCGCTCTAAGTACTCGCTCATTCACACACCCACACTGTCCTCCTCAACACGCCTCTGTTTTGTTCTTGTTGTGTCACTGCCCCTGACCATTTGAGTTTGGGAGGCAATCAGCGAGAACATGATCAGATGATCCCAGAAAACAAGTCGGTATCTCTGCAAGGAAACAGACGGTTCTTCAATCTTGTAAAGCCGAGCGTAACAGAATCAACAGAGAGTAGAGCTGCAATCTGGACTGCTGGTCATTCAGTTACTTCTGCGTGTGGTTCTGTCCAGTATGACAGGTCCATCAGGCTTGAAAAATCACGTAAAGCAACAATAAGTTTGCGTTCTGAGTTTGTCACACCATAGAAACGTGTTATTAACCCTTCAGCCAAATCTGAATGACTAAAAGATCACAAAGTATTTAAAATAAGGTCTCAAAATCATGAAAAAATGAGCCATTTTCTCTGCTCTGCTCCGCTATCTCAGTGTGTCAAACCACCACTACGACCTGAAAACAACCTGAAACATGGATGCTCCTTCTAGCAGCTATTGGACATGTCCAGACTCCAGACATATTTGAGCCACCAGAGCCAGACAGCGGTTACAGGATGGTATTTTTTTCATCTGTGTTGGGTTGTTGGAACTGAAGTGAGCTGAAGTGAACTGCGGGTCTGATTTGGACAGAGAGAGTCACTGAAGGTACGCCGAAGGTCACTGATCGTTAGAAAGGGTGAGGGGAGAGGGAAGCGGACAACAGTTTACCAGTCCAAATCCAATTCGGTACAACATAGTTTTCAGTGTTTTACCCAGGTTTTCAGCATAGTTCTAACATGTATAATATATTTAGAAGAAAAAACTCCCTTTTTTCTTTACTCAGACTTTAAGATCATTTCACTAGATACTGTATTAATCTTAAAGGACCATACCAGTATAAATAGGGATGTCAATGATTGAGCGTTAATCGATTAATCAAAGAGAATATGCACACACAGTCCAACAGCTTTGCTAAATGGAAGTCTGAAATAAAAAGAATGAATCACTGTGTTGGAGTTGTTGGAACTACAACAACACAGTCCACTCGAAATTGTACAGTGGTGAACAAAGGGTGCTTCTTCTCTCACAAGTGATCTTGGGTCGAGTAAAGGCACACAAACAGACAAGTTTCATTTTGGAGTTTTATCAAATTATAATCTGTGTATTTTGCCAACATTGATGTCACAATTAAGAGTCACTTGTACCAGTGCGTCCAAATCCTTTGGACAACACACAGCAGACTAAAGTATCTGCTTTACTTTAGTTGATACCGATCGTTAAATTTGCCCAGACAGGCCCCATTATCAATCCTTAGGTAATGGCCAGGTTGGATTCTACATGTAGACTGATTAAGACACTATTCTTTGTTGCATTCCTGTTGATCAAAGGTTTGAACCACAGTGAACCAATTCTTTACATAGTGATAATGACACATCCTCTGAGAACAACATCCCGCCCTTCCCTCTTTTAACTCCTTTATTTCATCACTCTTCATCATTGTAAACTCTCTGCCAGTCCCATTGTGTGAATACAGAACTGGCTCACCCACTGATTATAACTGCAGTGCACACTGTTTGATCACTACCTCTTGGCCCACAGTGTAAGTGTGCTACTGTGCCATTGTTCTGGGTATAGATTTCCCACTACGACCCACTCTTTGTGTCTGTGAGCTAACTGTGAGTAAGACCACTACAGCAAACATCCACAAAGGATTTTGACTGATTTCTTCCACAACATCAAGTCTATGTTTTGTCAAAGTTACATAATCATTATAATTATCACAGATTAAGCAATTACTGCTTCAATTGCATTGCTACAATACTGAGACTTTCACAAAGCAGACTTGAAGTTCACTGTCTGGGTGTCGCAACTAAATTCATTCATGCTGTTTGGAAATGAAACTAACTGACAATAGAGTGCCTAAGTCGTGCCCCTTCGGGTGGCCCACAATGGGTCGCAAGTTGTCATAAGACATATATCAGACAATAATATCAGACTGTGAAGATACGCAATGAGAAAGACACCCCTAGAAGTCACGTAAGTGACGCCATGACTTTCTTCTGTCAAAAGCTGCTGAAGCTACGATACCTGTGTGTTGTCATACTGAGATGTAGTCACACAACAGTGGGTCTTACTTGTTCTTTCTCTTGCCAGCTGATAAAAGGACCAGGAGCCCCTGGATAAAACACTTCAGCAAATGTAATGTTACAAGGGACAATGAGATTGCTGTTGATCACATATAGTGTGCGAGACGAGAAATGTAGTTCACTAAGCGGTTTCACACAAAACTAAACTGTCCATCCATCCATCTATCCATCCATGATCCATCCATCCATCCATTCATTGTCCTTATCTTTGCTGGGTCACAGGGGGGTTGCTGGAGCCTAGCCCAGCTGGCATTGAGCGAGAGGCTGGGTACACCCTGGACAAGTCGCAAGTTCATCGCAGGGTAAAACTAAATTAAACTATGACAACCCTACCACAAACTGATTCTTTCCTGACTTGTAAACTTCTGCTTTAAATTGACAAACAACATTGTGTATTGCCATAGACTTAGCATAATACTATCATGCTAATCTTTCTTTTATCTTTCGCTAAAATAAACTTGGATCCTTCTTTATTAGTTGCGTCTCTTATCATTGTTAATGATTGATTTAAAAAAATGTGGGGGTGTGACCTTTTTTTCGGCTTCTGAAGTGGGGCATGCCAGAAAAAGTTTGAGAACCACCAAATTAGTTGATCAACAGTAATAGCAGTCTTTTAAACAAGAATGTCAAATGTATGCTGATTCCAGCTTCTTAAATGTGAGGATATGATGCTTATCTTTGTTATACATAATAGTAAACTGAATATCTTTGAGTTTTTAACTGTTTGTTGGACAAACAAGTCATCTAAAGATGTGAATTACAGTTTTTTTTTGCTATTTTTTGTTATTTATAGACAAAATAAATTAAAAGTTTAGTTTAATTTGTTATTTTTGATGTGTTGATTGAACTTCCTGTCTTTGTTCTTTTTTACACATTTTTTGATCACTTATTTTTTCACCAGTCCCTTATTGGCTTCTCTGTATACTAGTCTGTGTGTTTCCCACCTTAGTTGCCAGTTCGTCTTTGTCTCTTGTCAAGCACTCCTAGCCTTTGTATTATCCCAGTGTTTTTGACTTCTGTTTCATTTTTGGATTGGTTTGCCTTGGTCTACTTGACCTCTGCCAGTCTGCCTGAGTATGACCACCCAGACCCAAAATGCAGACTGGGCAGACTGGTGCAGTTAAAGTGATGTAATATACAAACTCAAAAATCTAAGTACAAACTATTAACTTAGTGTGTGGTGTACATAGGTCAAAACAGTCAAGGCAAACTAATCCAAAAAGGGACATTCAGGTAATCCAAAGTCCAAAATGAAACAGGAGTCACACACTGGGAACATTCAAAGTTGGGAATGCATGACAAGAGACGAAGATGACTTGGACTAAGGCTAAGATAAGATAAGATGTTCCTTTATTAGTCCCACAGTGGGGAAATAAACTGAAAGAACTGATCAGGGACAGATAAAACAAATCAGTGATCAAAAAAAGGCAGGAAAAAGAGCAAAGGCAGAAAATAAAGTCAACCAAAAACCATGAGAAGACTGACTCTTTCAAAATAAAGCAGGAAATGACAATCAAAAAACCCAAAACCATAACACTGGGTTAACTGGAACAATAGGTCAATAAAATTTAAAAAATAGGCAGGGAGGTCATGATAGATGTGGAAATAAAACTTGCAAACACACTGGTGTAGTCACTTCAGTGTTGTCTGTATTCCCTTACCTTCTAGTGGTTGAAAACGTAGATTTTGATGCCTGTAACGTGTCTCATTTTAATATTTTGCATGCGTACATCTTCTGTGGATTTGTTCTTTAAAATGGTGAAAAATGTCAATCCATGTTTTCCAGAGCCCAAGATCATGTCCTCAAATGTCTTGTTTTGCCTACAACCCAAAGATACTTGGTTTATTGTCATAAAGGAGCAAAGAAACCAGAAAATATTCATGTCTAGTTGAAATCAGATATTTTTGTTTTTCTTTTCTTAAAATGTCACCCAAACCAGTTGATAAATCATCAGTATGGTTGGCCATTAATTTGGTGATCAATTCATAATTGACTGATCGTTGCAGCTAGAATCAAATTTTTATGTGCTTCTAATCAGGTGGTGCAAACACAGATGAACAAATATAGAAGTACATCAAACTTAACTCCGCCACTGTACTTAAGCCAAAGAAAAACCACAGCAGATGTGATCACAGCTTTTGTTTTAATATATACATAAGTGCATTGTCTGGGTGAGGTTTACCACAAAAGACAATGCAATCTCTAGCTCTACTGCAGACTGGCCAATCAGTGGAGGGTTTTAGGGACTTACTGACACTGACCAGCCAAATACCAAAACGTATTAACAATCCAATCTGACAAACAGCTGTATGTTACTCTGGGCTCATGTGTAAATGTTTGATGCAAAAATACAAATCGGCTTATTTAGATCTGCAGACAAACACAACACATGTTCACACCCATGATGACTGCAAGCACATAATCGCATTTACACGATGCAAACATGCAACTTGCATATTAAAACAGCTTCCAAAACTGTGTCTGAATTCTGACATGTAGGCACTAACAAACAGTGAGTGTTTGTGTGTGAGTGTGTTCCTGTTTTTACATGGAGATGACAGAATGTGCTGCGCTGCAGAGTGTGTGTTTGTGTTGCTAATATCAAATAGTTACTCACCAATTACCAAATCTCCTGACCTCTGAAATGCTAATCGTCATCATCATAGCTAAGTTTAACATGCTAACCCACGTTATTTATGTAGGAGCATTTCAGTGAAAGAGAAGAGGAGTGGAATTTTCTCCAGCGGCTCACGGTTAATCATCTTCTAAATAGCAGTTCAAGTCTGTTTTGAAATATTCCAGTTAAAAAGCAAGAATCTCATGGAAGAGAAAGCAACTTTGATGAAGCGTGAGATGCAGGGGAATGTTGTTATCATTACAAATGTACACGAACCTTTTAAGACTAAAAGTGAGCAAAATGTTTCCTCTTTCTGTTCCAAAGAAAACAACACACATACAGCAAATAACACTTTCTTTTTTTGCATTAGTGTCGAGTTAAACGGTGAACTTTGATCTGCAAATTCACCCAGCGAGCCGAAAGAAACTCTGCTTTGGGCATGTCGACTTCTGAAACATGTTTTTTAAGTGGAATTAAGCGCAAAGCCTAACCAAACACCCGCATTTAGGTGCATAATGATTTGATAAATGTTTCAAATTGCCCTGGTGATAACCCCAATCCTCGAACAGCAGCAGAACTTGCGAAACGCTCAAAGCAAAAAGAAACAATGATCCGAGATTAAAGAGTAATCTCTTTTAAATACAGATCAGAAGTAAACCCATAGGCAAAGAGATGCCATCTCAACTTTCCAAGAAAGGTTGATCCCATTTAGTTTAATTCAATAAATAAATTCAATTATCATTATTTTTCATTTAGAAAATGATCACACACACACACAAGGTGCTCTCCCTCCATCTGTGACTGTGTTCACTCGTCCTCTCTCCTACATCCATCGTGCATCATCACAAACACGCTGGACTGACTCCCTGAAGCTGAATCACACACAAAAGCACTTACTACCACCTCCACATACAGCCCTCGTATGTCAGAGGAAGTGGGTGATAGAGAAAGAGAAGAGGGAGGACAGAGAACCCTCGAAACACCATTCATAAACTGCTCCCTCTCTCTCTCCGTTTGGCCTCGCAAATGTATTCATTCCCGCTTGTCTCACCCTCTCTAAACACACAACACCACAGACACCAACACACACACAACACACACACACACACACACACACACACACACACATCTGATGTCCCCCATCACCAAATGTTATACATGCTGATAGTTTCCACCCCCACAATCCACAGCAAACTGAGTTTTAGCACCATCGCACAAAACATCACAACTCAGGCTGTGGCTGTTACTATGGATACACGTTGTTGCGCTGGTGACGCCTAAAGGGCGAGACATCTCACGGGGGCCCCGCACAGTAAAGTTATTCCATACCTCTATGAGTGCAGGTTCGTCTTTTAACCACCTGACTGTGCTGTGTTTCACAAAGTCTGATGTAGTGTGGAAAGTTATGTGTGGTTAGAGGAGCGGAACATGACAATAACACCAGCGATTAAACAACTACTGGATTCATCAATCAGTTGACAAACACAAAAAATGATCAACAACACTTTCTATGATTGTTTAAGTCATTTATGAAGAATGAAATACCAAACATTTGCTGGTTCAGCTTCTGAAATGTGGGATTTGTGTTTTTCTTCGGACTGTTGTTTGGGTGTTCATCTTAGGCATGTGGGAAATTTTTTTCACTATTTTGTGATATATTACATAGCAAATAATTACGGCCTTTTTATACCCTAAAAATCTGGTCGATCCAGAAATATTTAGAGCAGTGGTTTTCAAACTGGGATCAACAGAGGACAACAGAGGGTACTGAGTGGGTTGCAGGGGAAAGTTGGTTAACTGTTTTGATTGACAACAATTTATAGTGATCCTAGTTTGAACATTGATTGACTATGAAGATTTGATTATAGTCAAACCTAAAAAGAAAAAAGAAAAAAACTAAGAGGGGATTCCTTAAGACAAAATTGGGTGTCAGTGGTCTCATTTGTCTATTGTGAGGGTCCTTCACATTGAAAGTTTGGGAACTCCTGGCCCAGAGAACATTAACATGCAATCATGACTCTTAAAGGAGCTTTAATAAAACATATAGTGAGTTATATATTTTACTTTGAAAACCAACTCTTAAAAAGGCTGTGATACCAGTGTTTCTAATAATAAGACACTATTATATTGTTATCGTTATATTGCATGTCTTAGTTCTTGAAACTATTCATATCACACAGTCAGTTAACACTGTAGAGCATATCTACAAACATTTATGACTGTAAATGTATATCTGGCCTTTTCTCAGCAAGCCCATGCTAAATTAAAACAAGATTAAACCAAAAAAATTCTTCATAATAAGGTGTGTGGTTTCCACACGCTTAAGAGATTTTGATGTTTTGTTCTATAATATAAAATACATCAGTATGTAAATTTTTGAAGCTTTATGTATCTTAAAAATGTTGCTTGCTAACAGGTGGCTAAATGAGGCTGCAAGGACTAGGGCTGCAACTAACGATTAATTTCATCATTGATTAATCTCTCAATTATTTTCTCGATTAATCAATTAGTTGTTTGGTCCATGAAATGTCAGAAAATGGTGAAAAATGTTGATCAGTGTTTCCCAAAGCCCAGGATGACTTCTTCAAATGTCTTGTTTTGTCCATAATCCAAAGATATTTAGTTTACTGTCAGAGAGGAGTAACGAAACCAGAAAATATTCACATTTAAGGAGCTGAATTCAGAGAATTTGGCCGTTTTTTATTTAAAAAATGACACCAAACAATTAAGCGATTATCCAAATAGTTGGTGATTATTTTAGTAGTTCATTAATAAGTGATTAATCATTGCAGCTCTATCAGGGACACTGAATGTCATTATTTATTTGATTTATTTAACAGGGACAGTGCACATTGATAAGCTTTGCTTAGCTTGCTTTACTTTTAAAAGTCACCCAAAAGAAAATGCATGCTTCACACAGAACACTGATCACATTGTGGTGGTGACACTGAGTCATGCAACCATAGTGCCATTTGTTTAAAGCCTAAGATTAGCATTTAACTTCTGGTGATTGCATTTACACTTCAAAAATCATAAAAGTGGTTTTCATTTGGGAATATTATCCTGCCGAACAAAACGTGCAGGTATCATAAACTTTTGTTTGCTACCACAGATCTTATTTTCTGCACTAATCAAAATCCAATCGACAAATCCAACTTGCAGGTACAAAAAATACATCATCCCTGCAACACTCTGTTAATTTAATTAATTAATATAATAATATGTGTATGTATGTGTCTACATCCAGAGAGCTGACCTCATGACACTAAGAAAATTAGACCAGATGCTCACATGAAGTCTTTCACGGTTCATGGAACAGTTACACATGACTTGTTTTCACGAGCCATGTAGAGATGAAGGGTTAACACCTATTTTCACACTGTTCATATGATTTAAATTTGAATGATAGAGATCATGTTTTATGTGAACGTAACGTTTGCTATCAGTCACACTACCTTTAGTCACAAGGGGCAGAAATATGACCAAGTGTGTCAATGGGAAACTGTATAGAGACGTGCATGTTCTCTACATAATCGTGTATATCCGTTTAATATCTATTTCCTTTGCACCATTTGTAATGTTTAGAGCCTACAAACACTTGACCTATAGAGTTTTAAAGTGAAACTACTATCCATCATCCCAACACAGGGTTACAAAAAAAACTTAGTTTGACCTATTCTGCACACATTTCAACCAAAACAAACGTTCCCTTTAGTGCGTATTAGTCTTGAAAGAGGAAGCAAGCAGCTTTAAAGTAAAGATCAGCCCTTTGTGACCCCATGTTTATAACAGCCGGCATCGTCGTCAAGACTTTACTGGAAAGCATAATTTGTGCATCCACATGAATCCACCTGCCTCTTTATCCTTTCGGTGTACTTGAAAAGGCTCTTGGCGTTCTTTAAGGATGTGCAGACACAGTCCTATAAATAAGAAATAATCCCAACTGTGTGACTGTCTGCTGCAAAGTGGGGGCATTGTGAAAAATGACCTTCCCTTAATATTTTACAGTTTACCTTACAGAATAAACTGCTATACCAGTTGTTGTATTTAGCAGGGTTGCAGTGTTGCAAAGGCAAACACGCACTTTTTGTTTTGTGTGTGCATTTCACAAAAAACTGCTACCCCAAGGAGTAAATTTACACATTCCTTCTGGAGAAGTGTAAGCGAGGTGATGAACTGGTGGAATCAGGCACAGGAAACACAACCTGCAGTTAATGATCAGTAATCTTGATCTAATCACCTTTAAAAAACAAAGACTAATGCTTGTCTGAGATTATATTTGACAGAAAACATCACTTAAGGCTGCAACAAATTACTATTTTATTATCAATTTATTATTTACCCGTTTAGTCTATAATGTCAAAAAATTATGAAAATAGCTTCTTTTGTCCAACCAACAGTCCAAAATCCAAAGACTCTTCATTTACTACCGTACATGACAAGGAAAAGAGGCAAATCCTTACATTTAAAGGGACAGTTCGCCCCAAAATAAAAAATACTACCCCTGGCCTGTAGTGCTATTTTTAGTTTTTATTTTTTTTTTATTTTTATTTTTTTTTTTTTTTTTTTAGTTCTGGTAGACTCTACTGCAGAAGGAAAGTAGTTTTTATACATGAAACTGCTCACAACAAGGTCTGTGGACTGTGTTATTATTATTTTTTGAAAGAGACACTGGTTTTGAATTTTTCAAATATCTTTTTTGGGTGCTTTGAGTGCCATTTAGTCCCATTATATTAGAGAGAAATCAGACATCTCTGCGACTAATATCTCCAAAACTCTGCACCTCACAGCAAGAAAAAAAAAAAAAAAAAAATTCAGATAAATAAACAGCACTACAGGCCAGGGGGGAAAAAAAACATGTATTTTTGATTTTGGGGTGAACTGTCCCTTTAAGAAGCTGGAGCCAGCAAATGTTTTACATTTTTATCAGTTTTTTTTAAATTAAATTTTTCTCCTGATCAAATAAATCGGTTAGTTGATTAATTGTAAATAATCATATTTATGGAGAATACTAAATGTCAAAAAAGGTTAGAACAACACCTGCATCAGTGTCATAACAGATTACTTTTGCACCATATCTCACTTTATATGAGAAGCAGATTAGAAATCAAGCTGGACTTCACCTATACTTTGGCAAAGACATTTCAGAGTAATTTATTTAACTAGAAAAATAGATGTACAGCAAATAAAAGAGTGGAAAGTCAAACGAGTGGCAGAGATTCTGTTTTATCTCTCTAATGGAAAATAAAATCGTATATTTCTCCATTAGTGCCTTTTACTCTGTCTGTCTCTCCTACTTTTTGATGCATTTCTGTATTCCTCATCCTAAATGAAGATCATATTATGAGCCAAGATGCAAATATAAGTTGAAGAATCCCTGAACAAAGAATTTTCATACTTTGTGCAACGGTATCATAAAAAATATCACTTATTATGGATGCAGCAGCCACCAGGAGTTTTGGAGACTTTTAGGAAGTTTGTTGCCATGTGTTTACTATCCTCCCTAAATGTGCTTCCTACTAGTGCTTTCCCTTTTCATTAGTGCCCCTCCTCCTTGGGGAAGGGAGGGTGGGCAGTTAATATGAAATTATTATGTTATGAAATCCTTTAAGAGTGCCTGTGTGCTCTCAGTATGCTTATTAGAAAACATTAGTTGCTGACTAATAAGTACAAGAGAAGAGGACAGTTGATGTTATAAACAGTGATGAGGACTCATTCTGGGCCTACATCAGCCTGATAAACAACATATTGAGCACTATACACACACAATAGGATTATTAAAGACATATAAACCTAATATTGGTATTTAATAATGATAATAATTTGGGTATGGGGGTATGCATCCTGCTCTCCCACTGCAATCTTTATTATTTCTCACTGATAAGAAGCCTGTCTTGGCCCTTTTTAGATAAACAAATAAAAGGAAGGTAATTCAAATCCCTGTATGCACGCTGAGAACCGAACATAAAAAAAAATATTTTTAAGTGGCCCATGCAGCCACTTAACAAACTTAATTTATTTTTTCTTTTTCTTAATGGAGCGGTCACTCACCCAAGACACTATGCGGAGAATGGTCTGAGGCTGCTGGAAGAAGGTGACGGGGTCGAAGGCTCCTCCGGCTTTCCCGGCTCCGTATGCCTGCATCCCCTCCATGGTCCTCCTCCTCTCTGCACAGCCTCCTCGCTGGTCCTCCCCTCCTCCCCGCTGCTGGTTCAAAGGCACAAGGTGTGTGGTGGAGCACCGGGCAACCGACACGGAAAATCCCCAAATCTGCTCCTGCTACTACTATCAGCGCTGCTGCAGGGATGGACGGATGGATGCTCGTCTCTCCTCGGCTCCTGGGCGCACAGCCTCCCGTGTTCTTCTCTCCTCTTGTTGTTGTTTTTTTTTTGTTTTTTTTCAATTTAACCTCTATATTCCCTGTTGTCCTCTTCGATATCCGGGCGGAAGGAGCTGTGTGTTTTGATGATGCTCTCTCCCTCTCTCTGTCAGCGCAGGAGCCGGTGGCGAACACGTGAACGCGCCTCCGATGTCACGCCTCGGACGGAGCTCGAGCGCTTCTCATCTACTCGCAGCGGGCACGCGCACGTGGTTGTGGAGGGCGCGCGCTTGTGCGCTCATGATTGCTACACGGAGTCACGCGCTTTCCCTATTTGTTTGAGGGGTTTCTTTTTCCCCAGCAGAGAGCAAACAGGAGAAGGATGCGAGGACAGCAAGTTTAATCAACCAGAAAATGATATTCAGTAAAGCCATAACAAAAATCCCTCAGATTAGATGTATGATAATACTGACTTATAGCGCATATATTTCACTCTGAAAAGCACTGTAACAATTTGATTAGAAATTTGAAATCGATACAATAACGTCAAAACCCCACAAAATGTAATCCATGTCAAAATAAGTGATTTGTGATGCTGTTGAGGCAAGAAAGTCCGCCCTCTGGTGGTCTTAATCAGGCTTTGCTTTAAATGTCAAGTCTCTTTTTAACATAAATTAGTCTTTCAGGCAACTAAAACTAAAAAATGTAGTTGAGCTACGATACACAGTTTTTACTACTTGCCATAATTGTGTGCACTGGTTGAGGAAGGTTGCGTGAGAGACATCCTCAGTTTTTTTTTAATGCTTTGTTGAACAACAGATTTACAATAGATTACAAAAAAACAGGCAATTTAACTGAAATTAAACATACCAAAAAAACAAAAAAAAAAAAAAAACACAATAAAAATAAAATAAAATAACAAAAATAAAATAAAAAGAAAGTAATATAATCAGTAAAAAGAGAAAATAAATGAAAATATATAAATTATAAATAATTGTAACAAAGTGCAATAAATACATTAAGGTAAATTAAATAAATACAATGGTCTTTGAATTGAAGGTTAATATATTCAGGTTTTATTTTATTTTTCTTTTAATTTTACACATTTCAGCAATCTTTTGTAGATTTTGAATTCATACATTTACAACACATATTCAATTTGTTTATTCATTATTACTATTAGTAGTAGTAGTGGCAATAGTAGCAGTATATTTCGTATTTATATATTAAATATTCATACACAAATTCATACATTTACTACTACTTTTAGATTTATTGAGCACATTCTCAGAGGACAAGTCCCCTATACAATGGTCCTGTCTTGAAGGGAACCCTAGAGTTGTTGAACTATCGCGAGATTTGTCTTGTTTCTTCAGCGTACACGTTGAATGAACAAATGTGTTTTATCAGGGTCAACGCTGTGGATAAGATATGTGTAGGTTTACGGACAAGAACCTCACCGTTAAGCTTAGGAGAATGTCGTGTTCTAGATTAAAATGATCACTCTCGCGAGATCTTTTGCGGGGCTGGGGGGGTCCCTTCTAGACACGACAAACCAATGAGAGCCAGCCACGCTCTGTACGTGCTCGCTGGCTGAACCAATGGAGCCCTCTGTGGCTCGTTGCTAAGAGACGCGTTGTGTCCATGTTGCAGAGGTACAAGGAAGAAGATTTTGATGCAGCTAACGCTGAAAGCAAAGATAAGAGTTTATTTAGCGTCGTTAACGAAACAAAATAGTTTAGTGAGAGTGTCTGGAAGTTGTCCACTGTGATGGTGAAGTTGAGGGCGAGATGTCTGCTTGTCGGTAAGGTTTTGTATAATTAGTCTGTCCTTTAGCGGTACCAGGGCTAAAACAAGCGAATGTGCTAATAAATCCTGTGTAGTCAGTTCAGCTTCGGCATTAAAATACTAGAGATGAATGGATGGTCCTCGGTCTTATACTTTCAAAAAAGTTGTGTTTGATTACGTGTCGTGAGGGTTAATCAGATGAAGTCAGTAAAGCACAACAGTTTGCTGGCCCTGCTCTCTGCCGTACCACTGATACACACGTCACTGTTGTGACATTCACTTGCATCACGTACAAAATCCCTTCCGGTGGTACATATTTAACACCAAACAAATGCTGGTACATTTGGCTACTTCCCTGATTATGAGGATTTTAATTGACAAAGCACTCAAGAAACACACTTATAACACGGGTTAGCTACAGGTCCTTTAAAAGTCTTAACATGTCTTAATTTTCATTTACTAATTAAAGGCCTTAAAGGTATTAAATAGTCTTAAATTGTTTGGGAAGGGCTTAAATATTTGTTTGGTAAATGCTGTAAGCATTGTCCAAAATTCACCCCAAATGCAAAATGCCTGTAACTTTGACCTTTGGTGAAACGCCACAGTTATCTTGTGACAGGTTTTTGCTTAAAGACTCTTGTGGTTTGCAGACTTTGCCACTAGCGACCACTGTAGCGTCTCCTGGAAGAAACTTTAAAATAGAGAGCCACAATAGTAATACATGGATCCAAATTGTTCTCAGCATAAAAATTGGGATTTGTTGTGAGAAATGCCTATATGTTTTCAAATTTGATGTTTAGTTTTATTGCAAAGTTGGCCATAAATTTTATTAAGTAGTGAGTGACAAGTCTTAAAAAGAAGAGGACATACTTTATTAAAACTAAAAGTCTTACATTTAATTTGATGATGCATGTAGATAACCTGTAATACTTACTTAATACGCTCAGAAAAGCAGAGGAATTGCAATAAACACACTCAGATTATGAAAATTCTGTCTCTTTGTCTGTCTTTCTGTGTCTGTGTGTGCAGGAGATGCTGCAGTGGGGAAAAGTGCCCTTTGTCATATGTTCCACAGCGATGGTACACTCTTCCAGAAGAACTACAGCATGGTGAGAGTATAGCACAAAAGAAATAAAAAGGTTGCTGGTTTGATCACTGGTGTAATGCTGCCACATGTCCCAAAGCAAGCGCATGCTGTTCCTCATATACTGCAGTGTATGTGGAGAGCACTCCTCATAATAATAAGGATCCACTGTATTATATTCACATCACACAATCATAACAGAGGAATTGAGATGTAAAACAACTGTTTTAGGGATTTAGGGATTGGGCTGTGCTCTGAGTCAGGGACTAGCCACAGGCTTATATTTTTACATTCAGCTTGGGTAACTGAGGTTTTGAATAGGATTTGAAAGAGCAGCTCATGAAGTTTAATTCTGGCTCATTGCCAGCCCAGAATAGACAACAGTATGTTGGGAATAACCTGATCCATGTGCTATGAAAAGCTGCAATATTTACCAAGTATGCAGTTGTTCAATCCTGCTTGATACTACAACAGCTAACAAGCAAGTTAATCAGCACAGTCTGCATGTACTGGTTGGCACACTTTTATCTGGTACTTGTTCAGAGTAACTTTACAGGAGGTACTCATACCTGAGTACTTAGCAGGCTCACTTATAGAAAGTGCAGTTGAGTAACAATAAAATAATTTAAGAGTAGGGTTGCATAATTAATCATGTACAAACCAAATTCCCAAAAAGTTGGGATGCTGTGTACATTTTTTTTTTTTGTAAATGTACACTCATTCTGAATTTGATGCCTCCATCACGTTTAAAAAAATGTTGGGCCAGGGGCAACAAAAGACTGGGAAAGTTGTGCAATGCTCAAAAAACACCCATTTGGAACATTCCACAGGTAAACAGATTAATTAGTAACAGGTGATAGTATCATGATTTGGAAAGGGGTCTCCCATGAAATGCTGTGGTCTGACGAGTCCACATTTCAATATGTGCTTTGGAAATCATGGACGTCATGAGCTCCAGGCTACAGACAGACAGGATTGTTACCAGTGCTAACTTCAAAAGCCAGCATCTGTGATGGTATGGAGGTGTGTCGGTGTCAATGGCATCATGGGTAACTGTCACATCTGGGAAGACACCATTAATGCTGAAAGGTACATACAGGTTTTGACGCAACATACGCTGCCATTCAGACAACGTCTTTTTCAGGGGCGTCCCTGCTCCTTTCAGCAAGACAATGCCAAGCCACATTCTTCACATGTTACAACAGCGTGAGTGCAGGTACTAGACTAGCCTACCTGCAGTCCAGACCTCTCTCCCATTGAAATGTGTCCCATTGATGTGTGGTGCATTATCTAGCGCAAAATACACCAGAGACCCTGGACTGTTGAGCAACTGGAGTCGTATACCAAGCAAGAATTGTAAAGAATTTTGCTTTTCAAAACTTCAGCAATTGAAATCAATTGAATATAGGTCAAAACGTATTTGCAAATCATTGCATTGAATTTGTGGTTTACACAGTGTCACAACTTTTTTGAAACTGGGGTTTGTGTAGTCACGTATTTCAAATTTACCCAGTCAGTCAGTACTTGGGGAATTATTGAAATATCAGTTTAGTATGAGTTCATTTTTCATGTGGTCATTGCATTTATCCCAGAATTAATTATGTATCAGTGTCAAATCATCAATACTAATTATGGTCACTGATAATCACGATCATGTTACGTATGAAGTCTCTTCAATGGAACTGCTTGCGAGCTTTTCAAGGACCTGCAGAGGTCTCTTAAATCTACTACATGAATCACTGAAGTGCAAAACAGCATAATGTACCAATTAATGCTGATGCAGAGAAGGCTAATCTGCATTATTTATGCTAATCTGCATGAGGGAGGGAACTGTATCATTAACCTGACTCTGTGATGTATGGGGTCATGGCTGCTCACGGATTCCCTCTGTCAAAAGTTTCAAGGGCTGTCGACTAAATGACCCGTGCAAGAGAATGCAGCTGCAGTACATGCATCTGTGAACATAAATATATGCACCGGCGCAACTTACACTCTTTCATTTGAGTTTCTTATTTAGCCATGTGGCTGGTTAGAATACAGAACAGGTTGGTGGGTAAAATACTGGACAGGAGCCAAGTATGTGTGAGTGCTTGTGTGCGTGTGTTTGTTCAGCTCTTGCTTTGTCAGCAGTATTGGGGGTTCTGAGGTGACAGGAACGTCGATAATTAATACAGCAGGATTCTGGAAAGCCACCAGAACAGGTACTTAACAAGCACACACACACTGTACAACAACAGTGTTGAGTTTCTCCATACTGCATAGACCTATATGCACTTGTTTGTGATGCTGCGTTCATGTCGGACTAGTAGACTATTAAAAAAGTAGAAAGGTTCTGCAACAGTGCTGCATTTTTAATTTGCACTGGCCTCGGATTCTGTACGTGCTTGCTGAGCTCCATTCAAGCTGTAACACATCTGCACTACTGCATAATATGAAAAGATACAAACAAATAAATAAACACAGAGCATGAAGATGAAACTGCAAAAAAGAAAAAAATCCATAAAATGGATCATGTTGCAATGAAAGTAAGAGGAGCAGCATGCAGGTTAGCACGTGTACCTGTGGATCAAGGCCCTGCATCCACCGGACACCACTTTATTAGCTGGATGCACTGAAACAAATGCTCATGGGAAAGTGCTGGTCACGGTCTCTGCTGTTGCTATGCAACTGTTAAAACACCTGTTTGAAGCCAGCCGCTTGCCTGATATTAGCTGAAATATTTTTAACTTTTAACTCCTAACTGCTCGCTTGGCGCCAAGTGCTTCATGTAAGATAAACTCCACTTTCCAGAATGTTGAAGCTTTTCACTATGAGTGTTTCATCCAGGAGTTAAAGGGACAGTTCACCCCCGAATCAAAAATGCATATTTTTCCGTTGGCTTGTAGTGCTATTTGTCCATCTAGATTGTTTTGGTGTGAGTTGCAGAGTTTTGGAGACATCTGCCATGGATATGTCTGCCTTCTCTTGAATATGCTGGAAGCGCTCAGCTTCTACTTTCTTTCTACGGTAGAAAAAAAGTAGTTACTACATGAAAAGGTCAAAAAAAGGTCTGTGGATTACCTTGAGTAACGGGTTCATTATTTATGAAAAGAGACATAGACTTTTCCAGTTGTAGTTTTTGATGCTTCAAGCACTACAAGCTGAGAACAATCTACTTCTGTTCTATTCAAGAGAAGGCAGACATGCTGATATTAGGAATTAGAAAAATTCCGATAACATCATATCAACTGATATTTTTATATATAATATAATATACAGAATATAAAATATATACATAAGCACAGATTTTTTTTTTTTTGCATTGATCCCTCATAAGAGGTTATCACTTCTGACAACAAATTGTGGCTGGACATTTTACAGTTTAACAATAAACATTATTGTCCAAAATTATATCACGGCACTGAAATGGGAAGCTTTCACCAGTATTTTTTTATTTATTAGTAACATAATGCAAACAGAGCAAAAAATATATCAAACCTGAATTAAGAAAAAGGATCAGATATGCATAAAGTGCTACTCATAAAGCTTGCAAAAAAAAATCTTGGGCAACATGCTGATATCAATATAGACCAATATAGCTGTGATAGTTGTGGTATTATGTTGCCGATAATACCGGTCAACTGATAGATTGAAGATGAAACAGGAGGAAGAGTTCCTATCATGATTATAGTGACCAAAATTGTCACAATAACCATTTTTGTATTATTAGAATGTGCTGAAAATATTCAAAATGTACTGATACATACAGTGAAATCATTTCAACAGGTTTTATATTGAAAACCTCTCAGCTATTTCAAGTGGCATTTTGTCCTTTGCAATCTCAGCGTAAATGTTTTCACAAATACAAAACAAACTCCACGTTGCATGGTGCGCCTGCGTCTTGGAGACTGGTCCATGCTGGACAGTATTTATTGTGATATTTTGAAAGCACGGTATTCGCATTCGTCTGGAATTTTGTTGCAGTGTATCGTGAAACGGATGATCAGTTCATCCCCCGGCTTTACTTAGATCAGTAAGGCTCTAAAACAGTGCTTAAACCATTATAAACACATCACCTAACACTCATGACTCAGAGATGCATTACCAGTGTCAGTTTGAAGCTGTGATAAATGTATCAGGTTGGATTTTCTCTTTAAGATTTCACTGCAGATGGGAACAGGGAACAGTGTGTCCTTTCCATTGTGACTAATGTGAAAAAGAACCCGGCACTGTGAAGAGTTATTCCTTGTGCAGACACCTAAGTCATCCCTCATGTTCTTCAACTTTTGATTTTGAAGGGTAGCGGAGGCTGTCGGCCATTCTGCTCACGTCCTCCTTTGAAAATGTCAGACGGCCCGTTAGCAATATTCCAAGCTTATTTGTTACTAATAGGCCCTCATTGACATTCCAGTGAGAGGCTTCCTATGCATCACACCAGCTCATTAGACCGCTCCGAAGAGGGACCGCTCATCGTCTGTGTGTGAGTGTGTGTACTATCGGATCCTTTTTATGAAGCGTTTCTGTGTATGAATCAGGTAAATGTTTGGTCTGAGTGTTGTTGTGTGTGTGTGTGTGTGTGTTTCACAGAGGCACAGAGTGTGAAGAGTGTGTGTGTTTTCAGCGGTTTAGTCTCTGGCATTTGACACGCTCAGTTAAGTGTGAGCTCAAGAGATCAGATCAATTTAGAGTTTGGTGCTGATGTGAAGAAACCTCGACTTGCTTTTTCAAGGTCACCACTGATCTCATACCAGGGATTTATAGTGGCGAAAGGCAGCCTGCAACCATCCAGTCCACTTAGGGCTTCATTAGATCTCCAAGCTTGTGAAGAACGTGCATCTGTGATAAGACCATATTTATCATATCCTCTTACCCTCTACTGCCTGCAGTCTGTCTCCTTTTATATCTACCTCCTCTGTTTGCCCTGTATTAACTAATAAAAAAATCTCAACTACTGACTCTGCACCAAAGCTCAAACAACTTCTCTTTCTTTAAAAGGCAGAGAAAACAGCCTTTCTGGTTGTTTTAGTCTGCCAAAAGAGACTTACCAGACACAACTGTCAAGATTGTGTTGAAAGTTTGGTCAGATTCAGAATTTTTTTTAACTTATCCTTGGATAACATAGTTCCAAACAAATTTTGCCAATTTTAGTTTTTGTTTGATGTTGGTAAAATTGCTGTGTGCAGTGCTGCTATTGTGCATGTTGGCTCACTGGAAAGGCTCTGCTACACTAAATGGAACAAGATCTTGATTAGTACTATTTTGTAGCACCTTTGTTTACTATTTCATAGCAATAAGGCTGCCATGACACTCATAGGGCCCTAACTTACGCCCGGCGCAGATGCCATTTTAGCTACATCTGCAAGATAGCAAATGAACTCGTCCCCAATCTGTGCAGCCATGGGCGGAAGGTCTAAAAGTGAGGACAGAATGAAGGTGTGGCCAAGGACATTTGGTATTTTGTGTATGGTGCATTGGAGTTGAAACCACTTGCACCTTAGACTGGCTAAAACCCGGTCGAAGCGCAAAGTCTGCGGCACAGTAGGTCCGTATGCACACGATACACATCTTCACACTCACGAAACACCTTTCATTTCTGTTAGACAGCATGTGTGTCTAAATTTTTTCTCATTAATAATGAATTAGGAATTATTATTATAATTATAAAGGCTAATAAATCTCAGTAGAGCGCAAAGTGTACACAGGATGGGATCACAGCTGTCAGATTGTATTTAACAGATCAGTTACATGACAGCTGGAGCAGCTGTAGTGTTTGTGTCTGCGTGTTACTTGGGATCCAGAAAAACGAGGATTGATCAGTTGTGATCTATACCATACAAAATGAACAAGAATGTTATATCTGACCATGAGACCACCTGACCCGAGGTGAAAAAGGTATGCATGCGGCTCGCCTCTCCTCTCAACTGCACCGTCTTTTTCCCCAACTCCTTACTCCTGTCCCCTGCTCCTGGCCCCTTTTACAGAATCCACAGCTGGTGGAGCTGCATAATAATAATGATGGCAACAATGAATTATAAGATACAACGAAATTTCAAGGTGCTTCAGTGTAAAACCAGTTACATATCTGCATGACATTTACTCTTCATTTATTTTATTACTTTTTGCAGGTGTTAGCGTAAAATAAACTGCCATCACCATATATTGCACACTCTCATGCTTTCACTTCTCAAACCAGGAGATCTGTCTCCTCACTTGAAAATCTTTTCTCTTTGTTTCCTCGTGATAAATCCGCCGTCATGCTGCCAACGCTTGCGCTCCAGGCGCGCCTTCTTCTTAAAGGTGACGAGAGCTGACTTTCTGATTGGTTTATTCTATGTTCAGCCTAAAACACACCTATGAATTAATCAAGACGCTTTCGCACAGCTGATATCCTGCTGTGCGCTGCGGGCAGAGATGGCAAAGGTGGCTTTGAACACACCTTGAATAAATTAAATCCATTGCACTTTCAACTTGCGCTTCAGATCAGCATAAGATAGGACTCATAGTGTCTGTCAAGTCACAGTTTTGATTTTCTGGCCTCAGCATTGCTGTTTTGACTCATTATCACCACTATCATTGCAACAAATAACTATTTTTAGTGAAAAAAAAACAAAAACAAAACTCTAAAATCTTGCTGTAAGCTACCTTTCCAGCACCAAACGGCAGACAGAGTTAGGGACTAGCTGGTGAATGAAGTGAAACATTCAGCAGCTAAACAGCCACATATTTCTCTCAGGGGTTGGTAGGGAGAAAAATAGCTAAAGGAAGACTGAATATTTATACGTATATTCATCAAGTGGACACAAACACGACTTCAAATGAATGCTGATTTTGGTCCATGTCTGCTGGATGCATAAATAGATAACTTTGCCATAGGAATGTAAAAGATGATGATATTTTAATTTTGTATTTACAGGTTATTTCCACTGCCACAAAAAGATCAATTCAGGCAGAAGAAACTGTTTGGCAAAAAACAGGTTTATTCTCTCTTCTACCTGCTTTCTATTTCCTCCAGTGTCACCCTCCTTCAGATGCCCTGTATTAATTTCTAAAAAAATATCAACCACTCAATGTATGTGTCCATTTTGACTAAAACAAAAAAAATGACAACTGTTTCGCAACTGGCCTGCACTGTTTAACCAGTCAAAATGATATGAGGGAAAACAACTTCTAGGCAGTGCCAGTGATCTGTCAAAATGCCTGGAGACTTACAAACCACAGCCAAACTAACAGCTTGTGGTAACTGTCAGTCCTGTATAAATATAAACAGCCACTCTTCGATCTTAACCATTAAGGCTCTCACTATATCTTAATTGTTGCCACCGCTAGGCCCAAATCCGGCTTTTATCGTTCTCAGACTTAAACAGAGCTGGTCGTCCCCTCCCTGAAGGCTTTTTTCTTTATTGAGACATTTAGAATAATAAGATTCAGAGTAAATGGAGACACAGGAGAGAAGGTTTGGTCACGTTTTGAGCATCAGTACGGTGAAGCTGCTTTCAAGCCAAGCCAGGCTGCTAATTAGTGTTGCTTATGTTTAGACATTAACAATAAATCAAACAAGACAGTTTGTTGTGCTACTGTGTATGGGTGTCAACTCTGTGGCAGCCAAATGTCTCTTCTCTCTCTTCTCTTCTCTTCTCTTCTCTTCTCTTCTCTTCTCTTCTCTTCTCTTCTCTTCTCTGTAAAAGCCATAGTATCCCCATGGGACCCTGCTTCGGCAAAAATATGAACAGTAGTAGATAAATCAGGAAAAATCCCGTTTGTCATTAGTTTGCCATAGTTTAGTTTACTTTTGTGTCAAACCGATCAGTGAAGTATATCTCTTGTCTCACACAATATACATAACCAACACCGCTGTCCCTTGTAATGTTATCCTACCTGAAGTGTTTTATTTGACAACTCCAGGTCTTTTATCAACCAGTAAGCGAAAGAATGAGCAAGACCTGTTGCTCACGTGACTTTGTCCCAGTACAAAACACTCAGACAACGTAGCTTCAGTGGCTATTGTTAGCTTTTGGAGGGAGAAAGTCATCATGTCACTCACGCAACTTCTGGGTGTGTTGTCTTTCTTATTACGTATATTTACGGTCTGATACTTCAAAAGTTTTATGACAAACTGCAACTGTGTTCATTGTTAGTGTATCTTTTAACATCATATGTGTATTTCATGGCACAATTCAAATGGAATCAAAACATTATTTGTCTCTCGCCATTGACTGCCATTCATATTTTTTTCTGAGTAAGGTCCCATGGTGGTCCACCAGAAGGGGAGGGACTTTGTCTCTCTATTGACATGAATCTGGCAATACGATACGTATCAAGATACTGGGTTATGATTCATTAAATGGCGATATATTACGATTCTGCAAGCAAAGGAATTTTTTTTTCAGATTTTGGGAAAACAGTCAATCTGAGTTTCAAAAGTTTATTTTTTAATGAAATCAGGACAGCAAAGATAAATAACAAGATTGCTTTTTAGCAGTCGGGTTCAAACCCAAAACAAAATGAACCACTGTCACGAATCTTTCACAGTATCACAAAACATAATATACAATGCAAGTGTATCGATATTTTCTTCCACCCTTAACTTTGACAAAATCAGAGGCAATCTCATTTGCCTAAGTGCTGCTTTTAAAGAAAATTGAAGAAAACAAAAATTTAAAACCAGTAAAAGACCATATCACAGTATAACAATATCCATATATTATATATTGCTCAGCTCTACAAAAAATACACTCACTACAGTAAGATGTTTCATATAAAAAACACCAAATGGCATATGTTTTTTACAGTCACATTGCTGTTCAAAAAAGAGGGGGACACATGGCCTGCACGTTTCATGAAGGTCTTTTAACTTTACATTACATAAAAAGCATTATAATTAACATTTTGGTTGTGTTTGTTTGGCAGACAACCGGTGTGGAGCTGCTAATGAAATGTGTGAACATCCCAGAGACCAATGACAGTGTGGTGAGTCCAGCCATTGTCTCCTCTTCATTTTTTGCTTCTAAGGTTTCGGTCTTAAAAGTCGCTAAATCACTGAAGGTGGGTGGTGAGAATTAGAATCCATCACTCAGTGTGGAAGACGTTCTCCTAGACATTTAATACTGTTAGTTTCTCATCTGTATTCAGTAAGCAATAGGGCAGCATTGTAGGAAGAACATTAATGCCCTCGCCAAAGAAAATAGGAAGTTTAAAACCATGTAATTTGACTAAATCTCCATGTATAACACCTCTTCCCTTCCCTTCTCTTCTCGCCTTTCCCCTCCAGGAGCTCTACATCATAGACTCTGCAGGGAAGCAGACATTAGTGGAAGCCTGCGAAAAAATGGTGAGACTGCTTCTCTTGAGCTTTTTTATCATTTGCATGAAACGAGTGAAAGTCACCATCCAGGGCTCCGCATCCTCACGAAGAGTACAAACACAGGGGAGCTACTGAAGTCTTATGTGTTTTGTCACAGAAGAAGAAAGGAGTAGGCTGATGTGATGCTTGCTTGTCTCCCTTGTTTTCTGCATGTGAAACCTATAAAACCCTTCCCACCATATCATCACGAGGGCTGGTTATCATTTAAAAAAATTTCAATAGAAGTGCCCTTAAAGTGATACCAATACCAACAGAGTACTTAATTTGATATCCTTTTACATGGTGCAGCTGTCCACATGAAGTTTCCTCCATGCTTGACGAGGTACTTTAACATTTAGCTCATCATTCCAGTTTTTCATGGAATAAATTATCCTTCTGTCAGTATTTTAGGCCTTTATTTTTATCAGATGCCACAGGAGTATAGTTTAGTCATTTTTTCTAGATCTGGGTACAAAATGGATTGAATGCAGGTATCGTTTGGATAAATTATGATATACTCAGCAATGATTTATTTCAGTCACAACCTTAAATGTATTGAATACCGGCGCCCAGCCCTAATCATCACCAATCACCTTCCCGTCCACAGTGGGGTGAGCCTTCGTTGCTGTGCCTGGTTTTTTGACCTGACCAGCGAGCAGTCGTTTGCCAACTGCAGCCACTGGATGGAGAGAGTTCATGCTCACTGCCAGGGTCTCCACATTCCAGGTAACAACGTCTAAAGAACATTTAAAGAATGTCTGGAACACCAGTAGACTGTCAGAAAAACAATTTAATTATGAAAGTGCTCTGAATTCTTGTCATTAGTGTACATTATGTGAAGGATTTTCAGGTATTTTGAAAGAGTTGTGGTTGTGGAATAGCTGTAGACCACAGCGTGTTAGATACTGGACCTGCATATGAAGATATTGATATGTAAGAAAAAAAAAAAAAAAAAAAAAAAAAAAAATATATATATATATATTATATATATATATATAATATATATATGATAGCAATATCAGCCAATATTTGTTTTTTAAACATGAATAAATCAATTTTTATAGTGATCCCTTAAATTTGGTTATCAAAGGGAAAATCTGGTACTTTTCATGAGGACGTCTAGTCAGCGATGATGGTAACTTGGCACAACTTGGTACCAAGTGGAACTTCGGTCAGCCTTTTCCTTTCCTGTTTGTCTTAAGCCAGCTAATTTTAGCAAAATGCTAGCTAACTAGCAGCTAACAGTTGTTGTAGATTAGGTAGCTAGTTAGCTAGCATTTTGTTAACATTAGCTCTAAGATTTGACTAACTGGCTAATGATTGATGTAGATTAGCTGGCTAGTTAGTTAGCGTTTTGCTAACATTAGTTACAACAACTTTCAACCAGCTTAAAAATTTGGTTTTCTTTTCAACATAGATGAGGCAAGCACATAGCATAGTGTAGGAAACAGGAAAGGAGAAAGTTGACCAAGGTTCCGCTGGATACCAAGTTAGCTCAGCTGTTATTGAAGCACAGAGCAAAATGGGGCGGGACTTAGGAAGGATCAATTGAAGCAATAAATTACTCAGTGCCTGCAGTATTGACAGAGAAAGTAGAGTTCTCTAGTATAGTTTAGTTTTTCTCTCACACATCAGATAATGGATGAATGAATGGAAATTTATATAATCAAGTGACCATCAGTTATGTATAGGTTTACCACGAAATTAATGCAATACCAATGTTTAAACATTTGGCCTTTGAAAAATCTCACCTTATACATTATAATCAAGCACAAAATAGTACAGATATGATATTCTGTGCTTTTTGTGTCACTTTTCTTTTGTGTAATTGTGTGTATGTGTGTCTCAGGTGTCCTAGTGGGCAACAAGTCAGACCTGTCAGGTAGAAGGGAGGTCCAGGCCTCCGTGGCCCAGGAATGGGCCCAAAGCCAGGGGTTGGAGTACCACGAGACATCAGCTGTAAGTGTATTTCAGTGTAAAGATTATATTGTGTTCTTGTTTGGCTCTGTGCATAAAGAGTGGGTTGCATTGTATTTATGTATGAACAGAGAACAACAAGATCACCCATCACTGTGCGTTCGTGTTTGTCTCTTCATGCAGAAGGAGATGGAGAACTGCGACGCACCGCTCCTCAGTTTAGCCCGGGCCTTCCACTCTCTCTACCAAGAACGTCGCGAGAACATCCAGAACCTGAGTCCTGGCTAGACCGGGTGCCCAGTCATACACACACACACACCCTGACTTTTCACTCACAGGATAATAGACACAGGATTTCCATTGAGAGAATTTAATAAGCTTTATGGATAATACCTGTGAGGATGTGAGGCTTTTCAAAGAAACCTTGTGTTCTTTTGTACCACAGAATGGCTTCCTGAGGATGATATTTTGGTATGATTATGAATAAAAGTTGTTTTTCTGTGATAATCAGCGGTGAGCTGTGTCGTCTCTTATCTCCTCGTTCTGTGCACAGAGTGGGGTTTACTTTCATGGTGATGGTGGGGTCATTATCAGACTCCAGCTTATTGTGGAGGAAAGAGAAGTCTGTACCTCCTCTTGTCTTCTCTCCTCTCATCTGCAGAGATGTCTGTTCCTGATTTTAGGATGGGACAAAGGTTCAAGCTCATGCTTATCTATTGCCTCCTACTTTTACATCTTTTATGTTTTGTCATAATCTCAATGTCACTTTGTTCTTAGCCTCATCTTTCTCTTGTCTCCCTTCTTTCTTCGTCTCTCTCTGCTCTGTCCTTCTCTGCCTGTCTCACTTTCTCTCTGCCTTCATCAGTTCTTCCATGTTTTGTAGCTTTAATTTTTTTTTTTTAACTCGCCCTTCTTGCTCGCCACGTCTTCTTTTTTGAGTCCAATCCTCCCTTCCTCTCCCCGTCTATCCTTCTTTCTCTTGTTGTGTTAACTCCCCAGCTGCAGCTCTCTCACATCATTTCAGGCATGTCCCCGGTGCGGCGCTAACAACCAGTAATCACCGTTCTAATTAGCGGTCTCCCATTCAAACCAGGTCAAAGCCGTGTCCTTGTTCTCTCCCTGCCTCTCAGACCAGCTGCCACCATTCAAACGAGGACGCGCTGGTTCAAGCCAGACACAATGGTTTTTATCTCATTACGTGCTACATTGAAAGTGACTGCAGCGTGTAATAATCATGAGACGGCCTCTGTCCTCTTTTAGAATTTCTGTCACTGAATTTGATTTTTGATTAGTTTTTCTTTCAGCTGTCTCTTCCAGCTATATTTTGACATTTGTTGAGAAATGTCGGCCATTTTGAAAAGCACAACAGTCTTTATTCACAAACATAGAGGGTCACTAGATAATAATTAAATATGTATGTGTGACATTTCCACATTAAAATATCTAAAAATGAGGGTGGACGTTTAGCTCAGTCGGTTAGAGCGTCCGACCCATGTATGGAGGCTGTTAGTCCTCTGCAGTGGCCGCAAGTTCGACTCCCGCCTGTGGCCCTTTGCTGCATGTCATCCCCTCTCTCTCTGCCCTATTTCCTGTCTACTCTCTGGCTGTTCTATCAAATAAAGGCAAAAATGCCCTAAAAAATAACCTTTAAAATATCTAAAAATGTGTACTTACATTATCCCAAATGTTTCCAATGATGTTCAAACGCAGAGAAATACGAAATGTATTCACGGTACCTGTGCATTTCCCGCTAGCCGTTGGTAGCTAGTTGCTGTAACTTCCAGGAAAACATAGGATACTTCGGACATGTCGAGAGAGAGTTAGGAAGGAAGTCAGCATACGTGCCTGAATCTAACATAAATAAAACTTCAACATTACCTAATTCATGAACATGGTTTCTGCCTGATTCATGTCAGATAGATTTTTATCAGCTTTTGTGTTTAAAAGTGAAGAAAACAACTCCCATGATCCCATGCCTGTATTCACAGTGTCACCAAACTACATCATTTGTGATTGTTTTATTGTGAGAGAGACCCCTAGCAGCTGAACTTACAAATTGTGCATTTATAGTCACTTATTGACAGTGGTGGAATGTAACTAAGTACAGTCACTCAAGTACTGTACTAAACTACAAATTCAAGGTGATTGTACTTTACTTGAGTACTTCCATTTTATGCAGCTACAACATCTCAGAGGCACTACAGGCTATCAGATTACATTTTTTCATACCCTTTCTGTCCAGTGATCTGCAAATGTGGTGATTTTGACTTTGAATGTTTTTAATAAAGTAAAGGATGGAGTGTTTGCAGGGTTCGACATTAACCCTGGCCACAAAAATCTGTTCCGTGGCCACTAAGTATTCCATACAGGTGGCCACAGGGGGCCAGAGATAAATTTTATCTCTATACTGTGAGTCTTTGCCAACATTACAGTTACACAAACATGGTGATTCCTCGGGGCCTTTTAGTTAAATGCTCTACAAAAACAGGACCAGTACTTGCTGGCTAGTTACCAATATGTCAGGGCTACTGAAATATGGGGTTTATGAAGCCTATTCAAACTGCTACGGTGATCCTTACAGAAGAACCAGAAACACGAAAGTACTATAAAAAACAGCAGTGGAAATTTAATTAATGAATGGAAGCAGAATATGCTAGAATATATCACCTCAGAGGACATAATGTACTGCATTGTGTGAAGCTGTCTTTTCTGTATTTGTTAATTGGACCACCAGAAAGTATGCTGGCCACCAAATTCAGGGGCTTGGTGGCCTGTGGGGCCAGTGCCTGGAAAGATTTGCATCTATCCGTGGTTTCTGTATAGATTGAGAAAATTCACCTACTTCTGAAGCTAAATAAACTTTTTAAAACCCCCCTGGATCAGCTGGAAAATGCTTCGTCACAGCTGAAAACAGGCTCTTTTTCTGACACCATGAAAAGTTTTTTTTTTCTTTTTAGAGATTTCTGATTATCACATGACAGTGATGCTACAAACATGTTCTATCTTGTAGAATATGAAGCATTACTGGTTAAACCACCCGACAGCCTATAAAGTAGTTACAATAAGCTCAACCTTAAACATCTACAGCAGTAAAATGCAACAAACACATTAATGCAGCAGTAATATTAAAAGTAGAGTACTTTTACTTTTCATACTTTTAAGTACATTTTGCTGATAATATTTACTAAGGTAAAGGTTTTAAATGCAGGACTCTTTTGCTCGTAATGGAATATTTATTTTGGAGGCCCCTGTGGACAAAAGCGGTAGCATTTCCACTGTAACAACTACAAAATATAACATCTAAATTAAAATCTCCTGCTTACCTGCTTTTTTTAACTGGCAAACATACGACTCACTGTAACTTAACCAGGGAAAACAACATCACAGGCTCTGACCCTCCCTGTAGCAGGCATTAAACAACTATACAGTAATAACCAGTCTTATCACGGATGGTCTTGTTTACTTATTTAGGTCGCATGGAGGCCTCAGCAATAAACTGACACTGTTTCATAACCACTTAAAAACTCCTTGCTGTACCTTTAAGTAAAGTTCTTCCACCACTGTTTATTGGGCAACCTTTTCCTGAAAAAATTAAAACTGATTTGTAATAAGGTTCTTTACAGAATCCGTGTTTAACACCTTGTAATTGTTATTGCAGCACGGTGTTTTGGTACTCCTTGAGTGGGTGATCATAATTATAGCAATTAAGATTTTTCTCCTTCTCTTTCTTTCTGTCCTCATTGTTCTTCTGTCTGTAATTTCTATTTGTGTGCATGAAGGTGTCTGCATGTGTTTTCTGCTGTCTTATTCTTTTTTTTTTTTTCAAGCATGTGGGTACGAAATCCAAATAATTGCGACAGTCTGTCACATTAGGGTGCATTGTGCATCAGCATGTAGATTATACACCTGTTCCTTTTCTTTGTGCCCACGAATGTGATTATAAATGTGTGTAATATGTGTGGCAACTGCAGTAGTTTCCTGGAGCTCTAACTTAAAGGTGAGCCATTATTGCACACACACACACACACAGTTGTAAGACAAGCTCTTGACCGTCCAAGCACTTCAACAGTATCCTAAAGTCTGTCTCCTATTCATTTAAAATGGAGCATCATGTCTTGGGAGTATAATTTAATAACATCTCAGGATAGAGTGTGGGCTGCTGCTTATTGCTTTGGGAGAGACGTCTTCATTTCCACAGATATTGAAGCGGCCGGTCAGCAATCATAGAAATGTTGAGACAAGCCTGTTTTTCAGGGGCTCTATACACTCCCAATGTGCTCAGTCATCTGTCCCTGCTAAACGCAGTCATTCACTCTCAATAATTAGTATTCAAAACAGGTTTGTTCCCTTGGCGCAGACCTGTAGCACCGCAGGAACAACTGCTGTTCACCTTTTAGCCACAAGAGAGGGCAACAGTGGTCACAGCCACTCCCATTCAAAGCTGAGAGGTTTGCAGGAGATGATACAGGTCAGCTTTGAGATGTTTCTGACCGTGGATGATCAGGAAATGGTCAGGGTGAAATAAATAGATGCTTTTCTTTCCTGTTCAGACTGGTGATAAAGAGCACAACCACTTCTTTCTCCACAGTGTAGTTAAATTTATACTGGAGGTAGATTTGTGTTACTTCAGATTATGACCATGTAAAACTAAAGATTATTTTATGATATACAGTAATTAATGCAAGCTCTTTTTGCAGTACTCAGCAGACCACTAGTGAATATTTTAAAACTGTTCATGCCTTACATATTAATGCTTACATGTACCATTAGGTGGGTGCTTTTATTTAAGGCATATCGTAAGTGCTTGCATTTTATCATGCATAGGCACAGAAGTACTGTACTATATTGCTGCTGTGCTCTCAGGGGATTAAAACAGGAAATAACTAAAAGATTCTGCATTCTTGAAGGGATAGTTTGGAGTTAATTTGAAGTTGGGGTGAATGAGGTAGTTATCGATAGCACGTGTATTACCTCCAGAAGTACAAGCATGGAAGCTGAGCAGTGTACTACGGTGGACAAGGTCAGCAGCAGAATGTGTCTTAGCCACTTAAAAGAGGGCCCACCTAAAAATATCAATTTCAGTTTAAATGTGCGCTATTGCTAAATCAGTTGTTTAACCTCACAGAACATTGGAGTTGCAGTTCTACCACTGCCTGGATCTGTTGGCTGTGTTATTGTGTGACTTTGGTGAATTCAAACTAACCTTTTAAAACACTGAAATATCCCTTTAATATCAATGCAAACATACTCAGTTTGGAAGTGCAATCAGCATGGTTTATATATCTAAAAATCTGACAGGAAGAATACTGCTCAAGCACTGATAAGTTTTCTATTTTTGGACAAATTCATTAAATAATATTGCTATCAGATGTGTCTCAAACATAACATGTCAACTCTGTAGCCCTTCTAAATAACAATTTGTCAAGCTGTCAACCAGGAGAAACGACCCAAATGCAGACAGCAGCAGGGCTGGTTGCCTTTAAAAGTTTAATAGAGAACCAAACACAAAAAAGCTCAGAGTAATGGCAAGAAATCCATGCAGGGAAAAACACAGAACAACAAAAATCCACAAGATAACACAGATATCGACAAACCGACAAGGACGAACTAGCAACTAAGGAGGTAAAGACAGGTTTAAATACAGTAGGGAGGGGAGGATAACAGGTGAGGGCAATCAAGAACAGGTGAAAATAATCAGTGATCAAAAAGAGCGGGAAAACAGACAAAGACAGGAAGTAAAAACAGCAAAGCCACATAAGGGAAACCATGCCAAAATAAAACAGGAAGTGACTAAGAAAAACCCAAACTGAATTATAGTTTTAAAGGTGTGGATTTTGATTAGCATGTAGAAATCTCTTAGCAACATAAAAATAAATAAAGTGACTAATCACCACGACTATATTGTGAAATGAAAAAATATAACATTTTGTCAACTCTATAAGTCGGAGTTGACATTTAATACAAAACATTTAATGAAAGATTTAATCGCTAGGAGGTTGGTCCATTTAAAAACTCCTTAAAAATCTGATTTTTTTTCTTGCAGTACATTTTGGGAGTGGTGCATCCATGCATCTGTGGACTAAACCAACATCCAGAGACACCAACAGCAGAGCCTTTTAACTTAAATTATAATTCATGTGGAATTGACAAGCCAGTTTTCATGAGTGTAAACATTCATAGACAATTAATATAAATTAAAAGTGGTTCAATGCATAGGACTCAAAGCAGAGCTTGAGCTGCTGCATTGAAAATCCTGTGTGCTACGAGTGCCAAAAGTCGAGTAAACACCTCAAGCACTAATTACTATGTTGGGATAAAATCTAATTTATTTATACTTGGATTACCTCGAAATGTCAGGCAGCCATATGTGCAGATTTTACAAATGATGCTTGCTGTGCTCTTTAGAACATCGACAACTGCAATTAGCCTTAGCGTACCATTTCTGTGCAAGGTCTGAGGCTGCTCTGGGACATCAGGGTTTTATTTCAGCTATATTTCACTGCAGTGCTCCTCACCCAAACAAACACAGAGGTTTGTATTCATGACACAGCCTGAGCACAGGGCAAAGAGTTCCAGCTCATATCTTACACCTACACACACATACTTTTCCTGCAGATCAGCTCTTTGTCTGTCTGGTGACTTTCGCTCTTGTTTTGTCTCTGATCTTTTACACTTCTTGTTTTTAAGTAATGGCTCCCTGAATGCCTTTTCCCATGTTCTTTTGCAGTTTATATCAGTCATGCCCCATAGCGATAAGACCAAATTATGCCATTATACCATAATTGTAAATTATGCTAACTCATATTAATGTAGTAATTTGATGGAATTGACCTCAACCTTGCTCTCTCTCCCTCTTGCTTTGTGTGTGTGTGTGTGTGTGTGTGTGCGCGCGCGTGTGTGTCTTTCTAAGCATGGCTTGTTCCATAGCCCCTAACTGTCCGTGACCTAAAAAGCTTGCTAATTGCAGGTGAGGGAGGACACAGCAGCTGTTCCCCCAGATCTGCTTCCCTCCTCCTGTCTGAACTGCAGCGTGACAAAAATCAGCCACAACGCCTCCAAGCTCACCTGCATAACAACAAAACATTTTTACGACATTATTACCTATCTCCCATTTCAGAAAAAGTGATACCTATTCTTGCAAAAAACATCCAACAGCATCCCAAAAAAAAGCAATTTGTCTTCACATTTTGAAAGAAATTAGGTAACTCATACGGGCTGTTTGAGAATGATGACATTGTTTTTGAATTTCTGTGCTCTCTATCTGTTTTCCTTCTGGTGGTGGCCCACATTGTATAGATAGATCAGAGGCCAGCAAAAGCTACCAGACCTGTTGGTTTGTGGTAATAATAATAGCACTCAAAAGTAGACTGCAAATTAAACAGTGTAAATGGTAACAAACAGTAACCCAAATGTATTCTAAATCAGTGGTTCCCAATAATTTTTTAAAGGTTTCCCCTTAAAGTGATGTTTCAAAATGTGTGTAGCTGGGCTGTGTCCAAAGGTACTGAAGCCCACTGCTTAGTAACACCTCTGAAGCTCACTAATTAAAGATGGGGTGGGTCATCTTGGAGAAAGAGCCAAACAAACCCACCGCTCCCTTCAGAAGCTCTGGCCTCAAATTTGGAAATGCACATTGCCGAGGAAACAACGGTAAACTGAGCAACATGGCGGAATCCAGCGCACCTGCAGCTCGGAGTTACTGCTACCCTCAATGAGGGAACATAATATTTTATCACTGAAAAAACAAGTGTGGAGAAGACCGGGGCAGAACAGAGGCCCAGAGCCGACAGACAGCTGCTGAGAGCTGGGGAGCTCTGGTGGAGAGAGCCGGGAACAGACCGGAGCTTCAGGAGGAAGATTCACAGAGAGCTCAGAGTTTATGTTTCAAACTTTTGGGATTAAAAAGAGAATTTATCATCACTCTTGCTTCTCAACCTGTGTCCGTGAATGTTCTCATTCGTCCAGGTCATTGTAATCTCAGGAAAAGATTAAATCGAAAGCAACTGGACTTGTTTAAAAGTCTTATTGAAGACGTTTCGCTTCTCATCCAAGAAGCTTCATCAGTTCATGCCTGTCAGACTAGTCAGAGCTAGTCTGACTAGCTGAGGTTCTCAACCTGTCTGCGGCAGTGACCCACGGAGGAGTCGTGGAGCTGTTTACAGCGACCCACATATGAGCCGACCGCACTCAACTGTTTACAGTAAGCTAATTAGTCTCCCCGTCCATGTTGATTGCTGACTGGAGGAGTAATGTATTTTAAAGTTACTTTGTGTATGTACAGAGATGAGGGGGGCAAGACGAGAGACAGGAGGGACAAAACATAAAGAATCGGCTTTTCTGGTGAGTGCTGTCACAGGCTGACACACAAAGCTGGTGCCTGCTGGCTTGTGCTAGCTAACTGTTAGCATGTTGCTCATTAGCTTGCGCCTGCCTGTTTGGGGTGAACAAACAGACATGTGCAAGTAATGCGAGGCTGTGCTTTTGGAGTGAGCCACGCACAGTCAGTCTTGCTTCCCTCAGCCCCCTTCTTCTCACCCCGTGCTGCGCATGAGCGCGAACGTCACCCGTGTAGCTGTGTAGAAATATTGGGGATTTTTTCATTGCACACTCACAACGGGGAGCTAGAGGACCATTAGGAGATGTTCACTGAATTTGATTAAAACCGTATTGGATTAGAATAGGCCGCCCCACCTTCAAGAACAACAAAAGAATAGCAGTTCATGAGGGCAGGATGTCTATCATGTCAGTGTCATGTTGTCGGGTTTTACCTGGTTAAACAGCATTACAGCTGAAGTCACTGACATAAGTACAGATGGCGCAAGAAAGCCCAGACGCTGTCAGTGCCTCTGCACGCTTTTTTCGATTCACTCTTTATGGTAGTTTTTTCACTACAGATGTAACATATATTAGGGAATTTTCCACTTTTAAACCTAGTACAACATATTTTTGGCCACAAAGAGGAGTTTGGTTGCGCCTTTCCCTTTCTGTTTTGGATAAAAGTAAGGAGACGTTGTTTCAATTCAGTTCAACTCAATTCTCAGACAACCTGCAGGTACGTTTCACGTTTGAGTGACAGACATTGCAGCATCAGCAGCAGCATCACACAGACTACCAGCCCAGTCTCACTCCCAGCTCATCACATACTAATGATTTGTCACTGCTGCTCAGCGACTCATACAGATGCACACAGCACCCATTAGCAGCTGAAAGCACCCCAGCGGGTTTTTTGGTGACTTCAACAATCTTCTCAGCTCGCTTTGGATCGTCTCGTCACTTTTTAAACTACCAAAAAAAAAAAAAAAAACAAAAAAAAAAAAAAAAAACATAACATAAACAGTTGTTTATTGAACTAATCTTTGCCTCAACCTCAAGATTAAACTCACAGGAGACCTCACACCTCAATGTAACTTCAGAGACTATTTTTTCTATTTATTTGATCATCAATCGGGTTATAACTGGACTATTTCTTGGCTGGGAGCAGTAACTGGTGGTTGTCTGGCAACTTCTCCCAGCCCCAATAAATAGTGGCAGTTTTGTTTGCCAAGACATGACAGATGCTACGTGTTGGAGTCATATGCATCGTTTAAATTTAAATGTAATTAATCACTGCGTAATAGTAGTAGTTGATTATAATTCAGTACTGTTTAAAGTCTATTCTGGCAGCGTACGGCAGATCCTAAATGAAATGCATCAGATCAGAGTCATACTGATGTTAGTCTTAAAAGGGAAAGTCAGTCTTGTTCTGCAGATGTGACAGTCATCTAATTTACCCTCCACCACAATATATTCATGGTGCTAACAGACACTGTTGTGGAAGATATATGTTCCATGTAGTCTGGCGAGGTCATCGAGTTCGAACACTGATGTGATAAAATCATTATGTTCCTCCACACCAGAGGGGGGCAGTGCGGCGCTGCTTGAGCCCGGCCGTCCGACCGCTCCACTCCCTTTTCTCTCTCCTCGCTCCCTCCCTCCTCTTCCCTCCCTCGCTCGCCTCTCTTCAGTGATCACAGCAGTACTGCAGAGAGACATGCCAGCCACTTTGATCATCGCACCAGGGGAGGAGAGGGAGCGTGAGGGAGGGAGGGAGGGAAGGAGGGATAGAGAAAGAGAGAGCACATAGAGACAGAGTATCATGCAGCAGGACATCGAGGCTGATGTTGAAGAATTTGACATTTATTCTGATGGAATGGCAGGTCAGGCAGCTACTGGAGAGCTAACAGGGAGATCGAGCAGGAGGGAGTGAATGAGTGAACAAGGATGCAAAGATGAGAGAGTGAATGAATGACAGTGAATCAGAGAAAGTGATGGATTGAACAAGGACATGACAGAGGGAATTAGTGGATGAGTGAAAGTATTGTTAATTGTACCACATACTTTACTCGTGGATTAAAAGTGGTGTGTAACAGTATTATTAAACCCCACAACATGTTGCGGTACACACTGTTTGCACCCTGAGGAGGTCTCGCCTGTGCTGCAATGTGCTGCTGCATTTTCTACCACTATTAACCCAACAACATCAAGCAATGTGAGAAAATGTGCAGTATGAGATGGTGAAATTCAGGCAGATTCTGCTACAGTGGCTAGTCATTTTGATGTCTGCATATAAAACAGTCTCACGTAAATTTGTGAAACTGTCACAGAAATTTAATCTGTGGTCTATATTTCTTTATATGGACACAACAGCTGCATTTACATGGAGTCAGTGACTCATGTAAACACCTCAATCGGATGGATCCGACTCTTAAGAGGGGTGGTGTAAACCTTCCATTATCCATTCAATAGGAAAATAATAATCATGTAAACGATTAATCCAATCCTTTCTCTCTTGTTGGAATAAAATATTCTTTCTCCGCATGTCTGCCACACGTGGGGGTAGGTGATGTGTCAGGAACAAGTTTCTGGCAGGAACAGAAACAGGGTGGTGGCAAAACAGAACTTTTCTGTTAGAAACCTTACAAGAATTACAGGCGCTATTATTGTTCCCAGGATTTGATGTGGGTGAAAAATTACTGCAGAATCACTTCTTTTTTTTTTCTACTGACAGTTGGCAAACTGGAACTTCGTCTTCTTTTTCTGTTATATTTCTGACATTTCAGACGCTTCACAGCTGGTCGAACCAGTTTTTGTATGTCAAACAAAGTTACATTCTGCTTTAGATCACTTTATTTAGCTCCCATGCAAACATTTAAGTTGGAATTTCTAATCAGAATGATTTCAACTGACAGCAGTTGACGGTCCTGTGTTTGACCCATCCCCATCCCAACCACCTGTCTTTGCTGCTTTTTATACTACGTTTTTTCAGTTTTCCTTTGGAATTTATGCTGTCATGAAAAACTGGACAATTTCTGTCCATGCACACAAATCTACAGATTACAGTTTGTGACAGTTTCACAAACTGCCACGATACTGGACTGTCATGTGGTGTATGATGAGGTTATGTGCTATGGCAGTTATTCCGCTGAAAACATGGATGTATGACAGTAAAGTCCAACTCAAATCACAAAAATGACTCAGTTTTGAAGCAAGAAATCTGAGATGCACCAGAATATGCATTTACCCTCCAAGCTCTTACTGTAAGTGGGTGGATCTGTTTTATATTTGAGTGACAGCCCACCCAGCTGGGGCACTGAGACATGATGTAAACAAACTTGTTGGTAACCGGAGAGAGAATGACAGGATAAGGACATAGCTGTCAACACTGGGATTTGAAGATAACATTTTCCAGTGCCCTGCCCTGGGCGTCCCACCACATAACCATTACCATTAAGCATTTTAGACGAGGGTTAGTCTTGCATAGCCCGACTTCTCTCCACAGTGCTCAGTGCTGGGGAAAGGTCTAGGAAAATTTACAAAAAAAAATCAATAAAACAAACAAACAAAACAAACAAACAAACAAAAAAAACCCCGCCCTGCCTTGTTAGCATTTCTTTAAACCAATCACAAACGTCTTGGGAAGCGCAAAGCCCAGGGTGCAACGACGTTGCCTCTGCAAAGTTGTGAACTTGTTTTGGTGTAAACATTTGCATGTCGGGAGGCGAGCTCTGGCATGGAAATGACTACATCACTGCCAAAAAAATGGCAACAGCTGTTAGCTTGTTAACGTTCATACCATTAGCAGCACTAATTTGACGTTTTCAGTGTGTACGTTGCAGCTTGGAGGTTGTTCTTGTTTCCAGAGCACTCAGAAAATGTAGATGCAACGCTGCTTGAAACAAGCGACCACTGGCAGGCTTAAACCCGTGATGTGCATGTGGTGACTCCCGTTTGGTCAGATACTTGCACAAACCTTTAGCCCTTATGGCAGGTACTCTTGCAGGTCTCGTCTTCATCCATCCTTGCATCCTCCTTCTTCTTCTTCCACTGGCAGGTACCATTTGACTAAAAATATAAATGGTAGTCATCTGGTTTGAATTGTGCCATCAATTACACAAATGATGTTTGTCTTTATTAATATGATATCAATTTAAAAGATAAATTTTACAAGACAAGAAAGTCGCTGTTTGACATAGTAAAGTACCATTTAGTTCTGTGTGAATCGAGTCAGAAAGTTATCTTTACCTCACTTAATAACTTATGGTATCTTCAGTCATTTTATCCTGCGACTTCTGGTTCTTTTATCAGCTGGGAAGCAAAAGAAAAAGCAAGAGCTGTTGTTCACAGGAAGTCAAGATGTCACTAAAGCAACGCTTGGGCGTGCAGTCTCTCTAATTGCGTATTTTTTACAGTCTTACACATCATCAACAGTTTTACAAACAGTGACTTTGTCAACTTGTAAAATTATCTTAATTGACAAACATATGTGTAATTCATGGCACAATTGTAACAGGATCAAAACATATTTGTTTGAGTGCCCCTATAGCTCAGTTGGTAGAGCGCACACTAGTGTTTCAGATTTTTCCCGAATTTAGCCCATTTTAAATCCCGGGAATTTTTGATACATTTCCCGGGATTCCCGGGAATTCCCGTGAAACCGGAAGTCCTTAATAAAATGCATTTATGGTATGTAGATAAGTAATTTCAACTGAATAATGATAATTTATCATATAAACCATTGTTTACGAAGTCAAATAAAACATTTACAAGGAAAATAGCAACGATATAACCGTGGTATGACGTACTATCCAAATGTGTAAATGGACATGTAAATGGTCATTTAAATGGTCGTTTAAATGGTCTTTTACGTAGCAATTATTACATTCACGGCTGCGATTCAGCTGCTGTAGCGATCATAGAAGTCAACGAAGGAGCCATCTTACCGTGAATAGAGGATCTTTGTGCAGCACACGTGTCTCCTATTGGACACTGGCACACCATGTGATGGCGCACGGTTTTCCTGTTGGATACTGAAAATCGAGGAAGCATAACACAGACAGTGGAGGTGCCGTTTGAAAGGCTGAGATGTCCCCTTTTCGCCAAAGAAAAAAGTAAGTTTCTATCTATCAGCATTCCAGAAATATAAGTAAAAGATATCCAGAGGGTTAAACAACTGACGCCATGGTCGCAGAGTGGGCTAACGTTAATGTAATAGCTGCTCGTGTTGGTTAATTAGTGCCAAATGCCTCCGCTTGCCAGCCTACTATATTAAAATATTTCTTTCTATATGCGCAGAAATATAGGCCTATACGTAAAATGTATTCAACAAGAAACAACATATATTAGAGAAAAAATGAGACATTTTACACAGATTTTGCATCTTTATTTTTTTTTATCTCATTCCCGTGTAATATTTAGCAAAAAAATAAATAAAAAAAAAATCAACCTTTGGGAGGACGGTCCCGCTGGCATTTCCCGGGCGAGAAATGACACGTACACATCCCGGGATCCCGGGAAACCGGGATCCCGGGATGTAACCCTAGCGCACACCCCATGTACTGAGGCTGTTGGTCTTCTGCAGCGGCCGCCGGTTTGACTCTCCTCACTCTACCCCCTTTCCTGTCAGCTGTTACTATCAAAATAAAGGCAAAAGCCCCCCTCAAAAAATCTTTTAAAAAGATTCTGTCTCTTGCCATTGACTACCATTAAATTTTTTTACGAAGCAAGGTCCCATCGTGGTCCACCGGAAGGGAGAGTTGACATGTGAATAAGGAAAAAGAACTTTTCGAGGGGGATTCTTCTGTCTGTTAAGGAGTTCAATGAACGACAGTCTAACCTTCTCATTTTTGCTTTTTCTGTTTCTTACTAAAATGCCTCAAATCTTGATATGGGCTCACCACTTGATTCCACTGGGCACAGCTGCGCCACGTTCTGGCTTCGCCGCGGCCCCCATTGCTGATCATGGCCATTCTAGACAATGTGCCCTTTTGCAAGAACTGCTTGTACGAGCAGATTTGTTCTTAAGTGGTGCATACGAGTGATTGAATTTGTGGTATTCACCAGTTTTCTTGTGTTTTGAATTTTCTTTCAGATACAAACACAATACCTGGTCAGGACCTGTTGCAGAGTCATGTGCAGTCAGTCTGCTGTTATCCAAACCAAAGTTTTTCATTAATGACTGTATAATTCATCAGTTTGAAGACATTTTGAGTTTGAAAAATAAACTACTCCTCATAATTATGTTGACATGGTCCTGTTTGGCTCTATTTCAAATTATAATATGATTGTAAATTTACACATAAAGCCTATCATCATTAATTTAATTATGTATTATTATTTACTGCCGGGTGTATTGACCATATGTCTTCATAAGAAGGTTTATGAAGTCACTGTCCAGGCGAACATCCTCATTTATTCTGTTGTCTATCTCCATGATGGAAACTTCCCTTTGATCCCCTCTTTTCTTGCAGTCATCGATCAGCTTGCTGGCGAGACTTTTTTTTTTCCTGTAAAGCCATTTTCATATCGAGAGATTTCTTCTTTATTTCAGAGACAGTGCGACTCTCATCGGGTGGCACGGCATTAACAGCACCCTTGGCTTTAGCAGGTCACTTAATTTCACTGCTGATGCTGTTAAATCACAGATTTTCTTTTATGGATCCCTGAAAGCTCATGAAGTTCTTCTTTTTACTCTTTGATGCCGTTTTCAGGGCAGGAAGCATAGTCTTATATGGTATTATTAGAGCATTATTTATGCTAATTTACAAGTCTGATGCACATGCATGCAAATACGCACAAACAGATCATTTACACAGGTATCTGAAGTTACGAGCATTTGCTAAATCTGACGTGACATGTTCGTACGAGCCATTCATACACAAAAAAGTAAGAGAAATTTGAGATAAGAATACAAAAATGTTCTTGCATGAGGTTCAATGTTTGTTATTCCATCAGAAGCTGGTCTAACTAGATGCTGTTTTTAAACCAAACATGATACAACACAGACTCATTCTGTTCCCTACGGGGGGGTTCAATTTTTATTCGTCATCAGGACTTGATGCATCCAAGTTCAGAATCATTCAGTTTTGGCACCTTGAAAGACATTACGCTTTTTTTAAATTTCCCATTTACAACAACACAACGCAAAACCAAAGAACAAGAAAAATGAGACAAAGAAAAGAGACTAAGGCTGTGTGAGAGTTCAAAGGAACCGAGAAAATAAAAAGTAAATGAAAAGGCAAGATAAGATTTTCTTCTGTTAAAAAAAGCATTGATACGTTCTCCAAAGTTTGTTCTTTTTGTTTCAAGCGTAATGAAGCCCCGCCCCAAATTACCCACTCAAAAAAAAAAAAAAAAAAGAAAAGAAAAATTGAAATAGACACAGTACTGTAACATTAATTTCTACTTTGTCACCCCACTGCCCTTACATGGTATCATTGTTCAATTGTTCAAAACATAGGTTCCTTAAAAGCAGATCGGATGATTTTTGATTAGCATGCATGTAAATTCTTAATTTTTTGGAGTCACTTAGCTTCACCTCGCTGGTAGCCATGTTCTCTCATGTACTACTTTGTGTCTTTGGCAGTAGTGACGTCTCATTGTCCACAGTCTTCTTCAAGTTTGCTGAGAGATCCTCCATTACCCAGAGTTCTCTCTTCACTCCGCCCCTTTTGTGGAGCAAAAAAAGCGAGGTCAACTTTTCACCTCTGGTTGACCCTGAACAACGATGGCTGCCAGGGTTTCGGCGGAAGGCCAAAAGATTTTTTTTTTTTTGTCGTTGTAAAAGAATGTAATGATGTGTCTAATACTAACCAATATCAGTTTATCAAGTAGGCTGAAGCCTTTGCCCGTCAAATGAGCCAGTCACGATGAATCCTCCGTCTTTGTTTGGTTTCCATGACGACTTGATTTAATTTCACTTGTAGATTACTTTGTTTTCTTTTTTTCTTGTTGATATATTTGCGCCAGGGAAGTCTAGTCATGATTTATTAACATATATATTCATATATTTATATATAATCAATACATATATTAACTTATGTATTTTTTCTTTTTTTTTTCTTTTTTTGCGGCCTGAATTGCTCCCTGCTAAAATCCCACACCGCAATGGTTCACAGTATTAATGCGAATAAAGAATGAAATCAAGAAGATACAGCAACTAAAGAAAGGAGTGGGGTTTAAGGGAGGTTAGGGTGTGTGTGTTGGGGGGGCTCGTGGGATGGAAGTGCGAGGGCGGGATCATAGGCGGGGCCGAGGGCTCAACTACGCCCCCTTTTCATCAGACTGAGGAAGAGTAAAAAATATAAAGTTCACCTTTTAACGGGCAGTCTGGCCCAGCCCACCACTCCACGGTTCCACAGCCCCGAGACAGACCACCTGCCACCCCCCCTCCCGACTCCTCTTTCCCCATCCTCCCCCTCAAATCTTTACAAACATGTTCAAAACTTGTTAAACAATGGTAGATGGGAAAATCATGCATGTTTCTTTTTTTATGCATTTTTTCTCTGTTTCCTTTTTTTTAAACAGAAACTCAGTGATCATCTGAGGTGCTGTGGAGCGCTCAGAACTTCCCTTCTGTCGCGTACCCCTCACTCCATCTATCCATTTAAGCCTCTTTCCGTCTCCTTACACCATGATCTGTCTTTTGCCGCCTCCCCCCAATTTCCCTCTGATTTTTTTCAGTGTCTGAGGTCTCTCTGTCAGTTTCATACAGGAGTGGTGCGTCGGTTGGCGGTGTTGCTGTGGCCGCCTGAGTCTTTCAGGTCCTTCTGGATGCAGTTGTGGACCTGCAGGAAGTTGTGGTCCCTCTCCGTGGAGTTATAGGTGGCTGTCGGGGTGCCCGTTTGGCCCTTGGGCAGCGTGTACATGGACAGCTCGGTGGAGGGCAGCGTCCCGAAGGCCTTCAGGCCCACTGGTGATGCCTCGCGGGAGTGCGAGGGATCCGTGGAGCGGGACGAAGAGCGTGAGCGGCGTCGATAACGGTAGCGGTAGCTGGGGATGCGCGTGATGGCCGCACCTTGGAGGTAGTCGGCGGCCCGCGCCCCCACGCGTAGCTCCCGATGGCGGTCGATGAACATGTGCACGGCCAGCACGCCTACCATCTCGGCCATGATGAAGGAGAGGGCGCCGAAGTAGAAGGACCAGCCGTAGGAGTAGCTGTTCTTCTTGGAGTCACTCTTGGAAGGGTCCCCAGCATTGGCTGATATGTACACAATGATTCCTATGATGTTGCTCAGGCCTGGGACAGGGAAAGAGGGAGAGAGATTAGATCAAAACTAAAATACAGCCAAACTGTTACTCAAGTAGGCCCACACATGACAACTACCAAAGTCATCACAGTCATTATCTTTGTCAGCTGAAAAAAAAAATACAATGTAAGAATCTAGGAGTGGTTCACTTTTTGAACAAAAGCACTCGTGATTTTACCCACAGGTACAGAATAAAAAGTTCGGTTTAAGGACAAAACTTCAGTCAGATAGTGTGACTCATTCATACTATTCATTGGGCCTCTACTCCACACTTTACAGAAGCAGACAGAAAATCAGAGAGCCTTCATCAAGTTGATAAAATAAGAATGAATATACTGCATGTGTATCCTTTGTGATTCACACCAATCAAGAATTTTTCTCCTGTGATCCACGTACTTGTGCACAACTCCCATGTTTCTAAAGCTCATGCTGTCTCATGAGTCACTGGTATCCACATGAGGTGTGGACTCGAGTCACATGACTTGGACTACAATCAGAATTGAGTCACAAATTTGATGACTTCAGACTCAACTTGACAAAATCAAAAAAGACTTGCAACTCGACTCAGACTTTAACACCACTGACTCATGACTTCACGTGGACTTGAGCTTTTTGATTTTCAAGTCCACATTCAGTCATGTTTTAATCAATATAAAATGCACTCCAAGAAGGAATAAATTGTGTCTGATGTTTTTTTTTTTTGTTTGTTTGTTTTTCAAAATAAGCTCAAAAGCCTTGTTAATAGTTCATCCCAAAATTAAAATTCATTATCTACTCACCCTTGTGCTAATTGAAGGTCGAGTTTAGTTTTTTAGTCCACAAAACACTGCTGGAGGTTCACAGGAAAACAGTGTAGCAGAGTTTCCCAAACAATGGAAGTGAATGGTGACCAGTTTTAAAATGTAAAAAAGCAACAGAAAAAAACATGAAATGCCTTCATACTGCTTGTTTGGTGTAATCCAAGTCTCCTAAAGCCCCGACATGCCATGTTGACTTGAAAGACATCATTTACACCATGTTTTTAGCCTAAATCTCCACTGCAGATGCTTAGCTTGGAACTATGTTCATGTGCACATGCACACTGTCTGATTTTGTGTGGTGTGATGGTGTGCGGTCAGCATGTTTGAGCTTTAGGAGACTTGGATTACGCCAGATAAGCAGTTTGGAGGCATTTTATGTTTTTTTGAGGGGGTTGTTTTTTCTGTTTGAAAACTGGTCACCATTCACTCCCATTGTTTGGGAGATTCTGCAATGCTGTTTTCTTGTGAAACTCCAGAAGCGTTTTGTGGTCTAACAAAATAAACCCAACCACCAATCAGCATGGGGATGAATAAATGATTCATTTTTGGGTGAACTATCCCTTTAAAATGGCTTACATCTAGCTCTACGCCTTGCCTTCATTTAGTATTCAAGATAAATAATAATAAATATCCAGATGGCCCCTGCCCTCTCCACACACCCTACATCCCCTGACCCCCACCCCCAATTGTAAGTAGCTGCACCTGGCTTCTCCTCTGTTTTGCCAGCTAATCATGGTAACTAGCTACATCTGTTTTCCCCTGTGGGCTGGCCATTCCTGCTAATTATATCTGTAGCACCACCCCTCAATTAATGGGATTGGATCTTTTTTTATGACATCATAATCCCAGCCTGACTGAATCTGTTTTTTTTTAAACTGCCCTTTCTTACTGTAGGAAATGTTCAGACATGGCGTTTACTGCTTATTTCACTCCTGATATGTCTTGCAACACATGAAAGTGAGCAAATCAAACTCAGGGAACATTAGCAAAACAGATATGTGTTTTAACTATTACTGGTTATGCTCACCGACAAAAAATAAAATGCTTACAAAAGCAGAAACCGGAGATGAAGAGTCAACTCTTCAGCTTTGACTGCTAGAGTCAATGGCATTAAAAACTTTTTAAAAAAATCAAGGTTCACTTTTCTTGTTTAGTGAAGGAACCTGCCTTATTCTCATCTCTTTTCCCCACAGCTCTCTCTCCATCTTTGAGATGCAAATTGGGGTTAATTCAACCTTACATTTATTTCTCACTTTAAATGTCTTTCTCTGGATCTCTCTAGTGCACCCTCCCCAGCCTTTCCTACCTGCAACTATGTTCAAATTCACAGCCAGTCTCTCTCATCTGTCTCACCTTTACTCTCAGGCAGACAGACAAAAGGACAAATATGCAGATAAAGAGTAAAAACAATCCTGTAAAAAGAGCGAAAAGCAGAGAGAGGTGCGAGGCCTGTGAGGGCCTGATTGAGATGGATCAGAGCAGAGGAGTATCAGGGACACCTTATTTTTAGAGTGTAATCCCAGTGGCCTCCTCTTAGCCTAGCAACAGGGCGAGAGAGACAGACACAGCGAGATAGAGAGTGAGAGAAACAGAGAGAACTGCATCTCTCACTTCTGACTTGGAGGGGAACTAGTTATCTAGCGCAGCACAGTAGGCCATGGCCTAGAACCAGGGTACAAATACACACATGCATGCACACACAAAAAAACACAAAAATGCTCTGGCAAAACGGCAACCTGCGCTATCTTTGTCTCCCTAGTTATGTCCTGAGGCCATGGTTGAATGGTACGCACACGTCAAAAGCTACGCAACACATCACCTGGTGGTCAGTGAGTGCCATTGTGGCTTCGGTTGCCTCTAAAATAGGACGTTTTCAATTTCAGATGTTCCACAAAACAGGCATTTGAGTCTCTTTAATATGCTCCAATACTGTTCTGTCTCTTGTGTTATCCTCTACTCTTAATTTTTTTCCCCTCAACTCTGTGTCCTCATTTTCTTTTATACACTGCTGAATAACTTTTTTTTTTTAATAAAAAGGGGTCAAAGGGGTCCTTCATGAGACATGACTGGATGGAGGAGTGTACTATTGAGTCTCCAGTTAGTCAAATGAAAAAAAAAAAAAAGTTTTTCTTTAACTTTTAATCCTTGTATCCTGACATTAAATCTGCTCTTATTGGAACAATGGCTCAAATGACTGTGTGTCACGCCCCTCTGCAACTCATATCGCGCAAACAAGACTTTCTCCCTTAAGCTTACATTGTAAAAGAAGCAGCTGTAACATGGTAGATAAATATTTTTCACATTATTCATGTGCACATGCACACTGTGTGAACCAGGTGTGTGTGGTTTCATGGTGTGCTTGCTCAAGTGAACGACATGTCGGGGCTTTAGGTGACTTGGATTACACCAGAGGAGGCATTTTGTTTGGGTCGGGATCCTCTTGAAAAGTGGTCACCATTTACTTCAATTATCTGGGAGATTCTGCAACGCTGTTTTCCTGTGACACTTTGTGTGAAAAACTAAATTTGGGCCTCAGTCAGCACGCAGGTGAGTAGATAACAACTGAATTTTCATTTTTGGGTGAACTATCCCTTTATTACATCCATGCATGAGACACACCAGGCTTTAAATTTACATGTTTTTATATGCTTACAACTGAAGCAGCCATCTCAGCTTTCTTGACAACCACCAGACTCCATGGAAAGAAGTCTTTTTACCTCACAGGTCACAAGAGGTATAGGAGTTTGTGTTTGGGTTTATTAGTTAGTTTGAGTTATTGTTTGATTTTGGTGTGACCTTGGTGTTTTAACATGTTTGGTCGAGTCCAAACTAACATTTCTTGCTGCGGACTGGATTAGCAGTAGACTGGCAGTTTCCACGTCCTGTGAGGGAAAATGGCTGTGGCTGTGAAGAGAGCAAAGACGGCAGCTTCATTTCACTGTTAGTAAAGACTGTCTAACAGCAAAGTGAAGCGTGGAAAATGTTCTAAATATAGTGTACACTTAAACCAATACTGATTTCAGCCAGGTTAAAATCACTGTTTGTGTTAAAGGAGAGATATAACAGCTTCAGATCATTGTTTTGGCTTGATGACCTGGAATGTTACTGTTTTGGTTCACTCTCACAAAGCTGTCTTTGCCCATAATAGACACCTGTTTTCAGGGAAAAAGCTCCTAAAACTACCGCCAAGCACTAATCGACACACAGACCAGGTTAGAGACTACCTTGTGAACATAATGAAGCATTTAACAGCAAAAAAACAGGAGTTGGTGGTGACATAACAGCTAAACAAGGAATAAACATCGGACCTATAGTGATCAGGTGGCCAGAAACATGACACTAAATAAATGCTAATGTTGCTCAGTGAAATAAATAAAAAATAATACAACTTAGCACTAGAAAACTTTGTAAAGTGATAGCCAATATGTCAGTATTGTTACAGCTTGTTTCGCTGCCATCAGTTGGCCAAAAAATCAATGAGTGCAGGTTTAAGGGTAACATCTTTGTATTGTCCTCTGTCCAGTTTTCTATCAGTTCCATCCATTCATTTGACAGCACCCAAAGAAAGATATGTTGATTCCAAAAAAAATTGATTTTCTGAAGATGCGCTCCATCATATATACTTCTACCCTCCTTCTATTCTTCCCTTTTTCTACTTCCTTTCACCCTTTCTTTCATCCATACTGATCCTCTCTTTCCTCTTCCTTCTACCTTCCACTTTTTTCCATATTTGTCCCCCCTTTTGTCTCTTTCTCCCTCACTTTTTTCCCCTCTCACTTTCACTTTGACATCTCCTGCTTATCCTGCTATCTTCCTCCGCTCCCTCCTTCCCACACCCTCCCTCGCCTCCTTCCTCTCCTTCCCTTCCCTTCGTACCTGCGGAGACAAAGAGGATGCCGGAGCTGAGGATGATGTTGTGGCGTGACTTGTAGAACTCGCTGGCGGCGATGCACAGCCCCCCCATGAAGAGCAGGATCACACTCAGGATGGGGAAGATACTTGAGGCTCGTACGGCGCCTGGACACACACACACACACACACACATCAAGTAGAAAAATAACTGTCATTGTCATAATTACCACCACTGGACACATGCTAAAGATATTATTATCATTATTACAAATAGCCTAGTATGACAGCTGAATGACCAAATGCTCAATGACATGGATGGAAGACCTTTAAAGGAGCAATATGCAACAGTTGTTCATGCAAAAGTGAGTTCTGCACTCCTAATAACAAGTTGGAGCCATAAATGGTATATCAAATAAGTTGAAATCATATTTAATTCATGATCTATGGTTGCAGTGCGTTGTTAGTATTATATCATTTTGTATCTTGACTACTTCCTTTACATTATTACAACAAATTTACTTGCAAATTTCCACCTTTCCGTCTCCTGCCTCTTTTCTTCCTTCTCTATCTGTATCAAAGATCTCTCCTCCATTGTGCAGTGTGTCCGTCTTGTTCTATCAGTCCCCTCTCCATCGCTCTATCACTCCATCTCTCTAACTCTCCGTCTGTCGCTGTCCTCTTTCCCTCCCCTATCAGTCTGTCCATCAGCTGTCTGTCTGTTTGCCCTCTGCGTGGCTGATTTGCTGATTGGCCTCAGGGTTGTCATGGTGCTGCCGTGGTCACGGAGCTCGATCTGGCTTCTGAGGCGACCAAAGTCACATTCCTGAACTTTTGGCGGTTTCCATGCCGATTCAGTTTCCTGCATAATTCTGCTTGTCCTGTCGAAAATAATCATATTCCTCCTCTCACCTGTCATTATATATCTCTCTCATTATTCGTAAGAACACAAATGGATACGTCAGACAAAATAATTATTAAAGCTATATTCATCAGTTTTGTTAGCTCAGTTAATGTCACATCCTCACATGACCAAGACAGAGTAGGTTGATTGCAAATGACTCCCAAAATGACATATTTACCCGGTAGAGTGTGCCAGCGGCGTCAGGCTTACTGGACCTTAACTATGTTACATATGTCATGTGACACGTGCCATAAAACATGGTTAGCATTGTAAAATGGTCACAGTTGGGTAGGTTTAGGCAACAAAAACACTTCATTAGGTTTAGGAAAAGGTCATGCTTTGGCTAAAAATGAAATATGTTACGGATGTCACATGACAGAAATCATGTACATAACAAAACTGAAGTACTGTAACTTAAACTCCTCTTCAACATGCGGACTGACGAGGATGGGCTGCGAGATGTCAGTATGGTTTTCCTACATATGCACATTGCAAAACTATGCCATCAAACTAAGACGTCAATGCTGGAATCACGGCGGAGAGGAAGAAGTTTCCAAAGCTTGGCTCCTTTTCACAAAGATGCCAGCAGTGCTATTTGTAATATCTGTAAAATGATCATGTCAAGTAAGGGTGGAAGCTCCAGCGATATGCTGACACTGATGCTGATCTTTGTGCACAACGTGGACTTGAATTGCAGGAATGCTATGTGTGTGATGCTATAAGCAGCACGTCCATTAAGGAGGGTAAAGATCCTGTCATAATAACATCAGCACCATGCATGCAGGCAACATAATTTTTCTTTTTTTTGAGAAAACCTAAATGAAAACAAATACTGTACAAATATTCTCTCTCATTCCATCCATTGTGGACGATGACAGACAGACTGTTTGCTACAGTTAGCTTCCAGGCTACAGCCAGCTCGACTCTCCCATCATCTCTCAGCCAGAAAAAAACCCTCTAACCCAAATTAAACAGTGGTTAAACAGAGGAGCTTTTCCACACCTGAGTCACATGCTTGGTTTTTTTCCAATCTGTTTCTACACTGTGTTCAGACTCATAATAAAACACTTGTGTTCATGCTGAAAACCTGTGTGCTTTCCCCACAGAAAATGATCAGGAATCAATGAGAGGACCGATAAAGAATCTGAACGATAAGCACTATCTATAATGGCACTGGTATCAATAAAGTCCACTCAATTCCAATATCAAGTGACATTTGATGGTTGCTAATTTATGCAGCAGGTTGCAGAACTAAACTCTAGGTTGCGATGAAGCCTCAGTGAATTACCCACAAATATTTGAATACTTTCTTCAACCTTGTGTCATTATATCTTTCATTCTTTTCTCAAATGTGCATAGACAACGACAGGAGGGGATACATCAGCCACTGTCTATTCCCTTCCAACCTCCAAGGTCTCAAAAGTCAACTTGACCAGCAAACGAGTGTTGAGCAGTTGCAAGCGTGCACTCTTGGTTTTTATCTGCATGGGTTTTCAGACAGGCAGGGGTTTGCACTTCAATTACAACTGGGCTACCTGCTTGAAGGTGTGTCTTTTAACTGAAGACAAACTCAAGGAGGTTTAAGTTGAGCAGCTATATAGCAGAGGATAAACCGTTCATGTACGTTTCTGGAATAAATGCACTGTTTCCTTAAATTCTTCACAAAAAAAGTCCTGTGTGTTTCATTATTTAAACACTTTTATTATGAAGCAGCGCAAACAGGAAATGTTTTCATTCATCTCGGTGCAGCTCCGCACACTCGGCATGCTGCAAGTGATAATGAAATGCATTTTGGCGCGGTGTGATTTGGCTCGGCGCAGATTTTATAAAATCGGTGTATCAAAAAGTATTTTCAGGACACCAGTATCAAAGCCAACGTCTCGGTACCTGTACTGGTGTTGAAACTTTTTGAACGATACCCAGCTCTAATTAGGGATCAGCCTTACACCATCTAGCTGCTCGTGTTTCTTTCCCTATCAAATGTTGTTGTAGTGATGTGTTCCCAGTGTACAATGTCATCTTAACTAATAGAAATGATACCAATGAACCAAGTTAAAGTAAATTTACAGTAAACTGTAAGAAATCAGAGTTACCCTTTGACTGCCTTGCTCAAGGGCACCTAAAAATGGCTGCTGAAGAAAGAAACAGCATGTCGCTGGTGCTTGTCCTTGATCTTGTTTCCAATTACGAAGATAAATCTCCATCTCATTTTTCCTTCCTTTTCTGTTTTTACTTTTTTCTTACTTTCTTCTTTCCATCCCCGTATCTCTCTCTCTCTCTGTACTGTGATGTTTCCATTCACCGAAGCAGATCAAATATTAAGGTGACCTCAGAGTTGGCACTGCACCAAGCTTCCCCTCCTCCTCCTCCTCCTCTTCCTCCTCTGCCTCCACCTACTCCTCCTCCATCGTATTTGTTTTAACCCCATCTCCTCTTCTTCATTGACATGTGCTGTCAGTGCAAATTGTCTTCAAGGTGGAAACCCCCCCTCACACAAGCCACATACTGTATGCACACACAGACACACATATCTTTTTTTTCCAGAGTAAGCGGAAATGCCTCCTGTCACACACACGTGTACACACACTTGTACACACACACCTGTGCTACACTTGATTTATCCCTCACTCGAGGTGAACACACTGCTGATGTTAACAGACAGGCACACACACACACAGAGTGCATTCTATCCCGGACAGCATGTAATATATGGCAACAAGCTTGTATTTTGTAATCAAATCTTTATTGACCATTTCCCAACCCCCACCCGCCTTCAGTACTGTTGTTACACCTGTCAAGCTTTGCATTTCAGCCACAGCATATATAGTTTGCATTGACAGCAGTGGCACATTAGCCACTCAAAGTTCATAGTAATTTTAAAAATAATGTTTCTTTGATTACAGAGAGAAATAAGAACGAAATAGGTTTCTCATTTTTACCTGCCGACTGATTTTGTCAGCTAGTCGGCTATAGCCTGTTTAATAAATTAATGTAACATACTGCGTGAGTTTGTTGAATCTTCTTTGGCTGATTTTCTTCAGTCGACTCATTTGAGGCAGGTATTGGTATCTCAATTACGACAGGGCTACCCACTTTATGAAGCAGCAAAATCAGGAAATGCTGGGTTGTTCATCAGCAGTAACTTAACACAACTCCTAACATTAAGCACTGAAATAAAGCAGATACCTGAATGTACAAGCAGCGATACAGAGATATTCAGGCAACATTTACATGACAACGGTTTTGCTAAAAAGTTTTTACTTTGCATCTTAAAAAAGTTCAGCGATAGAGACGACAGTGTTGTCGAAGATGATCCCTGTGCACATGGATCCGCAAAAATGACTGGAAATGCTGTAGTATGCATAGCAGGTCAGTAGTTGGCAGTTTGTAGTGAAACACCACAGAATAACACACCAAACACTTTCTTCTACAGAGCGGTGAGTACAAACAAACAAGAAGATAATGGTAAATGCATGCACGAAAACAGATAAATTTGTTTGGAATCGTTTCTTCTCAGGCGTGACGTCACAAAAGATGATAATGGTAAATGCATGCACGAAAACGATAAACGCACCAAAAAAAAAAGAGTACAGTTTTATGATGAAAATGTTGTTGTGTAAATTTGGATACCGCAAAAAAAACTGAGATCTTAACACACTCACACTTTTAAAAATGCCTTTCTCTCTGTCTTCCGCACACTCATGAGTTGGCTCTCACAAGTTGACCACAGCGATCAGACATCACTGCAGCCCATTTGTAGATGAGTCAGGTGCCCTTTGGCCTCAGTCTGGACGTGGTCCATCTTGGGTCAGGACTCGACATAGGTTTCGGTGCATCATAAGTGGTAAAGTAAATGCCAGTCAGTACGGCAAAGCCAAAAGTGCCAATGAAAAAGCCCCACAGGAGGTTTATAGAGAATCAAAGTGAAATCAGGACTTCATGTCCTGTTCAGGAGGTAATAAAACTCAGTGATTTTGATATTTCTTTTTTTAGCAGTCTTTAATGCCGGGTTACAAATTCACAAAATTTTCCAATGGTCACTGTTCAGATTATGACTGTAGAGTCATTATCTTACATGTTGCCCTGAGACCAGCCATCACTTGCCATCTTTCACAACATGCATGATGTCACTGGGAAGGAAGCGTTCAGGAATGACTTCCAGGAACAATAATGTAAATTAACAGTGGTGGTATGTATGTATGTGTGTATGTAAGTGATGGTGACCTTTTATCTGTTTCATATTTGGCCCTCACAGCACCAACAACATCATTCCACTTTTGTTCTGCTATGTTTACACTATGCTATGTGTGCACGGAACAGCGTTCTGTGCTCCTACAGGTCAATGTTTGGAACAAATCGTGGAATTCGTCATGGAAGACAAAAAAAATTCTAACCTGCTAGGTCTTTTTGTTGGGACATTGTAGGGCATCACCGATGCAACATTAAAACGGAAACAATTATTGTGTGGATGAATAACAGGACAATACAGAAAAGGCAACTGTGTGGGGGAAGCTAAAATTGACAAAATACAGGAGGATAGAGGGATGAAAGTGGAAAAGAATAGAAAAGGAAAAGTAATGAAGGCAGAAGAGGAAAAAGAAGACGAGACGAGAGGAGAAGTGAGTAGACTGCAGGCCTTCACTTCTCTGTGAAGCTGCTTTGCCTCAAGCAATCTCTGTCTCTCTCCTTCCCTCTCTCTCTCCGCTCCTCTCTGCACTGGGGCTTTAAGCAGAAGGAGTTTAAAAGGAAGAATTTTTAACCAAATGCGCTGGCCTCCAGGCGCACCCTGCCACCAAGCACATCACGGCACAGAGACGGAGAGAGGTAAGTTGAGAATGAACGAACTTCAGCAAAAGCAGTGTGAGGAGACGTCTACAGTATGACTTTAGTTTCTTTGTCGAGGATGCTTGGGCTGCTGTGGGGATTGAACCTCTGACTTCCTGGTTGTGGGATTATCTTTGTGAACTTCAGGCCATCCTGCCTCAGCATACAACACAACTTAAGCAAGTCAAACATTTCACAAAACATCTGCTGTCCAAGACACTGTTACAGCAAAAAATTCAATTCCTTATAGGCTATTTATTTTTGTCTTTACCTGTTCTGAAACTTTGCTGCTGCTTAACGTTGTATAACCTACAGAAACACCGAATCTCTAATTAAGACAAGCAAAACTATAGTTCTGTGTCAAAAACTCCTGATTGGCTACAGGTTGTTCTCATTATACAAAGCATTAAAGGGCCTATGTATAAGATTTTTTGGTGGAATATGGTGAAGAGCATGTTTTCGTAAGTGTACCATTACCTGAAAATAATAATCATCATTACGTTACGTTACGTTACGTTACGTTACGTTACATTACGTTTGACCCATACATCCACTCCAACCACCTCCTTATGTGGACTTTCTTGTTCTTTACACTACGTCACATGCTTTGACTTAGACTTGGGTTAGGTTTAGGCACCAAAATTACCGTGAACACTCACGTCACGTCACGTCACGTCACGACACGACACGTCACGTCACGTCACGTCACGACACGTCACGTCACGTGTTTATGTATATGTATTGTAATGAACTAGATAGTGTATGCAAAGATGGTGCCCACTGAGTCAAATGAAAGTTGTTCATGTGGCGCATAAGCCAAAAAGTTTTCTGGCTTCCAGGTGGATTACCTGGTTATATGGCCCACTTGCCTCCGCAGGTGAGTTCCTGCTCAGCCCATAGGCTTTGCGGTGACATCACAGATTTTTAAATGCCTTTTTTCACAAACAACAAACTACAAATATAAACCTCCATGGATTAAAAATTCATAACAGAAAGAGTCATAACTGACCTTGTATGCAGTTTGATGTGTCCTATTAACAGTTTTACAGACATTTCTTTTATAATGGTGGCTTTTGGGGTAAAATGCTTTCAGTGCCAGTGGGAATTTTTTTTCATTGTAACACCGTGAGGTCGTTGCTAACTGCTTGTACAGACCACTGTACGCCTGTTTTTCTGGTGAGGATGGTCCGTAATACCAATTCAATCATGACTATTCCCCAAAACTGTTATTTACTACATACCAGATCTGCATATTTATATTTCAACATTGTAGCTTCAGTAATGCAGTTATAGATATCATTGCCCAGTTTGTTGGAGCATGGTCATGAATTTTGAAAGTAATAAGTCAGCATTACTAGCGAGGGGATCAGCAGTTGATTGCCTGCATCTAACAATCCATGCATCATCTATTCCCATGTATCCTACACAGGGTTGCAGGGGAATTGAGGCTACAACAGCTCATATTGAGAAAGAGGCGAGGAACACCCCGGACTGGTCAACTCTATGCTAATTATCTGGATGTAAATGATTTGTAATATGCTGCAATGTGTCCCTGTTGGACGACTTATAATTTTACTAATGATATTTGGAATTATAAGACAGCTGGGAAGGCTTTACATAATACCTGTTCATACAGAAACAAATATCCAGAGAAGGGAGACGAGAACATTGATGATAATGACACTGTTGTTGGTGGTATTTCAATAATATTGGCCTTCAGTTAATCATAAATATAACTAATCATCCACTGTCTGATGATTCATCTCACAAATCATAACCTGTATATACACAGAGGTGGTAAGAAGCTGATGCTAAGCTAGTTCTTTTTTCCTTTCTGCTTACTTTTCCAGTTGAATCTCTGTGCAAATTATCAAAGTTGAGCAACACTGTGTGACATCCTGTCATCTTTTTACTATGTGAGTCAATATCTGCTGTGTGCTATGGTTCTGATACAATACACAGACAGAAGGCAGAGCACACACACACACACACACACACAAACCTTTCTTTCCTCCTTCTCTCAAACCTCTTTCCTTTTTCATTCTCTCTGTTACACTTTCACCCTCCCTCCATTTCTCCCACCGCTTGGTTGGTTCTGCTGCAGTGGTGTGTGTTTATATCGGTGTGTGTGTGTGTGTGTGTGTGTGTCTCTGGCTGACTTATGGTTTCATTAGCTGCGGCAGAGGAGAGCCTTGTAATTGTGGCTGAATTATAGAGGTGGGGGTGGACACCACCATGGGAGCTCCCTGGGTTCACACACACTCTCTCTGTCTCACACACACATACCTACACATGCACACTTCGATGCACACACACAAACTACAGTATGGTGCACCATTACTTTATAACACACACACACACACACTCACACATCAGCTCAACAAGCTACAAAGTGAACACACTCATCGATCAGCCTCCCACCCACTCACTTGCTCACTCTCCCGCTCCAAAGTGGGGTGTTTCCCATACACACTGTACACTACCCACGCAGGAACGATCTGCTCCCTCTCTCTTTCTCTCTCTCTCTCTCTCTCTCTCACACACACACACACTCATCTAACTTCTTACTCACACACACACTCTTCGCCCACGTGGGAGAGCCCAGCAGCAAAGAACATGTGGTAGTGGGAACTTAGCAAAACAGCTACAGGGGAATAACTAACCGGTGTGAGTGTGTGTGTGTGTGTGTCCATGTAAAGCTGACAGCTGACGTGTTCACCAGTGGAATCGTTTTTAGAAAATGAATCTTATTTAGAGGGCAAAAACGCACACACCACACCACCAGGCAGATGTGTGTTTGCACGTGTAAGTGTGTTTTTGTATGATTGTTGTACACAGGAGGGTGCTTGTGCAGCCTGCCAGTCATTATCATGCCGTATTACTCATTTAAATCGTGATATGCCTCCATGTCACAACTCGGCACCCAAAAATAGCTGCGGTGACATCAGTGAGTCGGATGACGTCATCATCAGTGGGTGACGTCACGTGCCTCCTCCCGATCCGGAGTATTAGCATTATATACAAGGATCCAGCGGTCTAATTATAGCAACGGCAAGACTGCGCACCGCTTCCACTTCAGAGTGTTCAGAACAAATCAGGACTCTGTCTGTGTGTATGTATGTTCTTGTATTGCCATCTTTGCGAGGACCATGTCCTCATGAATGAGGACATTTATGTGAAGTGAGGACATTTTGGCCAGTCCTTATTTGTGCACTGTTATAAAGTAACTAAATACATTGTAATATTGCACATGGTCTTAAAAATCGTATATAATTTTGATGAATACCGTACTATAAAATAAGTTGTTGAACTACTCCACAATAATTATCTCCACCCCCTCCAGCTACTGTACAGTATTAAAGGACCAGTGTATAGAATTTAGTGTCATCTAATGGTGAGCTTGCAAATTGCAAATACCTTGTCTCACCCTCCCCTTCCAAGTGTGAAATACATCCTACAGTGGCTGTGAAATTTATGAAAAATGTGAAAGTCAGTATCTAGAGCCAATGATTGGCTTATTCATCCTGGGCTACTGTAGAAACATGCCGGTGTAACATGGTACCTCTCTGTAGATATAAATGGCTCATTCTAAGGTAACAAAAATGGGCAATTATACTCTTCTGAAAACATTCTAATGAATGTTATATTCCATTTTTGCCATATTCTGCTAATGTATATCCTTATTTTTGTATATGCTGGACCTTCAAAGCAACAGTAATAGTATTTCAACAAAAAAATAATGTACAGTATATAATAAACAACAATCTGAGAGGGCCTTTTGTGCTTTTACTTTTGGCATTAAAAAAATATTGAATAATACTGCTATTTCTGTAGTTCAGTAATTAATTTGATTGCAGAGTATTTATTTATAATAGAATATTTTTGCATTCTGTTATTTACTTACAGGTTTTCTGTAGAGTTTGCTTGTGAAAAGAAATTCACTCCTTGATGTCTAAAGCTCAGTTCAGACTTAAGATTTCCAATGAGAAAGTGAAGTCTGTGAATCTGCCAGTTTACACCAATGTGACTAAAGAAGATGGTTTACTGTCTCCATAGCGACAACTCTCAGTACTTAGATTCTAATTGCCCACTTTTCAGGCTTTCTTGTAGCTGTATACTTTTTGTAGTGCCTTAAAATATGAATAAGCAACATGATAGTGAGTTACTTGCTACATTTATTGTATGGATGAAATGGCAAAAACATAAAATGTGTGAGAAAGAGTGAACTGAGCAGAATAAAGGGCAAATTTTAAGCCTTGTGTCATACAGACATGGCTGTTCCTCAAACAAATTGATGAGGCAATCCTCGAACTCTGCCATTACTGATAGTTTGTAGCTGACTTATCCAGCTGACTTTGTTGTTGGCTTTCAGCTGATTGGCCATTGACACAGGTGAGGTGTCTTACAGTCTAAAACCAGCTAACGGCAACTTGAAATCATTTACCAGCTTGAGTCAAACAGAGATAAGAGTTCACATTGCTGCAACTCTCGTGAAGCATTTGCAAAGCTAAATTTTTAAATATTCTAAAACCTGCATTTTTAATGCCCAAGTTTACATCAGCTAGCAGCCCTTTCCTCATTAAGGAACTGTTAAAAAAAAGGCCTGACTACTTCCTCCACCTCCACCACTTGTTAAGGTTGAGGTTTGGCAGTAGTTGTGATGGTTGAGGTTAGGGGCTAAGGGATACATTTTTTCAGTGAGGGTCCTCACGAATATATTAATACAGACACATCTGTGTGTGAATGTGTGTGTGTGTGTGTGAGAGAGAAGAGAGAGAGGAGAGAGACTGTGCCTTGTTCAAGCCAGTTAGGGCCAGAGCTGAGCTGTTAGCCATATCTAATCCCATTCAACAGCTCCATGCATGATACGACACAAACACACACATGCCACACACACACACTTACACCTACAAAAACACACATTCACACACTGTGTGTTATATACTTCACACCCCTTCTATCTAACCCTACACACACAGGCACTGTTCTATCTATTCTGTTACACACACACACGCACACACAACACAACCATGCAACATGCACACGATGGCCGACACATACCTTTAGTGATAACCGAGTGTTGTGCAGTTCACATAATTTAAATTAAACCCCAAATACACATAGTTCGTTTGTTTTTGAGTCTGAAAACACTCTTTAACATGTACACAAAGTCTCACAGATATGTCGAAGACACATCTTAACCCACAAATCTGAATCTGAATTCCTGCGGTGGATGTGTAATGGCTGTCACATAACAAATAACAGCTCTGGTTTCAAGGACAACAGAGGTTCATGTGCAATAATAGCAGACAGTACAAGAGATATGTTGGACATCAGACTATAGATCAAAACTGGCTTATGTAGGACATCACAGAGTCTCAGCAGTCTGAGGTCAATGTTATGTCTTTGTATCATCTTTGTTTTCTGGAGAGTTTGTAATTTTATTTCCATGCCATCACAGTTTTGTTGGAATAATTGGTGTGGATAAAATGAAAGAGGAAACCTTTGTTGTTTTGGTGCAATCCAATTGTCGGTCAAAATATAATTTGGCATTTGGGTAAATTGTCCAGTGTCAACATTCTCCACTTACCTGGTCATTCTATGATTGTGATAATAAAGTATATTGATTAGACAGGACAGTTGCTGGTTGTGTTTACTAAGTGTTAATTGTTTCTGCCAGTTTCAATTTGAATGTAATGTTTGTGATTTTGCCTCATGTACATTTTTGTATTCTGTTTCTCCTCCGCTGACCCATTATTCCAACACCCCAATAGTCCAAAAAAGGTCCCATTGGACTCAAAGCCCATTTGTCCAACAGCCCATTATCTCACAAAGGTAGCCCACAACACATGACTCAGTTATTCAGTGCTAATGCTTCTTTTTATTTGAACTTGTTCATGCACAGAACTTTTACCAGAATTTCTGATTGGATAGCACCATTCAAACATTCAAAATTAAAATAAATTTCTTCTGTGTTACCTGTGACACATGCCTCTTTATGTCATGTCACTCAAAGTTAGTTAAGCACTTATATGATAGTTTATGCTGATGGATTGTATCAGATTTTCCTCTTTTTTCCCCGATGTCTGTATCAGACTGATATTGATATTGAGTACGAGATTCATGCCATCCCTACCAATAATGCCTGAAGAACTAATGTAAAATAATAAAAACTAAATCAAAAGTTTAAAAAATTGACTAATTTATAGAAATAATTATACTTTCACACAGCACAGGAACAGTGAAGCATTCTGTAGCAAACTGGATAGTTTTTAAAAACCAATTTAATATCTGTAAGTCAAACCCAAACATAAATAATTTAATAGCATTTAAATTAATTACAAAGGTTAATGATTACCTATGTCATTGGTTCCCAACCTGGGGTCCGGGCACCCTTAGGGGGGCACCAGAAATCACAGGGGGTTCCCAAGACTTTTTCTGCTCTGAGGTCCTCACAATTAAATTTGCATATGTCAACTAAAATCGCAATTTCAGGGTTCATACTCCTTTTTTAATGCCTAATTCCAGCACTTTTCAAGGATTCTCAAGGTGCATTTTCAAGCTTTTCCAGCACCTTACAGCTGGTAAATGAAATAGTTACACACAAAATGATTATTTCACCTCTTCATGGCATTAAATCAGATATTATTGTGCTATTATCAACCAAAATTACGTTTTGTGACGGAATTCTAGGAGTAACAAATTAAAGAAAACCACAACAAAGTTTCATGTTTCAAAATGTGCCATTTGTCTGTAAGTAGACTTGACTTCCTTTTAGGGTTGCAAATTTTGTGCATTTTCCTTGATTAATAAAATATAAAACATCTTTTTTCTCAATTTTTGGTGTTTATTTTTGACAGTAAACTTTGGAATTAATGACTTGTTCTTCTGGTGAATGTGCATGCGTGTTTGGACTGGGGGGGCTCAGCTCTCCTTAGATTCAAGTAAGGTGGGTTCCAAGGAAAAACGTTGGGAACCGCTGACCTATATGTTCTCCTACAATGACTCTGACAGGGAATGTTGATGTGATAGTACACTCTGATCTAGTCGGATTCACTCAGGTGTTGGCTGTGTTGACACATATGGAATGGTCCATTATTAATAAATGAATCGTTCAGATTTCAGAGGATTCTCTCTGTGGTTTAGATGGGTACAGCAGCGTGGTAAACTGTAAGCCCTGTCCTCTATATTGTGCTGTAGTGAGGGATTGGGGTGGTGGCTCTGTCCTCTCTCTCTGTGGCTGCGGCTGATAGTACTGCTGCAGGAGGAAGGCTGACTGCTCGCCCTTACATAACCACATGTACAAATTCACCCAGAGAGCGTGGAGGGTGGGGGTGGCGGGGTGAGACGGCTCAGAGAGGGAGAGACTCAGAGAGGGAGAGATTGCAAAGACTCTTGGGGAAAAAGACAGAATGGAACAGGGAAAGTGTGAAGAATCTAAGATGAATGACAACTTTCATCCTGTAGAATTATATTATTGGTCTGCTGCTGTTTTTGTTGGTACAATCGGTGTAATTGGTGGCAGACTGTTCAGGAATTGTGACATTGCTGTTATCATTCCCAGAAATGGGTGTTGACGAAGTGGATTTTTTGCGAAACCTGAAAAGCTGCCGCGCTTACATACTCCCTCAGATCAGTTTTGATTCTGTAGCAGTTGAAAGGATAAATCTTCAGTAACAACACAGGACCACTGTTGCACTGTTTTGTGGACACACCAGAGTCTTTGATTTTGTAGCAAGTGTTTTTGATTGATGCTTGTTTTATCTGTGCAGAGTCTCAGTTGATGGTCTTGTCTTCATGTATACATTTTTTTTTTTTTGAAAAAGCATATTTTCCTCTACATTTTGGTCTCTTGTGACATGTACTTGGGGTTTCAGATAACTAAGGTTCAGATGTGCACAGGTATTTTTAAAAAAGCAGGTTTCTCTGTGCACTTTGGCCTTTCTTCCACACACAAACAGTTTTGGATTACTAGATACAGAGGCTTTTTGAAAACTCCTGCCATGGTGAAATATTTTTAAAAACTCAGTTTTCAGTGTCGTTGTGAAGGTAGGGAAACTGGAGCTTTTGGCTTACAGCGTCAGAGTGAACGCCATTGTCTCTTTGTCCGACAGCCAACCTGTTACCTCATTTGTTTATGTAAGGAGCTACTTTGTGCAACAGAGAAATGGCAAAAAAGACTTTCGAATGATCAACTTGATTAACCTCAGCAAAAGACTGTCTGCATGTGGACAGAGCAATAACAAAAATAAGCCCCATGGATGTGTGTTGTATTTACCTGTGTAACTCTGGAAAACTGCTAATACATTAAGACTCCCATGGAGAACCCATCTGGATGGACATAATTTTGGTTCACGCTTTTTTCTTTTTTAAATACCCATGTTCTTCTAAAGTGCAGATTTGTCTGCATATTTATGTGTACATGTAAAACAGGGCATTTAGGAAACAATGACGTAGTCACCTCAATACGCACATGCCAATCATTGCTTTGTGTAATGAACGTTCCCCTGAAACAACAATAATGGCAGACTACCTGCTTGTTTATGTTTGGTTAGCACTGCCAGGCTGTATCTGATCACTTGCAAAAAACAATATGGTCACTCACTCATCTTAAACATCTGATTTAAGGAACAAATCTGATTTGCCTGCAGTCAGTAGATAACCTAGATTAGGATGGGCACCTGCCATAACATCACTGATTTAAGGCTTATTTATGCTCCCCTTCCATGCATCCTTTACTGTTGGAATGGATGTAAATACGTCCATTAGAGGGCTCTACTCAGAGTCGGAGGTTTCCCCATTTTTGACAACAAGAAACATGGTGATGCTGGAGAAGGTTGTAATAATGTACCTCCTGAGAAAGAGGCAAAAGCAGAGGCAGTGTTGTAGACATCGATGGTCTATGTGGCCATTACTGTACATACCTAGAAACTTGTGGATGGAGATTTCTTCTCAGTAATTAACTGACAAGGAACATAATTTCCAATATGCTCTAGTTGAACTAATTGGCTACAATGCTACACTGCCCCTACGTCCGCCAGAGGTGCTGCTCTGTTTCATCTATATCTGTGAGCTTTCAGAAAAAATAAAGAAACACAAAGTAAATGCAGAGTATGGACAGAAGACTGTATGATTCAGTGTGGATTTCACTGTAATAACTCTGCTGTATAAGGTGGTCACCTATCATTGCACTGAGGATATCAGGAGTCAACAAACACTGGGTGATACTGTTTCATTGAGCTTCCTTGGCAATCTTTTTTTGTATCATTATCCAAGGCTTCTGACTGAAAAAAATGTATGATTGAAATTCAAGGTGGCAGAAGCCCTGGAATCAGAAGAATAAACATTTGAGGCTTAAAGGGGGTTAGGGAAGACCAGTGGTCCCCCTGCTTTCAGCCACAAGGCTCTCAACCAGTCCAGTAGAGCTGCTCAGTGGCCACTTGGAAGAAACTGCGGTTGTATTGGGAAGCTTCCAGGTGGGAATGTGTATGAGTGATGCACAAATGTTGCATCATTTCCATCTGTCAGAATGGATCATCATCCACACTTTACATTGTCATTTTAGTAATTTAGCTGACACTGTTATTCAGAGTGACTTACAGCGAGTGCAACAGTAGAATGAGCTTTGATTACCATATCACTGAAGATTACAGGAAACAAAAAGCAAAGAGTGCAAGAGTCAGTGTGTCAGTGCATTTACAATAATTATGTGATCCTGCACTCCATAAAAGTGTTGCTCAGAGAACAAGCAGGATAAGAACAGAAGGGCAGTTTGTTCAGATAGTCACAGTCACATACAATTATGGACCCAACATACCAATGTCAAATTAGACATCTAATGCATGCTGTACGTAGCTATCCAACATCCCCACTAGAAATTATCTTTAATGTCTAAATAGCTCATGACTAAGCTGGTCAAACATCATAAATTGGTGCATATGCAAAAAAATGAACAACTGGTTTTGACATACATTTACAGAAGACATTTACTGGATAAGGCTGCCAGTATTCTGTATTTTCCACATGATCAATGAATCCCATGAAAAAGAAACACAACAACAATGGACTAATCCTATGTAACAAGTATTTATCTATGTAGCTAACCCAAGCCTGTGCCTGTGGAAGCTCCCCAGCATTATGTTCTGATGTGCCATCGAAGTCAGGTGATGTAGTATAAAGAGCCAGAAAGTCTGCTATATGGAGGAGAAGCATGGATGGATGGGTCAAACACTAGTTTGGTGCTTCCGATGTACACTGTGGGCATTACCTTTGGCCACCTAACCACCGAGCTAGCAACCCACTCACTGAAAATTGCAAGTTAGCATCTGGTCAATAACATTAAGAAGCTAGCAGCTGTTACCTTTTTTTTTTGCAGGAATTTGGCCAGTGGCCCACATGTAATTGTTCCACCTACACAAGTTTCCTCCTCCACTATTTTGCAGGGACACCATCGCTACATCCTGGGCTTTGCACTACACGAAATAAATGTGATTGTTTCAAAGAACTACAAACAAGCCAGAGTGTTTTTCCCCTATAGCAGAATGACAATATGTGCAGCCAGATCTTTATCCACAGTGCTGTGGAAAGATCTGGCTAAGCAGGACCAAACAAACAGGACTTTTATTCAGGAGACCAGTGTCTGTGTCCCATGTGAAAATGCTGCTAGTCAATGCTGACATCTTTTTAACTAACTTTTTTTAAAGTAAATTATTTCATGTGCATTAACTTAACTAACATACTTATTTTACACCAGCCATAATCTTTTCCTAATCCTAACCAAGAAGTTTTTTTTGCCTTTACTTTGAAAGTCTCCTCAGACATTGCATATTTATTATTGCAAACTTGAGCGTGGAGCCCCTTACATGCAAAATTGATGCTACAGGGGTACCTACAGCGTCATAGTTTGATGCATAGGGCAGCTGACCAAGCTGTGTTTGATGAGTTGGAAGTGAGAATGTGTTGCTAACCCTAACCCTTATACTGTATCCTATTCCTATGTACTATAGGGCTGGTATAGCGCAGTCGAAAAACTCTTAAACAAACCACCACGCCATTTGCAATGGATGACATATTCCTTCATTTCCTTAAACATGGGTGCTAGTTTATTTTTTATCAATCAATTAGTGCTATAAATCCTTAAAGTGCACCAAATGAATATTAATCATCAGCAGAAAATAGTCCCCAATAAATGGCCTGTATACTCTTGTTACGTAACGTTTTGTTAAAACTACAATGTCTGAGTCATTAAAAAAAAAAAAAAAAAAAAAAATCCTAAAACTGAAACTATAAAGTGATTTGTTTAGTCTTATGTCCTCAATAGAAATGAACACAAGAACACTCGACCATTGGGGTCATTTACAGCCAGAGCTCCTGTAGTTCAGTGTCATCTTAAGTGTATTTAGTCAGTCGTAAGGTGGTTTTATGCTGAAAGACTAAAAGAATTTCTGCAAGTTTGTGGAAACGATCTTTACAGTGTCTGCGGCTTGTGCAGCCCTTGATGGTTTGTGCTTGTCTGCAGGTCTGTCCCGTGTTTAAGTGTACCTCACACAGAGCTTCATATACAAACACATAAGTACACAGATATTTCAAATGGTTGCCATGGTAACACACAGCAGGAATGAAAGTAATGCTGGATGAGTCGTTTCTGTCTTCCACTCAGTGGCCACAAGGGTGTAAAGAATGCCAGAGTGCCAGCTGATCAATGTCTTACCTCTGTCGGGGTTTATTTATCTGAAGGGGTACAATATTGGGAGGCCGGGCACTTTCACATTCACGCGATTGGCTGTATACAGTAAATACTGTTCTCTACAGGGGAGCCACCATAGACAGTAGAAGAAGAAGAGGATGGAGCTTCCGGGTCTCAAAAGTGAAGCAAATGCACAAGTGCTTTAAACTTGAATTCTTCCTAATGGTTAGCAGGGGGCAACAAAAGTTGTAAAAAGAAGTGAGATTGAATGAGAAAATGACCCTACTTCTCACTTGATTTTTGATCTCTGTAAATAGTTTCCTAATGAGTTTATCCATCTAGTTTCAAGTCTTCTTCTAAACATCATGATGTTCATTTTGTAAAACTGTCAAACTAGACAGCATTGATCAAACACGGATCAAGATTCTGTTACTACATTGCCTATTTCTTAATTAAAATATTTTCACAAATATAATTTAGTGTACTCTTTATCTGTAATACGAGAAAGATTATGACTAGGCAGCCGTGTCTAGAAGGGAACCCAAGATTTGTGAAACTCTGCTGAGATTTGGTTTTTTTTGCTGCTACAAAATAATTCAATTATAAGGTGACAACGCTGTGGTTCATATAAGGGTATATAAATGGAAGTAACAAAATTAATTGACAAAAATGGAGGTGATGAAAATGCATCTCAAATGAATGGAATGGAAAAATGGATGTGAAATGAAAAATGGAGTAATAAATTAACAAGCCATTTGATTACTTTAAAGCCAATTTGATTAAAACAGTTGTGACAGAACTTTGTTTCATCATTGTCCTCATCTCACATTCATCATTCACAAGACAAAATTGCATTTAAGCAGGGACGGTTTTTGCTATGGGCAATGTGGGCGACCGCCCAGGGCGCAATCTATTTGGGGGCGCATGAGCGCCCTCAAAAAAAAAATCTTTAATCTTTAAAAAATCTTTTTCTAGACTAATACCGTTCATTTCCACGTCAAGTTAGTGGAGTAGGCACTGGGGCGCCCCTACTATCATGTCAACTTGCTGCTGAGAGTCATGTATACAGGTTGTGTGTGTCTGAAGAAAAGGCAGGGGGGAGACGGGAGGGGGATCAACTCGCAAATGCAGAGGTTGTGAGCAGGTTGAGTCTCACTCTCAGAGGAAAAGCAAAGAGGGGGGCGAGGGATAGACTGACCTCTTATGATCTCAGGCCACACAACACAAACTGCTGCTTCCAAATAAATTGTATTTCATTCATAAAATTAACATAGATATTATTAAATTTATTGGGTTATGTGAAAATGTAAAAAAAAAAACAAAAACAAACAAACAAAAAAACATGAATCTGTGCCTGCATCAATTTGTTTTCAAGACCCAGGTTGAAAAATCTGCTACAGTCTGAGCACTGAATTCAGATTATGTTAATTATTATTACTGTTCGCCCAGGGCGCAAAACTAGCCAGGACCGCCTCTGCATTTAAGGATGGAGGTAACAAAAAATAAGGTTTACAAATTAATACTGGTAGTGATGAAAAGGTATGTCGATTGAAAAATGGTGATAAATTGCTAATAGATTTGATAAACTTGATTTACATTTTATTTGAAACATTGTTGCTCCGATAATCAGCTGTCCACCATTCGTGATTCACAGCACTCAAGTGACATTTATCATTTATCATTTAAGAGTAAGTACAGTTCTTACTATGACCACTGATGACCTGATAGAGCTTTTGGCTCTCAACCTCCAGGCCCGGCCTGCTCATGAGGAGCATCTACAAAGCTTCTGCAATATCATAGTTTTGTAGGATAAATTCTCTCACTTCCCTCTCTTGATTTGCTGCAATGTCAAGAAAAAAAACTTTATTTATCCCTCATATGGGTAGATACAAAAAATAAATAAATAAAAATGTTACGATTAGAGAAAGATCGTGGTTTGGCACAACCAGGCAGCTGCCATTGTGTTGCCAGTGGAGTCACACCTCACTTTCTTTCAAAGGTCTTTTTATTGCTTATCAGTAATGGACAAAACAGTAACTGTACAGGGAAAGAATTTTTTCTATATTTTCCCAAACAACATTCACCCAAATCCTGACACATTCATCTTCTCATGCAACACCAAACATACAGACAACCACAGGTAACTATAACTGACATCACACCTCACTTTAACCCAACACATTTAACCCTCTAGACCCTATAGTGCCCAGAGCGCTTGTATTTCACTATAGTACATTTTAAAATCATCCCCAGTGTATTAAAACATGAAAAAAAACATCCTGAGCTTTGTGGTGTAGATACTTTAAGTTGTCATCAATAACCGGAAGTGGATATATTCATCATAACATTGTGATCTCTGTTTTTTTTCTCCTCTATTAAACAGTGGGACCTTCCCTTCTCTTCACTGCCTGAGGCAGATGCTGTTGTCTGAGGGCAAGCACGATGTAGAGTCGGTATGAACAACTGACCGGGTCTCTACTTTTCCACATATAAATTCAGTGATTTTTCTCATATAAGTTGCCACAAACACTACCTACAACACCATCGTGAAAAATGACAACGATACTTTGTTGTTCAAAATCACATCACATAATCACCATCAGTAAACAGCAGGACCTACTCAGCTCTCGCTGCCCAAGATGGAAGCCCTTTTTCTGGGGTGAAGTGCAACAAAGGGTCGGAGGACTCACTAGGCTACTTTTCCACAAATAAATTCAGTGATTTTTCTCATATAAGTTGCCCAAAACACTACCATCCCACATTACTGATGTTTGTTCTTATAACGTAGTTGTGTGGGGTAAAGTGTGGGACATTCCTCTTTTATTTTGAAAGCGCAGCATTATCCAGTGAAGGATCTGCTGTTGTCAGACTCTGAATGTTGACTCAGAAAGGAACCAGAGAGAAATGTTGTGGATCATATTTGTTATACAAGTGACCTGAAGTTACTTTCCTTTCTTTTATAGGCAGACTGAGATTCATTCCATCACAGCTATTTACAGCAGTTTCAGTCTGGCATTTTTAGAAATATGTTGAGTCAAACTTGGTCTAAAAAGCTACAAATTCCACACATTTGGCATCAGATGAAAACTACTTGTAATTGTCAATTTCTTTCTGTTTTTTAGATGAAGCTGTTTGTTTGGGTTGAATAGGGAAATTCTCGTTTAAGTGAGGATTCTCAGTGAACTGCAACAACACTCGAATTCTGCTGAAGTCTAGAGGGTGAAAAATTCATAAAACCTTGAACCAGAAGAATACTGGTGGTCATCATTTATTGTAAAGTGTTGAAACAAACTGTCACACAAAATATTTTAGAAGCTCTGTGGTGCATTCTTTTCAAACCAAACTTCCTGAAAACTTTCTAAAACTTCCTAAAAAATATTTCAAGTGGATTCCGACACCAATTCCAGTTCTCTGTCTGTCCTGTTCCCCATCATCCCCTCGCTCCACCCCACGGACTCCATCCACCAGCTGTCAGACAGGCGTGCAGGCCTCGGTGGAGATGGACAGACAGATGGATGGAAAGCAAGAGGGAGGAGGCAAGGGATGGATGGAAGGAAGGAGGAGAGGGAGAGGTGTGACCCACATAGCGGAGCCTGGAGTATTTATAGAAGAAAGTGTCCTAATTGGCAAGCCGCTGGGAGAGCAACAGCACTGCACTGGTACCCTACTCCTTGTCCTTCACCTCCTTCACCTTCCCTTCTCCTTGTCTTTCGCCTCCTCCTGCCACCTCGTCCTCCTGTCCTCTTTCACCTCCCACAATTTGTCTTCTCTAGGACTTCAGTGCTCCTTCACACCGGTGACCTCCTCCTCATCCCTTGACTTCCACCTTCTACCTGTCTTCTCCTGTCCTACCTCTCCTTTTTTAAGGACCTCTACCTTTACACCTCTCTAGTTTCTCATCTTCAATCTTTGTCTTCGTCGGCTCTCTTCCAACTCATCATGTCCCTTCTGGCTTCCTTTTTTCCTCATTGAGCGTGGCTTTTTTCCTAATCCAATCTTCTCTCTCTTTCTATCTCACACGAAGCTCTAATAGTTCTGACTTATTCTTGTTTGTTGTCGATTAGAGCTGGGTATCGGTACCCGTATGGTATCAACAGAAATAATCCAACTAGTGTCAAAACTTCTCCAGTCAAATGATATCTCCTTTTTGTGACCAGAATCAGAGAGAAATTACTTATTTGTATGGTGTTGCTCACAGCCGATTACAAGTGTGAAACTTCAATCATGTAATGTTAAGTGGCCCCATCCCAAACTGTGATCATAATTTCGTGATCACAGTCACGTGTAGTTCAGACAAACTATATGATGCTTAAAAAACACTCTAAAAGTTAACACAGCAACTTTATAGAAGCACTACAAGTATGTTGTACTGTATGATTAATCTTAGTATTTGATAGGGTCATTGAAAAGAAGAAATCCAAGGTAGTCGTGAAGTAAAAGAAACCAAAAATTAACGATCATAAGAACAAGAAATACTAAATGCAAAAATGGATGAAAACACAATAACAACAACAGTCACTTCCAGGTAGACAACAGGTTACATTTAAGGACATAAACATTTAAACATGACAGTCTGACCTATCTGATCTTTCTGTACTTTGGTGCTTTGCTGGTGTCTTTGATAACCAGCTAACAGTGACATCTCACTGACGGTTGGACTAACTCAGCCTTAAATGTCACCGGACGATATCCACAGAGTTCATGGACTAAATGATGATACTCTCTCAGTTGTGTCCTCGCCTGGTTTATTTTGTGAAACCAGCTGCGACATCTGGCTTGCAGTTTATACTGCAAAAAAAGCAAAATCAAGAAGCTTCCTGTGGTGTGTGTCCATTTGTTCAAGAGGGGGAGAGAGAGCGAAGCGGTGGCTGGACAAGGTAGAGACTGAATGAGAGAGGGAGCGCGGGTAGCGAGAAAGCAGGTGAATCAGAGAAAAATTAAGTTATTTTCTGATTTCTGACTGTGTCACAGTAGTTATGTTTAAACCACATATAAACTCCACTGCCGCTCACACCCTGCTCTAATCACTGCAACCACTGAATACAGCCTTACTGCTAGTTTTGGGTGAACTTTGTGCCCCAACAGGTATGAGTTAACTTCAGATCTACTTTAAGCACAGTTAAAGGTATGTTTGAAGTATAAAACATAATACAGAAATAGTATATTTGTAAGTGTAAAAATAATATATACATAGTAAACTGTAGGTATAATGTCAAGTTCACTTACAGAAAACTTACATATACACATATACTTGCAACATAAAAACTAGTAAACTAACAGTATACCTGTAAGTTCACTTGTAGTAGTTCATAGTATAGTTGCAGTACAAAAAAAACTTAGACGTAAAGTAGCTGTATACTCAAAGTTTACTACTCTCACACTTAAAGTATATTTTCATAAGCTAGTAAGTTGACTACTATTACAAAACTAGTCAGCTAAAAGTATATATAAATTTATTTGTGGTATACTACACTTTCATAAACTAGTAAATAAGCTAGAAGTATTTAACTAGTAAAAGTTCATTAGTAGTTTAGTTCACATATAGTTACAGTGCAAAAAAAAAAATGTAAACAATCTGAGTACTTAAAGTTTACTCCTCTCATACTTAAAGTATACATTTATACACTCAAATGTGGGCCAATTTAGTCCCAAGAAGTATTGAAGTAGTACACTTACAAGTATACTATTAGTGCATTGATATGAGTATAAATTATATAAAGTATATTTTATATATATACTTGAAATTTGCTTAAGTATACTTCATAAAAATTAACTTGACGTATGCTTCTTTTTTGTAATAATAGTGAAAGTGTTAATTAATCCGGATATATAAGCGATGAATGAGATGTTTACACTTATATAACATGAAAAAAGAAAACATGTTGCTGCCATTAGATTGTTTGCATGTGACAGGGAGTTTTCTGCCCAGAAGTTATTGTAAACAAACATTGCGATTGGTTCTATAGACGGGTGGATGTAAAGAAGGACTCACGTAGGAAATACTCTGAAGCATCCGCCTCGTAGTCAGCATCCTCGGGGAAGTGATCTATCTGCTTACACATGCCTTTAAAAGAACCTGTGTGAGAGAGAAAAATAAAGACAGAAGAAAAGAGTTAAGAATACAATCAGAGCAGTTAAATTAATTGATATGACAGGAGACATTAAACAGGAAAAAAACAGTAATGTATATGTAAATGTGTATGTGCTTCTCACGATTCTTTGCCCACTTAAATGTCCATGTACTTGTCACTTTCACTGCAGTAAAAATTAAGATGACAGATGAAAGAAAGAAGGAAGAGATGTGGAAAGACAAGAGAAAGGCATGAGAAAAAAGGAGGAGTTGGGGAAGAAAAGGGGGAGAAAGACTAAAACGGAAAGTGAAGAGGCAAAGGAAAAAAAGGAGAAGAGGATTAAATGCAACATTTGAGAGAAAGGAAACAAGGAGAGGAAGGAGAGGTTTGTCAACAGCTTTGAAGGAGACACATCACAGGACAGAAAGTGACAGACAGAGGAGGAAGGAGACAGGAGGAGTTTAATCTAAACGCCTCGACAGCACGGGCGGGAGGGTGAGGAGGAGGAGGAGGAGGAGGAGGAGGCAGGAGAAGAGAAATGCAAATGAAAGAGAGGAAGAAAGGAGAGCTGATAGTGCCGCTCATTAAGAAGAATTGTGTGTGTGTGTGTGTGTGTGTGTTTTAGCTTGGTTCAGCTCCAGTGGTAATTGTATGCCCTCCCAAACCACTGCAATTAAATGGGCCCTTGTTAATTGGCGATTGAAGGACGAAAGACTTGCGCCCGGCTTTCAAATGGGCATCGGTTACACACACACTTGCACAATATGTCTCACACTCACACAGACACACACACACACACACTCATATACTGTCAGCCCTATTGTCAAAAGCCTCGCTGGCTGTCTTTCTCAGTCATGGCGGCGAGAGCACTCACGGCTAAGTTTCCAGATAATTTTGCATTTTCATCATGACCACAGAGGAAAAAAAAAAAGAAAAAAAAAGAACAATTTTACACCAAAGCTCGACACATAAAAGCAAAAAGAGAAATGATGACAGAACTCTACCACAAGCCTGTTTCATATTTACATATCTTTAATACACCTCGGCAAACACTCGGGCGAACAAAGTGTTTTTCATCAGGTAGACTTTGATAGATACATTAAAGATATTTCACCAGGAAGCGGCTCGGAAAACCTTTCAGCAAAACGCTTTCATCATTTTTATAATTTCGGTGTGAACTGTGCGGAGCCGCGTGTCGAAATTCTGTTCCGTACCTGAGAGAGAGGACTGCGAGGAGCGACAGCACGCCGCGTTTGAGGGGGAAAATAGCCTCACATTCACATCCTCTCTTGTCTCGGGTACTTACTGTAAGTATTTGTTGTGCAAATGTGAGGGAAACTACAAAGTTAAATAGACTTGAATCATGCTGTGTGTGTGTGTGTGCTCAAGAGGCTTTTAGTCGAGCAGAGAAACAGTGTTGATGAGTCTCTCAGGTGATGTAGTTTGACCTCCAGTGGACATGAATGAGATCTCAGCATTTCTAAAAGACTGACTCATCACTATCAGAAACATTACATCATCACTTGTTCAGTTGGAGATTCATTACTGATGGATCTTACTAGCTTTGTCTTGAGATAATGGCAGCTATAAATAACAGGATATTCCCAGTTGTGACTGACTGTTACTGTACTTAATACGGTTAAAGGTGCAGTAGCCGATTCTGGAGGACGGTAGCTGTCGCTTTGGATTGGTGGCTCAAAGATGGTTGATTGTTGAGTTTATTCCCCGGTCGTGAAATACTGACGTTTTTGGAGTGAGACTCAACAATCAAGTAAATTATCGACCTGTGATTGGCCAGAGTCTCCAGACACAGCTAGATTTTCTAAAGCCTGAAAACAGAGCCAAGAGGAGGAGCAGAAGTCTAATTTTCTCTCAGACCACTTGAATTACATTATGCTTCAAGGTTATTGTGTATTTTTTTACCTGAGACACCAAAAATAAACCCTGACCCCAGCTTTGATATCATGGGAATGACACGTGTCTTAAAGTGTGTTATTAACCAGTCACATACAGAATGTTGAGGCGGTGCAACATAAGCCTTAGATAACATGCCATTCAAAGAGTCAGGAGGCTTGTCTTGTTAAAGGGATAGTTCACCCAAAAATGAAAATTCAGTCATTATCTAATCATCCTCATGCCGACTGAAGGTTGGGTTCATTTTTTTAGTCTCAAAACACTGCTGCAGTTTCACAAGAAAATAACGTTACAGAATCTCTTAAAACAAACAAAATGTTGCTCATGTGGTGTAATCCAAAAAACATCTCCTAAAGCCTCAATATGCTGTTCACTTGAGTGCACACACCATCACACCACACACACACAGTTCATGTGGTCTGCATGTGCATGTGCATGTGACTGTGGCTCCAAGCTAACGATCCACAGTGAAGATTTAAGCTAAAAACATGGCGTAACTAACATCTTTCAAGTCAACTTGGCATGTTGGGGCTTTACAAGACTTGGATTACACTAGACGAGCAGTATGGAAGCATTTTATTTTAATTATGTTTTTTTTTTTGTTGTTGTTGTTTTATATTTAAGGACTGGTCACCATTCAGTTAAATTGATTCTGCAACACTGTTTTCCTGTGAAACTCCAGCAGTGTTTTGTGGACTAAAAAACTAAACCCGACCTTTCAATTGGCATGAGGTGAGTAGATAATGACTGAATTTTCATTTTTGGGTAAACTAGCCCTTTAAATTACATTATGCTTAAAGTTTTTCATGGAATGTGTGTCTAATGACAGTGAAAATAAAATGCCAACCAGCTTTAATATCATGGGAATAACATGTGTCTTAAAGTGTGTTATAGTAACCCTCTTTTCTTGGTTGTTAGCATTTTTCAGTTCATCTGGGCTGTGGGTAACAAGCGGGCTAAAACTCCAAAACTGCAAGGCAGTACAATACATCCAACTTTGGGATTTACAGCATACTTCTCCCTTTACTGTTTGCACATGGCATTCTACTCTGTTATGCAGGTAATGCATAAAAGTTGCAGCCCTAGTTTGGAGAGGTGACCGTGACCACTGAGAACTGAGCAGGAGTTGGGACTAATTTAGACTGAAGATTTGGAGAAACAGAAACCCCTTTGACTGAATGCTGTTATTGATAATGCATTTAACACTAATACTAATACTAAACTTTCTATAGATTTTGCAATATTATTATCTTTAATAATACCACAGTAATAATGTACTAAAATTTGTTATCATGACAGCCTGATAGTAACACACTTGGTGATGGTGTCCGAGTGAACTTCTGCTGAAGGGACTTACTGTAAATGCTTCACCTGATGATGTCATGTGCTAAGCAACATCAAGTGCGACAGAGACTTTACTTTTCCTGTTTTTATCATCTCTTATTAAGTAAAAAAATCTTTTTCTGTAAGTATAAAAGTGAATACAAGTTTGTGGCTTTGTGTAGGGAAACAGCGTTTGTTGAGCTGATTATAGTTTGGGTGTAGACATCATTAGACAAGGTGTGTTTTGGGTCTGTCTGCTCCTGTTCCCTCCAATTAAGTTGCTGCCTGATGTCCCCACTAAAATTGTTTCAAACATTTTAACTAATGAAACTGGGTCAATGACGCCACAAACGTGAGCAGGAGGAATAATAACAGAAATACTGGTGAAGAACAGCTCGCAAATAACACTTATAATCCACTTCATCCAGGTTTCAGTGCAGAGCCGCACTTCAGCTGACATTTGACATACTTTTACAAAAAATGACAACTTCCAAATTTCTCTGCACAGTTTACAAGACGTGTCTCAGCAGCTTCAGTTCTTTACCATTTTGTGGATTTTTGTCTTGCACCAATTTGTCTCATCCTAACCGCTCAAACCACTAATTTTTTAAAAATCCCTGTAAGAATCTGTTCACATGATTTCTGATATTTTCTCACCGTCTAACTTACATGTTGCCACAGTATCATAAAACATTCAAAATGGTGTCTGTTGTGGTTGCTAGGAGATGTGCAAAGTAGAAGACACAGTAAAAACACAGTTGTACCATCTCTCCCTCAACTTTAATAATAACATTTCTTCTTTGTATCAGTGTTTGGTTTTCAGTTTTAATTTGCTGGTGTCTCCACGTGAAGATCTCACATTATGTCAAACACATCAATTCACACACACACTCACTGCCGGGCAGAATCTCCATCATCTCCATCCACTCTCTTTCCTCAATCACTGCTCTCTCCTCTCTCTTTCACACTCTCTCTCACTCCCTCCAACACATGCCCACCCACGCTGCAGCACAAGCACATGTAATCTGGAATTGCATTTTCCCTTCCTTCCTTCTCTCTGCTATCTCTCTCTCACACAGGCCTCCCTTTCTCTCCCCCCTCCTCCCTCTATCTGTCTCTCACATGCGTACATGTGCGTGTACCCCGAGGACCACATTCCCATTTGAACTGAGCTGGCAGCTCAGCCTCTCCTCCCCTCCTCCTCCTCCCCTCTCTTTCTTTATTCTTTCTGCAATTCAAATCAAGAACACACGTTATTGTCTCGACAGGGATGAAACCTGTGCAGCCTGAGCGGAGCATTATGTCATCATCTGAGATCCACTGATGATATTGACTTTAACAGATGGCCACGAATCAAAACACATCAAATGGAACTGAAATTTCAGCATGTTGTTTTTACTCATTTATCAGTCTCAATGAGTATTTTACATATACTTCTAATTATTTGATACACATACACACATTAACCAAATAGCAAAGAGTCTTTCTACTCTCTCTTTTGTCATCAGATTAGTCAATCAGCTGCTCAGTCTGCGTTCTGATTTTGTGACTATGGGACCAGTTTTGTGAGATTTACTCATAATCATCATAACATTTTTAAATAATCAGTAACAACTAGCAAACACATTCAACATGTTGCTGTCCACATGAAATGCCAGTAGAAAACTTCACTGCATTTACTACATTGTTGTCATTATATTTCATGTATGATATGTGACGACTCCTTTATTTTATAATTAACTACGCTGAGAGTTTGAATTATTTTAAGTAAGGTTGTATGATGTACCGGTGAAAGCTAAGCGATGCACTGCTGTAGATAAGGTCAGCAGCAAAACGAATTTTAGCCACTTAAAAAACAGCACACCTAAAATATATAAAATATCACTTTAAGTGTACACTAGAATAAAACTATATTTTCACCACTTTACCTTGCTGACAGGCTTTTTCAGTGTGAATCTACAGTAGCTATATACAGTAAGCCAAAATTTCATTCTCTTCAAAGCAACCAGGCAAAAAAGTAGTAAAAATAGTAATTTTATCTTGCAGAACACAGGAGTTGTTTATCTGCCGCTGCCTCGATCAGTTAGTTAGTTTGTGTTATTGCGTGACTTCAGTGCCGCCATTCACAACCTTTGACACGAACAACTTCACACAAAAGAATCGCTAAATGCAGCGTCTGCTGAAATAAAGAATGCTGGATTGACCACATCAAACTTTATCAGCCACCTAAAAACCAACCTAGATAGGTGAGTCACTTTGCCTGTGGACAGTTTAGCTAGGCATCAGCTATCTAACTTTAGCTTGCTTGCTCAATAAAATTGCCGTTGCTGAATATTTTAGGGACTCTTGTGCGCAGAGAGTGCTGCTTTGCCGTGACTGTAAAATGATTTCATCTTCCCCGGCTTTGCGTGGAAGAATTCTTGTGCTTCTCCCTGCTCTTTCGTTGGCTTTAATCTGTGGGATGTCTCTGTTTTTTTTAGGATTAATATCAGGTGATTTGGTTGTGCGCTCCTCCTGCCTGTCGGCGAAGGGAGAACTGTGTTTTTTTCCCTACTCTGCCCTTCGCTGGACTGTTATATGTCGTAATTTTTTTCTGTGCTTTCTCACAGCAGTAGGCTTTATATGTTCCCAGCCTGCATCACCTGTTGGAAAATGTTCTGAGATGTGTCTTTGGGCTGGGTATAATTTCATACTGAATGGTTTAAAGTGATCATATACCAAACAACTAATCAAAGTTGATACTGTATGCTAATAGATAAAGGGACCGATGATTGTACAATACATGCTTTGAGCTCTGTAGATACAGCTGTACAATATTCTAAGCAGAGACTTGACTTGGACTTGTAAAAAATGACTTCTGAGCATCTGAGCATCAGCATAAGTAGCTACTAATACAACCGCGCTTCAGAACATCCGAACTGTCCCCTTACTAGTGGTAATACTAAACAATGCATGATAGAGCTGACAGTCATACATCGGTATTGTTTAAAAGCTGCATTTCATCTGTTTACACTAAAATATGAGACCATCTTTTTCAATTCATGCAATCCGTGTGGTATTTATGAAAAACACTGTTTGGGTTTGAAAGACTTAATGTGGGTAGGGAGGCTGCAACAGAGATAAAGAGATAAATTATCAGAGATGACATTTAGACATGTAGCACAGGTGTAACTATTTAAATGAATGTTGGCTGAATTTAGCTGCTTCAGTTAAATGGTCCTGTTATTGTTCATGCTGGCTCACTGTCACACTGTCATGACTTATTGGGAGACAAATGCAACAGAGCCATCGTTAATGTTATTAGTAACAGCTGTGCTGTGTCGAGTCAAAACGTCTGCTGTGAAAAGTACCTTTTTATCTAATATTTAAAGGTCCTGCACACACACTTGCACACACTTGCACACACATACACACACACGTGTTGCCAGTTACTCAGGCAGATTAGACTAGCTTCACATTGAATGGAGTTATGCAGCGTTCAAGACAACTCAGAACTCAAAAATTTCCTCCTACTCGAACATATACAATGGAGTTGATGCCAAAATATGTTGGCAGTGTTATTGAACGCCATATAATAAAATGTACAATGGTGTCCGTTAGCTCATGCGTGCGTTTTTCCCCCTGGAATGCAGAGTAAGTATTCCACCCTAATGGCTGCAATAACAGTGACAGCGGCTGAGATATGAAGGAGATGAAATGGTGTCAACAGAAGGGGTCTAATCAAGCAAAGTACACTCACCAGCCACTTTATTAGGTACATCTGTTCAACTGCTCGTTAATGCAAATATCTAATCAACCAATCACATGGCAGCAACTCAATGCATTTAGGCATGTAGACATGGTCAAGACGCCCTGCTGAAGTTCAAACCGAGCATCAGAATGGGGAAGAAAGGTGATTTAAGTGACTTTGAACGTGGCTTGTTTGTTGGTGCCAGACGGGCTGGTCTGAGTATTTCAGAAACTGCTGATCTACTGGGATTTTCACGCACAACCATCTCTAGAGTTTATAGAAAATATCCGGTGAGCAGCATTTCTCTGAGCGAAAATGCCTTGTTGATGCCAGAGGTCAGAGGAGAATGGCTAGACTGGTTCGAGACAATAGAACGGCAACAGTAACTAAATTACCACTTGTTACAACCAAGGTGAGCAGCAGAAGAGTGTGTGCACACAGTGTGTGCCACTCCTGTCAGCTAAGAACAGGAAACTGAGGCTACAATTCACATGGACTCACCAAAATTGGACAATAGAAGATTGGAAAAACATTGTCTGGTCTGATGAGTCTCGATTTCTGCTGCAACATTCAGATGGTCAGGTCAGAATTTGGCGTAAACAACATGAAAGCTTGGATCCATCCTGCCTTGTATCAACAGTTCAGGCTGCTGCTGGTGGTGTAATGGTGTGGGGAATATTTTCTTGGCACATTTTTGGCCCCTTGGTACCAACTGAGCATTGTTTTAACACCACAGCCTACCTGAGTATTGGTGCTGATCATGTCCATCCCTTTATGACCACTAGTAAGGTGTACCTAATAAAGTGGCCAGTAAGTGTAAGTGACAGAAACTGTGTACCTTGGATATGTAGTATGTGTGTGACAGATTTACTTATTTAACCCTAATCACAACTTGCACTTAGTGCATATGTACATGCTATTATGCAAATATAAAACACAGCGATTATTTATACCAATATTCCAAGTTCCAAGTCAAGCTTGTCTGTAGCCTTCAGGCTTCATTCCCAAAGTCATGACAATAAATCGTCTGCTATCCTCACCAGAAAAATATATGTGTTGATCGAAAGAGCAAGCAGCTTATTCTGACTGATTATGTCCGTTCATTGTTTGGCGCCATCCCCTAGTGGACGCAGTGAACATGACAGGAGCAGTCTAAGTAGCGACTAATACCACATGTGCAGGACCTTCACCCAGGAGACTGGGGTTTGAGTCCTGAGTGGAACAAAAAGATATTTAAAGTTCTGAGTTGCTTAAAATTTCGTTATGTACATGACGTCCATCATGTCACTTCTGTTACACGAGTGACTTCACTTCCGTCACATGACATACGTATTGTAGTAACCCAAACTACAATCTTTACCTAACCCTAACCAAGTGGTTTTTGTGCTTAAACCCTACCCCTAACCAAACTCTCTAACTCTCATCCCTTTTAAACAAGGCTGCAGAGACAAAAGCTCAAGTAGAAAATAAAATATAAAATAAAATGTTCCTGGCTTACCCTTATTATTAATTTAAAATAACAAATTAATGAGCAGACACTTGGAGTAGCAGACTTTAATTCACAACCTTTTCTAATCCAATTACCTGTAGGTGTTTCATTGTTGATTTGGGAGTTAAATACAGGACAGATCTGAGCAAGACAAATCTGTGCAGGAAACTATAATTTATTGCTTCACTTCATACAATGGCGTTGCACTCAAGAGCTTATCTGTATCGTTATAAAAGTCATGCCACTGTGGTGTCTCTGCTATTAAAATAAACTATTGTATGTTTTCTAATCTACGGTGACATCAACCAATCTTTTGTTCACACTGAAACAAACAAAACCTTTGTGTCTGTTTCTGTATAAAACACCAGAGAATCTCCTCCGTCCTCCTCCCTGCAGTCGTCATAATGAGGTGTCGCTCTTCCAAATTGCCCCTGTTAAATTATACATCCTGCTTAAACATGGAACAGATACTATTATTCTGAGACCAACCTGCACCTCAGGGGTCAGGACGGCTCCGTCACCCACTTATCCTCACAGCAAGAGAGACCCCTGCGACTCTCCGCAGATGATTTATACCAATAATACCGGACCCCTGGTGACCCCCCCTGCTGTCACAAGCCAATCAGAGGCCTGCTTGTCGACTGACCTCATGGCTGTTAAGGATAAGTTAATGTACTGTGATGAAACACTATCAGACATCCTTTTATGAAGTATTAACATCCTAACCCACTGCGCAAAGTGTGTGTGTGTGTGCATGTGTGTGTGGGAGAATAAGAGATGTAAAGTACAAACGCCCTCCTCTGAACCAGCTCTGTGTGTTATGCAAATACTTAGCGTAGCATCTTTATTCTTTATGCTAATTATGGCTCAGTCTATCTGTATGCTAAAATGCCATTAAAGTAATCCCTGGGTTGCAAAGGTGGATGAACATCAGAGACCTCAAAGGAGACATGTTGCACAGCAAAGATGGCTATCAGCTCAGTTCAGTTGATTACAAGTGTGAAGCACAGAAAGCGTGTTCCTTGCTTCTCTTGATCGGTTGATGTTAATTCATCCAGGAGAGGGTTTTCTCATGAGTAGTGCACTTTTCTCCCTCCTTTGAAGCATTTGCAAACATTTCCTTGTAGTAAGGTAAGGTTCCCCATCTGTAATGTACATCAACATCCAGAACTGCAACTTCTTACCTTATTCTGAATTTGATACAGCATAAAATATGATATCACAAGACTGGAAAGCAACTCTACCTATGGACCCTGGGCACAGATGCCTAAGGGCCAGGGTACACTTGATAGAACTTATCCAGGGTTGGGTTGCAGTGGCAGCAGGCTAAGCACTGGAATGAAGACTCTCCCCAGTGATAGTTTGCAGCTCCTCCTGGGGGATGCCGAAGCATTCTCAGGCTGGATGGTATATCTAATCCATCCATTGAGTTCTGGATCTACCCCGAGGTCTCCTCCCAGTTGGGCATTCCCGGAAAATCTCAAAAGGAAATCATCCAGGACGAATCCTAATCAGATGCCTGAACCACTTCAGCTGGCTCCTTTCAATGCGAAGGGGCAGCGACTCTCCCCTGTGCTCTCTCCGGATGTCTGAACTCTTAAACCTAACCAGCTCTAAAGCTGATCCCAGCCACCCTACGAAGGGAACTAATTTTGGCTGCTTGTATCTATTACCTCATTCTTTCACTACCCGGTCCACCAATCCGCCTGACGATCTCACTCTTCATCTTTGCTTCCCTCGTGAACAACAACCCAAGATACTTCAACTCCTTTGCTTGGGGCAGCAACTCATTCCCCAACTGGAGGGAGCAATCCACCATTTTCCAGCAGAGGACCATGGCCTTGGGTCGCAGGGGCAGCAGGCTTAGCAGGGTATTCCAGATGTCCCTCTTGCCAGCAATGCTTTCTAGCTCATCCCTGTGGACCCTAGATTCCCTAGAAAACCTGCCAAAAGAAGTCATCTAGTAGGCATCCAGATCAGATGTCTGAACCACCTCAGCTGGCTCTTTTCGACAAGAAAGAGCAGCGGTTCTACTCTGAGCTTCTTCCAGATGTCTGAGCTCCTCACATGATCTCTAAGGCTCAGCCCAGCCACCTTATGGAGGAAACCCATTTCGGCCCTTGCTTCTATGACCTCAGTGTTTCAGGTACAACCAAAAGCTCATAGCCATAGGTGAGGGCTGAAGTGTAGATTGACTGGTACACTGAAAGCTTTGATTTCTGGCTCAGCTCCCTCTTCACCATGATGGTCCACTGCAACACATGCATTACTGTTGACAATGCACCTATCCTGTCCATCTCATGCTCCATTTCACTGTTTTTTTTTTAAATCATGAAAAAGACCCTAAGATACTTAAACTCCTTTGCTTGAGGCAGCAACTCACTGCCCAACCAGAAGGTAGCAATCCATTGTCACCGGCAGAGAACCATCAACTAACTGCAGACATGGAAATGCCTGACACAGTTCTGACGTTCCTGAACTGGCTACGCATTGAGATCTTGTCCATGAAAATCATGAGACAAGGGGCAACTCTGCCATAGTCCAACACACGCTGAGAGGGTGTTTGATTGTTTTTTGTGTTCTGAATGGCCAGACTCAAAGGTGGAGGGGGGAGAAAGTTGTTGCATTTAAATACTGGGATAAAGGCACAAATAATCAGACAGCCTCTCCTGGAAGACATTCAGTGTTGCACAGTTGTTCGCATAAAATGTTGTGAGAAATTTTAATTTTTTAAAAATCTTGCTTAGAGGTTTCAGCTACAGAGACAAGTTCAAACCCTGGCTCATTTCTCGCCTCCACACACCTGGCCAATCAAAGTGTGAAGTGGGTGTGAAACTTGGATTGTCAGAAAGTTACAGAAGTGGTTGACATAGCCCCGCCAATCTGACATCAGAAAGGTGTGCTGGAAGGAGTTTTTTTTGTATTTTTTTCCCAAGCTCTTAGAACATCCAACAAACACATCTGATGGACTGTACATGCCCCTTCAAAATGCTCCCCTCCCACCACACAGGTGGCATCACTTGGTTGTTTTGCATCTTTGTCAGTGATATTTTACATGTTAACTGCGGCAACATCATTTTTATTTTACATCCATAGCTTCTGGCTGTTAGTGGGCGTGCATCAGGGCTTGTGATTAGCACCTGCCCACCCACCAAATGTGGGTAGAATTCGGGCAGTGACAGGTAACACAGTCACTCTTGCTACCTGCTTTGGTGGGTGGCTTAGGACTTGAAACAAAACTATTGCAACTACAGGATTGTGACATTTTTTACTTGATATGCATGGATCTAACAGCAGAAGAAGAGCAACAACAGCCAGTCAATCTGCCTGTTTGCAGGCCTGTTTGCTGCTCCTCCACACAAGAGTAGACAGCCCCCTCTTAATCGGCACCCGATCTGTTTTACGCAGCCAGACAGAGCTCATCGTGATGAAGTGCTGCATGTGAACTTGTGTTATCCTCCAAAGAATACCTGAATACATAGTTGACAAAAAAATGTGGAAGTGGTTTCAAAAATACTGAGTCCAACAAACACAATTAAAAGTTAATAGGCAACGTGCCTGTTATTGCTTTGTTAAGGCAGTTCAAGCATGTTTGCGAAGTTAAATGTTTACATTTAGATGTAATTCCATATATTGTTTCATCACAAAATACATTCTAAACCAAAACTGTATAAACTGTATTCTACATTTTAAGTATTAAGTAGTTTAAGTATTTTTGTCAAATCACCTTGCAAAACCGCTGTGAGCAAGTCAAGCCATGGACTCACCTATAACTAAAGTGTATGAACACAACTACACTGAACCACATTTCAGGCTCATTGACTCGTGCATTTTCCATCGCTCAGTGACAGTGGTGTTGACACTGTTGTTCTTCTGTTGTTCATAGTAGAGATGAGGAGAGATGGTCTCACTCCTCAGAAAGTGCTCTTCCACACTTACACTCATACTATAGAAAATACTATAAGAACCCTTAAAAGGAAAGCGGTGATGCAGGTTATATATTTTTAACCCTTTAATACTCAATCCCTATAAAGTTTTCATGGATTTATTACATTGCAGAACTGCCTGACTGCTTTTAGAAGACGTGATAGACTTAAGGTTGCTGATGTAGACTCTGACCTGCATCTTCCTTCTATTATTTTTACAGCAGGATTTTTTCTTAAAAATGCCTACAATCCCTGAAAGGACAAGAGTGTAGTCTATCTATACATGTAAAGCGTGTCTCTATTTTAGATAACTTTTTATAGTAAAAGTGGTGTGTGAATGTTCTACATACTGCTACCATCCTGTGAGCACAACAAGGTCACTTTACAGTATGCACTGTGCATCTGTATTATGTAGGACGAAATAAACAAAAATATAATAAATATAAATATCAGACCAGACTGAATATGTGGAGATACTTTGTTTTAAAGAAAAAGGAGCAAAGAAAATTAATTAGGAAAGTCCCAGATTGTCTGAGCCACTTTTGAGGGTTGCCCCCTAAACCAGGAACATTCAGCTTGCAGTGCGGGCCAAATCTGGCCCTCGATGTGGTGCCGGTAGCCTTCCAACCATTTTTGATTAAGAATCAAAATGAACTGATTCATACTATTTTTCTCACACTGAATGACTCTTGATTTCTCCATACAGCTGACCTGCGTCGGGCTGCTGCAATTTGATTTGTCACTTGGCAAAGATAAGTGAGGAAAGCAAATGTGGAAAGCTCAAAGTGAAAACAGGCAATTCACTGGAAACATATGATGTTTTCTTTATTTTGCCAGCTCATACCAATCCAAAAACACTGATTAATTTGAGAAATGACAGTTGGCGGATGCAAAGTTTATGATATCAGGTGCCATCACAAGTCAAAACCTGCTGGCTTCAGAGCAAAGAATATGCAGAAAATTTTATTTTTAATTTTAGGTGATATATAACATTATTTTTTAATGTTTGTTTATTAACTGCCTGCTGGCCACTTGTCAGTTTGCAAAAGCTGCCCCCGGGCAAAGCAAGTTGAGTATCTCTACTGTAAACTTTATAAGCCAAGTCCCAAAATGACCACAAACTGTGGTGTAACTTATGTGTGACATCATACATCAGTTCAGGGTCCACCATCCACATTCCTGCATGTGAAGATATGGCCAGTACACCTGACCGAAAGCCAGACTCTCCTAAATCACTCATACAAACCACTTAAGAACAAATCTGTTCTCACGAGTGATCATACTGTATGGGTTCTTGCATGAATCCTAAAAGTTGTGAGCATTGTCACAAACTTCATATTCCTCCTTTTGTGATTGTTTTAGTACATTTTTGTTGATTTCACTTCAGTCATTGTGTATATATGTGTGAGTGTATTGATTTGGCTATACACTAAAAAGCTGCAGAATGAAAATAAAATAAAAAAAAAAATCAACACAAAATCAACTCTTCATGCATTTCTGGATAAAAACTCTGACACGTTCCACTTCAACAAGCTGAGAACAGTCGCCTGAAAAGCATTCACTTCATTAAACGACTTCATTGTGAGCTGTATTTCATTTTAATCTTTGAACGCGGACAGCCCAATTCATTTCCGCACAATTTCAGAACACATTCGACAATAGAGAGACCTATTAAAGATAATTGTAATAAATGTGGAATTAGATTCTCACCCTACTTGCACTAACTAATTTAGAGTAAGCAATTACTTTTCCTGTCTGCAGGCACGCACGTGTGTGCACACACAACACATAAATTAGTTTGATGTGTAGTTGTGACAGAGGAAAAGAAAACTGCTGGGTTTCACTGCTGCTGAAAAAAAAAAAAAAGCCTCCATCCTGTCTTTGATTTTTTCGAGACGGGGAAATGGAGCAGCGTGTCGTCGTGTGGCACAAAACAAGAAGCAGCTAATGTGACAGCAGCACAAATGGCTGGTTAATTGTAATTTGGCAGGACGTGAGCAGTGTGGCAGAGGGCAGCGAAGAGGCCAGGTGGTCTGAGACTATCCCATAACCAGGTGTTCACACATTCAGTCCAAATGAGTTTATCTCTGCTAAAATTTCCCCTGTGTTCAAATGAGTGAGGCAAACACTCTAAAATAAAGCTCTGAATGTCCCTTGTCATAGTTATGACATCACCCCCTGAGAAAAAAAAAAAAAAAAAAAAAACTCAACCAAAATCCTCAGTTTCAGTAAAGTAATTCATTGGATTAAATGAGTCTCTTTTTATTAAATCAACTTTGTTTAATGAACATAACTCCAAGCACGCAGGAGAGCAAGCAGTATTTTCACAATAGTTCACTAAAAGCCAGTCCAATAAATATGGATCAAAGCAGAATATTTTATAAAGATAAAAACAAGCTGTGATTTTTAGAAATTATTACATCTATATTTTTTCAGTAAATGTTGTAAAATGCTCTGGAGTTATTAGAATTGTTGGCTCACACGAGTCTGAAACAATCCTACGCAGTCACCACTTGAATCTAATTCTACAAATAGTATAATACAAATAGTATTAGTGTAGCCTAATCTTTATCTGCCACTGTGCAGAAATACAGCATTTAGACAGAATGAAAAGACCGGGGAGGGAAAAAGCTGTGCAACATTCAAAGGTTGATTTACAATTTGAATGTCAATTTTCCGATTTTGAAGCATTGAACTAATCGTACAGCCCTAAAACCAACACATACACTCGCTTCTAAACTTGATAAGGTTGTACGTAATGATTGAAAGTTAAACAGTTTACTCTATGTAGACATGTCCTGGCAAAAATGTAAGTGGACTGTTGCCAGTTTCACTTAATCTTATTTATATTTTAGGTACAAGTGTCCAAGTAACAAAAAAATGTTCATGTCAGCCTTCAAGAAATGTCAGGAATTTCTGACAGCTCTGAAATCTCCAACTTGGTGAAAAAAAAACTAAAGACGTATCAACAAACCATGTGCAAAATGTCTGCAAAACAAATCAGAGATGCTGGAATCACACCAGCTGTAACACCTGTCAACAGTTGACGTTCCGACCAATGAATTCTCAGTAGTCATTACTGCACTATTACATGAGTAGTCAGCAGGCTCGAGCTGGCTATCTGGCAGTTCTGGCAAATACCAGGGAGTTGTGCAGACTGTTGTCACCTCTCCCCACCCCTTCAAGTGGATCTGTCCATCTATGTCAGAGGTCAAGTGCCTTAGGATTAGGGTTAGGGTTAGGGGTAATAATCAAATGAAATCAAGACAGAAACAGTAGCGTGGGAGTGGAAAAGGTCAGAAAGAAAGAAAATAAATATCAAGGCTGATTCTGACAACTGCAAAAGGCCACAATTGTGATTAATGTTGTTCAGTTACAAAAAATGTAAAAAGTTTCACAAAGACATAGGCCTAACTTTTCTATTACCATGGACGTAAAGTTATGTGTATTAGCACATTATGACTGTTTGATCCAGATAAAAGCAGCTGTAGACGTATGAACTAGGTGAGACAATAAGTAGCAGTTGATCACAAATATTGTTCCCGATCCTGGTAGTCAGTACTCATGAGTCAGACCACACCATCTTTGAACACAGCTTTCATGTTTCATTTTTCTCCTTGACACACCTGTTAAGTTTCATGACTGCTTGCACGGTTGTGATGCTATCACATTGACAAAATCTCTCCACATACATATAAACACCTGTCAGAGTACTAAAAACTGCCTCTAGGGTAGCTTCCACCACAGTAGGTGTGTGCAGGACCACATTTTGCCATGGACATAGACTGGGAAGGTGAAACTTAACCTTGGGATGGGAATGACTGAAACTAGGTTGCAGTGGTCTGTGAATTATAACAAATGTGGACCAGAGGTGTAAAATGGGGAAAATCAATGGTACCTCCCTACTTCCTACCCCTCTACTGCCGGTGCCCTCGCTCTGACTACACCCGTCTTCGAACTCAGCCTTCACTTCTATCTCAACTACACACCTGTAAAGTTTTGTGACTGGACAGATGTGACGCTATCATTGATGAGTACTCAAAACCACTTCTGTGGTAGTTCCCACTACAGTAGGCATGTACAGGACCACATTTTGCCATGATGAAACTGGAATGACTGGGATCCACTGAGACTAAACTCGGAGGGAGCAAGCAACAAACTTTACTAATCTCTCACCAGACAGAAGACGACCATTCAGCAAAAACTGAAAATTATATTTAATAAGAGCATTTCTGAACGTTCAATACCATCATTTAAAAATATATTCATTTATATAACATCAACAATTGTATGATTAGGGTGAGGTGAACTAAAATACTTAGTTAAGGTTTGGAAAAGTATTTCTACCCAGATACTATCTATCTTATAACTTTAAGGGGCTCTACTTCCTGCAGTGGCACTGGGCATAACTCAATGTAAAATCCTATGCTGCAGCATTCTCTTAAATTAATATATTCCTAGGGATACTTGACTGTTTTAATGCTATCTTTCAGACCTACTGGGGGGAGCGGTGATACCGAGAAGAGAGAGTATTGCTTTAATGAAGACCCCTGTGTACCAATAGCGAACCTTGCTTCTGACCACACTGGTGAAATGTGCACACGTCTGAGGAAATGCACAGTCATTATACTGTGTGGAATATCATGATTTAAGTCTCTCTACAAAATGTATGAAATTGGAAGGGAAAGTACAGATACACAAAAATATGTACTTCAAGAGCTCGAGGCTGTGGGCTGTGACTTAAAACACATTTTCCACAGCGCTGGCGAGCACAACCAGCAAACCTCCTCAACGTGATGTTTGCTCCTTTTCTGCCTTTGTATCTGCTAAAGGGAAACTGCTGAATCTTATGAGCTAATGTACATGTAAGAAGCACCACGCTGCACCATGAGATCTTAGATCTGCACTAGTGTCATGTATAATGTAGATGAATGTTAGTTCTATCACTGATACTGCTGCTGCTAAGTTCCCATCATGCCTTCCTCCTCTGTGCATCCATCACTAGATCAGTCAACAGCTGCTGACATCTCTCTTCATGCATTCCCCCATATTAGAACTACAGATCTCTTTTGAATAGTTTATATAAATGTAATTTCAGAGAGCTGGGGAAAAAAAAAATAAAAAAAACAGCAACAGTTTTTTGGGACAGAGCTGTAGAGCAGCTCTACTGTAGTTCAGCAGTCGAAAGTAGGACTTGTACTGTGTCACCGGCATGTAGCACTCTCTGGACAAGACAGTGTTACAACTTGGTGAGTGCACACTAGTCTCAAACGAGGCTAACAGTTTTTAAGAGCACATTTAAGAGCCTAAAAAAAACAGGTACAGCAATCTGAACCCGCCAGCTGTAGCAGTAAATAAAGCATTTTACTGAATCTGACAACTACACGGTGAAAACTGGATCACAGTCTACATGTCAGGTCACAGCGAAATTCATTTACACATCCTTGCAAAATAGATGGTGCCAGAAACTTGCAACACAGCGAAAAGCCTCAAGGAATTTAGTTGCACTCCGCTCTTTTGCCTGGCTTCCACCCTGTTTGGTTTCGTTGTATTTTGTCTGTCTTTATCTTTATTTTAGATTTGAAAAATAAACTTATTTTTATTTACAACTCTTGCTTGTTCTCCCCTTCTCTGTCCAGCCTTGAGCTGGGTTGGACCACCGCAGTTGAGAAATTCTGGCAAAAAAAAAAAAAATGGTGATGACTGAAACAAACCCAAAAGTAGTAGTGATGGGGTCAAGAAACTCATCTATAGCTGAAACTTTAGCATAAACTTGCTGCACGTGACTCTGACCCAGAAACTTTACGAAGATGCAAACTCAAAATTCACACTCAACACAAAATTAGCACAATTAAATCAAGGGAAAGTATTTGTACCATCCACATCCACCATCTCACGACGGACTGCAAACCATACTACACTGCTTTTGCATAGCAGTTTATACATATCTGGGTTATATTATCCTGTGGTGTCAGTGGGAAAATTCATGTGAACACCCCCTCAAGTCGGACCAACAACTTATAAATGTGGCAAATATTTTGTTTCACTACATGCCCAGGAAGGCCCATCATTTTAAAATCAACCCCAGTGTATTAAAATATTTGAAAAAGTCCTGAGCTTTGTGATATAGACACTTTAAGTTGTTAACAATAACCAGAACTGGATATGTTCATCATAATGTTGAGATCTGGAACCTCCCCGGATCTCACTGCCTGAAGCAGACGCTGTTGTGTCAGGGGAAGTGTGACGTAGAGCTGGCAGGGAAGACTGACCGGGTCGTGACTTTTCCACATATAAATTCAGTGATTTTTCTCATAAATGTTGCCAAAAACACTACTTACATCGTGGGAAACAACAAAAACATGTGATTTCAAACATAAAACACATTCACATAATCACCATAAAAGGAACAGCAGGTCTCAACTTTCACTGCCTGAGATGGAGGCTGTTTTCTGAGTACATGCCATGAAGAGTCAGTAGGATGACTGACCAGGTCGCAACTTTTACACATAAATTCAGCTATTTTTCTCATATAAGTTACTAAAAACAGAACCTACTGCCACATTACTGATGTTTGCTCTTATAACGTAGTTGTATGGAGAAAGATTGGGACATTTCTCTTTTATTTTGAAAGTGCAGCATTATCTAGCAAAGGATCTGTGGTCAGACTCTAAATGTTAACCCAGAAAGGAAACAAAGAGTTGTGGATCATATGCATTATACAATTGCATTCCATCACAACTATTTGCAGCAGTTTTAGTGCTACTTGTTGTTTTGTCTGGTGTTTTTAGAAATATGTAGAGTCAAACTTGGTCGAAAAAGCTACAAATTCCACATATTTGATATCAGATTAAAGAGGAAATTGCATTTTCGCAAATAAAAACCACATGTAATTGTCAATTTCTCTCTGTTTTTGAGATGGAGCTGTTCAAGAATTCCGCTGTGGTCTAAAGGGTTAAAAGCTCATGAACACAATGAAGTCAGAAGAACGACTTCCCAACTCGGAAGCAGGACCATCAAAGAGGCACGTGAATGCAGCGTTAAACTATGATTTTGAGCTCTCCGGTTCTCTCAGTTCCCTCAGAGGTCAGCACTGTCAAGGTGCTTTGCTGCTGGTCAAAAGACCTATTTCACAGGAGCCAAATTAACAAATAGCAGGGTGAATACAGCTGTTACCAATGATACTAATTAAGGTTCCATCCCATTCAGGTCAAACAGAGTCAGGGTGCTGTGATTGTGCACACTGGCTCACTGGAAACGGTCTATGGCGTAAATTCACATGTCAAAGCTCCCTGAGATCGAACTCGGCCTGAAAGTGCTGCACCAATTTACTTCAGCAAGTAAATCTACTGATGGCAATTCAACTGACCAAGGAATTCTGGGAAATCCGTCCAAAATTTGTCAAGATATTTCAGTCAGGGCCAAAGTGGTGAACAGACAAACCGATGCTGAGATCACTAAAGCCATGCTGCTAATGTGGCTAACAACAAGATGCTAAAAGTAAAAACAAAAAAAAGTACTTGCATCCAATTAGGAAAGAGAGATGAAAGGAGAAAAAGGAGATTAAACTGAGACAAGCGGAGTGCAGGAAGGAAAAGGGATAATGATGCCAATGAGACACTGATTACAGAAGACGTTCGCATCCCCTCTCATGGGTGCACGCATTTAAATGTAAAAAATGTGCAGAAAGGATCTGGAACAGAAAAGGGTCAAATGACGAAACAATGACAGTTAATAAACAAGCCTGAGAGAGTTTTAATGGGGAGCAACAGCAACCACCTGCAAACAAGCAGACTGTCCCCCTTTTGAGAAATCCCTCAGCTCTCCCTCTGGTCCCTTCACTGCTCTATCCTAGTTTTGTTTAGTGAAACTTTCTGCGATGTTTTCCTCCCCCCCCTCCCCTCCCACCCCGATGAGTTCATCTGGCACAGAGGGAGAGAAAGAGGGTAAAGGAGGGAAAAGAGGTAATGAAAAGAGGGAGAGAGGGAGGAAGAAGAGACAGGCAGAAGAGATGTGACAGACGGAGAGGTGGCAGAGACGAAAGAAATGTGAGCGACTCACGAAGCTGATAGCGTCCCGGCAAAGCTCATTGATAAACGAGGCAACAGATGTTTTGTCCTGTATAAAATTACACCAGGCAGCTATATGTGGAACAGCTACCTGCCCTCATTCTGCAGCTCTACATTACATCCTCCCAAAAATCCTCTCTGTTACAACACGCCAGCCAGCAGAGCCAGAAGAGATGATGCGAGCTCAGATTTTACAGTATTATCATGATTTATATTACTGTAGCACTACATTGGCAGCTTATCAAAAATCACAGAAGGGTTTGGTGTCACTTCTTCAGATTTAATCTTATAGTCTTTTTAATGAAATTCCCCCCTTTAGCTTTTGAATAAAGTGAAACATTTTTCTGCACATTAAAATCCAAGCTGCTATGTTTTTTGTTTTTTTTTGGAAAATAAAAATATTAAGATGTCTTTTGCGTTATATTTCTACAGCATGACATTTTTGTGTGTGTGAAGTTTTTAGAATTTACTGAATTTAAAATAAAGGTCTGTGAAACTGAGTAATGTCTAGCCAAACAACCTGAGTGTCCATTCATAGGTTAAAATGCAAAAATGACTTTCGAGGTGTTTGAGAATCCAAAAACTGATGTCGGTCTCAGATGTCCATGATACATTGCAGTAAGGGTAGACGAATAACATCCCAGTATTTTCTGGTTTTTTTAGCAAACTGTACTGTATTTCTTTTGCAGGGGTTCTTTCTTCTGTGGGCTTCCCCTCAGACAAAGCTTGGAAAAAGGTGCTGAGTGCTTCCACTACTTGTTATTTTTGTACTTTGTGTGCCTTTATCTTAATCACCTTTTATTCACATAAAAAAACAACAACTTATTTTTAGTTACAACTCTTGCTTGTTCTCCTTTTCTTTGTCCAGCCTTAAGCCCGGTTGAGAAATTCAGGCAAAAAAGAGGTAATGACTGAACAAACCTCCTGACGAAAATCTCATTAGTGCCTCTTTGGTGGTGGGGACAAGAAACTCATCAATAGCTGAAACTTTGGCATAAACAGGTCACACGTGACCCTGACCCCACAACCTTACCAAGATATGTCAGAGTGGCTTTCGCAAACTCACATTTCATAGTTAACACAAAGTTAAAGTTTAAAAAAGTTCATTCTACACAGCAGTGAGTGAAAAATGTATAGAATTTAATAGAAATATTAAATGTCCTCTGCATTGTGTTTCTACAGCATGACTTCATAAACTCTATGTAATGAGTGACTCATTTTTGTGTACTATTTTAACATTTGCAGCATTAATACACACAAATAACAATAACAGTGTTAGTCATAGTCCACATGTGCAAAATATAAATGGGCAATCAGCTCATTTACAGTAACTTCATACTGTGGGAACAACCCTGTCTCCTGTTTTTATACCACTAATGCCTGGATTAGAGTCCCTGTAAACATTTTTTTCAAGTGTAGTAAGTACTGCATTTATAACACTGAAGTCATGCAGTTGGGAGGTGGTTGGGGTGTACAGACAGGGGGTCCTACTGATGTTTCCAGGGTCCTGTGGGGTTGGTATATAAATACCAACCCCTAACCCCACCTATAGAACTGTGGAAGTCAGACCCTGGGAACATAAGAATGACCCCGGAGTGGTCAGAGTGCAAGATTTAGGGGTTCAAATCCATGTGGTAATGTTTAGGCAACAAAAGTACTTTAAGGTTTTAAGGTTGAAGTTAACACCCCCGTAGAATCATGACAGACATGCAACCTTTGAGACAATAAAAAGTACACAAGTATGCTTCAGTCAAGACCAACCATCAAATCATCCAACTCTGCAAATGCTTATACTCATGATACTGATATTGATATAAGTTTCTATGAACAGATGTGACTGATTTTGTAGGAAAACAAATGAAATAAAAGTTTTCACTGAACATTTTCATGATCAATCAAGCAATCAAGATTATCGTGACTTGGCAAAAATGTTCATTTAAAACATATGCTGATAGAAAACACAATCCCGCAGGCCTTCTGTTTCCTTAAAAATGTATTTGCTATTGCAAATTAGTAGTATACAAACACAAATTAAAGGAGACAACGTTGAATGAATCATCATATTGTGTCCAGAGACTCACTTAAAGACCTTAAACCTGTAGCTAGAAGTAGGCTAATCTGAGTCAAACTGTGTTCGGATTGTGTAGATGAGGAATTATTGTCGGGTCAGGAAGGGTTTTACCATGACATAGATGCAGACGTGATGAAACTTGTGTGCATGTGTTAATTTAGTGCCAGTAGTTAAAGTACTGGTTGGTAAAGGCTTGTGGCAGAGTGTGGCTGGTAATGTTTTCATTGTGAGTCAGTGTCATCATGGAAAACTGTGGTCCTGGAGACACAGAAGCTCATCTTTCTATTAAACTGATAGAGACAGGCTGAATTTTAGCGCGTGGTACCCATCAACAGGGGTCAGTCTCTGTGCAGTTGTGCAGCTAGCAAACAAACACGCTATCTGGGAGAAGTTACAGGACTAACCATGAAAAAGAAGAAAAACGCTTGTGTTTGGGATTTTTTTGAATTCACTCCTGATGATAAAGGTAAGCTAACAAACACTACAGACTAGTGACTGGTCAGATTAGTGTATTGTAGCGAGCGCGTAACTTTAGCGAGCGCGAGAGAAGGCAAGAGACAGGCTAATTGCTGTCTCTGGTGGCAGAGAGTTACGGTGACTGCTGTTGAGTGGAGGAAAAGGTGAGCAGTTAAGTTGTCAAGTCTGCAATAAAAGAGCAGCGATGGCACTGTAAATTCTACAGTGTGGGTTTGAGTTTGTCAGTGAATGAAAGCTGCAGCCTCTCAAACCGAAGCAGAGCTCCTGAGTGTGTCTCGGCTGTTGGAATAACGTCACCATGACGTTCAGCTCTGCCACCAGCACAGCGGAGAACAGTCATTCGAGTTGTTTTACACAAATATCGCTGTAATACCACATGGTATAATGTCATGAAGGTATGACAAAAATAAATGCTAGATTAAACCAGATAATAGAAACTACTCTGTGTGTGTCATCATGGCAAAATGTAGTCCTGGAGACACGGTTTTGAGTACTCTGGCAGGTGTTTATCTGTCTGTGTACAGATGTTTTGGAACAAAATTTGAAATTTCAGAAATCAGATAATAAAAATGAGGAAAGCATATGAGCACAGCATAAAAATATCCATACATGGTAAAGCTATATGATGTTTTACTACCATTATATCGTCATATCATCCAGTACAATATCTTATCGCCTGCACAGAATATTTTCTGCATTTATTTTGGCCAAAAGAACATGTAATTACTGTTGCACTAATGAGATACTCGGCTTCACCTTCACAAAATATTTTTAGCATTTAATTAACCCCACTTACAGAGTAAATTCAATGTCCTGAGTTATCCTTACATCTTTGCATAATCATTTCCTGAGAACAGAATCATCATTAGTTGTTTTTTGTGCATTTTTTCAAATAATAAAAGAAAAAAAAAAAACCTCTTCATATATCCTAAAGTAACCCTTTGCTTTATATAAGCCCATGCAAATTAAACACACTGGCCTATTGATCTAATAAATGATTCAAACAGCAGTCTTACTCTCAGCGTACGGAGTGACTCATAGCTGCTACACTGCAATTAAAATTTGAATATTATGAATTGATTATACACCACAAACACACATACTTATAATCATATCATTTGTATATTAATGACCTGAAATTTGTGCATTGATTTACAGACTTGAAAAGTTGAATGAAAAAGCTGGTCATGGTCATAATGTCACACATTACGCCACATTAAAATGCATTCACGCTCCAGTGGAAAACTGGAGTGTAAATGGGTCAGAATCAGCCATTAGCTCATGAAGGTTGAGATGTGACTGACGGGACCAAGATAGTGGGTCAATGAGCAATGAATAGCAAGCTCTCTATCTCTCTGCCTTCATGTCTCTCATCCTCTGTCTTTCTCCCCCATCCAGCTCTCCCCCTCTCTCTTCCTACATCCCTCACCCCACCAACCCTCCCATGCCCCACAGTGTGTCTGTGATGGCCGTTGCATAACATTACTAAAGAAACACCACACCAGCGAGCAGCATCGGTGGAGGGGGTGAGGAGGAGCGGAGGGGGAAGTTGTGCAGGGAGCACTGACCCAATATCTAATGAAAGAGAAGAGAGATGAAGGGGATGGGAGGGGAGGGAGATAAAGAACGATGGAGATAGAGATGGAGATGGAGAGGAGGGCGGAGGTGAAGTCAGCACGAGAGATGAGAGATGGAAAGAACGGAGACAGAGAGAAGGGGAGGGGATGGAGGGAGATAAAATGAGAGGGAGAGACAGAGAGAAAAGAGGGAGAGAGGCTAGAGGGGGAGAGGAGGAAAGAGACAGAGAGGGGCAGACAATGAATTCAGGCAAAAGGAGCCAGGACATTTAAACTATAAATAACCAAGATACTAGCAGCAACACTGGTCTGCTCTTTCTCTCTTTTCTCTCACTCCGTCCATCCCCACATCTTTCTAGCATCCCCCTTTCCTCCCCACATCCAAATATTCCTCCATATCTTCCCTCATGTATGCTTTTCTGTTCTGTTTGATGAAGCGAACACACATTTTGAAAGCCAGAAATGTATTCACAGTATCGTCCTCCCAACTACAAATCAAAGCAGAGAGCTGTTTACCAATTTTTAAAGATTTTTTTTAAATATTCTTCACAATGACAAACATCATTTGGACCTTATTTTTTTTATTTTGTGGTGATTATAACACCATCAATTTTGTTTTATGTGTGAATCATCTTGATTTGTTTTCTTGCTTGTTTATTTTCTGCCCTCATAATTGATGTCATCCTGAAAACTCAACAGAAATGTGTCACATTAAGCTTCATTTTATCTTAAAGGGATAGTAGCATTATTTTTAAGTGGGGTTGTATGAGCTACAAATAGCCCCTAAGTACCGTGATTGCAGTAGAAGACTCTCCACACTCCTCCCGTTAGCGACGCCAGCCCATAGTCCTGCTCAGAGATTTCCAACATACAGTGTTGTGAACGGTCCCAAAAAAACGGCCTATTTTCGCGGCCTAGAAGAGGTTTTACCGGAAAAAAATACACAGTTCCATTGTTCGCTATAATAAAAATTATTCTCAGCCCCTCAAAGTGCAGCGTTAGCGCCCGCTGAGCAGCCTACTACACAGTGTAGCTACGCAGAGCGCTGTAGTGCTCCGCCGATCAGCTGTTTTGGTCAGTGTCTTGGCTTTTTGAGGAAGAGTAGAGATATAATATACTTTTTAAAAATGAGTGATTTTGACAGTGACAGCGAGAATGAAGTGCCATTCACTTTGGAAGCAAGCGGATATCTGTATGAACCGGAGTACACTGAAGAAGAGCTGTTGCAGATGGAAACTGAACGGGCCAGAGAGAGAGAGAGGGGAAACATCGGTGTAAGGTAATTCAAGAATCAGCCAAATTCATTTTCATGTTCACAGTTCCATTGTTCGCTATAATACAACTATGCTCAGCCCCTCAAAGTGCAGGAAAAACGCAGTTTTTATTTGGACCTAACCAACTCACGTATCCCTCCGCCCAGGGTTAGCGCCCGCTGATCAGCTGTTTACACAGTGTACTACGCAGAGCGCTGTAGTGCTCCGCCGATCAGCTGTTTTGAGTCATTGTTGATTGCGATTTCGAGGACGGAAGATGGTGAAACCTCTTCAAACATTTTGAAAATGGTTCGTGTGTGTTGCTATCCAGGATGCAATAACAAAGCTGTGTCCCATAGCCCTTACAGCTTTCACCGCATTCCTTTGCGTGATATTGGCCTTCGGCAGCTAGTTCCTCTAAACTTGGATGTCAACATGCCACCGGCATCACTAAAGGATCTCCGTGTTTGCAGTCACCATTTCGCTGAAGAGGATTTTGTGAGAACACTTTCACGTCTCACTTTGAAAAGCACTGCTGTGCCCATCCATCTGGTAAGACAAGTGAAACACCTGTGAAAGAGTGTAATGTAGCCTATCACTGCAGTGCACATTTATCACATAGGTGAAAACGGAGATGTAGTGCTGTAACATGAAAATGAATTTGGCTGATTCTTGAATTACCTTACACCGATGTTTCCCCTCTCTCTCTCTCTCTCGGCCGTTCAGTTTCCATCTGCAGCAGCTCTTCTTCAGTGTACTCCGGTTCATACAGATATCCGCTTGCTTCCAAAGTGAATGGCACTTCATTCTCGCTGTCACTGTCAAAATCACTCATTTTTAAAAAGTATATTATATCTCTACTCTTCCTCAAAAAGCCAAGACACTGACCAAAACAGCTGATCGGCGGAGCACTACAGCGCTCTGCGTAGTACACTGTGTAGTCGGCTGCTCAGCGGGCGCTAACCCTGCACTTTGAGGGGCTGAGAATAATTCTATTATAGCGAACAATGGAACTGTGTATTTTTTTCCGGTAAAACCTCTTTTAGGCCGCGAAAATAGGCCGTTTTTTTGGGACCGTTCACAACACTGTATGTTGGAAATCTCTGAGCAGGACTATGGGCTGGCGTCGCTAACGGGAGGAGTGTGGAGAGTCTTCTACTGCAATCACGGTACTTAGGGGCTATTTGTAGCTCATACAACCCCACTTAAAAATAATGCTACTATCCCTTTAATAAGCTTCATTTGTATTCTGTGGCCAGTTTATAGACCCAATGATTCCAACTCTTTATCAGGAGACAATGGACATCCTTGTCTTCTGCCTCAAATGACCAAAATGGTTGAACATACAAAACAGCAGTGCTCACTCACGAGTTTTTGAGCTATCTTTATCTTCTTCCACACTCTGACAGGTGGGTAATGCAGTAAAAAATGAAAAAACTCTGTGCACTATGAGCTCCGGTTTTAACTTTTACCAGTTTCTGTCCTTGTTACAGTGTGTTACACTCACCTACAGATATTTGGTTTGATCATTTACCTGCTGCCCTGATAGGCACTCAGTCATAGCGGTCGTTCATTGGCCACTCTTTGGTGATTTGTTGTCATGTTAGCCAATCTGAGCAATCTCTGAGCAAAACTATAAGATCCAGAGGTGGACATGAGAGTATTTTCAAAGTGGTTTATTGAGAAATTGTATATGTTTTGGGGTGCCATATCTGAGACGTGTACAGTGCTTCATGGGGTGCTGTTAAATAGCTAAACACTAACACTGGAACCAGACAAATTTACGAGCTAATGTTTTATTCGCTCCGGCAGATGCATCTTGTCCCGCTCCCTTTCCATCTGCCCTGGCTCTCATCGGGCCAATCATGTCCATTTAAAAGGGTGGATAAATACATTTCATTTCCTATAAATTCTTCACAATAGAAGTTCCCCTGTTATTATGTAATTTGAAAGCTTCTTTTAATGAAGCAGGAAGTGTTGAGTTTTCAAAAGATGTAGATGCTGGCCCCACTCCAGAGATGGTCAGTCTCATGCGTGACTTAAAACTGGTGATGGAAATGCAAAATACCATGGCACGGTTTGATTTGGTGATTGGTGCGGCCAAAACGACAATGGAAAAACAGGATTTGGTGAGTTCCGAAACTCCCCCTGGATTTTGTTGATCTGATCTATCCAATTGTGCATTTAGGTCTACAAAATTCCCTTTGGAAATCGAAGATTCTAGACTAGCTCAGCATTTAGAAGTGGTTTGGTAATGGAAGGCTAGCAAAACACAACTTTGTCTGGCATTTCCAGGCTGAAGTGGAAGAGTAAATGATGAAAAGCGGCAATTTTGGCTCAGTATTCTTTTATTCATGCTGTGATATTCTCACTTGATGAAACAGACTTGCTGAACCTATAGCGTAAAGCACTTTATTGTCATGGTGCATGTGGTTTGCAGCGGTTTGATCAGTTTTTCTATTTTGCATCATCTTATCTCTCTGTCAGCCCACTTCACTCTTTTGTCGCTGATTCATCCTCCCCTCTTCTTTTCAGCCATAAGGTGCATCACCTCTCCTGTATTTTTCTTCCTTTATGCCTCCATCCATCCATGCATCCATCCACCCAGCTGTCCCTATATCCTCCTACATGCAGAAAAAAAGATTCTAATTTAAATTATGCAGATACCCTCTCATCTTAATTTATAAAGGAAGAGCTGACCGAGCACTTCTGAGCTGTCATGCTGCTGTTCATTCCGTTACACACATTCACACCTGGGAGCTCCAAAGTTCAGCCAGTCCTTCAGTAAGCAGCCACAAGGTTAAGTGCTTCCCTCAAACACCTCAGCAGTGGCTGCTGAGGGCAGAATGTGGTGACGGAGCTGTGTGTGTGTGTGTGTGTGGTGTGTGGTGCATACTTACAATGTATTTATGTTTGTGTGCATCTTTGTGGATGTTTGCATACATTTGTGGCTGAATTCCAGTGTGTGTGTGCACAGACAACATATACACTGCATGTACGGTACGTGTGTGCAGCTGTGCTTTACACAGCATGTCTACAAACACAGCCAAGTGTGTGTGGCTGTGTTTTTGTACATGCATGTGTGTGTGTGTGCATGCATGCATATGAATATGAGCCATTAGCTGGTCTCCACAGGGAAGACATGTTAACAGGTTTGGCTACCACTGAGAGAATTGGTAAGAAACCACCAGGAGCTCTGGGTGTGTTGGTTCGTGTGTGTGTATGTGTGTGTCCATGTACATGCACGTATACACCCAACTGTGGTTGTTTGTGTGTGTGTGAGGTCCCATTGAGTCAGTGGAAGGAAAGCAGGGGGTATGAGTGTGAGGGGAGGGAGGGCCGGGGGGGCTATGACTCATCCACTGCATGGGCCTCTGGCTCTCTCTCTCTCTCTCTCTCTCCCTGCATAGCAACGGCTGTGCAAAAGCTCATATAGGTCCATAGCAACCAGTACTGATAGTGTAGTGGCTATAAACACTCCAAGAACAGGTCAGAGGGACCCAGGAAATCTTACCCCAGTCCAAACTTTTTAGATCTGTCAAGTAGACACATTTCTGACTGATCTCATAAAGTGTTTTGTCCAAAGAAATTGCTGTTTCGTCACATTTAGTTAATAAATCTCTGTTGCAGCCAAACCCAAACTTTAATCTAAAAAACACAAAGTAATCCAGCCTTAAAGAAGCAATATTTTTATACTGCACTAACAATGTCTCAAATGAATGTGTAACATGGAACATTTTAGCAACTTCTTCATCTCATTCTTCTGATTTTACAGCCAGCAATTTTAGTGTTTTGATTTAATCTCATTACTCTTGTGCACCAACTGATTTTCAAGCTGCAGCAGGCAGATCTTCAGAGTCAAAAACAGAATCAGTTTTATTGCCAAGTAGGTTCTCACATAAGAGAAATCTGCCTTGGTGTTTTGGGTGCATAACAATACAATAGAAAAAAAAAGATAAAAAGTAAGTACTGCATAAAGAAGAAGCATAAATAGAAACCAGACAATGAAATGTGGAAAAATACTATAAAAATACTGACAACATTTAAATGAAAAGGAGTGTGACAAGTATTTTCTTGTGTTGTAAATAGGTAATTGTTGCCTATAACGCTTTTGCCATAACAACTTAATAAAGCCATAATATGTTAATGTTGTGTTAACCTTCAAGAGGCCAGAAACTTAATCAATAATGCATTTAAACTAGCCAAACATTTAAAGTGGTAAATCTGATGAAAATAGAGCTTATTTGTTACCAAAATTTAGTGTAGCAGAGCCTTTCCAGTGAGCCAACATGCATCACAGCAGCACCCTGACTCTGTTTGACCTGAATGAAATGGAGCATTAGCTCGTATCACTGATAACACCTGTGTTTACACTGCTACTTCATGTCAAGATGGCTGCTGTGAAAAAAATGTCTATTCACATCGTCAATGACGGAGCTGCAAGCTGAAGCTCAGTTCTTCAGCTGAATTTAAATACGACAAAAATGTCACCTCTGCGTCATTAATGGAACATTATGAACGACAGGTTTACTGCATCACACTTTGTCTCAAATATTATTTGCTTTCTGTTGAGAAACTGCGCACAGAGCGGTCAGATTTTCGACACCAGAACAGACAGGCCTCTTAGCAGTTCCTAATATTAGTTCTAGTATTTTTCACCCTTTTCTGTCACTTCAGAGCCTGCCATTCCCTCAGCGTCCATCAGTTATCTCTTCCTTCTATTCCCCAGTCACATGACCCTCACCTGCTTACACACCTGCCCCTAATTCCCCTAATTAGCTTCCTCAGTACATGGGCATGGTCACATGAATGCGGGAAAGCTACCATAGCCTACCAGGGTGAACAAATCACACATTTGCTGTTCGTTTGCCAGTCACCAAAGCTGAACCCACTGGCTAACATCTGATGATGATTTAGCCTGTGGAAGCCCATATTTCAGGACTTCCAGGTAGCCAGTTGATACCCAGACAAAGACTTCTTCTTCCATGTGCGGGTAATTGTTTACAGTCCGATAAACAATTCGAGATGAGAGAATGGACGACAGACAACATTTCGTCTGACACAAGATGATAGCTGCACAATGCATTCTGCCTCTCTTGGTCTCTTTACCTGCATGCAACCAAAGCCATCTCAAACATTACAGGTCAATACTACAATTTGCTTGTTTTTTTTTTTTTAAATCCAAAATCCACCACAGTAACATTAAGAGTACATTTTTTTTTTTACTTTTATCTAAGTGCTTTATTTTAATATTCTAATATATATGTATAATAATCTAGTCATGTGAACTGCAGTAAGATAAACACATCAAGAAATGCATTTTTTTTCCCTTTCAGTTTCTGACTGTCCAGTGTCCCCCAGTTAAAAGTAAAGTGGTTCGGTTCATACAACTGCATTTCATAAAAAAAAAAAAAGAAAAAAAAGAGAGAGATGAAAATACAGTATGAGAATGTGAAAATATATTTCATAATTAATACTACATATTAAATCAACTTGATGATTTAAAGGCACAACTAACAACATTTGCCCAGTTTAACATGACTTCTGGTATAAACCACGCCCATGTTTCTATTTGAATACAGTCTGCCTGAACAGATACTGATACAGATAATGTCTAAACAAAGGAAATTATGCAGCACAAAAACTCATCAGCTTTTATCTCCCCTCACACAAAGACCATCACAATCCTACTGTCCAATGGCGGCTAAAAGCTAGCTCAGTGCTGGCTGAAGCGCCTGTAGCATTGATGGTGATAGATTGGACGAACAGCAAAGCTCGTAAGCCACGCTTGGTGATGGATGATGTTTCCCAAAAAGCTCAGCTGCAGTCAGGTTTTTCCCAAATCAGCGAAGGAGTAAACAAGATGAAAGCATTGTTGGTCACTATCAGCTGATGTCGTGTCCACAGAAACAGCTTCCAGTGTCGGGATTTTTCAACTTGCTTGCTGTGTCGACAACATTAGCTATGAGTAAGAATCACTCACAGCGGTGTCAGTCGTCACCTCAGCTCACTCTCAGTTTAAGATCTTCTCTTCCTCTCGCCTCACCTCTCCTCCCTTCCTCTCGTTGCAGATGTTGCTCTCATTACAGATGTTGTTTGGAAAGCTTTCTCCCGTACACATACACAGCTACCTCTCCTCTTCCTCCCTCCTTTGCAGATGTTGTTTGGCACATGTCTACCCGTCCCTGTCTTCTTCTTCTCTTTCTCCTCTCTCCTCTCTACATCTCTTCATCCTTCATCTTTACACTCCTTCACCTTCTCTTCTTCACCAGATTCTGTTTGTCTCTCCATCTGTTCTTTCTCCCAATTTCCCCTCCTCTCTCCACCCCTCGCTCCCCCCTTCACTTCCTCACTTTCCCTCTACACTCAGACACACACAAATGTTCAAACTCTCCATTTCCCTCTTGTTTTCCTTCCTTCCTTGCTTCCTTCCACTCTTTTTCCCTCCCTCCTCACCCCAGCACTTCCGCCTCACCCTGACGTCTCTCCCAGATGTTTTCTGGACAGAGACGATCTCTCCTGCAGTGATAATGAAACTGAAAAGTGTCCGGAGGCTAAAGAAGTACTTGTTGTTTGGGTTGGGGGGGTCGTGTCACAGTCATATGCTCGCAGCTTGGTTAAAGAAAGCAACACATACTGTCACGCAAGCTGTGTAAGTGCGTGCTGGTGTGTGTATGCACAGGGTTGGCAAAAGAGTGTGCAAATGTGTGAGTATATGTGTTTATAATCAATATCTGTATAATATCAATGTGTCAAACGATGATGTGAAGACAATGTGAAGGGGATCGCTCATTGTGATGATCCTTCAGAGAATTATCAACTAAATCTGCACCTCCCTCTGCTTTACAGAGTTGTATAGTGAGTTTCAGCTCGTTGTTCAGCTGTCGGACCCACAAATTCACTGTTTTGTTCAAGCTCACCGCTCACATAGCCTAGATTTTGGCTGCAGCAGACAGCTGTTTTCAGTGAAAAAGCTCTAAAAACAGCAGCATTTAGCTGCTGAAGTGCCAGTTCAAGTGTCAGTAGTGACCAAGAACAGAGCTTGAAGAAAGTGAATATTGGACTTCTGTTGTTCTCAGGCAAGAACAAAATGTAAGTGTGTCCAGATGATGCAGCTTACAGTCTTTAAAGGAGTCCAGACCACTCGTAAGCCAGGACGCACAAAAGCCAACTTGCGTTTTGTGCTGTGAAATATTAATAATTATGAAGACAAAATAATTTGCTTCATGAAAACACAGAAGAAAAATGTTATACAACTATTTATTCCTTTAATAATATCAAATGATGATTAGATTCTTCAAAACCTGTGTGCAACTTAGATCAAAGACAAAACAAGCTTGTCCACCTCATCTGGAAGTAATCACCACATCGCTCTCCTGGCCTTACAAAGAGAGTTTGGTGATTGGTCTGACATCTCTCAGTCCACCGTTTAACCGATATTTAGGCTGGATTATACACGATGAGATGTGTACATGGACAGCTGCAGACACCATAGATGCGCTGTGCGCTCCTCAAACGTCTTTAATTAACACCACAGTACATTCAGTTACATACAAATCTGCTGTATCTGTGTGTGAACCAAGGCACCATCTCCACATCTGCTGCCCTTCCTCAAAAGGTGAAAATATATTCGATAAACGTCAAAATAATATGTGATACACAGAATCCTGAACGCTGCGGCCTGCTGGCTGGGACACCCAATTTAAGAACAAACACAATTCATCCATTCATTAATCTCCTCCTACTGCTTTGTTTAAGAACAAACACAAGAGAAAAGTAAGAAAACATTCATGCATGAGGCACATTGGATGGACAGAAGCACAATGAATTATAATGTTTCTCCTTCATGATACTATGTGAAATTTTCAGAAAATCCTTATTATTGATGGCATCAGTGAACCGCAGTCAGCTTCCTATAGCTTGCTCTTACGTACATGCTTGCACTTGATAGGCATTTCTAAGCTAATGTTAGCAGGTGTTACACACTGTTGGCGCCGTAGTCACATCCTTTGGCTTTTCCCGGAAAAACTGTCCCAAGTCCTTTACATAGAAATGACTCAACAGGCTTTTATACCAAACTGAGAACATCAAATATAATATTTGGTCTTTTTGAGGTTACATTACAATCAGTTCTCAGATTGGCCACACAAAGTAATTAAGAAATGTAAACTGCTTCACATAGTACCTTTAACAGCTTAATATATACAGTATAACTATGCAACTGTTTGCTAACATTTGCCATTTCAAATTAAAAGGTGATTTTATGTCAATGCTGAGTTCAAAACTTGCTTCCACTGTCCCCAAGTGGCCAACAAATCAGCTACTGCAAGTTCAAGTGCAACAGACCTGAGTTACATGGGCACGTTCCACATGTTAGAACCAAACAATGAGATCAAGACAAATGACAGAAAAGAAGTTGCATCAGCCACGACTGAATGACGTCGTAGCACACGTATCATTCACATTTTCCTTTAAAAAAAATCTGCTTTAAATAGTTTTTGTCCAATATGTTGTCACAAAAGTGAAGGAAATGAGCATAATGTCCTGAAATGATGATTAATGTTGAAAGGAGGAGGAAAGCGGTTGTTCCAAAGTAGAAATGATAATTATGCAGTTTAAATAAAGGCCTACATCTTTACTATACATACGTGGGATGTGTATGACGTCCAACAGAAAGCACAGAAAAAGAATATCCTCGCTCAGTAAGAGCATAGAAATTCTTCTCTGTTCACAGCTGAGTAGCAAATGTGATTTGAGTTTGTATTTATAATTTACAGCTGCTACAAGCGATTATGAAGATCAACCTGGGAATGAAACTCAACAATCAGTTATCTGTCTTCAGCAGCTTTAAGCACATATTAATATTTCCAGGGTGCAATTTGATAAATGCTCGTTTGCATTTTTTTTTTTTTTCCATTTTATCCCATTCTGAAATCACTGTGGTTAACAAGCTTTCTTTCTTTTTTCTTTTGGCTACTGGTCAGAATAAGTAAGCAAGACATCACTGCGGTCTGTGGCAGAACATTGTGATGTGGCATTGATGTGATTTGTCATTATTTTTGACATTTTATAGACTAAAAGATTGATTGAATAATCAATAGATTAATCAGCCTTGAAATAGATGCTGAGAGTCAGCAAAAAAAATGAAGAGGAACATAAACCAAACAGACAATCCTGCTCTCATGAGACCTCCTGAGAAAAAGGTGTGTCTATTAAAAAAGATTCTTACCATACTTTTTTTAAATGTAAAAAAAATAAATAAATAAAAAAGTTTCAACCAATCCCAGCACTGACTGGATTTCCCTTTAACATTTACAGAATTGATTAATTGATTTATTTGTTCAAAAAATCTTATGACTTTTACTGCATATTTGGACTTAAATAAGAGAAATATGAGATGTTGATTAGCAGTTATGTTCTGTTGCCCCAAAAAGTGTACCACAAAAAATACACTGCAGCAGTCAGGTTGAGAACCCATATTTTTCCTTTTAACATTTTGTGTTGCTTGAAAAATGACTAGTGTGTACTGACTGTAGCTGAAGTTTTACCTTAAAGTGTGCCTTTGTACCCGGGATAGAAAATGTCTCATTTTTGGGAAAAATATTCCCTCTCTACTACGTAGCCGTCTACCTGCGTTCACCTCTGCTGGTCTGCTGGTACGTTGCCAGGTTTGCGCACGTAGTGGACTAGAAATCACTCAATTATGATTCAAAAACAAAAGGGAACATTTTTCAATATCTAGAAAAATGCAAATATTTAATTTTAAAATTAAAATTAAAATCTGATGCCAAAATATGAAGGATGAAAGTCAGGTACAAAGAAATTATAAACACACTCGAATCCAAATATACTATTGTCACAAATGTCCTATTTTGCATCATTTATCAAAGGTAACTAATTTAGTCTTCTTATTTTCAAACACTCCATACATATTAGGAAAAAAAAGTTGTCCCTTCCTTTTTTACTGAGAAAAACTGACACTTTTCAGTTTCATATTTTGGAGCACAGCTGGTTATTTCCAGAGTAGGTGTGCCTTTAAAATCTCCGACTGTTGGATTTCCAGACCAGGCGAGAGATATTTCCTCCCTGAAATGATATAAAGAGCGTCTAACGGGGGCGCCACAACAATCGCCATGACAACAATGATTACTCATCCCCAAACAAGCGAAACAACAATGAATAACATCTAATCAGGCTCAAAGCGCTGAAGGTGTGATTATGCACAGTGCTGCTGCTTTGCTATCTTTATGCAAACCATCTCACTGTCTCCCTCTCTCTCCTCTCTCCGTTTCTTTCTGTTTCTCGCTGTGTCTCTCTCTCAAAGCGCTCTGGGCAGAATGATTAATTTGCGACTATTGATTCCTTGAGAATGTGGGAGGGATTGAAAGAGAGAGGGAGGGGAGGAGGGAGCATCCAGTATTCTAGCAGCGCCTCGCTGCAGCTCTCGCCTCTGGTCCTTCATTTAAGAAAAAGCCAATGGGTGCAGAGTTTGGATCCGCCAAATCACCTCCACCCATCCCTCCATCTCTCCTTCCCCTCTTCTTCTTCTCCTCCCGTTCATCCCTTCCCTTTCTCCCCTCTCCCTTTTTTTCCCTCCTCCTGCCTCTGCCTCCTCCTGTCCTCTGCCGTCTAAATGATCTGTGAATATTCAACAAAAGCGCCCGAGCGTTTCACAACAAGCAGGAAGGAACCGAGGGCAGAGGGAGGGGGGGGGGAGAGAAGGGAGGGTGAAATGCTTAGAAAACAAAAACAAAAATATTTGCCCCTCCTGAAGTTCATAAACTATTTAGTTCCATAAATATCTTGAAACCAAGAGGCCAGCCTTTAGCTGTGTTTCACTACAACTTCAAAACACTTTCTAATTCAACAGCAGCGGAGAATTAGCTGAATAATTCTCATTTAATATCACAAGGAGCATATTAAAACACCAGCTTCTTCCTCAGCAAGGGCAAACCACAGCGAGTGAGTTTCTCTCGGAATCCACATATAAACTTTTTTAATGGGATACCAGTTCATACAAAAAAAAAGTCAGCCCAACCTCACTAGAAAAATAGCCATATTGATTGTCTGTGCAAGCAGCTTATTAAAACCCATTTTAAGCTTGTGACCTCTAGTGGCCATAGTAATTATGATGGGAGGAAGTCCATTTTTTTTTTTTTTTTTTTTTTTTTGGTTATGCCTTCACTTTAGATAGGACAGCTCAAGTGAAGACAGGAAAGTGAGAGAGAGAACAGCAGCAGGTGGGAGTCGAGCCCACGGCTGCCACAGAGGACTCACAGCCTCAGTGCATTGGGCAAACGCTCTACCAACTGAGCTACCAAGCCACCCAGGAGGAAGTAAAGCATAGACGTGGACATCGCATTGACCGCTTTGGCTTGTTGCTGCATAACATTGACGTCGATGCCATTTTTTCTAGGTCAAGACTGACCTAGCTGTGGTTTTCCTGAATAAAAAGCAACATTTATTTCACAACAAAGAGTGGTGTTATATTCGAGGGGTTATGATCTCCGTGGAGTAAGTTTGAAAATTGTTTGAAATAGGTTGAGAAATAAACATTACAGTGAAAACATTACAGAAAAAACAGCAGCAATCCCCTATTTACATGCATTTGTTCACAGGTGAGTCTTTGACTTAAGGAAAATGGCCATGACGGTGACGTTACAGTACATCAGACACTGCTTATGCAACTGTCAGTGTTTTCCTGTACATGTCCCTTACAAATAAATTCGTAGGCTAAGCTAAACTAAACTAACTTTATTTTAACTCAAACCAGGATCTAAACCTAGCCAAATAGTTTTGGTACCTATATCTAACCAAACTATGACCACAAAGGTGCAGTATGCCTGTCACTGGTACTCTCCAATGGTCTTGTTTTGGCAACGTATTGTCAGTCATTGCCAATCAAACTATTCTGTCCCTTAGGCATTAAGATATGTTGAAAAAAGTAGGGAGGAAAATAAAAGCTTTATAATAAAATTACATATTTGACCATTTAATTATCTAAACTTTTGAAACTGGAGCTAAATTTCCATCTCCCTCTGAAATTCTTCCAAACAAAAGGAAAAATATGTTTGTAACTGCCTTTAAAAACTGCACATTTACTGCTGGAAAGGAAAGGAAACATCTGTCTCCTGCACATGATGTTGTCCCATCAATCAACCCAGACTTCCTCCCTAAATTTGCGGCTGTCAGACTTCCATCTTTGCTCCTGTCGCACAGGAGATATTATACACACCACTAGTTCAGTGTTATGTGTTGGTACAAATGTCTGATGCTTTTGTTTTCTTTGGACAGGACAGTATTCTCCAACTTGTTCAGAATGCTGCAACAAGGATTTTAACATAAAAAAGAAAGAACAGCTAGCGGTAGATTTGAGTCCTACTCTTTGTTTATACATACATTTTTGTCATCACATCCGCACTGTCAGAGATCAGAGATCATTTGACCAAAGGTTCCATTCATGGCATTTAAAGTTTGATTGAAGGTAGAGGAAAAAACAATTGCGCTCAACTATGGATACAAAAACGAGAGAGCTGGGTGACTGATCAGAATCCAAAAACTACAGAAAAGGTTCCACAATGATTAAAACCAAATTGCTCTATTAATTAATTTCTCAGTTTTGTAAGTTCACAGTGTACAGACATTTTTGGGTCTGCCTTTTTAAGCGTGCAATTGTCAAACAGCTCCAGGTTTGAGTTTTTGTTTTTTTTTACCTTTTACTGAGTTGAAAATTCTAGTAAAATTACACCGAGTCTGTAGAAAAGTTGTGGCATCTGTTCACGGTGTCTGATGATTGCTCTATTTTTTTTCTGACATTACATATTCAAGTCCTCAAGCCTTTACGACGAGAGAAGAGCAAACAATCTGGAGCTTCAAAACACACACTGAAACATGTGATGTTGTGAGAGAAGTGACACTCCACTGTACAGTTAGCAGATGGCTTGACGACGCGATGTGTTTTAACAGTCGCTTAATTCGCAAAAAGGGTTGAAATTAGTGCTCATACACACACAACGAATTGATTCCTTACACACACGCGCACACACACACACACACATAAATATGCACTACAAACCCGCACTGAATAAAGTTGTTCCTGCGTGTGTCACCTGTCTGTCAGCACATCTGAGCGCAGCTACCAAACAACAAACAAGCAGACTAGCTGGAGGCCATTTTGTGTCCACATGCTGCTGTCACTGCACTGACCTGAACTCAAACTCCGAGAGGCTTCGGGAAAACTGCTGAATCGTTTCGCTTTATTCTGACTCAACTCGTGTGCTACAGTACCTGCTGTAGGGAAGAAGCTTCCCTGCTCTCTCAAAACATTCTCAACCATGTCATCAGCTGTTTGCAGGAAGTCTACGTCCAGCTTGCACATCAAAATCACATTATCTTAACTGTGTTTCCAAACAAGTAAATAACACATTGGCATTAGTTTGGTTTCAGAAGACGCAAAATATGGTTTGCATGGAACTTAAAAGTCCTGAAACTTCAACATAATTTTTAGTTCCCTTAATAGACACCTGATACTTGATGATAGATAATAAACTAGTTCATTTTTGAGACTGTGAACTTTAAAAACTTAAAGATGTGAACTACGAATGTGAACTAATCTCTGTGTGAACTGAACTTTGAGCTAGTTCTTTTTGCACAGCACTGACTAGAGTGCTTGGCTAGGGCTTACACACGCTGTACAGTGTCAGAAACAGGCTGTGCTAACGAGAAGGTAAAAAAATAAAGTGTGAAAATCTGTCGTAGTTTGAGAGAAATGCAGGAGAACTGTGATGCTGGGAGGAAAATGGGAAAATCAGGAAGGATGGCAAGAATAGTCATTATTGTTTTATGTGTTTTATGCATTTGTCTAAAGTGTCATATGTAAATTGCATGTTTAATTTGTGATTGAAGCTGCCCAAGGATGCTAAATGAATTTCTGTGTACACTGACAACAAGGGAGTATTGCATTGCATCATCATATCGTGTTGTATTATATGTTCAAGAATCAATATTTTTGCATCAACCTGCCTGATGGAAAGGTCCCACATTTCTGATGTTTCAAATACTGTATGGAAGAATTGTTACTTCTCTCAGACAGCTCACGTTTTAGAATGTTTAAAACACTATAAAGCAGCTTTACCAGTAGAATAATGGATGAGCACGCAAGTGTTTCAGCTACACACTCCAGCTCACTGTTGCGTTTACACACCACCACACAACACCACCTGCCCAACACAAACACAGTCTTTTACTGGGTCATTTAGCAGCTGCAATTGATCAGCGAGTGTTTAAAAGTGTCAGTAACTGATTCATTCTGCAGCTACTTACTGCATGTCTCTCTGTGACTCTCCAGTTCAGTCCTGCAGGGGAGACGAGCACTGCAGAACTGAAGTGCATACAACCAACAGAAAGTCAATTATTTCAACTTTGTAGTCATAAAACCTTTCCAGTGAATCCATGACTTCACATGAACGGCTGTTTGCACTATTTTAAAAAGATGAAACACACAAGGACATTTGTTGTACCTTGTGATTAAAGACAACCAAATGTGGCATTGCTGGATCCAGCTTAGATTAAACCATTAGAAACTACACCTGAGACACTTTACATGCCCAAAAGGCTAAGCAATGGTAACTGTTTTGTGAGAGAAATGCCTAAAGCTAATTCATGCAAATTACAAAATCTGAATAATGGTCTATTTTATCTCTTCAGGCTCAATTTTCTCTATACCATTTCCCACTCGTACACCTTTGCTCCATGACTGTGGCACTGAAATCGGAAAGGCTGGAGGATATGACGGATTAATTCAGGAAAACACTCACCTGCTAATTATAGTAATCGCTACCTACTTGCCTTCTCTATTCTTTAGGGGTTAACACTCTGAGAGTTTCACCCCACTGAGAGGTGAGGCAGCAAGAGTAGACGGAGCCGCAACTGCAAAACAGCTGGTAAACAAGGAAGTGAGTAAACAACAGCTTATATGGCAACTAAACTGTAAGAGGAAAAAAAATAATACACAGAAATATATAAAGCCTTTCTCAGGAACGTCATGATGGTACCTTCACTATCAAGTTCAGAGAGGGGTGAAATAAAAGTAACTCCCTAACATTCAAAAATGAGCACTGCAGTCCAAATAGTTGAAGCTGTAGATGGTGTATTAAAGGCCGAAGCAGTTGTTTCCCTCTGCTCCCTCCTCCCCAGACTTGAAGCTGGCATTCTGAAGTTGGAGTTCACTGACTGACTCCTTTACTACTTTCAAATTACAAATGATTTCTTACGACTCATAAACCGACACTAACTCATTCTGCAAACATTCTTCATTAATTTTAGGTCTCTGGAAAATTAATAGTTGTGCAAGTGTGGCCACCCAAAAAAAAAAACCAAACAAAAAAAAAAAAAAAACAAACAAAAAACAAAACGTTCCACTCCAGAGTGGAACATGCTGGCTATAGCATTGTTGTTTCTTTAATCTCTGATGACATACAGTATTGTGGTTATTCCATGATTTAGTATAGTAAATATGTTACATATTTCTCCCTTAACATGACCCCAATTCAATTATCAAAGTGCCTGAGAACTTGGTTTCAGATCTTTTATATTTCTTTACAACAAATACTGCAGTGATTTAGTATTGTAAAGCTGTTACGCTGTTGGACTCACAAGAGAGGGTTTTAAAACCAAACAAACAAACAAAAAAAAAGCCTCTAAATCGAAGCAGCAGACCCAGAGAGATCATCTTTTTATTACACACATTCTTTCTTCCTCTTCAAAACTCGGTGTCTACTACCCACAATGCAGCTCGACCAGCGACAGTTTGGTAGGAGATCTGGATGTGATCTACTGATGTAGCAGCTAAGAGTAGCAGCTAATGTAGCATTGAGCTGCTAGCCTAAAGCAGCAATGAGGAGCAGGCTACAGAGCTCTGGTAAGCTCACTTCTTTTTGACTCCACCTCCAGAGATTTGCTTTCATTTTCAGAATTGTTGTCTTCAGTCCCAATTGACCAGAAATAGTGTTTCAATTAAATGGATTTAAAATACATGTTTAATTGTTGGTAGAAATAATAAGATGTAGCCTAATTTGTAACCAAATAATTCAAGAGTTTGTATTTGTGCATTTGAAATACTTAAAATATACATGTTTTAAAGGTGCTGTATATGACATTTACTTCCTCTAGAGGTGGCAGTGTACCACCAGCATTTCAGACCAAAACAAATGCATGCTTCAGTTGGAGGGAAAAAGTGTCATCTGAACAAACACTGTATTTTTAATTAAATACGTTTTTTTCATACCAGTGTTTGATGAGCAGGTATGTGTAATTTGTAAAAAGATACTTTTGATGTATTTGTGCACATCTCTGCAATGAATGCTGACTCAAGGGACATCACTTGAGGAAAATTATCAAATTGTGTGCAGCTGGAGCCACAAAAGGGTTTGTGCAACTTTTGTTCACATATATTCCCCAACAATCAGCACAGTTCCACTTTAAATATTCCTGATTAAATAATCAATTTTAAATTTAAAGGTCAGTTAAAAACATCTGCAGTCATTATCTACAAGCTGAACTCTCAGAAACTCAGCTAATCTGCTTCATCAGGACCGTGTTGTTGTGGTATGATCAGATTTGATTGACAGTTACAGAACAACCCACCAACTGTCATCAGAATCTGATTCAAATATTGTCACGTCTTGATTGGAGAGGAGCGCAGACAAAAATACAGACGTCTCTCATGTGAAAAAAAACAACACTGTTCTAATTTTAGCAGACATTTCAGTTCTTGCAGGACTCAATAATAGTAAGAGGCTGATTTGAAAAATATGTTCTCAAGGAACTCAAAAGTCCTAACCTTCAAATTGTCCTTTGTAGAAGTGAGGAAAGACCAAAAATGTCCTCACTTTCCAGGTCTAAAAGATGGTCCTCGCTATGATAGAAGCTTAAGAGCACAAACATACAACACACACACACACACAAACATATTTAATGGATCTATGCACCAAATCACTCCTCAATGCACAGAATCTCTCTCACACACACACTCCAGTACACACACATCCTGACAGGCACATATATACAACTTCACCCACCCACCAATACACACACACAGCACACACACACACACTGTACAGTACATAAACACAGTGGGGATTTACTGCAGACCACCAGTCATAAAACACAGACACCAGAGTTCATCATCGCCTGCTTAATGTTGCACCATTACCGTTAACGTGAGTTAGCCACATCTGGCGTGTCGCTGTAAACTCATTCCACTGACCATAAAAAGCTGATGAATCGAACCCGACACCTCGCTGGGTTTCACTTTGTGTCATGAAGACATCTGGCTGCTTCTCGCACAGTCAACAACCAGATTATAGAGCTATTTGTTTCATCCTCAGCACACACAGTGACTGGAGTTTCCGCACTTTCAGTGGTAACAACATGGTAACCACACTCAAAGAGTCTTTCTCATGGTTGTCAAGGTATGTGCTGATTTTAACTAACCTTTTAATTAACTTTCTAAAGCTACCAGGTGATATTAAAGGTAAAGTCAGTTGAATTTGTCCGGGCTGTCCATAAATGCATCAAGACATTAAATACCAAGGTTTTGGGTTGGTGAAAAGTTCCAAGCACAGCCAAGACTATGAGAAAAAATTAAGGAAACACAGGCAGAAGGCAGGGTGATGATTGAAAAGGATTATGTCATATGAGTCTATAAATTGTTTTATTTACGAAAATGTTGCAGATTATACCTTTAACCAGTAAGGTCTGCATCGAAAAGGCAACAGGGTGGTTTTGATCACCACAAAAAACAATCTAGTCTGCCACAGTGTCCTTGAGCACCCCGACCCTTAATTTCATTCAGTAGACTACAAAGTCCAATCACTGCTTGAAATTGTAAAAATTGAAGAAAGTAAGCTTCTGCATATGTGATTAGAGTTTCTGACTTAAACAGAAGAACAATCTCAGGTACTAAAAGTACTCTTAGTGCATTGGTGTTTCCACTGGATCTCAATATCCATGAACATTAGGCAAATTTGACCACGTAATGGCTTTGTTTGAATTTGTGCAGAGACTAAATTTAATGGACTTTGGTTGTTAATGTCGCCATTTGAACAAGGGGCACAGAGTGTTTCTAAACTGTTTAAATAGTGTTATATGATCCCTCTGTGAAATTATTACAGTAATTGGTGCTTCTTTCTGTGAAATAACACCGTCACTTTAAGAGAAGCGCAGGTTCAGAACGCGTGAGAGTGCTGAGTGCTCGTTAAGACCTTAAGGATCTACAGTGACGATTTTGGCTAAAAACTTGGTGTAAATGACATCAAATCAACTTGGTATGTTTGGGCTTAAGGAGACTTGGATTACACCAGATGAGCATCATGGGAGCCTTTTATGTTTTTTTCGGATCGCTTTTTAACATTACCATTACATCACCATTCACTTAAATCGTTGGAAGATTCTGCAACGCTGTTTATTTCCTGCAATGTTTGGTGGACTAAAAAGCTAAACCTGACCTTCAGTCTACGTGAGGATAAGTAGATAATGACTGAATTTTCATTTTGGGGTGAACTATCCCTTTAGGCAGCTCTATGTACAGATGCAAATGCACCCGAGACACATTGAGGACGCATTGAGATTTGTTCACTCATACCACATTCTGAGGTCCTTTAGCAGTTTGTTTGTGAATGTGTTCCCAGCAATATTTAAGCACTGCCCACCTAATTGATGCCTTCTGCGTCTGAACAGAAGCACATACTCATTCATGAATCAGTGGTATAATATTAAAATGTGAAGCAACAAGAAGAAACTACAGTAATCAGTGAGGCCCCCAGAAACACCCTGCTCCAGCATCATCTATCATTTTTCCAATCTAATTTTTGTCTCATTCGTGCTTGATAAACAGTAAAATCATCAAATTCAGGTAAAAAAAAAACCAACACATTTGGTCTTTGCAAATGGAAATGATTTACATGTTATTTGCATACAGAGCAGGGAAGTGAGATCTGATTACAAGTGGACACTCGAGACGCATGTGGAGATCCATACTAATACCAGGTATGAACTGATATACTTGAAGCTTTCCATCTGTGATTGGATCAACCATGACAAGTTAATGCCAGGTGTAAACAGTGCCATAGATACCTAGTGTTTGTGTTTCATGATATACACCTCATCAGGATTCTGAGAATACTGTCGAAACAAAACTTAAAGGGATAGTTCACCCAAAAATGAAAATTAAGTCATTATCTACTCACCCTTGTGCCGATTGAGGGTCGTGTTTAATTTTTCAGTCCACAAAACACTTCTGGAGTTTCACAGGAGAACAGCGTTGCAGAATCCCCGAAACAATGTAAGTGAATTGTGACCACCATACTGCTCATCTGGTGTAATCCAAGTCTCCTGAAGCCCCAACATGGCAAGTTGACTAAAATAAATGTAATTTATACCATGTTTTTAACCTGAATCTTCACTGTATATCCTTAGCTTCAAGCCACATTCACTAACACATAGACACTGCCTGAGCTGGGTGTGTGTGGTGTGACAGTATGCAAATGGCGTGTCGGGACTTTAGGATCTGGGATTCTGCCAGACAAGCAGTATGGAGGCATGTTATGGTTTCTTTCCAGTTGTTTTTTTTTTTATGTTAGAAAAGTGATCACCATTCACCTCCATTGTTTGGGAGATTCCGTAACACTGTTTTTCTGTGAAACTCCAGCAGTGTTTTGCAGACTAACAAAATAAACCCGACCCTCAATCAGCATGAGGGTGAGTAGATAATGACTGAATTTTCATTTTTGGGTGAACTGTCCCTTTAGAGTCTAAAATAAATAGAAAATTCTTCTTCACATTACTCAATACCGCACATTAATGGCAGGAATAAGAGAGGAAAAATGTATGCCTAGAAGAGGAAAAAGAGGAAGAAGAAGAAGAAGAAGAAGAAGAAGAAGAAGAGAAGAAGAAGAAGAAGAAGAAGAAGAAGAAACTTGTGCACAACGGACTATACAAACTATATCAGAAATGACTGAAGATACTTTATGATTTATAATGGCCGACGGGGATTTTTATTTGGACTAACACACCAGTTTGTGCAAGTACTACATGTCAGTGCTTGCCTTCTGTTAATATTTTCTTCATATCATGTGTATGTTTCTACTGTCTGTGCAGTTTTAAACTCCGCAACTATTCAGTCTTGCTGCTAGAAAGTATTTCTCAAGCGCTGGAAATATCTGAATGAGACTAACTTTTATCTCATTTTAATGCATCTCAATCAGAAATTTAAAGTGTGGCAGACCGACTTTGTGTCATCACGTAGTGTCAAGTTGGAGTCCCAACTGCGATAAGCTCTGGCACCTAGAACCTGTGCTGTGACTACAGCCTAAATGATCACCATCCTCACTCCACACACATACATCCAAGTGTCATTTCATCCACTGATACTCTCAAGCACCACTGTAAAATATCCCAGTGTTGCATATTTGGTGTCTGCCAGATGGTGCACTTTACAGTGTACTGGACTGCAGCCCATAACAGTGCATCTGCAACTACAATCTAAGCATAAATATCATCTTACAGTTTGTTTTGAGTGTATAGATATCTGGGGGAGCTTCCTATATGAATGAACATAAATACAAAACTTAAGTGCAGCCTGTGCTTATAATTGTTTATTCCTGTTTTGATTTTGTGTCGTGAAACAAGTGATTTATTTGCTTTTGTGTGAGTGTAAAATTACGTCTTTTTAAAATATTTTTGGGGGGTCTTTTACACCTTTATTCAGACAGGACAGCTGAAGATATGACGAGAAAAGGGACGAGAGAGTAGAGGAGTGACATGCAGCAAAGCGTCAAATCCACAGCCACTGCAGAGGATTCAAAGCCTCGATATATGGGGCAAATACTCCACCAACTGAGCTACCAGGCTGCCCATAAAATTCTGTCTTTGACAAAATGTTAACACCTATGCAAGATAATTCATGGTTATAGTTACTGAATAGTGGACTTACATTATAATAAAGCGGTAAAACAGGCAGTGATATATAAATACTGTCTGTATAAATGTATGTGTGAGAGAGAGTCCTTATATGTGATACATCACTTGACCTTACAAGACAACAGAATTGACCTTTGACCTCTGAACTCTGACCTCTTTGATTGAAAAGTGGAGACGGGGACATGTGAGACACAAACAGTCTGCAAGAGCGAACAAGCTGTAAAAGATATCAAAAGAGTTTTGTTTTTCATTCAGATTTAATTTGACACAAGCTGGTGTGTGTGTTCGTTTGTTGTATATATGTACTGTATGTGTGTACACCCAGAGGAAAAGAGAGGTTCAAAATAAGATCTAGTCTTTGTCTAGCCTGTGTCTCCTTGACATAAATGAGCTGAATTTAAGACCAACAATGAAACTTTGACCACTTTCTCATGCTTCTTAAATTCGGCTCCTGGGAAATTGCCTTTGTCTCGTCTCAGCCTGAGACTAAAATGTTCTTTTTTTGTCTCACTGCACCGATATTAAATTTGTCTTAAATAATCAGCCCTTGAAATAACAGTGAGATCTAAAAGAAAACTCGGTGGTCTTAAATGAGATCTTAAATTTGTCCCAGTGGTCAAATTAAAGCCTTGTTACTCCACATAGTTATTAAGAAGAAACCACTGAGACACCAATGTACTCAGCAAAACATGAAAATTTACGAGGGCTGCAAAGCAGGTACTTCGGTCATTGTAACTTGATTTTGTCCACATGTATAAAATTTACTAAAGCACTTCAATTTTTTCAGCTGCACTCTTCGTTGTCTAAAAAAAATTTGCAGTGTTTAATGCCTTGCCTCTTCTCTCAAGCCATGATGCTTAGCCTGTGATGATCTGGGGCGTTTACCTTGTGAGCCAGCTAATTCACAAAATCACGTGAGAATCTGTATTGGCGTGTGCTTCAATTTATGCACTTGTGGCTGAACCACAGTAGTTCGGACCGATCAAGTTCTTATGAGCAAATGCTGCCAGCTAGCGTTGGTTTAGATGTGACAACAGTGAGGAGGGACTGTTCATTCAAAAACACCAATGGTGGCTCCTAAAGAGGTTAGCACAGATGCTGTTATAGCATGGATTATATCAGAACTGGAGGGAATTCCTTCATCGATGATGATGTTTTTGCTCTCCTACTGACCGGGTTTGGCAAGAGTTTGATTATGTCATATGAACTGCCAATATGATTGGCTGAAATTAGCCCTTTTATAAAGTGACAGACAGATGGTTCATCCAATCACCTGCCAAGTATTTTTTTTGAAAGTGCCTGCCCATTTCCAAACACTCTCCAAGGATGACTTCTCAAATGGTTTTGCGTAACACACCATTAGATGTGTCAGGTCGATGGGGCTTTGTGTAAGCAGCATATTTATTATTGCTAACTTGACTGCAGAATGAGAACAACAATGGATAAAAGATAAGTTTGAAAGTCGTGCTGTGTGTAACCAAAGAAATGGAAAATTCATACTCATGTCATCTAAAAGATTAAATTTCATGACTATTTCACACACTGTCATGAGACTGTTATTATTACACTATATTATTATACTTTTTTAAATTTATTTTCAAAAAACTACTCTCCTTATCCAGACATATCAAGTGAACCACATGACACACTCCTGAGAAAGGCTTTGTTCCTGAGAAAGAGGTTGGAAGCTCCTGATTCACTTCAGCTCTCTTATCTATTTGATGACAAAAGAATTACACAATATTCAGTGTACCATTAGTCACACAGCGTGTAAGTGAGAACAAAATGACATGTAGTTTGAGTTGTATGTGTTCATGAGTGTGTTTGTGTCTTGGAACATGTGCATGTGTTGTGTGGCTCTGTGTTGGGGGCTGCTTGTCTGACTGCTTATCAGTAATCAATGGGCTAATGTATCATATACAAGCAAGTGAGACTGGGAACACACACACACACACACATACACACACACACACACACTCAGAGACTATGTTTATGACAGTGTGTTTATGACTCATGTAGCTTACAGATGACAGCATTGTTACTCCATCAGCCGGACCATATGTTACTACTAAGACGAACTCCATAATGGCGCTACAGCAGCAGCTTTACCCTGCGTTCCCTCTGAGAGCAGCTCAGTCGATCTGTCACTCCGCTGTGACTGATGGTAGGTGGGACCAAAGGCTCTGATGGCTGATCTGTCTTGTAGCTGACATCAATAGACCTTTACACAAACATGGCTGATGCACAGTATGTACTTCTTGGTCTTAAGAGTATAGAGTATCTATATTGTTCTGTTGCCAAACAACTACACAAGCATTTAAAGGAATAGGGTTATATGAGGTACTTATTCTTAGTGTCTTAGCTACAGTGGTGGACAAGATCAGCAGCAAAACAGATTTTAGACTCTTGAAAAAGGTCCACCTTACAAAAATCAATGTCATTTTCAGTGTGCATTAGAATTAAAATATTTAGAATATTTTCACAGCCATATCTTGCCATTAGACAGCCTTTTTTTATGATGGAAAACTGCCGTAATACAAGCCGAATATTGCTCTCTCTTTCCCCACCAAACTCCATGGGCAAAATCAGCTATTTTAACTTGCAGAACACTGGAGCTGCTGGTCTACCAACTGCCTTGATCTGTTAGTTTGTTTGTGTTATTGAGTGACTTTGGTGAATCTGAGCTGTCCCTGTAAAACACCAAAGTCATACGATTACAGAAATAAACTAACAGATCAAAGCAGTGGTAGACCAGCAGCTCCTGTGTTCTGCTGGAAAAAATAACTGATTTTGGCCATGGAGTCTGGTTGGTAAGGAGAGAGTGATATTTGGCTTGTATAACCTTATTTCCTGCTGCAAAACTCTGTCTGACAGCAAGGTAAAGTTGTGAAAATATTCTAAATATAGCATTCAGTTGGACATTTTTAAGTGGCTAAAATACCTGTTGTTGCAGACCTTGCCCACAGCAGTGGATTACTTAGCTTCCATACTGGTACTCCTCTCTGCTTCTCCAAACAGGGGCATGCCGACTGCTGTTTACTGTAGCAAATACTATCGATAAGTACCTCATACAACTCCATTTCAAATAATTCAAACTATTCCTTTAAAAAAAAGTGGTTTAAAACCAAATGCTAACAGCCATGGAATTACCAGTGTGTGTATCTATCTGCAGAAGGAGACATACTGTACATGCATATTGCTCACACATACACACACACACACACACACACACACACACACACACACTGAGTTCCCTGGTCATTCCCTTTGGCTCCCGATGTCTGTAGGATTAGGGAGCAGTCGGCCTGTCAGCACCTCTCCCACCAGGCGTTAAACAGACTGTGTGGAGGTGCCAACAGCTCTCTGCTACACCACACTCAACCTACTATACTGTAAAACAAAGAACGTGACATACTGTTACTACTATAAAACACTGGACTCCGCTGTGAAACACAGCACGTGACACTCTGTTATGATGGTGGAAATCACACATTTTTCTCCCCCAGTGTAATACTGGATACTTTATATCTGCAGGCCTCTAAAACTCCTTCAGTGAAACAGTCTGAGAAGGAAAACATCTTTGGTTAGACTTCATCCAAGTTCACACTAACAGACAAAACAATTGGGAACATGATATTATACACTATTACTTCTCTGTAAAACACTGACTGATTAAATTGTTCCCATGCCATGAAAACAGGATATAATTTAGGCTTACTAGTAATCATCAAATTAATCTCTGAATAAAACAGAATTATAGTAAGCACTTATTATTTATTTACAGAAAGCTGTTCAGAATTCACGATTGAGATTTTAACAAGTAAAGTATTTGTAGACTTGTGTGAACGGCAGGAATTATGTTCTGCATAAACTGAGGATCCTGTGGGCGGGAAAAGGAAATCTGAAATGAGAACCCACAGCCCAGGTTGTACAGCTGCACAAACTTTAACACTGTGAAACGAGAACTAGTAAGTCAGGATTGACCTTTTCGGTCTTGAACTGATAAAACATATTCAATATTGGAGAGCTAGTCCAGTTTTATTTAGCTCGGACTCATGTGATCTGGATGACTGAGAGCGCTGTTAAAAGCACATGATTTATTGTACCTGCACCGTAAAACACTGGACTTGATATACTCGCCTCTACACACTGACAGGACCAGTGTGTAGGATTTAGTGGCATCTAGCAGTGAGATTGCAGATTGCAGCTCGTCTCACCCTCCCCTTCCAGGCGTGTAGGAAAACCTACAGTGGCCGAAACGTAAACACAGCTATTCTCATTTTCAAGTGATTACACACACACATAGTTATGGATGTTACATTCCATTTCTGGCATATTCTGAAAATAAATCTTACACACTGGACCTTGAAAATAAGTTTGCATAACGGGCGATGACCAGTTTAACCCAAGGGTGATTTTTCTCTTTTTAATATTAGCTTGAAATTAAATTAGTGTGTTAGTTTATTAGGATTCCCATTAGGTAACACCATGCAAAGCGGAGCTGCCGCCTCTATTTTGATTGCAGTTTGTACTTATTAAGTGAACTTTAACTACAGGCTGAGAGAAACAGAAAACGGGTCAGTTTTTGGCAAACTTCCTACGTTACTTTACGCTGTTTACAAGGTTCGTTATTAGAAGGTAAGTCAGCTTAATTTAGGTAAATTATTCATGTTGAAATACCCTCTGTTCCTGGCACGCTTTCAAGTGGACAGACTGTTAAACCAAACTCCACTCTAAAAGCAGGTGTTTTACAGTAGGGCTATATTTTTTTCACAGTAAAAACTTTAGTTACACCTTCACTAAGACTGTTTTCTTATTTGCTTTGATTTACAGGGAAAATCTGCACACGTCATTCGCTCAGTAACATCACTGATACACTGTGATGAAGTGTTTGCTACAAACTTACTCTACACATATTGACTAGCCCAACACTACATCTGCACCCAACGATTGGCATAAAAACATGTAGCATAAACTTATTTCCTATATATCACATTGCAACCCATGATATTGGTCATGTGTTGTTTTTATGTCTGATATACAGTGTATGCCGCCTCTCTGGAGGAATAGAGGGAAAAGGTGTACAACAAAATTCAGTTGCAACAAAAACTGATGACATACACCAGTATCACAGCGTTTTCTTAAATGTGCTTTGGAACAGCTGCTCCTAGCATTTTGTTTAGTGCTTTCTAGTTAACAGCGAGGCGGTGGAATAATAAGCACAATCTTCACTTTTTTTTTGTTTCAATAATAGAACATGCTTATACATTTTTTATCTGGATCTGGATCATAATACACATAGCGATAAACAATCGTGTGATACATGTTGTGTTAAGAAATTCTTTGGCTGAGCTTATAAGCATGTAGTCACACTTTTTTAAATATTAAACATGTTGTAAACGCGTGTTGTGTGATAACTGTGTGTCCTTGTGTCTCCACTACACCTGTAACCATGTATGCGCATGTGAATGTGCTCTGTATCCTCGTGTGTGTTTTGTGTGTGTGTGTGATTGATGTCCCTCCCATGGTGCAGAGCGGAGTGTGTGTCAGTCCCAGGTGTGTGTGAGTGCTCGTAAACAGTCTCTTTGATTGAGAGGCTGTGATGCCTGTTTGACAGGCGGCCTTGTGCTGCCAACAGAGCACTGCATCGCCATAGTTACGCAGCATCATGTGGCCGCAGATACCCCGCAACGCCATGAAAGAGGACGAGAGGAGCTGCTGGAAATTAAAGGTGGAGTGACTGCAATAATTAACTAATGAGGAGAAGATCATTAGGGACTGAACCACCACTGAGTGATAAAAGATAATGAATATGATGTATAGATCCTACAGATCCTGTAAAAACATGCTTACTGACAAATGTAAGATCACATGTTCAATAATTAAATTGCTGTTAACTACACAGAATTACTGATTATAAGTGATACTATGGTGTCTGATACAATGCTTTATGCTTCACAAGACAATCAAGGCTCAAAATGTTTGCAAATTCTTTGTCGATATTTCAAAAGAAAATTCAAAATTATGTCTTTCTCATAGCCGCAAACCTACAGATTTAAAACAGCTGATATAGCAGAGGGCTTTGAAAAAACTCAAAAGTGGAAAAAGTAAGAAGAGTTCCTCCACCCTTTCTGAAGTCAAATTCAAGCACTTTTCAAGCATTTTCAAGGTGCATTGTCAAACTTTTCCAGCACCTTACAGCTGTGGTAAATTAAATATTTATATACATATACAAAACGCTCAAAATGTTAAAATCAGATGTTACTGTTACAACCAAAATTATGTTTCCTGACTGAATTCTACAGAAGGGAGACACATTAAAGTTTCATGTTTCAAAATGTGTCATCTCTCGTTAAAGTAGACTATTAAAGCTGCAACAATTAATCAATTAATCAGTTATTAATCTGTAATTAAATTAATCATCAACTATTTTTTATAATTGATTTGTCGGTAGAAAATAAAAAGTCCAAATTCTCTAATTTCAGCTTTTTAATTGAAAATATTTTCTGGTTTCTTTACTCCTCTCTGACAGCCTCTCCGAATATCTTTGGGTTGTGGTCAAAACAAGACATCTGAGGACGTCATCTTGGGGTTTGAGAAACATTGCCCAACATTTTATGGACCAAACATCTAATTAATTAATTAAGAAAAGTATACAAGTATACAAGTACCCTTTGTAAAGTATGTGCTGTAACTCAGAGGAAGACAGACAGAGAGCAGAGGACGTTTTTTATAGAGTTCCGACCTCACAACCTGTGAGCTGTTATTGGCTGAAGGCTCCACGTCGATGCCCAAGGCTGAAGCCCAGAAATGTCCTCAACACAGCAAAACATGATAAAATAAGAGAACACAGGCAGAGGGCAGGGTCTGTTCAGGTGCAAACACCGCCACACGCTTCTAGTGGGTTATAAATTGATAAGATGATTTAGAGGGAGTATTTTTAGTCTATTCATTTTGTTCTGACTGTGGGTCATTCAGACTTTGAACTCCACATCTCTGTTGTAGAGATCTGAGACTCTGACCAAGGTTTAAAGGATAGGATTTTCTTTTAGGTTTGTGCAAAATGAAAATGCAAAACCGAAGCACAACTGTAAAATAAACCTTTTGGGAGCGAAATTCTGTTCCTAGACTGAATCCTAACACACACACATATGCAACACATTGTAACATATAAAAAAATATATAACGCATATTTTCTGCAAGTATTAATTAAATCAGCAATACCACCATGTTTCCACAACTATCTGTTTCATCTGTCTTCAAAGGATAAAATAGCACTGAATTAACTTAAACACTTTTACAAATGCTTACTTCTATCTCAGCTATCATGAGGAAACCTCCATACTCCAAAACATGTACCTGTCGAAGTTCACGACAGTGATTCTCAACTTGCAACCCTGGGGCCTAAATCTGGCCCCCAGTATGGTGCTGGGTGGTCCCTCTGACTATTTTCTAATCCACAATGAAAGTAAATTAATTCACCCAGCTTTTCCCCGGAAGGAGGGACAGATATGCCAGTTTTGTGCGAATAAATGAGGCTGTTTGTGAGAAGGCTGATCTTTGTATGACGGCCTTTCAGGCTGTGCACGGTGCAGCAGGATCAGATGCTGAGCTCTGCAGGCGGAGAGGAAGTTACGCACAAATGAAGATATTTCTGATCCCATAAATGTGTATTTTATACTAAATATGCATAAATATGCTATTCATGCTGTCTGGTGGGAACAGTTTATGTTTATAGTTTATGTTTATGAATCATTCCAACATTTCAGTGATTACATGATGGGTGAGGTTCCAGATATTTTACTCTTTCAAATGTAACCAAAGCATTTAAAACTAAAATGCAGCTGCAGTTTTTAAATCCAGTAAAACAGGGATTCCCACTGCCGCCTTTGCATGTGGGCCTTGAGCGGTCATGAAAAATAATTAAATCAAATTTCAATTTTGAAAGTTTGATATTAGCTTAAAATATTTATGAACTTTAAGAAGTACTCAGAATTAATCAAACAAAGCCATGGGATTTAAGTTACCTGTTATTCTTCATTTATCTGACCTAGTTTAACAGGTTTTACACTGTATTTGGTGACCTGTCACATTAACACCAGGACGAATCTTACTGTATATCTTGTCATTGGTATGATTAGTCTTTTGTGTTGATCAGAGTTGCGATTAAAGATTTGGGTGGGCTGCAAATGATTTTCAGATTTCAGACTGGACCATGGGAATCTTAAGTTTGGGAATGTCTGCAGTAAATTATCTGATTTGTTTAAGTTAAATTAGTTAATAAGTTAAGTTATTAAGTATTTTAATTTTAAAATAAAGAATTTTAGTGAAATATGAGTTATGGGCCTTCTGAGGTTTATTCATTTTATCTGATAAATAATGTTATTATTAATGCTTGTTTATTAACTGGCATCTTTTCATTTTGCAAAGCTAGCCCCTGGGCTAAGTAAGCTGAGTATCCTTGTCTTAGAAAAATGACAACTGTAAATTTAAAAGGCCCATCGTCAAAGGGTTGAGCCATAGAGGACGCAGTGTCAATCCAGGCCACTACTGCTGCTTAGATAGAAATTATTAAAGGTGGTGAGCTTTTCAAAGGTTCAAAAGGTTCAGATGTCTCTGGTAACGAAATGATTTTGAGTCTGATGAAAGCTAAAATTGAATGCTGCTACAAACACATACACACACAGAGCACACACTCTCAGACACTCACACCTCATTCCCAGAAACATATCTCCTGTCACACACACCTCGCTCGCTCTCAAACCCGCCGTGATGGAGATTAATAGCAGCATTTAGAGCCTGCTGAGCTCCACCTGTCAAGGCTGGGGCCCCCAGGGCAGCTCCGGTCTGTGCCTAGGAACGAGAGACTGTCCCGAGGCAAGATCCATCATGCAGGACCGCGACACGCCGGATCTCTGGAGCCAGCCTCCACAGCTGGACCACCGACACGGGGCCATCCGTCCAGGATGACAGGCACACAGAGTGAATCCAACTGGAGCAGACTCGATAGCTGCTGGATGGAGCAGTGTGGGCACCCAGAGGACGTGTGATGGCTGCACGGCTATCAGGAGGCTGAGACGTCTGTGTGTGTCAGTGTGTGTGTGTGTGTGTGCACTTTTATACAAGTGTATGCCACTTTGAGCACAAATACACACATTTACACAGTTTAATACTGTATGTGTGATTAATAAGGACAGATGAAGGGATGATGAATATACTCTTTCTAGGTTTAGGTACCTAATGTGATCTTTATCCAGTACCTTCCTGCCTTATGTATTGCTCTCACATTGTGCACTGTCTATTATGTTTAAAACTGCAGAAATAGTCTGCCTGCGATTTTTTAAGTGTCACAGACATTTTCAGCTGTCAACCACATTAGGTGTGCAAAGATAAAGACAGACTTAACTGAGATCTATATAAAAAGATGCACAAACATATCTAGAATATTTTTATAAATATTTTTGTAAATATTTAATTTAAAAAAGATGTAATGGTGCAATCAAAAAAGCATGAACTGTTTGGTTTCTCTCTCTAGCCTGTTCTCACAATGGCAACTTGGTCAGTGTCCCTGTGCTTCAAACTGTGATGTTGTAGGTACCCTTATTGCATCATTTATGGAGGTGCCCCTCTCATGTTATGTTTTGATGCACCAGCAAAGTCAGGTGACATAGTATACTAAAGAGCGAGGAGGCGGGATGGATGGCTGCGTCACACAGAGACAGGACTTTCACCCAGGAAAATGGTGTTTGTGTCTTGTGTGAAACCAAAAGTCACTGTTGTCTTCTTTTTAGGTTATGTAACAAATGTATCACATCAAAATGCATCGCACTGCATCGCAACACACTGCGACAAATAGCACTGCATTGTAATGCAATGTAACACACTGCAACGTAACGCAACACAATCCAACACAATGTATATGAACTAACGTAACAAGAGGAGGGGAAGAAATGGAAAAAACCTATATAATGAGTTGAAATTACAGCTCAGAGTCGAATGAAAAAGGTTCCTACGCCATCAGAAGCTTCATGGGCATCAGGCCTTCAGGACCTCTGATCTACTACTCACTAACATGTGTAACATCACTCTTCAGATGGACTGTAAAACCAGACCAGAATAATGTGGAAAGAGTAAAACATTAAACCAAATACTATTTTAGTGCCATTACTACCATCAAAAAGTCAAAAACCCCTAATAATGTAATGTTTAGCAGCTATAATAATTTACCAAGTTCACCAGTAGTTGCCAGTAGTTTAACATGTTAGCATGCTAACACATGCTAATTAGCACTAAGCACAAAATATAGCTGAGGCTGGGGTGAATGTCGTTACTTTATATTTGGATATAAACCACCAGAGTGATTACAGTTAATCCTGAATGCCTGCTCCAAATTTGGCAGTTCATCCTACAGTGATTGAAGCATTTAACTGAGAACCTCATGGTGGCCCTTAAGGAGAAGTCAATAGGATTCATCCTCTGGAGACCACGAATGTTGAGTAATCTGGACAATCTGGACCAAAGCAGTGAACTTTCTGACTGACCGACATGGCTATCCATTTTAGCCACACTAGCATGCCTAAAAATAAACATGTAGAAACAAAAATGAAAAATTAAAATGTGATACACCAGGTAGAACCAAACATGTACTGTAGTTTTTGGAACAATGAGTAATCTTGGTGTTCAAAGTCAGCCTCCACGTCATCATAGTCCCCACCTTCTCCACCCCCAAATTGGAGGGGGGTCTTTAATAAGTCTTTAATAAAAACTACTTGCTATATTATTACACATTCTGAGTATCAGGTAAATAATATTGACTGCAATACTCACTATAATTTTCTGCATTAAAAGGTCTCATGATTTAAAATCACATATTTTTCAAAACAGAGGGAGCCTGTAATTTTCAGGATTTTACAGCTCTTACTGCAAAAACGTTGGTGTGCTTTACATGACAGAGCAAACCAATTGATATCGTCATTTGAATAAGTTATGAGTCTAAAAATAATTTCAAATGGTGTTTTTTTGGTTTGCTCTGTTAAGAAGAGTCTCCAGGAGTTGGGTGGTTGCAGCACATTGACGGCTGAGGTTTGACAGCTGCCGTGACCTGTCAGTCACTTCTATTACAGTATCAACAACAGCACGCCCACAGAGCGCTGCTGGATGCTGACTGTTTGCCAGCCTCAGTGCAGAGGCAGAACAATGGCTCTTATTTCCTTACCCAGCACTCCTCCATCGCACACCACAAATAGAGCGTTGTTACATCTTTTAATATTTTCATGAAGGGACGAAAGCTTTGACCTTTGTTCTCCCCAAAACTAGTTACTTGTGATCTGTGGAAATGTGTGGCTAATATAATAAAATATCTCTTTAATTGCAAATTAAATCCAAAATGTGAATGAAGTGATGGAGTTCAAGTTCAGATGTTCATTAATATGCTTTCCAATCATGACAAATTTTTGTTCGGAAGGAAGAGTTTTCTCGTCACTGATTTGCAATAAGTGCAAATGGTTTGTGACCAACTATTAACATTATTATTCAAATCAAATACTAAATGGCTTTCCAACACAGTAAAAAATTTTGGTTTCAGTCTGTGAAATAAGGAAGGATGAACGCTGAGAGAAACCTTCTGCAATAGAGTCCACTTGAGGCATAAATAAAAATTGATCATAATCTCACAGGCTAGTTTGAGGAAGTATCAGTTATATCACCACTGTCGGTGTCATTAAAGCATCATATTTCTGCATGTTCTGCAGTCTGACAAACACCAAAACCGAATTCAGAGCAGAAACATCAAGGCGTCTTGTCTTGTTTGCATTTCTTACAATACAATTGTTCCGGTGGCCTGGTTGCTCAGTTGGTAGAAAGTTTGCCCCGTGTTCTGAGGCTTTGAGTCCTCTGCAACAGCCGTGGGTTTGACTCCTGCCTACGGCCTTTTGCTGCATGTCATTCCCCCACTCTCTCCCCCTTTCCTGTCATATCTCCAGCTGTTCTATGAAATCAGTCCCTCCAGGAAGTTACAAAGTTGTGATCGCAACAATTCACGCAAACTCAACCAATCCCTGTGAATTATGTGCAACCTTGCAGTTTTGTCCAAACTCTGCAACTTTTTCGCAAATTAGACAGATCGTCATCACTTCCTGCGAGTTCTACCAATCATAGCAGTCCCCCGTGCAAACGTCATACATGTACGTCTCAATGAGCCGACTATGTTTTGTTTTAAAATTCACTATCTTTTTGCATTTATAATCTTTTTTTGATTTTATCCTTGGTACTGAAAAGAACAGAACACTTACTGAGAACACTCAGAATAGAGTTTTGTTTTGTTCTCCTTGCACCAAGTTGCCATAATTATACAAAAAAAACAAACAAACAAACAAACAAACAAAAAAAAACAACAACAACAACAATTGATTTTCATTGCAGAAAATGCCAAAAAAGCTGTTGTGAAATCAGGCATGTTAGGCTGCAACGAACCCAAAAATAGCCTGTGAAATCCTGGAGGGAGTGTATGAATTAAAGGCATAAAACCCCCAAAATATATACAAATATATATATACAAGGTGTTCAAATACTGATAAAAGTACCACCCCAACCATGTTATCAATAGTCAGACAATAAGCATTACAATTATAAACTGAAATCTCTGCTCCATACAGCAGGATTTTCAATACTGTCCTAAATACAGACGCTCCTCTGTCTATTAGACTGACTGGGAGATGCTGTATTGTAGTATGTAGCACACACCACCAGGGGTCAGTCTCTGTGCTGCAGTGCAGCTGAGCAGACAAACATGGCGTCTGGGCGATAAAGTTACAAGACTAACTACTGAAAAAGAAGAAACATGCTTCTGTTCTGTTCTGATTTTTTGTCCTAAATAAAAGTTTATTTCTACAGGGAATGAATGAGTTTTTACAGAGACTCTTAGACATCCTTCATCCATGAGCTTCTGATGCACTTTCTTTGTTATGCATATTTTTGGATATTTTGACTTTTTTGTTTCTGATGCATTCTTTCTATTGTGATGTATCTTGCTACTCTCTCTATAACACTGTGTAAAAGTTTGTAAAATAAAGTCTTATTTAAATGTACCACATTGAGTAGATATAATTTGGGTCTTTTAGCTAAAAACCTGCCACAACCCCTTAGCTGCACTTCTTCAGTTTATGGACCAACTATGCCCTAAATTGGACACTTCCTTTGCCTCTCTGTTGGTCTGGGACAACGATTGGCTTGAAGCCACATGACCACAGGCCCATGTGCCCTATTGACTGATATTTGCATGGATGCACGTGATTGGTTGTCTATAATGGTCATTATGTGACCGAGAGACCAAGAACCCTCCATAACAGGACAAAATGAAAAGAAATTATTTGTCTCTAAAAGTGCAGACAGTAACTTGAACAGTTTTAACAGAACGATCTCCTAAAATCATCATTTAATTTGTCTGTATTGCCATCATCAAAATTATTTCCTATCTGGCAGCCCACAGACCCCAAATCACACATTATCACACAAATTTTGAATAAATCGGCTCGTAATAATCACTTCCAATCCCATCATATCAAGTAATGAAGCCTCTTAAAGCACCAGTGTGCGATATGATTTTTACTTCAGTAATCAGATTACATGTCATTTGTGCTCCCCATCCTCTGAACCACTAACTGGAGCTTTAGATAAAGACACGCTCTGCAATTTTATTTATTTATTTATTTATTTTTACTTAGTTTTAGTTTTTGTAATCTGATTCCTTGTAATTAGTTACATCCCTATCCTGGCAAATCACTGGTCGGAGCTTTAGATAAAGAGGCAGCGTGGAGAGACTCTGTTGACGATCAGCACTGCAAAAGCTAACGGAGCTGATTGCTATTAGCATAATTAATGTCATCGCCGTAATGCACTCCAATTCTGAGACAGCCTGCCTCACACACCCCACACACACACACACACACACACACTCAAACACACTCACATTTGTGTAGAGGCCTGAGCATGAAAGCAGAAACATAATCAAATCTGCAATATGTAACTCAAGGCTCAACGTGGAAATGTCATGTGTGATCTTGATGCTAACATGTGATGCTAACTGTGATGACAGAGGTAGTCAGTCATCGGTATCTGCAAATCACGTACATCATGTTCCGAGCATTAAAATAAAAGCATACACTGTGACGTATTATGTTAAAAGCCAGGGCAAGATAGGTTAGATAGAACGTAGGCCTGTGTGTTAAAGATAGCACAGGATGCCTGAGGGGGTGTGACAGAAAACCAGGGCTGCCTGCTCTTTCTCTCTCTTGTTCTTTTTTTCTCCCTCTTTTTTCTCTTTCTCAACACCTCCCAATTTCTCTCTTCCTCTCCCTTTCTCTTCTCTGCACCACGCAGCTCTAAAGCAACTGTAGCTCTGAAGGCGAAGCACACAGAGTGAGCTGGATCTCTCTCAGATTCCACTCTGCTCTTAACCATTTCAAATCTCCAGTGCCAAGGACACCGAGTGAGCTTAGAGTGTGAAAAGTAAAGCCACTTAGCGGGGAAAATAAGCATATCACATGGAGTGAGTTGGCGTGGCTGCATTCACATCGACAAATGTGTTGGTGATTTGACACAATTTTGCAACCTCTGCCAAGATTTCATGTTTGCTGTCTTGGAAAAATAAACACATTTTGTCCTTAAATTCACAACAAACCAGCGTCTGAGTAGCTCCAAACTTGCAGCAGTAAATTTATTCCCATGACCTTGTCTCTGATATGATTACATAATGCGGTCACATGGTTGATCACAGGTAGCTTTTATCACACCTGCACCAAATTAGCAGTTTTCGACAGAGCTTGAAAAAGCAGTGATGTGAAACAAGTTGCGCACACAGTTGTTTTCTTTTGAGTTTAATTTCAAATGAAACCAGCTAATAACTGAGAGGAGTGAAAGTTCCTGATGCAGGATGAAAGGAACATGTAAGTGCAGAACAAGAGCAAAACTCATTAGTTCTGTTTCATTCTGGGTGACGGAAGTGACCTGATAAAGGAGCCTGAAATCCAGTGATTGTTGCCTTTTTCCTACCTGCCTTTTTGGACAGGTCATGCACACAGCTAACTAGCATCTTGACAGTGTAAATAGTGACACTAACTAGTTACATGTAAGTAATTCAATTAAAAATAAATGTAATTCTAATTGGTTACAGCAGGTCTTGAAGGGGTTTATTTTGCAATATTGACCTGCTCACTGTACACTATCACCCTTATAATGTGGTTACTTAAATCAAAAATCTAAAATTTTACACAAAATATTCATTTAAATATGATTTTATGGATTTAAAAATGTTTTAATTGCTCCTCCAGAGTCAATTATCAGAATTTGCCCATTTCAACGTCTGTTCTATACAGAAATAACAGAATGCCGCAACTGGCCAGTCAGAACTGAGTATTTAACAAAGCCATGTAATAAGTAGAATATAACTTTCATGCTTTGCATGTTTTATGCCAAATAGGGGGAGGCATCCTCATAAGCCTTTTTGGCTTCCAACCTCTCCTGCACAATGTTTTAACTTTTTTGTTATTTTTGTTGTCTTGTATAAATATAATGTGCAAATAAACAAAACTAACTGAACTAAACTAAATTTATTTGGCCATATTTCTGGACAAGTGAGGGTCAGCATTAAGCCGTTGGGTCAAATTTGAGTGCAGCACCATCAAGTACAGGACGGCTTACAATGAGCTGCCTCCATGCCAAGACGGGCTTCATTTATTGGGCAGTATGCACTCAAATTTTGAGTGTTGTTTTTGATTGGTTCTTTTCTTTGAATTTACACCACTTCCCATCTGTCAATCAGGTCAGTGCACATTGCCCTAGGCAACTTGACATGATTGAACCCAGCAGACCACGTCAAGGCGCGTGGCCATGTCGCCGGAAAAGTATGCCTTTCTGTGCTGGAAATTCAGCAAAATTTTTGTTATGAAATCAGACAAAGGGTCTAACATCACTGCACAGTGTGAAGTGTGTTTGTTAGCGTTAAGTGCTCAATGTCAAAAATCAACATGTAAGTTAATGTAACGCAGCCAGTCAAATAAAATGAAGCTATGAGGTTTAAACTGCCTGGTTTAAATTTATACTTTTAGGACTTTTCAGGTTTATTCCCCAGTATAAAACATTTGACAGAAATGTAACCAAAAACAAAACGAATGTAATAAGTTACATTACTTTGTAGTTAAAGTAATTAAATAATTTACACGACTTATTACATTTACAGGGCAAGTAATCTGTAACCTATTACATTTCAAAGGTAACCTCCCCAACACTGTATCTCAGTGCCAGTGTCAGTAGTCTTGTACCTGATTGGTTGGAGCGTTGTTTGCATCTTCCAGAGGCTGCATATCCAGCATTTATCTCACAACACTTCTTTGCAATTACTAAGTATTGGCATCTCAGTTATGTTTTTTCCCCAGTGGGCTAGCATTAGTAACCAGTTAGGGGCTCATGTTAGTTACTGTGATACAGTGCTAGGCTGCTGTTCTTGCAGTTTATTACTGACTAGCCTTGCTAAGATGTCCAAAAGCTCTTGGTCACAGGTCAACATAGAGCAGAGGGCTAAAAGAGTGTTTTGTCTGTTGTCTATTGCAGGAATGTATCTATGTTCCCAGGGTCCTAAGTTTCTAAAGTCCTATGTTTCCAGGTTGTTATGTTTACTGGGCCCTATATTCTATGCTAACCCCTAACTCTACCAGTTATGTGTATATGGAGCTGGGGACCCTGGGAACATAAGACTTGAGAAACTTAGGACCCTGGGAACACAGATACATTCCTGCAATCTATTGCTATTACCTCCGCTGTGTCTGCTGGTCATCCATAATTTATTGAACCTTGCTTATATTTGTAAGTCTTGTTTTACAAATAGAATTTTAAAAAATGCTTTTGCCTTTGTACTACACCTTGTAAGTGTGGTGTACTTCACACATCATGCTGTTTTTATCTGAGTAAATATAATAATCTATAAACATCAGACTTGATTTCCTCTTGGACGTTCTGGAGAGTCTGAGCCACTCACTGATGTGGAGCTGTCTAAACCACTTTGAAGTCTAACTTTGTGTAGTTCTAAGCCTTGTTTTAGGCAGGCTGGGGGATGTAACAGCAAGTCTTTTCTTTCACTTAGACTCTTATACTTAGACAAAAGAATATCCACTGTTGCAGCCTTAAAAGCCTAGTTTCTGTCTTCTCACTCCATGAAGGGTCAACAGGTTCAAGATGTAGCCAGGGGCCAGGCTTTGACAAAGCTCGAGAAGCAGCAATAAAAATGTAAAACTTATGGAAACCATTGAAAACCAGGTGTAACGTCTTCTCTTCCTGTCCTGGTAAAACGCTGTGGCAGCAACCTGCACAGCATAGACCCAAGCCATACTGTTCAAGGAGGGAGATGGAGAAGTGAGCTAAGTATGTTGTGTCTGGGTGACTTATAACACAAATACATCAAATGGAAACAAGATTTATTAACAAAAAAATTGCATAAACCCGTTTAAATAACATTGAATAATAGTGAGTATTTGAGGGTTGCGTGCAGATTTTGCTGGAAAAAGAGACGAAGCACATATGTTTCAATGTGTTAACCCTGATAGCCTTATATGAAAAATGGATTTAGCTACTGTAGCTGAATAAAGATGTAGCAAAGGAACGAGGGCAAGATTTAGTACTTTGGAAAGCTGAGAAAATTTGTCTTCAGTATTACATATGTTTTAATAATTAAACAGCTGCCTGCCCATTATAATGTTTCAGCTTCATCGGCACATCAGGTTCTGTGATATCTGCCCTGTTAGCAGCAGAAAAATCACCTGCGTGAACCTGAAAAGACTCAGACACAGGAACAGTCCAGCCTGCTATGAACCTAACACAACGTTAGCTAAAAGTTAGCTGGGTATAATATGGAACTGAGGTGTAAAAATAGAAGAAGTAAAGCTGGATGACAGGCGAGTATGTATAACTACCATTTGAGGTTGTGGCACAAGTTTGCTGAGTTCAACCTTAGCCTCCAATCTTTCGTGATTGACATTTTCGTACAAATTAAGGGGTTATGTTTCATTTTAGGATGAGTGATCTGACATTAAATTGACACTAGTTCTTAGAGATAGAACATTTAAATGTCATTTAAATGTGTTTGAGCTTCAACTTTTGCACATTTTTTTCTGTAATGTCAGATCAGGAAATTCAGTTAGCATGTTGCAAAGAGTGTTCAATTACACCTCTTTGCTTCTGCAAAAGGTTAAAAAAAAACAGAAGTTGCAGTACTGATGCAGAACAGATGAAGATTACTGCATAAATATATAGAGACTTCTGCTATACATGCCATGAACTGCGGCGAGGAGCTCGTCACGGTGCATCTTGCGATAGATCTTAATGCTACAGCGGGGCCTTGTGACAGTGGATAACCAGGTGTGTGACAGGATCAGGCTGCATGACTCCACCAATGAGACAAATGTGAGGTCACAATAAGAGAGCATCACATCACAGCGTCAACACCATCACTGGATATGCATGAGCGCACACAATCTCATACACACACACACATGCCAAGACAAAGGACATGAGTAATAGGTAGGTGCTTATTATGACAAGCCTCAACCTATAGAAAGAGTTTTGACTCAGCAACGTGTCATTCCACGTCATAATTACCACTTTACAAGCCCAAAAATGGCAATAAGAAGCTACCATATAACATGACAGCAGCATTAGTGCATGTATAAAAATGTTAACACAAAGTGGGCAAAAAGTTTCAAAATATGTATGGCATTAAGGTCAAAGTTAGATGATTTTTTTCTGTCTATATGCCTGTCTGTGGCAATCAACAAAAGACGACCAGCTGAATCATGGGAGAAATACCGCAAACGCACTAAAACTATGTTATCACAATATGGCATTGTCTTGTGAATAAGCTAAACCTGAGGCTGCCTATTACAGTATGTGATCCAGGATGAAGATGGATCACACAGGCATGGTGTGTGCCTGTGTGTGTGTTTGTAGAGACCCTCTCCAGCGTGTGTGTATGCACTTGTATCACTTTCTATGTGAGAAGCAGAAAGCCTTAAAACTTAGGGACTGTTTAGTCCTCTCATTCAGAGGATGTTTGGCAATAAGGGGTCTCTGAGCAATTCCCAGAACAGAAGTGCTCGCCGTCCAATAGCATGAATTTTCCAACGGTGTTCCTCAAGGTCTGGTGTCCTCATGTGACTTTTGGAGGGATTTCTGACCATTTTTTTTTTTAAATCAATTCTTGAGTGGTCAAAAATGGTTAAATTTTGCACCAAAATCTGTGTAACAAATGGTATCAACCTGCAAGTAGCTACAACAACTTATGAGACATATTTGAGCATGGGACTGGATATCATATACATCAGTCTTAATATTCTAAGCCCCTATAAGCTCAAAAACTTTCAAAAACTTGACACAGAGTTCTGAGCTAAACTTCCAGTTTGTAAATGATTTATATCACTTGCATGTGGCAGATACTGTTGACCTGCCATCTCGCCCTAAAGAGACAAGACTGCGTGTGGTGCAGTCAGACCCCAACTTCAATTTTGACTAATACAAATATGTGAGTGTTTTAAGTCTCTGTAATCCTTTGCCTTCTTTATACTGGACTCATCTGAGTCTATTTCTAAGTGTTCTCAAAATTCATATTCCTTGCCAAACCTCACACGCTGGTTCAACAAACAACATACCAAGAACACTGCAGGGACGTGACACCAGTGAGTATCCCTCTGGCACAGACACAGCAATGAAGATGCAACAAAGAGGGAATTTAGACTAAAAGGATGGTAAAATAAACACTGCAATTTCTTTTTAATCAATCTGCTAAAGCTTTGGTTCAACTTTGGATTTCATTCCTGCTTTGTAACAGTAGTCTTACACAGGTTCGCTAACACTTCCAGGCTAGTACGGAGAGGAGGAAGGTTTACTGGGATTGCTTAACATGCCCTATATAGAATATGAAATCAAGTCAAACTTAAAAACTCTTCAATGGATTCTAGTGTGTCTATCCATCGATCTAAATACAGACATCTGGCTGTCATGAAGATAACCATGTAAAGTTTTACATACTTTTGCTACAGCTACTACAAGCTTATAACAGGACTGGTGGCCATATGAGTCAGCTGTATACTTTGCCGGACCCATGTGTGTCCTCTGGGGTCCGGTGTGGCAGTTAAGCTAAGTGAGCTAAGTGTTCTCTGCTGAGACAATTAAAAAAGCCAGCCTGCACACCAGCCATGACAGACCGAATGATGACAACCGAAACCCTGGACAAGAAAGCAACCAAACCAAACCATATGCTGGGAAGCTTCATCCAAATCATGTTTTAGGAAGCAGCTGCATCCTTCACTCAACATCTCAACATAAAGTTAAGTCTAAAGTCTTACTTTACTTTACTAAATGTAAAGAAGAAACAAATGAAATAGATAGGGTAGAGTAGAATAGAAATTGAGATAGATAGATACATAGATATGTCCAGAGATGTCCACCTGCACCTCTCACCAGAGGAGACTGAGAGTAACGTTTTTGCATTTGAGACCCGGGACAGTCACAGCTTACGATTTCAGCGTCTGCCGAGGAGACAATGAAATCGCAGCGTATGTGAAGTCAGGTCTCAAGATGAATGTATTGAACAAATTCCCCATGATCAAAACTTTCTTCAAGAGAATACTTCAACACCATCCAGACTGGTGCGTCTGTGGAGGGGCTTTTTAGCCCCGCAAGTCTCATCAAAAGAACTGACTTTCCAACACACTTTTTGAAAAACCTCTCGTTTTAAAAGAGTAAACTACAAAGAACATTGGCTGGGTGAGTCTACATGATTTGAAAAACCTGTGCACTTTTATAATTTGTTTTAAGATACTAACCGGTTCATTACTTGCTTGATGAAACATGATGTACTGTAGGCTGTATGGGTCTGTGTTTTACTGTTTTTAGCAGTGTGATGCCTCGGTCCAGTTCGCTGTTAGATCGTCAGGACAATATAACCAACATGCGCTAAGAAATCGCAAAGAGGTTTTCATTACTTTTAAAGCTGTAGCGTTACTTAGTAACAGTTTAGTTTAGTTTAGTTTAAAAGTAACAGGTGACTTTTAAATGACAGTACTTTTGTAATGTTGTAAGGTGACTTTTGAAACCTCCCCAACGCTGCTGCCAACATTGTTCAACTCAAGTCTGTTGCTTTGTCTGTGGAAACATTTTAACACGTAATTCACAACGGCATCACCAGAATGTGTTGATTAGCTGAACGCGACAGAAACAGGCGAGTCCCTCACCCCACAGAGTTCAGACAGCCTCTCACTGCAGACTCCGCGCAAAGCAATAAGTAAATGCGGGATTTAAACATGTAGTCAAATATAGTCTGCTGCAATCCCAGAGGAAAGGAAAAGTTCAAAATAAGAGCTCATCTTTGTTTAGCCCGCATCTCCTAGACAGAAATGAGCTTAAATTAAGACCAATATGAGACTTTGACCAATTTCTCATGCTTCTTAAATTCGGCTCCTGAGAAACAGCCTTCGTCTTATCTCAGTCTGAAATCAATTTGAGCCCAACTGATGATATTTTTTTGCCTCACTGTACTGATCTTGAATATAACAGTGAGATTTATAAGAAAACTCGGCTGTCTTAAATGAAATCTTAAATTTGACTCAGTGGTCAATTTAAAGTTTTGTAGCTCCATACCATTGTCAAGGAGAAACCTTTGAGTAAGCTCAAAATAACATTTATTTCTCGTAAGACAAAAAAATGTAATTTTCCTCTGGGATGTCTCTTCACATGTACATGTTAGTCAGTCCATTGTGGACAGGTTTTATTGACAATATGTCCTTATTTAAGTGTCTTTACTGTTACATTAAGAATTATGGACAATGAGTCACTGTTAAATGTTTTTTCTACATAAATGACACCAGTGTTATTTTGAACATCTTTTTATTTCTTTGCTGGACCGAAAAACATACCTAACCATGACCCTAAAACCAAGGTGCATACCGAACTGTAAATTTTGTGTACTCTTCCACCCCTAGATAGATAGATAGATAGATAGATAGATAGATAGATAGATAGAGCAGAGGTGTGTGTGTAGGTTAAAGAGAGTGTTTTCCTGAGTGGAAATGGATGCAGAGTACATACAGAATAGTGTGGGCATGTGAGCGTATGTGTAGGCATGTGAGTGCAAATGCAGGACTGTGCGTGCATGCGTGCATGTGTGTGTGTTGTGTGTGTGTGTGTGTGTGTTTGTGTGGGCATGTAGGAATCGATCTGCCTGTGCGCCTGAGCAGAGTGTTGTTGGTGTATCTGTGCATGTATATATGGCTTCTTCAGTGCATCTCCGGCTCACCTTCCAGGCAGCAGGTCCTCCAGAGGCCCGAGTGCGTCATCACCTCCTCGTTCTTCTTGCTGGTCTCGTTCTCGTTGGTGCTCTTGATCTTGCAGACGCCGCGTGAGTACAGCCAGTAGTCTGTCCCCACGGCGATGGTCATAAGGCTGAAGGCGGCAAAGGCCCCTACCGTGGTCAGCAGCATCTGAACTCCGCGGTCAAACACGCCCATGTTGCCGCATTCCACGAAAGGGGGGCCCCCTTTCCTCTTGATGTATAGGAAGTAAATATTTGTGAGTTTGCGTCGCCACGCCAGCTCGGAAAACGGGGGGTGGGCAGTGTCGGGTGGACGACGGTAGCGGGGGGCCGCTGGGGGGGCGGGGGAGTTAGGGGAGCTCGGGGGAAATCGTATGGTTGGTTTTGGGGTGGGACAGCAAACAGGTGAAAATTAAGATGAGGGTGGAGGTTTTGTGGGGTGGATGGGTGGCTGTTTGGCCCGGCAGATGGGTCAAACAGACTTTGGCGAGGATGACAGAACCCTCAGCTACAGAGGTTTCTAAATTCTAGTCCTCAAGTGGCAGTAAGTTGCCCTGCTCTGGAAAAAAAATGTTGACCTAAAAACACAGGCTTCTAGCAGATCCCACAAGAGACCTGGTCTGGGATGTAGGCCTACTTTGTTGAGTTGGAAGGCCTCTAAATGTCAAACTCTGAAAAAGGCCGAGATAATGAGAAGATGGAGGATTTTTGCTCTGTTTCTCCAGGACGTCTCAGGCCTGAATTTGGCTTTCTGAGCTGACTAAAGCAGTTAAATGTGTTATACAATCCTCACAGCTTCAACGGTGATGTATGGAATGATGGTCATGGGGCGCTTGACTCTCCACATGGGCCGTCAGATACACAGCTTACACTGTCATTGACACACACACACACAGACACACGCACACACTCGCTCACACAGCCAAACTTTCACACACCTGTACACGGACGAGCACACGCATGCACGCAGTGTGAATTAATTCATACTGAGCAGGGATGAAGAAACACTGGGGGTGTGGGGGTGGAGGGTGGTTAAGACTAACACAGTTGGCGGCCTGATTTCTTTAAAATGGCCCCAAAAAAAAGGCAAAAAAAAAAAGAAAAGAGCAGAGACCTCCAACCAGATGAGGACACGATTCAGGATGAGATCTGACTACCTTGATGTAACCCAGTGGATCAGTGAATTATGGAGGCTCATCTCTGAAGAATCACACATGTATTCTGTGGGAAGAGGGTGACGGGAGACAGGCAAGACAGACAGGCAGGGCCCAAAATATGTTGAGGGAAAAAAAAAGGAAAGGAAGGACTGGATGTGCTGAAGGGAAATGAAAGAACAAATTCAAACCAGCAGAATCAAGCGCTCCCCAAAAATCAAGGGCAGAATGATAAATAATGCCAAATAATCAGCCGGTACCATGACTGCCATGAAAACCAGCCATTCCTTAAGAGATGAAGGAAAATAAACCAACCAGGGACGATCAACCCCTCTCTCCAAATAAAAAAAAAAAATCAAGCCAAAAAGAGGAGGAAAAAATATTAAGTTATGGAAATCAAACGACAGCCTGCTTAGTTTTCCTTTTTCCTAAAATTCTGATCCCCAGTTTCCATATGTGGTCCCTAGACCTTTCTCCGGCGACAGTGGAAATCTGCTATAGGGGGATACAGGCAGCGGTACCGACGGCACACCGCGGAGAGAGGGGCGCATCCAGGCGGAGAGGCCGAGCATCACCGGTCATGCAGCCGGTCGCAGGAACGAGGAGGACACGGAGGGATGGACGAAGCTTCCCGGAGCGTCGGAGCCTCTTCCTCCAGCATCCAAACGATCCTACACGGTTATATCACGGCCAACAACCGGAGCACAACGAGCGCACACATACACACGCAGCCGTTCACTGTCATCACATGAAAATCATCAGAAATCATCAAAAGCAAATGATTGTTTTGGCGAGGCTGTCAGGCGTTGGGGGATTATGTGCGCAAAAAAAAGAAAATGTAAAATTTCAAGACGAGCAACACATCAATCCTTGGTTTCCTCGTTTTTCTTCTTCGCAGAGCTGAGATAGAAGTGGAGAGAGGAGAGGAGGAGGAGGGGGTGGATGATGGTTAGAAGCAGAGGATGAAAAAAATCGACACAACCAGAGAGCGAGGAAGAGAGGGGGAGAGAGAGAGTGAGAGAGAGAGAGGGAGAGATGTTCCGTGCGCAGCAGCAGCAGCACTTTACGCAAAAACAAGCGCACTGCAAAAAAATGTCCTTTTCAACAAGTCAGATCGTCCAGTGCTGAATCTCAGTGTTTCTTTTTTCGAACAAAAAAAAAGACACATGTGGCGTGTTGGTGAGAAAAATTCACGTGTTCCATCAGCTTGTTTGAGGAAATATTTTCTTAAGTGTTTTTTCTTGATATTGAGACATTTTTATCTGTTCAATGAGACATTTCAAAGTACTTTACATAAAATGCTTCAGAATAATATTTTTAAACACCAACAAGGCCAGATGAAATCAATTAAAGGGACAGTTCATCCCAAAATCAATAGATAGATAGTTTTCCTCCACCCTGTAGTGCTTTTTATTCATCTATATATTTTGGTGTGAGTTGCAGGGTTTTGGAGGTATCAGCCATAGTCCGCCTTCTCTCCAGTATAATAGAACCAGATGCCACCAGTCCTGTGGTGCTCAAAGCACCTAAAAATAAATTTGAAAAACTCAACAGCAATGTCTCTTTCCAGAAATCACGACCCAGTGTCTCAAAAATAATCCACAGACCTTGTTGTGATCAGGTTTATGTAGGAACTACTTTTTTTATGCAGTAAAATCTACCAGTTAGATTTTCTTTCTATGAGGAAGAAAGATTCTAACAGAAAGAAAGTACTTCCTGAATGAAACTGCTCACAATAAAACCTGTGGATTAACCAGGTCATGATTTTCTAAAAGAGATTCTGGTTTTGAATTTTTCAAATGTATTTTCTTTGTTGCTTTGAGCACCACAGGACTAGTGCCATCTAGTTCCATTATATTGGAAAGAAGTCAGACATCTCTACAGCCGATATCTCCACAACTCTGAAACTCACAACAAAAAAAATCTAGTTGAATAAATCACACTACAGGCCAGGAAAAATGTGTATTTTTGATTTTAGGGTGAACTGTCCCTTTGAAACAAATTAAAATTAGACCAAAATAGATAGAATTAGATAAAACGCAATAAAAAGAATCCAGTCCCATTTGCACCAGAGAAATTCCACATAACAACTGCTCATACACAAAGACAGTGGTTTTCAACCTGGGGGTCGGAACACCTGAGGGGGGTCGCAGTTTCATTCCTAAGGTCGCCAGATGGTTGTGGAGAATAAAATAAAATAACATATAATGGAAAGCGGCACGGAATGAGGGCCAGGGAGCATCTCTCAGCGACGTCAACCCCTTAAAGACCTGGCCTCAAGAAATGAAGAAACATTCAGCCCTATAAGGGTTAATATGATAAACCAGCACCCAAATGACAATTATCAGAATAAACCACAGACACAAACATTATCAGAAAAAAAGAAAAATAGCCAATTTAACAAACTACTCAGTCCAGCAAGCATGATGGGAAATGAGGGCTGTGTTTTCGACTGGGGAATGGTTTTTACATTGAGTTGTTCAGTACCACTGATATAATGTAAGTTTGGTAGCTTTCTTGTGTTATACATTAACTCCTGAGCAGTCTCAGGCAGACCGAGGGTGTCGGCCACGAACACCAACCTGATTTTTCTGGCAGGGTCCAGACTTGAAAAGGTGCTGAGAGAGCCACTGCACTAAAACATTCTAAGGTACGATAATACCACTATAAAAAGTCTACTATACAGTATATATATATCGTATTATTTATAGCAAAGAAAAATGACAACTTGAAAAAAATGTCCCTTGTTAGATAATAAGTCTGATGTGTACAGAATGCATGCAGCAGTCAGTGGCAGTCCTTTTATAAAATATAATAATAATAATAATGATGATAATAAAATAACTATGTAATATCACAGTAGGCATTGTCACAGCCTGGTGTGGTATTGAAATATTTTTTGTGATATTGCAGTATTTAATATATTATTCAGTCCCTCCTAAACATACTGAAATAAGCACAAAAATTACTGTGCATGTGAACGTTTTTAAATCTGGAGTAGAAGCTTCCTCGAGTTTTAACTGAACACCTGAAAGTCTCCCAAAATATAGAGGGTTTGGCCTCGATGGTGGCAGCGGCCCTGTTAAAAAAAGACCTGAATGTGGAGCAAATCACTTGTTAAGGCAGATATTTTTTTGCAGTACAGTTGCCCTAAATTGCTAAACGAATCTGGGGTTACAATGCGCAGTATTTTATGTTTTTCAGGCAAGACATAGCATGGCAATAAAAAAAATTCTGACTGCATTTCATCCTGCAGCAGGTGTGACTGATGCTTATAAACACGCACCATCCCAAGTTCAAATCTCTCGGGCCGCAGCTTTCCGCTGAACAAGGCACCACCGCCCTGTGACCTCTGACCTCTTCACAGAGGAGGGAGTCTAGAAAAAAAAGACAATTCTCTGACGGGGATCAATAAAGTGTCAAGTTATTATCATGAGCGGGTTATTATTTTCCAACAGACTGACGTGTGTTTTAATTTCCTGGTGAGGGGGAGATAGGAGACACAAGTGATGAAGCGGGGTGAGTGTAAAACACCTGACCTGGCGGTTAAGGGCTCGGACGGGTTCAACAGAAATAGATGGGTTAGGTTGTAAAGCTCAGTGATCCATGATGTGTATGTTTGACTCTGTCATATGTTTCATACCCCCTCGCCTCGCAGAGACGACAATGATTCTGATACTGTCACTGTGAAATATACTTCCAAATATCATCACAGAGCATACATTAAAATTAATTAATCTTAGAGGTAAAGTATGCCGTCAGTGGCCAAACATTATGCAGCAAATGTATATATCAGTGATGGATGTAGGTGGATGTACAACACCCGGAATCTGTGTGAATGTAGACCTCATCTGCATGTGTGACCGGATCATGTCTGTATATTTTTAATTATACATCTAAATGTATTCTGAAGTTTGTGTAAAAATGTTCCCGTCTTGTTTGTTTGTGTTTGTCTTTCATTAGTCACATCCTGTTCGTCCTCACAGTGCACCATGGTTACTGCTGCCTCGTCGCGGTGCTGAAATGGACAGCTCCCTCGCTGGATCCAGAAGCACGGCAACTGTCTCCCTCTTGTGATAGGCTGCTCCGTAGCCACATGGTATTTTCATGGGGATTGCCAGGGATATAGACACAGATGCACATACACGCACAAACACACTCGGTACAGCAGGCTGGCCTGGAGGTAACAGAAACTGTTTGTGTTTAGAGGCGAAGATGGGTTGAAGCTACATTTCTGCCTGTTCATGGAGGCATCGGGTTAATGTCTTCATGCAGGTGTTTCAATTGTTCACTATTGTTGTTGTTTGAAATTAAAGATACATATTTTTCACCTGGCCTGTAGTGCTATTTATCCATCTAGATTATTTTTTGTTTGGTTTTTGTTTGTTTTGTTGTGAGTTGCCGAGTTTTCGGAGATATCAGTCGTAGAGGTGTCTGCCTTCTCTCCAACATAATGGGACTTGATGGCACTTCTTGGCTTCCACTTGAAAGAAAGTAGTTCTGGTACATTTTACCATAAAAAGAAAATAGTTCCTACATGTAACTGCTCACAATTATCTTGAGTCACCAGGTCATGATTTCTGGAAAGAGTTTTTAAAGAACGAAAAGCCAAGTGCCGTGTATTTGAGAGAAGGCTGACATCTACTACTAAAACAATCCAGAGGAGAAATACATATTTTTCATTTCGGAGTGATCTGTCCCTTTAAATAAAAAGTTCTATAGTAATTTAAGCAAATATCAACACTGCTGAGATGTCTTTGAGCAGGACGCTTTGCTCTGATCTACCTGGTGGGTCAGAAAGAAACTGTCGTTCACAAAAATAAACTAATTCAGTAGGGATGCGCGATAATTTTGGCACATCATTGGTATCAGCTGATAAAGGCTTCAAAAACATTACAGATTTAATTGCCCATCAAGACCCATCATTACAATGAACTGATTAAAAACAAAAAGACACAGACGCCAGTGAAAGTGTACATTTTGAAAAGAATCGTAATTTATATCTGCATCTTTCAGTGGTCAATCACAATAAATGCGGGCAAAATAATATTATTTCCACTAAAGGAGAGACTTCATGTTCTCTGTAATTAGGTGGAAAAAATATGTGCAAATATTAGCATCGGTAATAAGCCAAAATGAAGGGAAAATGGAAAATATTTGAATATCGGATATTGGCAAAAGTTCAATATCATGCATTCCTAAAAGTTATTAAGTTAGTATTACAAAAGGGGTGGTAACAGAGAATAATATAATATCCAAATATTATTAGATCAGCTTGTTTTGCACTATTTGCCCATGCCAGTTCTTTATGTTGTATAATTTTAAACAACAGGCTGGGCTCATTCACAATTTAAGATCGAAATGCCAGCCTACCTCTGAAACAGCAGCAGAAAAGCTTGACTCGCCACGTTAGGTCTTTAAAAAATGTTGCTTCTCCTTTTCGTTTGGTATCCCTTATCAAAACCAAACAGGTGTGGTGCGTTCTGCTTGAACTGAAGTCAGAATTTAGGAGTTCCCATTTCAAAATTTTAACTGTAATGCCCCTTGACGTCGGATTTTCGAATCAGAAAGTCAGGATTTTTATTTCCCTTTTAATGACTATTTAACTTTTAGCTGTGGATTTATCATGTGCCTTATAATAAGACAACTTTTTTAATAAATTGATTGAAAATTGAAAATTGGTTGTTCAAAAAAACTAGGTTTTTTTCCCTAAAGTATTTCTTGCTGCACCTGTGAAAGAGTTAAAGGACCAGTGTGAAAGATTTGGTGGAATCTACCAGTGATGTTGCAGATTGAAACTAACTGAATACCGCTTCCATTACCCTTCCCTTCCAAACATGGAGAACCTACAGTGGCTGTGAAACTTGCAAAAAATGTGCAGTGTTTGGTTTGTCTGTTCCCCGTTACTGTAGACACATTTTGGTGTAACATGGCAACAAGGGCTCATTCAATTCTAATTTTCAGGTGATTATACACAAATGAAAACATATTTATGAATATTATATTCATTTTCTACCTTATTCTGTCAATAAATCGCCCTAAATCTTTCGCACTGAACCTTTAAAGGGATACTACAGAGATTTAGTATTGCACTTCCAAAAAGTTAGGGGACTCACAAGAGCCACATATAAAAAGGAATGGTCAAATTTGAAAAGACAGCTCCTGATATGTCAAGTTTTAGTGATTAGCATTGATAACTGGAAACTCTAGAGCCTACATATCCCATAATTCAGCTTCCACATAATTTATTATGTGCCAGCTTCTTTCAAAAGTCACACCTGGATTTTCTATTAAAGTCGAAGTCTCAGAGTAACAATAACAGGATGAGGAGGACCCCTTATGACACATTTCATTTGCAAAATTGGTGGAGGGCGCTTTAACATGGTCAAAATCCATGTACAGTAGATCTCCATCCAAGTAGGAAAGAAAGGAATGTTTAGAACAAACTGTGCTGATCCTATATGATTTACTGTCCACTAATATAATTATGATGTACAGTTAGATTGCACTGGATGTGCAGAGTAAAGTCCTGATCTAAAGAGACTGATTACAGGCACCAAGAAATAGATTCTCTCAGATAAGATGAGTTATGACGTTTTCAGATGCACGGAGCTCACATCCTACACATACAGCAGCAACGTAGCTGTGGGCTATACAGTACAAAGGCTAACTCGCAGAGGAGGTGCGATTCCTACACAACATTTCATGATTTCTAGGTACCAAAGTTCAGATTTTTTACAGTTTTCTCTCGCTGTCATTTGCAGCCTCTGATATGCAAAGTTGCTCACTACAGCTTCGAGATACAAGGGCTGCTTGTGCTGCTGGCCTGAAATAGCAATTCAGGAGACTCGGAGTGAATGTATAAACCAAGAAACTCAGTGGTTCAGGCCGTTAGTTCATCCATACATGTTTCAGATGATGCCCGAGACATTTCTGGCCTACTGTCGAAGAAATTTGGAACAATGGATTTTGGCATTGCTTTAGCATTTTGGAATTACACTATGTTGCCTGTTGGGGATGCTGTAATTAAATGTCAAAACTTCAAACTTTGAAAGGCCATAACTGCTGCAGCAGTAGCCTGATCTGGATGTAATGAGGGAGGCTCTGTCTTGTCACCGATTGGCCTTGAGCTGCCTGCACCATTTGTGGGTGATGACATGCACAGTGTATTTTTGTTAATGTCTTGGTCCACACACAATGTCCACATATACTCCTGTCACTGCATGTACCCCTGCATCAGATTATTGAATTGAAATGGATGTTTATCAGCCTTATAAATGCAAAGACCCTGTAGGGACATAAATTTGACAGGGCAATTTGATTATGCGCATATTTGTTATCTTGCTGAGGGTTAAGATTGATATAAGCCGTGTCACTATGTTAAATACTGAGCACAGCCAGGAGTCGGTTGTCTTCAATCACTTATTCCCAATCTGGGGGTCCCGCCCCCTTTGAGGGGTCGCCAAAGCTTCATGGGGCGTTGTGACAGGGTGTAAGACATTAAGACTTGTAAGACATTGTACAACAATGTAGAAAAATGAGAATTTTATTCATTTCTGTGGAGAAAACTAAATCAAATTATTTTAGATTATTATTTAAGAAGAAGAAGAAGAAGGAGAAGAGGAAGCATGTTAAGTATGTGTGATTGTTAAAATTAAAAATACCTAATACAGACAGAGAATTGCATCTCTGATGCGATATTCACAGGAAATAATTCATCATCAGCTTATCATCCAAATCCCCAAATGTTCTGCAGTTATTGCATTCACTATCTGGGTTAATGGTACAGTTAATATCAAAATCTATAGAATAAGTTGTTTAGTCAATGGATAGAAAAGGGGGCCCTTAAAGAAAAAGGGTGGGAACCACTGCCCTAGTTCAGCAAAATGACTGGAAACAGAGAAGTACCACAAGCTATTTTAGGCTACTTTACTCGTGCCTGACGCCCCTTCTGGGATATTGCCCATTGACTAAGGACTCTATAGTTGTTCCCTAGTTGTTCAAGTTGTTCAAGTTTTACAGGGCACGGATGCCAACTTCAAACCTTTGCCTTTCTTGTGCAGGCTTGAGACAGACCATGGCAGAGTTAAACAGCTAGCCTGATCCTGTCTAAAGGGAACAAAATATGCCTAAATGCACCCTGAAATCACACTATTTAACATGTTACATCTTGTTTGTTTAATCCATACAAAACGGGGGGTCATGACAGTTTCTTGGTTAGGTGCAGTGACTTCCTGGTTGCCTGGCAACCTCACAGCAATGACAAGACTCCAGGAATGCACTGCGTAGTTGCGCGTAGTTGCACATTCAAAATTGTGGATTAAACAAATGAGATAAATTCATATGAATATTCATAAGCTTTAGAAGTGCCGGTAGATTTTGTTAACATTTTGTTCCAAGTCTTTGTGCTAAGCTAAGCTAACTGGCTGCTGGCTGTAGCTTCACGTTGGTGTTGGTTTTCTCGTCAAACTCTTGGCATGAAAGCAAATATTTCCCAAAATGTCAAAATTTGTCTTTTTCGTTATCCAGCACATAATGCAGGAGTATGAGTCTGTTAATTTTGTAACCACTAAATAAATTCATCAAATTTTTCTGAGAAGTGACTTCTTGTGACTGTGTGAATATTTATTATTGTGTCTCAAATGTGAAGGTGAAAGTATTGTGAGGATAGTATAAGGTGGTAAGAGGTTGGATGTGGAAAAAAAGAAGTACAGTGTCCAGATGTGATGGCAGGGACTGCTGTTCACAATCTGTCTCTTACCAACAGTAAACAACAACAGTTTTTCTCCACCATTATCCAAGTGGTTTCAGTTGCCACAACAATGTTGTATCATGGGACGGCATATAAACGGCACACCATAAGGACATTCTGTGTGTCATGTCTACTCATTTTAAGCTTTATATGTGTCATTTAACGCCATTACAGATGGCACATTATAATGAGTTTTGGACACGCAGGAAAGTCATATCACCTTTGTCAGGGGACCTTTGTTGTCATGGTAATGATAAACACGTGGCTTACATTGTGAAACAATTGCAGTTTGATTAGCTTTAGGCACCAAAACTAGGTTTTAAACTAGGTTTAGGAAAATATTCTGGTTTGGGTTAAAATTAGTACGCTAGCTATCTCAGTTAAGTTACGTTTGTAATTTATGTATGTGACATGAGTGAAATATGTTACACAATAAAGCAAGAAAAAGTCTAAATAAATCAACGTTGACTTTTGGTTTCACACCGTCTGCATGCAATATGACTGCTGATTCCACTGGGCATGGAGTTGATCACGACCATTTTAGAAAATGCTTGTGATTCAAGAAACGCCGCAGTGTGTCCGAGAGGCGGCTCCCTTCCCTGCTCCATGGAGAATACACGCAGTCTGTTTTTGACAGCTGTCATATCAAGCTTACCTTGGTGGATTTGCGAAGTCACGTGAGAATCCGTCTTGCCAGGCTTCAAGTTAACTGTTTGTGTCCGCACCAAAAGCGGCGCAGCCAGTCAGCATCCTAGAGGGCACATACTGACAGTAATGGGCATGGTTTTAGGTGTGATGACAGCAAGAAGCATCCATGGAAGCGACTCGTCTCAAACAAACCTCCTGAAGAGGTTAGTGTAGATACTGCGATAGCATTGGTTAGATCAGAACTGGAGTATTTCTTAATTGAAAGAAGAGTAAAGAACAGCATCTGATTGGTTGAAGTTAGCCCGTGTTAGACTTTATAGACAGATGGTTCATCCAACGACCTGCCGAGTGTTTTTTGAAAGTGCCTGCCCTTTTTCAAACTGTTCCTAAGGACGACTTCCCAGATGGTTCTGTGTAATTAACCATCTGGCGTATCAGGTTAGTGTCAAGCTGCACAGAGCAGATCCAGCTGGGCAGGAGGCAGACACAGGGACGGCATTAAAAAAAAAGGGTCAGTTTTAAAAAAAAAGACTCTGTGCACACTCCCTCTGTGCAAACAGACCAAAAAAATTTTTTTAAGTATGTAGCCTATCTACCAATAGTAGAAGCACAAAAACTGAGCAAAAATCAACCAACTAACTAAATCAACAAAATCTATGCAAATGCTAACCACGTTGCAGACATGACTTGCACAGTATAATCAAAGGTAAGTTGGTAGAAATGATGCGAAAGAACACACAAAAAGCAAAACACGTGAAATGACTTAAGACATCTGGTGTGTTACAAATGCCATTTGGGGATCCCAGGCTGCCTAAACCTAACCGAACTTCAACCATAAAGATGGAAGATCAGAAAATGGTCATATGATTTTTTTCATTGTTCAGAAGGCAAGGACAAACAATGCAGAGCAACCAGATAAAAAAATGTTTGTGTGAGTCATTTTTAACAACATATTGCGGTGTATATTGGAAGTGTCATTTAGTTCTTTTGTAACAGTGCGATAACAATGTGCTGCATATCCTCACCTGTGGGAGAGTCTTGTCTGTAAAAGGCAAGTGTGACAAAAAATGTTGGAATTTGTTAACCAAGGGTGTTTAAGTGTTCTAAAAAGGTACAGCGAGGTATTATGATATTGCTGTATCAATCATTGTGAAAGAACAGGTTTAACTTCTTTTAAACGAGCGTTACCTCATTCAGTGACGCAAATGCTTCAGCCTAATAACATTTCATACACCGGGTGAATTACAATTGCAGCGACAAAACTAAATCTTAAGATGCTATAAAGACACACACACACAGCATGATGAATATGAACATTCTCCAAATGAGAGGCACAAAAGATCTCCAAAGAAGAGAAAGAAGCTGCAGATGGAGTGGGAGGAAGAAAGTGAGAGAAAACGATAGCGAGGGATAGAAAACAGAGCCGTAGAGAAGAAGAGAGAAGGCAGAGAGTGAACAGTCTGCCATGTTGGCCGCCCTCCCTCCTCCTCCTCTGGGGTCTAGAGGACATGTTTAACATTCTACTCTACTCCTCCTCCTCTCCTCTCATCCAGCCACAGCCTCAAGTCCCTGCTGCACTCTGGTTACTGATGGCCAGAGACGAGAGGAGAGGCACAGAAAATCCCTTAATCATGACCAGCACGCCGTTGTTGCTGCATTGTTGTTGCTGTATCTTATGAGCTCATTCTGCACAAGCAGTGTGCAGATGACACGTGTGCAGTTTGTCTGTTGTTTTTCTTTTCTTTTCTTTTTTTTTTTTTTTGCCGTTTTCATCTTAGAAGGGCTTGTTGCATTGTCAAGCAACATATTCAATGCAGCACCAGATATCCATCAAAAGTATAGAGCTTTATACTAATACGCCTCAAGGTACTTTTTCAGAAAAAATGTTATATTAATACACTAATTCATATAAAACTTCTGTTTCAGGATCCACATTGTTATAAGTGCTTCTTATGGACCATTTAGGCTACACCTGCTATTGTTTAACAGCCAAGATTTATCTTTTTCTCATATGTATGTTCTAATTAAAGTTGCAGCTGTTATTTGTTTGCTTTTACTGGGTTCTCTGATATCCTGTGAGGCTGAGAACAAATATCATAGATCAAGTTAGGAAGCCTGTTAATGAGGCATATCCATAACCGTCTGGATTTTCGTCTTCTGGACAATATAAAAGTTATATATAGTATGTTATGGTGACTTTGGACACTTTTTTTCATCTGCAGGCTAAATTCTTTCACATGTTGTTGCAGCCATAAGCACCATAACCCAGCATGCACGCTAGCTACATTATCGGCGTTTGCTCACTTACCAGTGAACTTGTTTGCAAATTAAAACTATAAATAAAGCAATGAAGAGGAACACAGTCATTTATCTACCCAATCATGACTCATTGCAGTAAACATCATGGTGATTTGCGCCAAGAAGTAGAACTTCTCCTGCTGTGTCTGTTTATGTAATACATATTTTCCCCCAATCTGGTAACTCTCAATTTACAAAAAAAAATACAAAAACTCAATAATAATGACGTGAAAAGCGGTCGTAAGTAGTGACAAACCCACTTCAACTCAATCTCAGCAATGCGGTTTTCACAATTAAAGATACTGTAAAGCAACAATAACTGTGTTCTGAGTTTGTGACACCACAGAAACATTTGTTGTTAACCATCAACAAATGTTTGTATGTGCTTGTGAAGGTTTTTTTGTGTGAAATAAAACATTTTTAACTGAGACAAACTATTAATTAATTCATTCATATTAATCCATTTAAAAAATCACAAAAAAAAAAAAAAAAGTCAAAAATTAGGTCTCAAAATCGTGAAATAAATGAGCAGTTTTCTCTGCTCTGAAACACTGGGAGTGTGTCCGCTCCTCTGCCTCAGTGTTAAACACCACTAACACCTGTAAACAACCCGAAACATTTACTCGCAGTCTTTATTGGACATGTCCAGATGTGTTTGAGCCACCAGAGCCAGAGGACGGTGACAGGATGGTATTTTCTTTTCTTTGGTGTCAGGGTGTTGGAACTGAAGTGAGCTGAAGTGAAATGCTGGGCTGATTTGGACTGATTGAAAGTCTGAAAGGTACATTTGTGACTGAAGGTGAGTGTATTTTAAACTAGATTTCAACGATCCCATTGTTTTTTCATTTGAAATGTTGTAGTATTTCGATTGTATGTGTTAAAATTAATTTCATTTCTAAAACTCTGATTTGCCTGTATGCATGTCAACCAATCAAGGTGCTGTTGTCAAGGCTGTTGCTAGCCTATGACTCAGAGATTATGACTCTTGCAGCTTTTCTTTAGGAGGTGTAGAGGCCAAAACAGAGCTAAAGGGAGAGTGAATATTGGACTTACACTTGTCAGGAAACACCACTTGAATGCTATGTTCCATTCTCTTCCAAAAACTGCAGGTCTTCAAATGGCCACATGAGACTGGCACCAAAATTGAATCAGTCCTCATAAAGCCCCATATTAAATTGTTCAACAGAAAGCATAAATTAACATGGGAACGGATTTTGATGTTTCAATTTTTAATTACAACGAGATCGTGCCCACTTTGAGTGACAGATGAATGCTGTCACAGATGGCTAGCTGCCAGGTAGCCGTTTTATTCTTTTCGCCCATTTTTTGGATTGACCAGAGGTGAGTCATGGCGATGGCCAGATCAAGCCACTGCACTGCGCGCTTCACAATGCCTCTTGAGAGACCTATGGGTGAAGCCATAGATGCTCCGTCCACTATTTGTGGTACTGTCCATATCTGTGCCAGTGGGTGTGCAGAAAGTCCACTGTTAAGGTGATAATATGTCAACGTTTCCAGCTTGTTCGGAAACTTATTACTGCTCAATCAGTTAATCCTTTACTCACATCAGCTTTTGTGGACTATACCCATTGAAGACACCCTTTCAAAGGGACCATTTTGGAGATGGTTCACCATTTTTATATGCAAATTAAAGTGTCAAGAGTTGCTTCACTGCCATGACCCAATGCACTGATTACAGCCATGTTGTGTAGGCTCACAACAGTGCAGAAGATGTGTGCATAATGTGCTCCATTTTTTAAAAAACTATTATAATTTAAGTGGATCTGTGTGTGTTTCACGCACTAAAATGACGCAACAACAGACCTTACAGACATGCAGGAGCCCCATTTGTACATGTCTAATTTAGGCTAATGTGGCTCCCTTCCCTTCTCCTCCCTCCTTCTTTTACCTCCCGTCTTTCTTTGCTCTCTTTCTCGCTTCATTTTTCCTTTTCAGCCTCACAATTCTTATCTTTCTGTCTCGTTCCGTCACACTCCCGAGCACTTTTTCCTACCCTTCCTCTGCCTCCCTCTCTTTCTTCCCTCTTCCTCTCTCTCTCTCTTCTTTCCCTCTCCCCCCTTGTTGCCTGAGGGTGAGCCAGGGTGTCCTGTTCCTCTCGCTCTCATCGCAAGCTTCCAGTCTGCATGAATGACTCTGCGTTACCTGCTGCAACCTGGCCTACTTCGAAAGTTCCTCCTCTGCTCTGCTCCAGCGCCACCAGCAAAGTCACAGCCAGACAGAGAGAGGTGGTGGGTTGGTGAATTAGCAATGTGGAGGGAGAAGGAGAGCAGATAAGAGAGGAGCAAAGAAAGAAAAGTGTACAGCTTTGAATATATTTTTAAGAGCACTTCATGCTGCATTCACATTGTGGCGGTACTCCATAGAGGACAAACTGGTTTATTCATTGTTTTCAGTGGGAGAACAATGGAAATTTCCTGCCAGTGCTGATGTAAAAGGCCTCACGCTTCTTTTTTTTGTTTGTTTCTTCTGCTGTAGCAATGAAGCAGGCATTGAAAAGCTTTTGTCCAGCTGCTCTTTTTTGTTGCTATCTGTTCTCTTAAAACTAGAGTTTTGGTGGAAAAGACACAAAGTGAAATCTCGTTTTGTTTCTGCTGTTCCACTTCCCTGTTTTGCTGCCTTCTAATTTACAGTGAAAACATTTAAAGTGGAATCATTTGAATAAATCATGTCCAAGTTCATTTTCAGACATCACTATAATTACCCTCAACAAATTAGACCATCACTGAGACAACAGGCAGCGTGCACGCTCAAGTAAAATGGGTCAGAGTTTGTGTTGAATTCTGCGTTGCACAAAACTGGACCTCTTTTATTATTTTGCTATCTTATACTTACATGTACATGCAGCGGCCGTAATCTAAGTCTCCTTTATTCCAATTTGGTCTTCACATTAGCTGACCCCGTCAGAATAAATTTTCACTGTTATCAAAAGCTGTTACCAGGGGGGTAAACAGCAACTTGCTCACTGTACTCACAAACATGAGAGTATGAGAAATATGGTCTTTGTTAAAGAGCAAAAAAAATGTACGCTACAGCTTTGCTCATTTATTCAAAATGTGTCTGTTTATTAGAGTATGCAAAGCTCTTTAAAGTGTGATTTCACCCAAATCATACACAGACACACACAAACATACACACAAAAAAATGGCCCAACTATCTGTAGTGGTACAAGTATCATTTTATTTATTTATTTTGTTTTCTACAAATAGTGGCATCTTCAGTGTTATCTCGTCTTAACTAAAGAGATGGCGGTTCTTTTTGGTCAAATGTTTTTGACCTGACCTCCTTTCAGGACTTATTTGCATGATATAAATAATACATCAACACTCTCTCCCCCCAGTATTTGTAGAAGGATTCTGAATCCTCAAAAGCAAAAAGCAGAAATAAAAAGTCACGAGCAGACGCCGTGTTTTAAGTGTGCAAACTGCGTGCTTGTTTATTCATGTTCGAAATGTTCAACATCAATAAAAAAAATTTACAGTAATTGAAGTACTGTAATTTTTATTTTGCATGAAGTCAAACTTTCTTTTGTCTCCTATTTTTGTTACTCATCTTTTGCTCTGACCTCCTCCTACATTCACATTTCTTGCTTCTGGTGTTCTAATGGACACATCGAAACAGAGAAAGAAGATCAAAGAGGGATCAGCAGGAAATGTACCACAATGACTCTCGAGAAGAAAACAAGAAAGAAAGCATACTCCTGGGTTCCACCCAAAAAAAAGCCCTAACAAAAAAAAAAAACAAAAAAACAACAACAAAAAAACCAAAAAACAATTAAAAACAAAGAAGAGGCCAACCTACTGAGAAAAATAATGTAGAAAATGTAGAGTGATAATGCAGAGTTGCTCTTATTATTCTTTGTGTGAGAGCTCATGTAGCTCAGACTGAAGAAACAAAAGAAACTTCATGTTCTTCTACTCTGTTGGAACGTTTTATCTCATGTTTCTTATTGAATTGAACCAAAACAGATACAAGTGAAATGACTTTAGAGCTTTTTTTTCAATGTTCGATGTTCGCTGTCCTGTTAAAGGTGCAGTAAGCAGATTCTGGAAAAAGACAGTTGATTGGTGAGTCTTATTCCTGTATCGTCAACTACTATGATGTTTTGTTGTTGTTGTTGTTGTTGTTGTTATTGTAAATTCAGAAAAAAACTTCTCAGGGGTGGAAATAACTAATAACACATACTCAAATCACTGTAATTAAGCAGTATTTTGGGGTATTTGGAGTATTGGAGTATTTGTACTTTTATGGGTAGATTTTCAAGTCTGTACTTTTCCATCCAAGTATACACTGCAAGATGTAATCTACTTAGTTACTTTTAAGTTGAGTACTGAGTACAACTTGAACTGATGTCCAAACCTTTCATCTGCATTTTTGTAGCCAATAAGGTGATCTGATCACAAACAAGCCAATGAAAACCAGGACATACAAACAAAAAACAAAACAAAATGCTCAGGGCAGCACGTTTGGAATAGGGATGTTAATATTTAACCATTAATTGATTAATTGCCGTTAAGAATTTAACCAATGAAAAATGTTTCCACTTATATTTAATTAATAGTAATAGTTATTAGCAGTAATTGCACCTCATTTGACATTGTTTTGTCTGACGGAGCCATTTGCAGCCATTCTTAGACTTAGAATGAGAAAAAAATGGACAAAAACAAAAAAATACCCTGAAAATTGGGGTGGGGTGTTTTATGTCTTATAAATTATTAATGATTAATCGATTATTAGCATGCACAAACATGCACAAAATTTGCAACCCCAGTTTGGAGAGGTGATTGTGACATCAACCGTTAAAAGTAACTTTTAAAAGTAAGCAAGTTTAGAAATATTAAAAATTAAAGCAGAACAAAACATTTAATAAATTACATATATTTCATATAAATAAATCCTTAAAGAATAAATTTGGAATTTATGTTAGTAGTAATACTTTTTTCCAAGTGCAATTGAGATTGATTGCATTGATTGATTGATTATGATTTTTCTGTTAAAAACTTTTTAAAGTTTTTTTTTTTTTTTGACATGATTGGCCCCAATTCTCAGGAATGGTTGAGCTTTACAGACGATGTATAACACTGTAAGAAAAAAATGCCCCTTATTTTAAGCTTCATATTTTTTCAGCTAATACAATAGGTCTTGAATGGTCTATTTAGCCTAAGAATTAGACTTTTTGCAACTTAGGAAGTTGAAAAATCCATATTGGTCATTTTTTTCAAGATTTATATAAAATCTTGCTCACACTCTTGACTGAAAAATGCTGTGTTACAGTGCAATCACCATTTTTTTTACAGATGACAAGTGACTAGTCACTTATCCGAAGCCTCGCATTCAATCAAGGTCAAGACTGTAGGTCAAAGAGCTAATCACCAGACAACATGTATGCCTCCATCCTTAATCCATGGGTACAATTTAAATAAGCAGATAAGTGCAGGAATGAGCGCGATGAAGGGAGAGAAGGAGAGACGGGCTAATTGCTGTGGATTTTCAGTCCTCCGGGGTATTGTCTCCCAGACCCCGCTGTTACAGAGGTGAACTCCCCTCTCCTCTCGTCTCCTGGGTGAACGCGGGAGGTCCCAAGGCGGTCCTCCCTCCTCAGAAGTCGGTGTTAATGGGGGCAGAGGAGAGCAGAGGGAGAGGAAGACGGGAGCTCAATCAAGATTTCTTTTACTCTTTTTTTTTCACCTTCAGCTTTTTTTTTTCCATTTTCTTCCTCTGCCTCTTAATTTTTCACTTTATATTCTGACTTCCTGTTGGAGATTCTTTCTGTCAGTGTGTTTCTGGTTCTTTCGGCGTTGGCTGCTGCTCGCAGTGTTGACGATACTGAGCTGACACACCAGCCTACACAGAGCCCACCTTATCTGCTGTCACCTGTCATTATTTTCTATTAGTTTATTTACAGCTGTCGTGTAGTCACAGTGCAAGCTGCACCGTCAGTAAGGAGCCTGTTTATGTCCTGCAGAGTTGTGAAGTGGGAGCAGTTATTTTGGGATTCACTGGATCAGGAAGTAAGAATAATAATAATAATTTCCAAGTCATCATTTCATTTGCTGCACACACAATGACTATGTGACTGACGGTTGGAGCACTTCAACAGCTCAGTCGGCAACAAAACTCTCACGAGTGAATCATCTGTACTATTGATCAGCAGCTCATCATCATAGATTATATCTCATAATCTAACAGACCTTGAAATATTTCACGTTTGAACGTGCGCTGAGTACACTCATTAATTGATTATTTTTTTGTAAGAAGTACATTATTGATCCAAATGGGTTTTACATGATCAACATTTCTGTTCATATTTCTTCCACTATCACAGCTTTCAGCTTTGTGTTGGTTAGAGGGGTTGCATCACAAGAAAAAGTGATCTGAACACACGAAGTTGCTTACAAAGGCTTACACAACCCTGATCCAGTGAACGTTAACACCCACAAAGCATTTGTTGTTGCCGTCCAGATATTGGCTGTGATGGGAACAAAGCAGCCAAATAAACTCGAATTAATGACAAAACCTCCACCCTGTGAAAGTCTGCCTCTCTCCCTCATCCTCCATCCTTTGTTTAGTTTTTTAGTCAGCAGTTGAGGTGACCTGACCTGACCTGCTGCACATATGTGTCATCATAAGAGCCAACAAAGAAGAGTCAAAAAGTAACTCAGTAACTAAAAGTTACTTGGCTGTAATATTATTACTGTTTTGGCAAATTGGAATCCCTTACACTACAGATTACTGGGTAAATTAGTAATATTACAGTACTGCCCAACACTGTTCACAGCTTACATCACTAAAGGTACCCAGGTGTTTTAGGTTAACACCTGAACGACTGGAAGAGGTGTTGTTTATGTTTGTGACATTGCAGGATGCTCCAAATGGAGGAATTTTTGTCAAGGGCAGTTCCCTTAACTGACATTCCCTGAGCAGGGAGCAGGGAGTACAGCCTGAGTACACAGTGGATTGGAACGCAGACGCTGAATCCCAAGCAGTTCCTGGATCGCTGATCTGTAGCCAGCATTGACCTCTGACCTCCTTCTGGGGGAGGGAATGTAGAAAGACTTGAGTATACGAACGAGCCAGATTACAGCATTATTAAAAGCAATTCAGACATAATATACCTTAATGAATCAGGACGACTATTTGTCTTACAAGCTCAATAGGATAAGATGATAATAACTGATCCCTGTGGAGAAATCTAGTCATTATGTCAGCCAATAGCAACAGGAGCCAATAAAGACATAATATATATGTAAAACAAAACGTCACACCGGGGAATGTTAAGTCGTAATGCATGCACCTACTTTAATACCACAGTTAAAGTAGAGAAGAGAAGAAAATCTGTGTCAGGCTCAGATTGTTGTTTCTCAAACTTTCTACACTATGTACCACCTCAGAAATGATTACACTCATAATATTAGGCTGAAAATACAGTAGCAGAGGCCTGCTCTGTTCGGGTATGGATGGTTTACATAGGAGGCAGCTTTATTCTTAATAAGTCGATTACCAGCTGACAAACCCTCCTACTCTTGTGTGCTATTTGCCGTTAACAGGTGCTGCTGACACTTTACTGACACTTATTAAGTAGCCATTAGCACTTGTACTCAGATCTCTGTTGTCCATTTCATTTTCAACACCCCTCTGATCGGCACTTTTCTTTGTTGCAGTTTGGAGCCACGTTTGCAGTTTATTTGAACCATTTATTTTCAGGCTCCACGTTACAGTTTAGCTCAGTCACTGGTAATCATGGATAACATATGCAAGTACTGTGTGCATGATCGTGACTACATAGCAGGCTGATACTGGGACAAAAATATAGGAAAGATAAAACTTAGTTTAAATTATAATTCACTGATCTATTTTTCTATTTTTCTTCCTGTGGAAATTTGTTGTTTTTAGGTGGTTTTATGTGGTTTAAATTAATTTATTTAATTTTTTAAATACATTTTCAGACATTCCTCTATGCACCACTAGAGGAAGCTTGCGTACCACCAGTGAACACTTCCCACAGTTTGAGAATCCAGGTTCTAGATTAGATTACAATGAGTTGTAATGAGTTACAGAAGTTAGTGGAACACTGGATGGCCCGGATGTGACGTCAGGACTTTACAGGCTTCATGTGGCCTGTAGTGAAACAGTGTAAAAATATTCTTTAACACATGCTCCACTGATCCTGATGTGGGCATCTTCACTGCATATTAGAAATGTCATTTGATTGAGGTCTTTACCCACTTCTTCTTCTAATTCTTCTCCCTCTCTCTGTCTCTCTTGCTCTTTCTACGTCTCTGGAAGTTAAAGGGCCAGTGCAGCCTGATTAGGATGCAGAGGAGGAAGGCTCTGCTGCAAATTGAAAACATATTGATTCTCCTCATGCTTGGAGGGAGAGGGGGCGAGAGACAGAGGGAGAGGAGGAAAAAGACAGGGGGGAAAGATAGAGAGGGGGAGAAGAAAAGGAGGATAAAATCTGGTGATGAAACAGAGAGGGCAAGACAGTTGTTGCCCAGTGCCGGTATAGCAACTTGTGTGGAAGTCTGGTTTCTGTCACACACACACACACGCACACATATGCATTTTTTCCCCCCATATATTAAGATAACATCCCATGGGTTGAGGGCTCTATAGTCACCATGGCAACGGGGTCAGGGCAGCAGTTGAGTGTATTTGCGTGAGTGTGTGTGCGCGCGTCTCTTCTACATGTGAGCTCACGCTGTCATGTCCAGCTGTGGTGGGGAGAGGCCGCGGGATGCCGATGAGAGAGGACAGCGCATAACACGTACAGATGTGCTGACTGCACAGTTTCCATGGGAACAAGCCCCCCCCCCTCCTCCTCCTTCTCCTCCCACCTCCTCCACCACCACCATATCCCTCCTCCTTCCATCGCTCCTCATTGCTCTTGCAAAAGCTTGACAAGCTCTGCTAATACGTCTCGCTGCGTCTCTATGTGTCCATGCCTTCCTGGTAGAGCTCTCACATCAGCTACAGCTCAATCTATCTTTTCTTGAGTGCATGTGTCACAGCCTCTGTGTGTGTGCGTGTGTGACTGAGTGTGTGTGTTGCATATTAGTGCCATGCTTGTCTCATTTTTAATCAAGGATGAGGGTGAAGAGGGAAGAGTGTGAGGGAGGTGGTGGATGTTATCAAACAAAGTGGCTTTCTGTCTTGCACACACACACACACACACACACACACACACACACACACACAGGACAAGCAACATCATCTGTGTGCGCACAGACAATCACAGTCATTGCTGGTGCCAAAGCTGATCATAAAGCTTTTTCTTGTCTTGTCTGCTGTACAAAAGCTGCCATCATATGGTTATCCACCGCCACTGCATGTTTAATAACTCTGAGGTGTTGACGGGAATGGTGGGAAATCGATATGTGTTTACTTGCAGAGATGGACACAAATACATCCAAAAGTATCTTGTTACAAATAGCAAATATTTTTTCATCACATGTATCAAAATACAAATACAAAATACTGGTATTCATATCTCAAGCCTGTAAAGCTTGAGATGTGAAATAATTGACAGAAAGTTTGAATACATCAGACATTTATGACAATTCATTCATAATATTTTTTTTCATTTCAATTGGTTTCAGTTGGCTTCTCTTTTTTTTTTTTTCAAACATGAACCTTTTTCTTTTTCGTAGTTTTGTCAGCAAAAACAGCCTGGTCATTATAAATCAAACAGGTCAATAGAAACTGTTTTAGTGAAAATTAATTAAAAAGAAAATTATTGGCAGGTGATCACTTGCTCATAACTGTTTGCAACACATGAGTGATTATAATGAATGCAGGTTGTATTTGTAAAAAATGCATAGAAATTTCCGCTCTAAATTCATCTTGAGATGATATTTCAATCTTAAATTAGTTTGTTCTAGAGTGTATTTGTGATTGTGGTAGGAATAATGCTCAAATACAAGTTCAGGTCTTCTTTCTTCAGGTCTTATTTTTTCTGCCAAGCAAAATGCAAAAATCCAAAATAATTAAATACATATTTTAAACTCATTGGTAACATGTGCACACAAGTATTGGTATCTGTTCCAGACTGCTTTGAGTCCTGCATGAGCATTTAAACTATTGCAAAGAATGCCTCAATGAAAAGCAGGGGTTTGGAATGATTTCTATCCATTTTCCAATGAATTTTGTTGATTAAATGTAACCATATATATATACATATTATATATATTTTATATATATATATATATATATATATAATTATATTATAATTATTTATATTTCATCAAAGTCAAATCTTGGATGTGAAAATTCCTGCACACAAAAATGATGCTAGGCTAATTTGTGTGCATACACATAAGATGTTGCACTGGCCAGAAATCAAACCCCTGCCTCCCAGTACATTGAACCAATAATGCAAGGATGCAAGGGCCCCCGTAGGTCTACTGCTGTATTGCAATGAATTGTATTTTTGATTGTTGCCTGCACTTTGCCGCCCTCTAGTTGATTAGTGGTGAAAAAGTAGCAAGAAAAACAGCCAAATGTCAATATGTTTACAAAAGAAAACAATTGAAAAGAGGATGCAGTCTGCTTAGCTGATGTAGTTTAGAGTCCTACACGTGTCTTTTCATTGTCAAATTAGAAAATACTGGAAAACACTGGATAAATGTTTACAACAAAATGTTAAGAACTAAAATTAAGGATGCATAATCTTCTTCAGATAAAACACTGATAACTGATAATATTTGCTTCTCATGGCTGATACCAATCAAATATCCAATAATTTCATATATTGGTATTTAAAAAAAGTTCATGTAAGTTCTAATTTATTCACACCTGAGGGTGAGAAAGGCAAAGACCCAGTGAGCAAAGATGGATGATTTAATATTTCCTCAAGTCTGTAACTTTAGTCATACCTAATAATGCATTACACAATGTAATCCAATTAGTTACCTTTAAAATAATAAAATTCATATCCACTTCAAACCTTTCATGTGCATTTTTGTTACCAATTAGGCTTTCCAATCGCAAAAGGGACCAATGAGAACCATATAAAGGTACAACAATCAGTTGATTAATTGATTAGTTGTCAGTTATTAAATTAATCCCCAACTATTTTGACAGTCAGTGGTTAAAAATGAACAAATACTCTGAGTAGTTTTTGAGAAGAACATGTACTTTTGTGCAAGTATTTTTTTTTTGACAACTGTAGTTTTACTTTTAGTTGAGAAATATTTCAGTAATGTATCAGTACTTGTTTTTGAGTACAGTTTTTCCAGTATCCAGTATTTAGTTTCCACCCCACTCTTCAAATATTCATTTTATTTTTATTTTCAGTCAAGTATATGTCAAAAAAAAAAAAAAAAAAAAACTCACAAATATACTTTGGCTTTTACAAAACATTTTGCCCTAGAATTCAAGTTAAATGCTTTGACATAATCTACAAAATCACACATTGTTATAGGCTGTCGATATTTATGTAATTACAATAGCCTAAAATATTGGCAGAATAATAATAATAGTATACATTTCTTATTATCGGACTGTATATCGTCATATGTGTGCATTTATGAATAGACTGCAAGTGAAAGATTAATAAAGCTAATATATCATGATTGATGCTGTCCCCGTGGCTACTAATCACGATTAAATTGACCAAATATATATAGTATAATTAATTAATTAATTTCTTGTTTTTATTTTTGTATATTATTATTATTATTATTATTATTATATTATTATTATTATTATTGTTGTTATTATCATTCTTATTATTATTATGTTGTTATTATTATTATTATTATATTATTATTATTATTATTATTATTATTATTATTATATTATATATATACATCATGTAAACTGGATTAAGAAGATATAAGGTTGGAGCCCAGTGCTGATTTTACGACAGTTTCACAAACACACAGCCGTCGCGCTTTACGGTAGAGTGTGTGGTTCGCTCGCTGGCTGAAACAGACGCTGCTGTTGTCAGAAGGTAACACAAACTCACCCACAGTAGATTCTGCTTTTTTTTTCTGCTCGGTCTAACCAAATTATCCGCCTTTTTACAGTCAGTTCGTCTTCCGGTGTTGCATTTTGATAACGTCTCGGTGACGTCAGGTCTTGTTCGCTCTCACACATGCTACAAAGCTAAACACGCGCTCGTCTCTGCACGTTACTAATAAGCTCTATTAGAATTATTGTGACTGGTAATAGGATCGAACAAAGTCACGTTTGCGTTTTTTCTTGAGGGTAAATGGCTGCCTGATTTCTACAGACGTTTTATTGTATGATTTAAGGAAAAGAAAAGGTCAGGCTTCCTGCAGAACAGTCAGGCTACATTCACACACAGCACTGTGCACAGTAACAACAGTGAATTCATAAAGTTCTGTTTTTCTACTCATCATATTTACATATCTCTTTGTATACCTACTATTTAAACTTTGTATGGAGATACTTAATTGAACAAACTTTACTTTAGTTCATATTAGCTGTTCTCAACAGCTATGATTGTGTTTAACTTTAAGATAAGATATTCCTCTATGAGTCCCACAACAGGGACATTAACAGTGTTACAGCACTAAAGTGGGTAGCAAAAATATAAAGAAGCATCAATAAAAAATGTAAAAATGTGAGCAAGAGGAAATATAAAAATTAGGAACAATTTAAACAGATGAAATATAAAAAAATAAAAATAGGAACACTATAAACAAGGGGAATATAAGAATAGGAACAGTATGTACAATCTAAGGAGACTCAGCAATTGCCTGTACACCATTCCACAGAGGAAATATCCAAATCACACATAAAATGATAACACACCTGATTTTTGCACATTGAAATTAAATTTCACCTGAGTGAAATACTGATATTGCACATTGAATGATAACACACCTGATTATATATGCAGTATATTTAGTATTGCACGTTGAAATTAAAAATTAAAAATTCACCTGTGTGAAATATTGCACAGTATGCTGACTAGCTAACTGTTATGTCTTTGACCTGCTCAGGCAATGCGCATTGGACTGCCCAGTGCAGAGACGCTGCAAGGTGGATCCTTGAAAGCTTTGGTTGTGGTGAGTGTGTGTTTGTGCTTGGTGCTCCAAACTGCATTCAGATGTCTCTAACGCACAGCATTCTTTTTATTTGTTACGGTTCTTTCATGCAAATATTGAATACAGATTTTTAAAAAGTCTGTATAACAACAAACAAACAAACAAACAAAAAAAAAAACCCACACGAAACGTGACTTTTGCAAATCTGCTCCAAGCCGCATTTGGCGGTGGTTTGAAATGTGATCCCAATCAGATTTCTACAGATGCGTCTCAGTCTGGATGCTCTGGACGCTCAAACCTTTCTGTCTCTCGCGAAGTCACACGCAACACAGCAGAATCCATGTTGCTACTAGCAGAGCGATATGGAGGATAACACAGAGAACAACAGTGCGTGCACAGACACTGAAATAAATTAGGTGCTGGGAATTTGGGAAGAGGTTTCTGAAAAGGCTCCCTCCATTTCTTATGTGTGTGTGTTGGAAAGCAAAGCCACATCCCCAGGGTATGCAGTTACTGAAGCCTTCTTTAACCGCTGCAACTCATGCAGAAAGGTTCGTGATGTCTGGACACACCTGGAGACACACAGGAGGCGGAAGCGCTGTGTCACATCAGTTCTAAAATGAGCAGGAACCTGGCTGAATGTACCAGAGGTGCATCTGTCTGCACAGATTTACACACGACTCTGCTCCTCTGCTGTTTTATAATCACACACAGAGCTTTGACCTTTAAAATAGTCAAATGAATTTAAAGCTTTTTATGTGTTCCTGGATAGAAAGCAGACCGTCACCTTTATGATGGCCCGTAAGGAGGGGGCTTCCCTTCTTATGTGTCTGTGTGTATACTCTGCTCATTTTTCTCCATCTCTGAAGAACCAACTCACACAGATTTGTGTGATCATTTCACAAAACACAACCACAAACAACAGTGATGCCATTTATAATACATATAGTAGATGGGCAGATTTTGATATTTCATCATGTGGGTGACAAAAATTGGGGGAACTGAAAGAGCAGGTGACAGGAAGGAGAGAAATGAGAAGAGTTAGAAAGCATGGGCGTCATACTTGATCGTTTATCAGAATCAGATCATTTATATCATATATATCTTTCAGGCTGTATCATTTACAGTAGGTTATCAGTGTGTTTTCATGTTGTGATTGTTGCGGAGCATGGAAAAAAAATAGCACAAATGGTGAAACTATCGCCACCCTGTTTGTACAGCCCAGTTAATTGGAAGCAGGCAGCGCTTCAGGGGGCTTCTGCACCCTGTGCGTCTCTGCGGTGACAGAGCAGACAGTCTGTCTGAAAGATCTGATTTGAAAAACAAATCTGATTTGCCTGCAGTCTGAACAAAGCCGTTGCTGCCCTGTTGTTGATTGGGTTTCATCTGCTTCTTCCTCCTCCTCTGCTGTTTCTCTTCCCAGACGGTGCTCCTGAGTGCTTTTATGTTCCAGCTGCTCAGGACTGTTGGACTGAGGGCGTTTTCCATGGCATCTGAGACGTACACGTCGGGCACACACTCTGCCGCCTTTGTCACTTGTCCCAATGACACGGTGGCTAAAGACTTGGCCAGGTGACACAATCAGCAACATCTGTTTAGAAATGTTTTATCTTTACAATTATAGAATAAAGAAACAAGTTCACACACTTCATCGCTTTGAAAGCTTTGTAATGTAAATTCAGTCAACACGCATTCAGCCTTCTTACCAGTTCTTCTGTTTTCAGTTTCAGCTGATTGATTCTTTCCTTCTATCTCACAGGGTATTGTGGAAAGGAAGCTAGCTGCATGTGTCAACATCGTCCCAGCAATCACATCTGTGTAAGTTTTCAAACTGCTGCATTTCAGTGTCATGCTAGACTGACTTAGCTGTGTTTTCAATATGTACACAGCATTTTTGCTTAAAGACAGGCCACGAATGAACCATTTGAAATAAATGCCTTTTGTCCTCGACTCCCTGGGATTTATTAGATGACTAATTCCTTATTTTTGTCTTGTTCCGCAGCTATGAATGGCAGGGTAAGATTGAGGAGGACAATGAGGTGCTGCTGGTGAGTGTTGGCTAAGTATTGTAATATTTTAGGCTTTGTAAAATTTGGCCCAAATGCGATACATGTGGTAAATTAATATCACTGCTACTACTACTTCAGATACTATTATTGCTACAGCTACACCTGTAATCATTACTGTAGCTTCTGTTACTTGTATGTCTTTACTGCCATTTCAGTATAAACTGCTACAAAAAGAATTACTGACCCTACTAGCACTTAAACACAATATTGTTGGGATTTAAGCAATACTACTATGCAGTTCTGCTTTTTGATAATTATTCATAACCTCATTGCAACCTCAAAAAAATGTGGTTATAATGTTCTGTAAATTTAAGTAACATAATTTGCAGGCAATTTACATAAAAATCAGGTTTTAGAAAATAAAAAAAACAACAAAATGATCAACCAATTAAAAGAAGTACAAGTCTGAATGTTTAGTCTTTTCATTATGAATTAACTGTACCTAACAAAATAAAACAAACCAAAACAAAAAACTAGACTATAGAAGAGCTAATAGTTATTGAGCTTCATGGATTATAACAGAAATGTACAAGACGTGTGAAGAAAACTGTGTAAAACAAGATCAGCTGTCAGTGGAGAATCTGGCAGATCTTCTTTATTTAGTCACTATTTGAATGAATCAGCTCCCGAAACACATGTTCTCAGCTGTGAGCCAGGTTGTAGCAGTAAACAGCTTCCATACATTAAGTATCAGTAAAACTGTGAACAAATTAAACAAGATTCTGTCTTTGAATATGCCTGCAGAGTCAGAAATGAATAGTTATACTGCTCCTCCTTGGTTGCAACTTTCCACAGCAGTGAATTTCTGACTATCGGTGATGTCAGTGCGGGGTATTTACCTCTGGTGACATCAAATGTTTTGATGCAACAAAAGTATAGATAGATGATCCGTAATTCCCCTTTTTTGGTCTTGACCACTAGACTTTGTCACATCTTTATTAATCTGCTAGGTGGAGACAGATTACAAGAATCACAGCACTTCCTAATATACAGTTTAGGGCCGCAACTAACGATTATTTTCATAGTTGATTAATTTGGTCGATTATTTTCTCATTTAATCAATTAATAGTTGTTTGTTTTTAAAAATGAAAAAATGTTGAAAAATGTCAATCAGTGTTTCCTAAAGTCTTAAAATGTCTTGTTTTACTTACAGCGCCTACATATTCAGTTACTGTCAAAGAGGAGTAAAGAACCCAAAAAAATATTCACATCTAAGAAGCTGATATCAGACTTTGTTTTTCTAAAAACTTACTCAAACTGATATATTGATTATTAGAATAGTTGGTGATTAATTTCATAACTGATTAATCGTTGGAGCTGTAACACAGTGAGTGCAAAAAATATAGTACGAGAGATGTTGCAGCAGTGCTGCTTGTAAGATGTCCCTCTGCAAAAGAGTCAGTCAGTTGTCTAAGTTATTTATTCAAAGCTAATGTAATTTTCTTAAGTCACCCTTCTTCTATATAGTTGGGAGACAGTTTACTTACTTGTAACACCCAACAGCTCCCCAGTTTCCTTCCAAACGTAGTCCTTTTTGAGGATATCCCTGTAAAAATGGCGGTGTGGATTTCATAAGATGTGAAAGTTCCCAGTTTTGTAATTTAGTCTCTCATCATCCATGTTGACTGCCAACTGGAGGGGAAACAGAAATGTCAGTGTCAATTTTGACCAAAGAAAATAGGTTGAAAGTAAAGCAATTCGTTTAGAACGTAAGCACGACACATGTTTATGTCCATTACCTTTGACCATCCAGGTTTCAGCCGTAAGAAACAGCCTGGTCTCACAGATTTGCAATCATAATTATTACACATTATTGTACATAATTACATGTGATTACTGGCTTTTCTGCATCAATTCATAATCTTTCAAGAGAGAATCAGAATGCATCTAAGATTTAGGGAATTTTTTGCCCCCACCCCTAATAGAGAGACTTTTGGGAATAAGGAATGTCAAAAAACTGTGATTATAACATAGACTTTGTGATGCTGGGTGGGAGAGGGCAAACAATTCAAGGTGTCATAAACACAGAGCAAGTCTCATCAAGCGTCTGACAAAGTTGGCTGCGCTGACCCAGTGTCTCTGTTTCTATGTAGATGATTAAAACAAGAAGTTCCAAGGTGCCTGCTCTCGCTGAATACGTCCGGTAAGTTTATTTTTAAACTCCAGCCAGCACAAAGAAAAAAAAAAACCAAAACAAAAAAAAACCCCTGCCTCGCTCCAGCCTAACTCTCGCAGGAACACCATGTTGATCATTTTGCTCCATTACCTGCCGTGACTCATGCAGTCAAAGAGGATGGCTTTAATTACTGCTGCGTGTGCCTGTCCGTGCACTCAGCTGACTCATAACTGCTCATTGTCTCCTCCAGCTCAAATCATCCTTACGAGGTGGCCGAGGTCATCAGCTTGCCTATTGACCAGGGCAACCCGCCCTACCTCAAGTGGATCGGGGACATCGTCCCTGAGTAAAGATGGACTGATTGATCAGTTCATTCATGGACAGATGGGGAAAAATAATCTGAAAACATGTGAAATTGCAGGCACTGTTTCCCTCAAAGACACATCCAATGCCTAGACGCACTTAAGACACAAATCTGTAATGTTACTAACTGCATAAGACCAAGACTTACAAACAGAACGTAGCCACTACACACAACTAACTGAGTGTTATGAAATGATTAAAACTCTTTTATTATCTAAAATATGTCCTTTTCCTGTGTTCAAGCCATCATTAGAGACTTTTAAGTGCTTAATGTTTCTCTGTTAGTATCTTTACCACTAGAGGGCAGCCTTGATCTTTCATTTTTCAAAGTTAACCAGATGCAGAATAAACTGTGCCACTGCCTCTAAAAGGTTCCAACTGAACAGACATCCTGATTTTGCTCGTTGAAGAAGCGTTTTGCAATAAAGTGAAGCATTATTTTTTATTTTGTTTTGAGTCTTTCTTGGTGAACAACATATACTCGTAAAGTCGAGGTCATAATGACAAACATGTCATGTACATATTACATACTGTATACATGTACACATGTGCATTATTTTTTAAGTTGCATGATCGCATACAACACCAAGGACAGAAAATTACATATCAATATCGTCTGTGAACTTTTATTTAGCCCACTCTTACAACGTTACACTTGGCTTTAGTATTTTACCAAAGCTCTGGCAGCATTGCTGATAATACAACATCTTAATGCAAACACTGTATTCGTTATGGTCACAGACAACAGACTACGGAAAAAGGAATTATGTGCTGAGTTGGCCTTGTGATACAACCCCAATTCCAAAAAAAATTGGTCCGAAAAAACAGGCAATGGTGTGATTGACTTGCTTTTGCAAATGAAGCCTACACTCTGCATGTTTAGTACAATGTTCCATTACCTTTTCTTTTAACAAAACTCAGTAAGCATTTGGGAACTCTGGAACCTAATTGTAGAGGTTTTGAAAAGTGATATTCATTCCCATTCTTGCTTGATATACGACTTCAGGTGCTCAACACCCCGGGGTCTCCGGGGCCAGTCAAGCACCTGAACTCTTTTTTTATTATGAAGCCACACATGCAGAATGTTGCTTGGTGTTGTCTTGTTGAAATAAGCGGGGATGGATCAGAAAAAGACGTCTGGATGAGGCCATGTTGCTTCAGAACCTGTTTGTACCTTTTAACATTAATGGAACTTCCACCTAGATGCAAACTGTGTTTACTGACAACAGTTTTCAGAAGTGTTCCAGAGACCATGTAGTCTCCTTAATACAATCATTTGGATTTTTAAATGCAGTCTTTAATGCAGTGCTGCCTGAGGGGTCAAAGGTCACAGGCATTCACTGTTGGTTTGCAGCCTTGCTCCTTGCATGTAGAGATTTCTCTGAATCTTTTAATGATTATTATGGATTGTAGATGGTGATAGTCATAAAATCCTTGTAGTGTTGTCTTGAAAAAGGTTCTTAATCTTGATTAAATCTTCTGGACTATTTGCCCGTGTAGTTAACCACAAACTGGTGAACCTCACCCCGTCTATACTCGTGACCGACTAAGCCTTTTGAGGATGCCTCTTTCATACCCAACCATGATACAATCACCTGTAACCAAGGAACCTGTTTTTCTGTGAAATGTTTGTAACAGGTGTATTTTGAGCACTACACAAATTCTTTTGTGGCAGCTGAATGGTGAGTTTGAACATTAGATATCTTTTCTTTGTACCATATTCATTCGAATAGTATTTCCAAATAATTGCATTCTGTTTTTATTTGTTTTTCACAGCCTCCCAACTTTTTTTGGAATTGTGGTTGTATAAACTGATGATCTGGGGTTTACGTTAAATCTGTGAGCCTCAATTAAATAAGACATTAAAATATAAAGTTCACAATACACAACAAAACACACTCCTACTGTTTCAAACCATCATGACCTACCAGTTTTGTTTACATTGACTGTATCAACATAGTATTTAACAACAGGTATGAAGCAGAGAATCCTTCATGAAAATATCCTCAAAAATGACACTTAACATGGACGTTTAAAGGTGAGAAAAGATAAAATTAATTTTTCTGATGCTTCAGGGATACGTATCTTATGTCTCCTACACAGGGTGTGCAGTTTTTTCAGTCATGCTTCAGTTTTGGTGAAATTACTATGACTGGCACTGAAAGTAGATTTTAAACCTGCTTCTTCTTGAAACCTGTCTAGTCTGGCTCCATTTTTTATGTGTTGTTATTGCACATCTCGTGTAGTAGGCTAAAGCAAGTCATTGTCAGTTTTAACCTTAAAGGGAGAAAAGAAATCCAGTGACTGAGCTCTAGGCATGCACAGTGCGGATGCTGTGACACAAAAACTCAACAAAAGCACTAAACAACAGACTTTTTTTTTTTTTTTTTTTTTTTTTTTTGAAAACAGTTCAATTTACATTTGTGGGCTGTTTTCAAAAGTCAAAGCAGTAAAATTAAAAGTAAATATAATTGACATTTTGCATTTCACAATGCGTCATTAGCTGTGTTATCTCCCACTGGGATATGATTCATACAGTGCATTAGCCATTTCACAACAAGATCTTTTTTGTTTTTTAAAAAACATGACAGTAATAAATAAACATATTAGACTTATGATCTCTGATGTAGTAGATCACTGAGTTAACACTGTGACTGAAGCCCCCGCCTCACAAATATACAGGGTTACATCAAACTTTGATAACATTCTTGGTGTAAAATCTGAGCTTTTGACAGTTTAAGGGACCACACCATACCAGCTGGGGAAAAAAGGGACTCCCTAAAAACATTTCACACAGATGAGTGTGGTTTTAGGCTGCTAGATGCGACCATTTCTTCAATTGATCAGATTGTTGTTGGACATAATTTAGTCCATCTATATGACAACATTTCCAGTAAAAAGTCATGGTGATCATTTTGAGAATTTACCAACATCAGGTAAAAGCATTTAAAAATCTGCAGGGAGGTCCAGTCACAGTTGGAGCTATGCCAGCAGCACAAGGAGTCTTGGTGTATCTACGTAAATCGATAACCACAAAAAATGTTTGCAAATCACCTCTGTTTGAAGTTTGAATTAAGCGTGAGGTCTCTTGTATGTTTAATCCAGAGGTTAGGTTAACAAACAGATTTTCAGGTCGCGTTTTTTTTTTTAGCTTATCCAAAAAATGACGAGACGACCCAGCGTGAGCCAACGAGAACACACATCAGGCACAAAACACTCACTCACTGTGTGAGGGCTCGGTTACGCAAATTAAGGGACACGGCCACGATTTGTGTCCATTATTGGCGTCCAGTTGCGATGGTCCCTCACGCACACATTTGCATATGCGAGACAGGCAACGCCCTCGGGTGAAATACCGTTAAGTTTTTGGGGAGTCTCTTGGGGAAAAAAAGTCTCACTCGAAACAAAAACATCAAGAACAAAATGTCTTACACTATTTGTAATAATTCCTGCATACAGTTTTTCATAATACTCGCAGCCATTTTCCCAGGCATCATTTTTTTTAGATATTTAAAATCCCTCTTCCCACTATTCAGGTTTAGCTTGGTTAACATTATGGCTGCTTTTGTAAAAGTTACTTTATTTTTACATTCTCATACCATGGCAAAAACAACTGCATTGATATTTGCAGACTGTTATATCAGGCAAATTGGTTAATTCCACCATGAAAGACATCATGATCAGACCCCAACTTCAGTGATTTGCACATGTAACGCTGAGCTTGTAATCTGTTATCAGTACTTGTTTATAATACTTACAACTGTTGCAAATATCTGAGAGAACACTTTAAATGGGATGTACCCAGATCCGGTGAGAACATGTCAGCATCTTGTCACAGATAGCTGATTTCAAGCACAGAATGTTTGTCCGGGAGTTCTTCAGGTTGTGGCCTGCCGTTTCTACTTTTGCTGGTCATAGAGGACACTTCCTCAGCAGGATCAGAGACTGGGCTTTTCCCAGCCAGTTCTCCATGTTTGGCACTGCGACCAGAGTGCTCCGGCTCAGCCTTCCCCCTCTGCACCACCTGTGTCCTCGAGCCCTCTGTTACTCCACTGTGGTTTCCATTTTGTGACGTTTTGCACATTTCGCCCATTTGTATGGCTCCCTCTGTTCCATTGATTTCCTCCTCTTCTTCTTTTTCCCCGCAATCTTTCCTCTGAACGTTGATGACTCCTTCACTTTTTTGCGCTTGGAGCACGATGCCACCCCACTCCTCCGTTGGTCGCTGTACCTCGGTGCCGGTGTTCTTCACCCTGCGCGAAGTGCCACACAGGGCCTTCCTGAAGCCCCTCTTGAAGTTGTCGGACAGAAATCCGTACAGAATGGGGTTGGCGCAGCTGTTGGCGTATGACAGCACGACGACAAAAAAGTAGAGCCCTCTGAAGTCCCCAGGCAGGACCACCAGGAGGTTGACGATATTCAGAGCGTAGAACGGTAGCCAGCAAGGACAAACACTGCCACCACGACCACCACCATCCTGGTGATTTTACGTTCTGACTTCCTGCGCCGGGAGGACGTGGCCTGCGCCCGTTTTCCAACACTGCGCACCTTTGAAAGAAAAGATAAAGAACAATTATCTCTCTTATAAAGATCAGAGTGAGTTTAGTTAGTTTTAGTCATCTACAAAATTAGCAGTAAACATTTTAAATATGACGTCCACTTATACTAACTTAAACTAAAGGTAAAGTTACTGTGGAATGATAAAACGGATTCAGCTCCCTGACTTTTTAGGACTGGTTTGTGGAATTAATTGCGTAATATCATGATAAATGTCAGAGCACATGCACGCCTATTCAACTCAATACAGGAAAATGAACAAAATCTTAAATTTCTAATTTGGATTCAAATTAATTTCTAACACTATTTACATGCTTACATTTATGTACGAGACCTTAAATTACATAGTTGGAGGGCTGTTGTGGATCTGAGTTTCCGGAGGCTTTAAACACACACTTACTGGTGAAGGGTTGAGCTGACCAAAGTAAAAATGAAAAATATCAGTTAATATCTTGCTGTTTTCTCTGCTGAGGTTCTGAGTTATCTCCGCCTGAGTTTTCTGCTGCCATCTCAGTACAAAGGTGACTGTACATTTGTACCTGAGAAGTCATTTGTGTGGAAAATACTGACAGTGATGTCTGTGGATTATCTGGAGCAAGAATGATATTATTCCTGGAAAAACTCTTTGTCGCTTTTGTAATTTTTCAGTGTTTGAGAATAAATAAAACACAAAAACCTGGTTACCTTGTTAATCCTGGAACGCTAACTGCATGGTAAGATATTGCCAGTGGTTTAGGGGGAAAATATGTTGTTGTTTTTTTTTTGTGATTTGGGTAAACTAGATCTTAAGACATTAAAAGGAGTTGTAGAGCAACACATTTTGAGAGTACCAATGCAACTTTATGCTTTAAAAAGTGAAAGTATGTTTCTGAAGATAATAAAAGGATTGTAGCATTCTTTTGTCATATGTTGTTGTGGAAAATTTCTCTTTTTCCCCAGAGAATCACGACATATTAACTCCGGCACATAGTGTGCTTCTCCAATTAGTTCTGTGCAAATATTGCTTCACTACAAGTGCCCTCCAGCATCATAAGCAATATCAACAGAGAACGTCCAATTATAAAGGTTGTTACTATGTGCCGATGTGATTCTGCAGTTTGTGATGAAAGCTGCTTCTCTGCGCTACCGCTGCATTTGAAGGGATTTCTTGGTGAATTTACAAAACCTGCAACATCTCTGGCTAAAAATAATGTACTGCAACGTAATTGTGAAGTGGGGGGATTTATTTAGGGCACCCTTGGTTTTAGAAGTAAAAGCACAATTTATTTTTCCTGCGGACGTTGTTACATGACTCAGTTGGGGCGTTTCTAGAGCTTGGATGGGCATGAAACTCTCCTGGTGGGATCATTCCCACAAAACCTGTTAGAAAAATTCTAAATAAGATTTTAAAAAGTTGAAGGTACAAGTTTGAAGTATTTGGCAGGAAACATCAACTCACTAAGCCTAACTTTTACTTTTGGATTCTGGGTCAATTAATTCAGCAACTATGGTTGCCATATTTTGTTCACAATTCAATGACAAAATGTTATGAATTTATTAACACTCTGATTTGCACTTCTGCTGGCTTCTTCTCTATAGTAGCCGGGGCTCAGGGAAGAAAAGAAGAAGCTTAAATATTTAAAAATGAAGTTGAAATGGGAAACCAGCATGGGAGAAAACTTTATATTAAAGGGTAACTTTTGTATTTTTCTACCTGGACCCTATTTCCCATGTGTTTGTGTCTAAATGACTAAAAGAACAACAATTTTTGGATAACTGGTCCAGTTTTGAGCTACACCACTGCTGCAACTGCATGTCCACTAAAACTGCTTGTTTTTGCCACTGACAGGCTCAGATTTTCATTCTAGGTGTCTGACAACATTATGGAAAAGTTTGCTACAGAGATAGATCTTTTTGTTAAAGAGTAAGATGCATTTTATTCAACCAGAAACAGCTGTTTTACTCCTCTTGCCAAAGCCACCAGACTCTATTTACAGAAACAGTAATTTTATGATCATAAAACACACTTCTTTCAAACTCATCTGAGACAAAATAAAACAAACCTAAAATATCTTGGCTTGTCTTTCCTCTGTTCCAACAGTAACCAACTTTGGTTGCTTGGTCAAAATAAACCCTTAATTCACTGCATTAGATGTGAAAATATTCTGGCTGCGAAAGACAAGACAAAACTTTTTTGGTGAGTTTTATTAGTAAACCTGGAGGAATCATGCCATTGCTTGCGTGTGTGTGTGTGTGTGTGTGTGTGATCAACAGACCTGGAGCTTGTCGACATTCAGAATTTTAGAAAAACCTTGAAAAATCTCCACGCTAGCGACAGCTCTTGAAAGAGGCATTATGTTTTTGGTTGTCCATTGGAAATTCAAGTACTTTATTCAGAGTACTTTATTGATCCCGAGGGAAATTTCCCTTTCAGTTACAAATGCAATATCTCAAAAATGCTTCGAGGGAATTTCTTCAAACTTGGGACAAATAACCACTTGGACTCAAGCATGATCTGATCAGATTTTGGTGGTCGAAGGTCAAAGCTCATTGTGACATCATGTCTGCCCCATTCCGCTGAAGCGATATCTCAGGAACGCTTAGAAGGAGTTTCTCTCAAGGGTTAAAGATCATTGTAGCCTCACAAATTCATATGCTAATGATGACAAAATTTCACACAAATGGCTAAAATGACACTAGCAGTGCTGGAACTTAAACTACTTGTTATTAAATTGCAAAATAAATGTTATTGTAATCCGTTAACAATTACTGACAAAAAAAAATTGTAATTAAATGACCGTTACTAATCAAAATGTTGGTGATTTCAAAGGAGTTTCATGCAAATATTCTTTTCAGGTTGCTTGGTTGAGATCTGCACTCTACTGAGGTCAACTCATCTAGTTTTGTTTCTGTTTTTGTTTTGTTTCTGTCAGTTTGAATGAAGGTGACAATGATGATGTTTCTGTAAAAATTGTCAAATCAAAGTAAAATAGGGTCCAGGTAGAAAAATATAAGTTACCTTTATACAAAACGTGTGTATGACTATAAATGATCTACCTTGATGACGATCAGCAGGTAGCACAAGCAGATAACCAGCAGGGGGCAGAAGAAGCCCACGGTGCATGTGTACACGATAAAAGACGTCTTCCACACTTCCGCTGGCTCGGGCCACACGATGCTGCAGTTTCCGTCGTCCTTCAGCACGTCCGCAAACACCACCACCGGCAGCACCACTACGAAGGACCCTGCCCAAACTGTGGCACTGATGGCCTTGGCTACACGGGGGCGCCGCCACCAGAAGGAGCGGATGGGGTGCACCACAGCCAGGTAGCGGTCCACTGACATCACAGTCAAGCAGAAGATGCTGGTGAACTGGTTGATGGCGTCCACTGTCATGACCACACGGCACATCAGAGAGCCAAACGGCCAAAAGAGCAGAGCGTTCTGCACCGCCAAGAAGGGCAGGCCGAGCATGAAGAGCTCGTCTGCAATGGCTAAGTTGAGGATGTAGATGTTGGTGACCGACTCGTTCTTGGTGTAGTTCACAATAACATGGATGACCAGAGTGTTGCCCACAAGGCCAACAACGCACACTACCCCATAGATAAGAGGGATGAAGATCCCTGCCAGGCCAGGAAGTGGTCCAGGTTCGGGGGCGGTGGAGTTCGGGTTGGTGCTGTTTAAGAGGAAAGAGCCGTCACTCGAGGTGGAGTTGAGTAGCAGTTCAGAAGGAGTGGAGAGGAGCAGGAAGCTGGAGTGGGGAATAGGACACAGCTGTAGGAGCCTCCAGAGGCAGCTGGGAGGCCTGGATGAGCTCCATGGAGGCGTTAAGGAAAATGAAGCAACGGAAGTGGATAAAATCCCATCAGTGACATGTCAACCGGCCTGAAAGGAAAAGAAAAGCTTGTTAATTTAACTTATTTCATACACAAAGATGATCTAAAGAGCTTTGCAGTGGTATTTTGACATTTTCAGAAATACACTTTATTACCAAGAGATGAGAGATTGATTGAGAAGATTGATACTCTTCTATCTGATTTTGATGTGAACTGTCCCTCTTATGTTTTGTTCTACAACATAAAGTATGTCAAGTGGCTAAATGAGACTACATTATTTGTTGGGGACATTAATCATCATCACACCGAACACTAGTCACTCAGTGGGGGTGATGTTGAGTCAAGTGACTGTGGTGTAGTACATTTATAACCTAATGTTAGCTTTCACTTCTGGCCATTGCCGTTAAACTTCAAAAATCATATGTGTGATCAGGTGGTGTTTGTTTGTGAAGATTATCGAACAAAACATGTATCATAAACTTTTGTTTGCCACAGAATTTATTTTCTGCCCTAATCCATGATCGAATGGAAAAATCCCACTGGCATTTAGTGAAGGGAACCAGAGCGACGCTGACAATAAAGTATTAATATCGCTTGCAAGTGGGCACAAGACAATCAACAGCTCCTGAAAGCTGTATCAGGTAACAGGCAATGAGTCAATCACAACAAAATACTAAGAGACACAAAGAAATTTTGAGTTTAATCGACTTAAAATAAATAATAAGGATAAATAAAACATGTATATTCATGTTCATTTAATGAGAGAAGATTAGTTGATTGCACTTAATTCCCATATCATTTTTTACAGTGCTATATTTACATTTTCCCAGTCAAAGTTTAAGTGAGTAGTATCTTAACAAGTTAAAAGGAAGCAGAATTTAATTTTTGACATATATATTTTGTGATTATACTGGTGGAAACACTACCGCTTTTGTCCATGAGGGCCTCCAAAATCAACACAAAGTGAAAGTTCTATGTAGCTGATATAATATATATATAAAATATTATACAAATACATAATATTATAACCAGCTATAACAGATCTTACAAACTCACAACAATAAAGTAAATATGCACATTTATTAAAATGTCTCTTTAAAAACTACCACGGTATGAATGCATTAGTTTAAAACTTTGGTCCAATCTCAGACAAGTGGCTTGTAGAATACTAAACCACTAATCAACGTAACATTACTCCTTCCGTCACAACAAAAACAAGTCTGCACCGGAACAAAAACATGACACATTTAGTTCCATTAGCACAAGACTTGTTTATGAAGCCATCGTGGCTTCTTAATAACCACCGCGCCGCACACAGGCACACCCTCATCCCTCACAGCAATAGCCAATAATTGGTGTTCTGTTAAGAACAAAATGCACTGACCTATGGAGAAAAAATAACCTTGACTTAAATACATTAATGTGGACGTGAGGCTGATGAGAAGAGAAGAGGGAAAAAAGGAAGGTAGAATCATTTAGAGTGCTACAGGATATAGGCGGGAATTATGAGAGGAAAAAATAACATCAACAAACATCAGGGAATATTATACAACTTATTCAGTTACACAACCAGTGTGATTTTTATATTTTTTCGCCCTTTGTACAGTATAGATTCTAATATTACAACAAACATAAAGGGAAGTATAAATCTGATATCTTGGTTTTGTTTCAAAGTAAAGGTCAGCTAAGGAAGAAACAACACCACCTCAAAGTAATCGATGTTCAAAAAAAAAAGGTGAAATCTTGGTGCACATGAATCCTCCTCATTTCTCCTGTGAGATTTACAGTATATATTTTCTTTCTAGCAGAGATCAGGGCCTCAGTTACTAAATGTAAATGCCAGAGGACAGTATGTATGCCATACAGGTGTGAGATGACTGGAGCTGCTTAATCCTTAAAAATATATGAGCACACACATTCACATAATCTAGTAAACATAGAATATTAGTTTAGACTTTGTCTATTGTATTTTGAAAAACATCATTGTTAAATCTCACTATGCAACCGTATGTTGTGTAATGGTAAAAAAAATATTACCTTGTATGTGACCAAGAAATTAGCCTCCACACATGTAGAACTGCTTTATTCTGTCTTTTTTCCTTCTCCATGCACCTTAGAAGTAGGTAAAGTTGTACCAAAAGCCCCTAGTCTGCTTCTGCAGGATTATGTATGTGGCCATGCAAAGAATTCAGTTTGGAACTACCTAGAATGTACTTGTTCTTGTGACATTTTCGGCAGATTCATGGCCATTTTCTGTTGGTGAGTTTTTGTTGCATTCATTATCTGCTCAGTTTGTTCCTTGATATTTGTTATCTGGAACAAAAAGAAATGTAGATGATGTTAAGGATGGTCAGTTTTGACCACGTAAGTGATAATATATAGGTTATTATTGTGAAATAAAGCCTGACAGGGTGATGCAGGACCCCGAGATGTCTTGAATCATCCTTTATTTCACAATTATGACCTGCTGACTGTACATTATCCTGCTTATTACACAGGTACTTAATTATGATTGATGAATATTGATTTTAAAATGTTTTTCTTGATTTAAAAACAATTTAATTGCTCCTCCAGCATCTATGATCAAAACTGTGCCTTCAGCAACAGTCTGTTATAGAGAAATAACAGACCTTAGAATGCTGTGATTGACCAATCAGAATCAAGTATTTAACAAAACCATGTAATAAACCGCACTAATTCCTGAGCATTTTCAGTAAAATAAAAAACACGTCACACAGGTTTTTTCTTGTGTGTCTTAATGAGGGATCAAATGATAAAGACTTTTACATGATTTCATTTTCAAATTATTATATTAGATTGAATTAAACAAACATAAATACATTTCACGTAGTTATGTAGTTATTTTATTTTAGCTGCTTTTGATAAAAATGATTTGGAGTTAATGAAATTATTTTTTATTATGGCTGCATTTGATAAAAATTAGTTGAACTATCTCAATGGAATTGTACTGCATAAATGTACTTGGTTTCAGTTGGGTCTCCATACATCTATTGGATTGATATCCTGCGCACAATTTAATTGAGTTCATCCAACGAGTGTCTCAAAATCAAAGCGCTGCAGGAACATTTCAAATGGTCGTACTGATTCAGTGATTTAGGGGTGTTCTGAGCTTTTAAATAAATAAATTTAGTGGAGCACTACAGCCAATTTAGCCATCCCTTTCTATGGAAGTACCCTATAGAAAGTACTCAAAATGAATCAGTATTATCACAGAGTGAAGGTGGTTTTGCACGCATATTAAAAATCAGCTAACACGCAGCATGCAGTATTCACACTCTGTATCAAACAGCCCACCACCTTGTATAAATTGTGTAAAATATACTCACAAGGTTGATAGAATCTTGTATAGCAGATGAATGATTTAATCCTTTCATTCATGTTTCATACATTTAAAGGTGTCCAGCCCACACCGGCTTACAAGACACAGATATTTCTGTGTGCATATCAAAGGAACCTCTCAAAAAGGTTCATAACCTTACTATGCATTATTTATGACTCTTTGGACTGTGTTATCTGTGTAAATATTATTCTAATCCAGCCTTGTGACTTGTACAGTGACATGTGGGATGTTCAGTTTATGAGAATATGACTGATATTAGGGCTGGGTGAAATGGTCAGTAAAATGACTGAATGAATAAAGGCAAATTAAAAAAACAGCTGGAAAGTCTGGTAAATTCAGATAATTATATTACTTTTCTGTGATGCAATCTTTAAAACAAGGAAAAGACAACAATTATGGCATGTCACGATATAATAATATCCAAAATTTAAGACAATATCTAGTCTCTTATAATGATATTAGCATAAAATCAATATAGTGTGCAGCCCTAACTGATATATATTATTTTGTTAATACAGTTTTGAATATAAATTATTTAAAAGTCATATAAGTTTGATTATAGACTCCATATTCATAATTAAAGTTAATTATTTTTTAACATTCATATTTATAAACCATGAGCTGAATTGAAAACTACATGTTAAATAACGTATGTATGTATTTAAACGTCATTTGTAGCATATTAAGAAAAGAAATTTTAAAAAGGATAAGAAAAGAAAAGCATAAGAAAATACAACCTGTACATGATAAATCTAAAAATGCAAAGCAAGATATAGATCTCCATGGATCATAAATTATAACAGTGGAAACCCAGCAGAAAAAGACAAGAACTCCTTTACAAATCAGATAGCTCCCATAATCACACCAACACACTTCCTGATGTGCTCCTGATTTCCAGGTTGTGCAGCACGACACCCTGCCATTCTAATCTCTGACACGCACAATGAAAACAGACAGACAATCTGTCTTCCCGGAAGGCATCACCTCTTTTGTCTGCCATTCAATGGTCGGCCCTAAGACAACCTACCGGGGAAATGTTGCTATGGCGATCAAGAGGTCAAGACAAGGCCCGCAAGGCTCTGCACAGAGCAGATGAAAGAGACAAACAAGAGAAACACAATAAATGCTGATTGGAGAGCAGGTGCTTTACATTCACATACAAAGGGAACACTGACATTTACTGAGCACTGTGTGTGAGTGTACATGTGTGTGATTATGTGCCTGTGTGTATGCAAATTGTTTCCTCTGAACATCGAGGATTTTTCTCCTGTTGCGGTTTACTCTCAACAAAAATCTAAATCTACAGTATCAGTATATAGGGCTGTGATGATAACCACAGTACGACATTACCGCAATGCTGTGGTCATGTACTGCCTTACATGGGGTTGAGGTCATCACCAAAAGTTTTATTTTGTAGGGTCAATCTCACATTATTCCATCGGCAATGTGTTTGAGATCAGTGGCACGTGCAGTCTTAAAACCGTGTGCACCATTTTGGTACTAATTTTGGTACTAATTCCAGATTTGAGATGCGTTTTCTCTCATTTGATGGGTGTGTCATTGCTTTATTGAAAAGCCGTTGCAGCACAGTGCGCTTACGTACGCAATAAGGTGTTCAGCGCATGCACCGTTTCTGTTCAAATAACCATTTTGCTGCGTTTTCTCAGGACTGGCACAAGAAGTCAGAAAGACAGCTTCTGATAGGTCAACAGACTCACCCCAAAGCATCATGGGACGGCTAACAACATGCTAACAATCATTTTCAACACTTAAATGGATAATCACAGAAGACATTCAGTGTTGGATTTATCATTATGGATTTATTTTACAGAGTCTCTAAAAACAAACTATAGTTCAAGATTGGACTACAAAGATTCAGAAAGTGATACAACATAGACTTATAATAGAACTAGACAGGGCATTGCTGCTCAGCCTTGCTGCCAATTTTTTAACAGTGGCCACTTGCTGTATGAAGTGAAATATTCCCCACCGGCCCAAAAAGCATTTTCACCCACAGGCCACCATTATTAAAGAGATGTCTGTAAAACTATTGCCAGGACACCTCAAACTGCCAAACAAGGTCAGTTATGGCACTTTCTCTGATTAATTTCTGTTCCACTGTGTTTTTATATTTATAAAACTTTCCTTGAGGGCAAAAAAAAAACTGTGACCTCATCACAATGTCAAGTCTATGGGCTAATCAGGAACTCGTGGACAGCGGCAAGGGAGGAAACGCTACTGTGCACGTTCAGTGGGCTGTATAACCAGGAAGTAAACCCAGAAGCTAGAACTTTTTCGGCTTATGCATCAGGTGAGCAGCTCTCATGGGACTGAATAGGCACAATCTTTGCATGCTCTATGTAGTTCCTTATAACATATCTATGGAACACATTCACACTGGAGTTGTAAGCACAACATTACTGCTATTCAGGGCTTCACTTTTCCAGCAGTTAGAAAATAACAGATGAGAATTTTCTTGGTCTTGAGAAGCAGCGGCGTTTATTAACTGACATACCTGTACTGTACATTTACTGCCAGACCGACAACTTACTGCTAAACTTTTGCTCTGCTCCATGAGCAGAACCATCGCTCACTTGAACGACACACACACACACACACACACACACACACACATTATGCACTACCCTATTCCCTATGCTACTTTCATGACAGTATCTTTCAATAAAGCCGAATAAAACATCTGAGCAGTTGCAGTAAACTGCCATCCAGCGAGAATACGTTGCTTTATTGGTTAGAAATAATCCGTACAACCTCAAGTATTATGACATTTATATAAGTCAGAAGCTCAGTTTGCCCATTCACTTCTACAGTCTTGGTTAACATGTTTATATACATATGCTCCAATGTCTCCCTCCTTTAATCTTTTAGTTAGTCTTGCATAACCAAAGCTAAACCTAAAAATACTAAGGAAACTAGTGTCACATTAAATTACAAAACTAGATAAAAAGGGAGCAGAAAGAGTGGGAGTTGTTATTCTTCAGTAAAATGACACTAAAGAGAACAATTTGTACAGTGTGGGTGTTTCTGAAGGTGTAGGAGTGAAAATTTTAAGCTAATAGCCAATCTAATGGATGTCTCACAATTTCAGAGGACAACTTTTGCTCCAGAATACTGCTAAACAAGATTACATGACCTTAAAGCTGCACTGCAAAAAGAGAGGAAGCTCAGATTAACTGGCTGTAGGCTTCCTGTCCAACACCAAGTCAGCGACTTGCTAATAAACATAGTGAGACATTTAGCAACTGATTTTTTTCAGGAATTAGCAGACACTAAAGCAGAGCTAAAACAGGAGTGAATACACTCGGCAGCTAAACACAAATATGACTCCAAATCAGTGCCGATGCTTTCAGGTTAATGTGGTCCTACAGCTTGATGCACTGCTTGCAAATGGTCAAAAATCAATTAATTTAGGTTTCAATGGTGGAATAGAATGCAAACATTTTCACTCAAAAGTAATATTTTTAATTATATCCTAATCATGGAAAATAGTCCCATGCAATTAAATAGCTTTTCTTTCAGCATTAAGCAATTTTGTTGGACCAACTTAATTTACTGGGGTTTGATCAACTTCATTTACTGGTGTGATTTTACTGCTGGGAAATCAGTTGGACCAACACAATTAAATTAAATCAAACGCAGCCTTAGTAAATAAGTTGAATCAACCCTGATAAATTATACTGACCCAACTTAAGTAAATTAAGTCAAAGGCTTGCAAACAGTGGAATAAGTCAATAACGAAGACTTTTCCGTCATGATTTTGAAGTGGAGTTATTAAGTAGTTAGCAATGCCTGAGTCCTTCATTTCACAACTATTTGCCAGTTAAACACAAACATGACTCCAAATCAATGCTGATGTAATAAGGTCAGTGTGGTGTTTACAGATTGTTGCACTGCCTGGAAATTACATCAAGTCTGTTAATGAAGGTAATGGTGAAATAGACTCCACCTATGCAGACTCTGTTGAAACTTTAACATTTTGAGTGTCAGCATTTACATTCAAAGACAATAATCTATTTCCATGTGAATAAATGTCTTTTTTTAATGTTTTTTAACATTAAACAATTTAATTGGACCAACTCAATTTACTGGGATTTGATTTACTGGTGAAATTTTATGTAAAATTAGTTGGATGCCTTAAATCAAAACCAAACCTTAGTAAATAACCTGACTCAACACTAATAAATTATACTGACCTAACCCAAGTCAATTTAGTTGGATTCAACCTTGTAAATAACATGAATCAGCCCTAATAAATGCAGCTGACCCAACCCAAGTACATTAAGCTGGACAGTCAATCATCGATTTTGAAGTCATGATTTTGAAGTGGCGGTGTCTGCCTCCTCCATTTCATCATTCACATCGCAGACTAGTCAATCACGATTTTTTTTCTTCCATCATAACAAACACAAAGACGTGTTTAGATTCTAAGGAGACGGGGATTTTCGTCAAAATCTCGCTGGTTCATGTGACTGTTAACATAATCGATCACCAGTTTGTTAGAGAATGCAGTAACAATATGATATCCCTCCAACTCTCGGCAGTGATTTTCTTTTTGAGTCCGTGTTATTTGTGCGACGGAGACGGATAATGAAGGCAACAGTGTACTTCTTACATCTCATCGGCCAAATTGTCAAATCACGGACTGTACGGCTCACACCGCAAGAGCAAACGTGTTTGAAAATGACTTCAGACTGGATTGAAAGAATGGGACGATAATTATCCAGGGTGTCGTGACCTTTCACTAAAGTAAAGGATCTGAATACTTATTCCACCACTGATAGTGAGTTAAATTTTAACAAAATGACAACCCAATTCAGAGAGGAAAGATACTAAAGCTAAGTCTGATAACTTAACACTTCAACTCTTATTTTCTCTTCTCAAAACTCACTGTGTGCGGTAAGTGTGCCTGTATTGACATCACTGGACGCCACAGCTGAAAATTGATTTCTCCACCATATGTTCATTATGTTCCAGACACTCACTGTTTGTGCACAACATTGCAGAATACAAAGCACCACTGGAAGATGACAATGACAATGTTTGAACACAGCGAACAGATCAATAGAGGACACAAATCAAATGTGAGGATCTTGGGGTCTACCCCCATGAGATTTTGAGAGTGTCAGACATTTTATTCCATGCATTCTGGTGATTTAATGGAGCAAAGCACAGCTGGATCAATTATATTAACAGCTCTGACATCAGATCATAGATATTGGGCAAAAAAGTTTGGTCTGCCAAAATAAATAAACTCTGGGCTTCTGCTCTTGTACTTGGCCAAAGTCCACCATTTAGTGACAGGAAATATGGCAAACTGCAGAGTTTGCCTTATATTCATTCCCACTAACAAGACTGATTGACTAAAGGTATTTGTTGGAGTTGGCGTCTCCATAACCAGGGCAACAATGATGCTGAGTGACAGACAACTTGCCTGCGATTCTGATTTACTACTTCTCCACTATTTTAATTCAACTGTTTTGGTTGTATTATTTCTCATGTTATTCCATGCATGTGAAAATGTAGAATTTAGGTTAGTTTATGGTCACTGTGGTTTAATTCACATACCGTGAATTAAACTTTTTGCATAAAGGGCTTTTCAGCTTATTTTCAACAAGAGGTGAGTGGACAGATAGGAAGGTGCCAGCAATCACACGGGCGGAGTGACAAGCAGGCACAATCCAGTTTGTAGAACCTAGCCTATTACTTGGCCACTGCGATGTTTAACCCAGGAGTGACCTGGTTGACTCACTTCGCTTCGCTGTGTTGCTTCTTCATTGAATCCACAGGTTGTTCTTTGTTGCAGCAAAACACTTTATTTCTTCCACGCAAAAACGTGAACAATGTCCATTTTTGTTCCAAAAAGACCGAAGCGCTCAGCGTATGCCTTGAAAAACATTTTGGCGCCACAGCAGTCAAAAACCCTTGCCATCCCGGGTCAAACAGCTGACAACAACAGTAACCCTCCTAGATTTACACCTGAGCATGACAATGTTACAGCGACACCCAGCATTCAGACAGTGAACTACAAAAGGACCTCTGGATTATTTCACCAACATATTTGGCTCCTACATTGTTAATGAGTTGTGGTCACGCTTGTTGCGCCGGTGGACGCTCCTGAGCTTTTTCCTATGTGATATGCAGCTACAATAAGTGACAGCCTGATCCTCGTTATAAATAAGGGACGAATTGTGTCCTGTATTGATGCAGTCATAGATAGTGCATTTTATTTTTTAATTATACAGGACATTCCTTTATTATGCAGGACAGGTAGCACCCTGGACATTATGCAAAGCGTTACTGGCTACTGTCCCTCCTAAGCTGCCTGTTTTGCAGGAAACACATGAGCAATAAAAACATTGCTAGCCATTGTCACATGTCATACTTGTGGTTACCACTTCTGTCAAGCCTGTCGAGCTACCGTACGTTGAGCTTGAACAGGTCACGCTGTAGAGGTAAACCTCTCATACAGGAGCACCAACACATTTCAACAGATGGATTTTCTGAAAGCAGTCAGTGCTGTTATCCTGACAGTGTTGTTGACTGTGCGCTGAGAGGCCTCTTCATGATTATATGGTTCATACTGGGGGTGAAGAGCTGCTTCCTCCTCGCTGAAAACTCTATTGATGCCCCCATAATAACATCATAATTATTCGAGCCGCAGCTCAGTGCAAACAACTTGCTGGTGTGATCGAGAGGCAACAAGGTCACCGTTAAAACAAATGCCTGCCTGGTAAATATTTATATATCAGTCATGCTGATTGCTCAAATAGCCAATTATTATTATTATTACCTTTAGTAATAAGAGCATTTTAGTCCATTTCCATTGTTTCTTTTATACTCTCTCTGGGTTGCAATTAAAAGTTGGTACCTTTCGGAGACCTTTTTTGACATTGAGAATGAATTTGCATAACATTTTAGCAAACATTTTGTCACAGTTAAGTGCTTTTCCGCCTTCAGTGTTAATTTAACAGAGCTGCCATTAATACCGAGCCTGGAGGACTGTACATAAAAAGAGATCTCTCAACCTTTACTCCAACTGCTACACAGTGATAACTCTCACACACTCACCTGATCGACCATATCTGATGTTACAGGACAAAAGACCACCACCTGCACGCATTACTAAATCCTTTTCCGCCAAAACACACACACAAACACACACATAGCATTCAAGCACTGGAGCCTGAAACACACTCAGAAAGCAGGTTTAACAAACTCTGAGCCTAATCCTGAGCTCTCAGTTGACTGAGCCTGAGATGGGAAATCCTGAGTTTTCGGTTCCCAGAGCAGCTGATCAGAAGCATGTTCGCCCTGAGCTAAGTGCGTGCATGAAAGCCATCATCAACGGAGCTCCGATACTATGATTCACCATGGCAACGGGTAAACAAAAGGAGGAGCCTCCAGTTTAATCCAGTGGAGGAAGAAATACGAATGTGTGCCGATGCGGATCATGACATTTATCTTAAAAAACAGAAGTGGAGAAAGGAGTCAAGAAGTTTACGCCATCATATTTTATTCAGTTTAGTCCCTGCAAATGCAAAGCTTCCATGTTAAAAAACCTTCTAGATCCATATTTGAATCTTGAATCTTACACCAGTAATCTCAGTAAAACTGCCTCATATCACTTCAGAAACTGAAAAGACACTGACAGACTTTTACATGCTGTTGTCTCTTGCAGGCTTCATTACTGCAGTGCCCTCCTTTCTGGTCTACCTACAGATCATTCAGAATGTATTGACCAAGACCAGAAGGAGCTCACACACATCACGAGTCTTAAAGTACCTTCATTGGTTGCCTGTCAGTTTTAGAATAGATTTTAAGATCCATTTATTGGTGTTCAAATCACTCAGTTGACTTGCACCTGAATACTTGACAGAAATGCTTTTAATGTAACCTGAAAGGCCAGAGGGTTTGTTCCACAGAACCATCTGGGAAGGCGTCCATAGAAACTGTATGGAAAAATGCGGGCACTTTCAAACAACATGTGGCAGGCGATTAGATGAACCATCTGTCTTTGCTCTTCTTTCAATAAAGAAATACTCTCAAGTTTTGATGTAACTGATGTCATCACAGTATTTACGCTAACCTCTTCAGGAGCCACCATTATTTGTTTGTGACGAGTCATTTCCATGGACGCTTCTCGCTGTCAGCGCACCTAAAACCACGCCCGTAGCTGCCAGTAGTCCATCTGAGGACACTGATTGGCTCGCACCACCTCTGGTGCGGACACAAACAGATAACTTGGAGCCTGGCAAGATGGATTCTCACGTGATCTTGTGAATCCAGCTGCCTCGCACGGTAACTTTTAATGTATACTCCCTTCAGATCATTCAGGTCATCTGGCACCGGCCTTCGAGTTTTCTGCAGGCAAAGACAAAGAATTACGGGGTGGCTGTATTTTCTATCTATGGTCTTCACCTCTGGAACAGCCTTGAGAAGCTGATGGCAAAAGAAATCTTAAGACATACCTTTTTAATTTGACTTTCTCTTAATCCATTTTATTTTAGATTTACTCAACTCTCTTCTACTGTGCTACACTGGCCTCCATGTCCTGTCATGTCTTTTATTCCCTATTGTCTCCTTTCCTCATCTCATCATCTATTTTTTTGATTGATTAATCATTTTTTAAGAAGAAAATATGTCAAAATGTTCTGATTTCAGTGTCTCAAATGTGACTATTTTCTGGTTTCTTTAGTCCTCTATGACAGTAAACTGAATATCTTTGGGTTGTGGACAAAACAAGACATTTGAGGACATGATCTTGGGCTTTGGGAAACTGCGATCAACTTTTTTTCACCATTTTACGACATTTTATGAACCAAACAACTAACAAATTAATTGAGAAAATAATTAACAGATTAATAGCTCATGGAAAATTTTGTACGAATGGTGCTATATAAATAAAGTTTGATTTATTGATTATAAAGTTAGTAAGTAAAATAAAGAGGCTAGTAGAGGCCAATATGCATTGACTTGAATGTGGTTTTATAAATGTTATTTCTAAGTGAAAAAGCATCACATGCATGACATCACAGAAGTACTACAGTACATAACCTTACTGCCTTCACAAAGACACATATGGCACCACACACACACACACACACACACACACACACACACACACACACACACACACACAGATCCTTCTTGCAACAGGACATTAAGCAGCATTTTGTCCCACAGCAGATGCCCTTTTCAGTCAGACAGTGAACTAATTATGTGTATGTACTGATCATTCAGCTGACAGATGATCGACAACAATGTTTTCACTTTAGAACAAGAAACTGTAAGTGGAAGAGAGATACACCATCAGCTAATTGGCGATCCATCTGTCTTATTCCCCAAGGGAGTCCACTTCCTCGGCTGCCGTTCAATTAACAGATCCGCGGGGCCGGTTCGGGGTCTACGTCCCCGACCACGCCACTGCCTCCACACCTTTCATTACAAAGACTGACAAGAGCTCACAGATTAGCCTGAGTTTGATCAATACTCTTACAAGCTCGTCGTGCACATGCAGACGTGCAAACACACGCGCCACACCACACACACACACACACACACACACACACACACACACACACTCAAAGAGGGTTTTTGAATGTGGTTTGCCTTAAACAAACCACACATTTGCACACACACACATTCAGATGAGTCATTTAGAGCAGAGTGAAGGATTAGAGGTGAAAAAAAAAAAAAGTATGCAGCATCCACAGAGAACATAATGTGGATTTTTAAACATAAAAGTGCTAATTAGAACCATAAAGCATTCTTCGGTTTGCTGCCACTGGAGAACCCTTTTTGGTTGCTGATACACTCTTTTAATGGTTCTATTTTGAACCCTGTCAGCAAGCTCTGCCAAGAACCCAACATAAAGGATTATACTGAGAACCATCTGTGAAATGTTTCACCTAGAACCCCCATCCCCCATGAGAAGTTCTATAGAGAACCCTCTTGGGGGGTTCTGTTCAGAAACCTTTCCTTTATATATAAAACATTTCTCAGTAGAACCCTCAGGGTGTATTCTAGATAAAACCCTTGAAATATAAAAGGTTCTGTGCAGAACCCCCTGGGTGTGTTCTAGATAAAATCCTTGGAATATTAAAAGGTTCTCGGTAGAACCCCCTGAGTGTATTGTAGATAAAACATGCAGAATATAAAAAGGTTCTCAATAGAACCCTTTGAGTAAGTTCTAGATAAAACCCTTTCTATATAAAAAGGTTCACTGTAGAGCCCCCTGAGTGTGTTCTAGATAAAGCACGTGGAATATAAAAGGGTTCTCAATAGAACCCTCTGGGCAGGTGCTAGATAAAACCCTTTATATTCCAAGGGTTTTGTCTAAAGCACACTCAGGGGGTTCTACCAAGAACTGTTTAATTCCTAGGATTTTGTCTAGAACACACCCAGGGGGTTCTGCAGAGAACCTTTTCATATTTCAAGGGTTTTATTTAGAACCCACCCAGAAGGTTCTACTGAGAACCATTTTATATTCCAAGGGTTTTGTCTGGAACCCACCCAGGGGGTTCTACTGCGGACTTTTATGTAGAACCCACCCACCTACCAAGAACCCTTTATATATAATGGTACAAATAACCCTTATAGAACTCTAAAGGGCTCTTCTTTCTTCCGAAAAGTGTTCTTAATGGAACTCTTAGTCTTACGAAGAACCCTTGATAGACCTTTTCTTCAAAAAAGGGCTCTTCAGAAGCAATTAGTTCTGGGTAGAACCTTGGACCTTCAGGTAGAACCGTTTTGGAAGTCTTATTTTAAGATTATTTCCTTTCTTTAGGAAAGTAAATATGTTTGTGTAAATAGTACATCATATTGTTCCATATCATGTTGGCAATTTTCCAATTTTGTTTGTTCGTCTTGACCTGTAGTACTTGCTCTTTATCTTTTTTATATTTTTCTGTTTACTATGTTCATTCGCGCCAAACACCACCACGGCAAAATCCTCAAAAACCTACTTGGCACTAAACCTGACTGTGATGTTTGAGTGTATTCATGTTGTGTTGTCATGTGATTTCACAGGTCTTCTAAACAAAATATTTGCTACAATTAACTCCTCTTCCCACACAGTGTGCAGCACACATGTAGTCCAAACAAATGCTTGTAATTACAGGCCAAATTGGCCAGATGAACAGAATAGAGTAAAAAGCCTTAAAAGCTACATTAGAGTGGATGTTTACCAATTAAATAAAAAGCTCCAGTGTTTTCCCCAGACAGATACAGACAGACAGAAAGAAAGACAAAGACAAAGAGAGAGACAGGTCACGAGAGGTCACTGTCTTCCTTTGTCTGTTATCCATTAATTCAAACAACAAGACCTCCCTAACAGGTGCAAACGGATGAAAAGACTTTCTCATCAGGAGGGGGCGTAGGGCGTTTTCGGTCAATATTCAACATTTATGTCATCATTTTACAACTGTTTTTCATTTCCCCTCTATTTGTTCTTTTCCCTCCTCACATCATCTCCTTTCTTTTCTTTTCTTATGTCACCTCCCAGTGGTGGAAAAAAATTAGGGCACCAGCTGTACGCGGTGGGGCACCAGTGTGGCAGAAGCCGTGAAGGCCACTCTAGAGGGCATTTATCATATTTTATATACTGTCGGGGGTATCTAAGAGGGCACTTTTGGTCTTTCCTCCTAGTCATTCTCAACATTTATTGGCCTCTGATGCTTCAGAACAAATCAATATGTACTTGCAAGCAGTGATGGAAGAAATACTCCAATCTTTTTTTGCGTAAAAAACTGCAGTACCAGAGGTATTTGCATTAAAATATACATAAAGTATCATAAAAGTACTTGTTATGCAGAATGGCTCATTCGAGAAGTATTATCGAAATTGCAGTATGGCCAATTGCCATGTCCAAATTGCAGAAGTTACAGTCTTTTTTGATAAAAGTAAAATATGTGACAAAACAGCATCATAATGACCTGCAAATTTTGTTCTCCACATGTTGGAAAACATGTTTGTTTGGTTCAGACCCCAACAAATGTCACATATGATGATTTTACTAGTTTTTTTTTTCTGTGAAAATTAAAAATGTGATGCAAAAGTGATCATTTCTGTTATCAGCAAATCATATCACAATCGCAATATCCATCCATATTGATACATTAATGTATAAGATCGCTAATCACTAATGTTGCAGTTGGTTAAGGTGGAGCTTTCAGTTACTTAAGGTAGGATAGATAAGGGGTAGACTGGGGACAGATACAACAGGGGTTGGTTACAACATGTCTATTCCTCTAATCAGATAGATGCTAGAGTGATGATGCGTACACTGCACATGCTCAGTTAGGGAAATGAGGGAAATGCAAAAGAGTTGCAGCTGACCCCAGTCTCCCCTACTGCCAGGTGATCCATAAAAATATTCTTTATAATCTGACTCTGCAAAATAACTAGTGACTAAAGCTGTCAAAATAAATGTGGTGGAGTGTAAAGAACACTACCTGCCATCAAAATGAGCAGAGGTGTAAAGTGTCGTACAATGGAAGTACTCTATACCTCATTACATTCACCCCTGCTTGCGACCCCTCATCAGAAGTCTGGACACTAGCTGAGCTGTTCAACCTAATATTGATCTTTTTCCCGCTCAGATTGTTTGATTTGAGGGGTTTTAACGGCATGCTGAGGTTCAGGTATCCAGAATTTTACAAGAAAAAAAAAAAGAAGCAAATATTGGACACTATGTTTTCTAATTCCTTTCATCATCTTGAGACCCCCCTCAGATCTCGCTCGCGCTCTCATTCTCTCCACTCCTCCTCTCCTCTCCTCTTCTTCTTATCAGTAACCTGGCATCACCAGACCAATTCGCAGGTGTGAAATTTACAAAAAAAAGCTTCTAACAGAGCAAAAAAAAAAATAAAATAAAATAATAAAATTTAAAAAAATCGTCTGTTCCCCAAACTCGTTTCTCCTGAGCAATGGAGCACCAAACCCGTGACTTTATACCCCGACTTTTCAATCATGCAGCTTTGAGCTCATTGTGATCAAAAACCCTGTCTTCTTCTAGAAATAGCGCAGCTAGTCAACGAGGGCTGAGGCGGCAATAATATGATGTTTATACCAAAACACATTTATCTTTATGGATTATAATAATGCCGAATTGACAGGAAGACTATCGATGTTTGACGCCTTTCATCTTGTGCTTCTAGAGTTTCTTGTTTGTGCAGACACTTAATGAACTGTTAATATTTAATACTTCTTCAAGGGAGTTTGGCGTAATATTATTCCCAGACAGCGCAGGGACATTAATTCAAACTAGCGGTGTGTCAGAATACAATAAAAAATTTCCTGCCATTCCTCCCTGTTGTATTTTCAGTAATCTTGCATAAACCAGACTAAATTATGCTTTTTGTGTTTTTACAGCATTGTAGCCTATATATCAGGGTGTATTTGTCAGCGTGTGTGCGAGGAAAAAGAGAATATGTTGTTGGTGTTGTCATAAATTATCCCACCGATACAAAACGATACCGGACATATTAAACTGAAATATAATTAAGGACAATGTCCTACATATGTGTCCAATAAACATCAGCGAACATAAAGATCCGTACATTCAGATGGTGATATTTAAATTCCCATTTGAATACACTCACTACACGGACAAGAGTGCCTAAGTTCTATTAAAATATGATGTGCTATCATGACAATAAAAACTCAGGCTGTGTGGATTCACTTGAGCTCCTCTGTTTCTGATAAGTCAGACGGCAGGAGGAGATTATTTTACTAAGTAGACACAAACTTATCAAAACCCTCGTGTTTGATCTTCAGTGGACAGTTGGACAGTTAAACATGGAAATACTCTGCGCACCAAAGACAGAAAACACTACAGAGCCAAGGATCACATTTAAAAAAAAAAAAAAAAAAAAGAAAGAAAAACAGAAAAAACTTACCACAGTCCACCTGGTCTTTGGTGATGTATCAGAGCTGCATCGGTAAGAGTCCAAATGCGGTTAAATTCACTGAAATCTGACTTGTGAACTGTCGCGTAACAGAGCTCCGTCTGTGGGCCAGCTGTGAGAAAAGCCTCCACCCCCAATCACACACACACCACGCACACACAATCATGATGTCTTTCTTTGAATATGTCAACGACTTGGACCGGACAGGCAGCTGAGTCAATGCAAAGCGTCATACAGATAAACTAGAGAATTTTAGTGCTTCTTGTAGGTCATACATCCCCAGATATCATCTGACCAACAGCTCCTGTGCATTCAAGCTACACTACAGACAAGCACGATTTGTCAAAACACTACACACAGTTCACACAACACACCACAAGTAGCAGATCTTTTGCGAAATGACACCTTCATTCAAAACTATATCACAATTTATAAAAACCCAACTTTGTCACCATAAGGCACACACATGGTTCATCTGATTCTGATTCTGAGCTCAATCTGAAAACACTTTTAACATTTCTACTTTTCTAATGATATAGTCTGGGTTTGATGTTTTCAGAGATAATGTGAAGTACATGAATATTATAAGCCCACAGTAGTGGTACACAGTAACACTTCACTTAATTGCTTTGAAGGGATTATTTTCAATTAAAATATCAATTTAAGGCCAACTTTTATGTCTCTTTTCCTCTTGAACTTAAAGGATAACTTTAGTATTTTTCAACCTGGCCCCTATTTCCCCATGTGTATGTGTGTGTATGATTGATAGGTACAACTCGTTTTAAAATTGGTTCAGTATTGAGGGAGGCGGATGCAACCGGCAGCCGCGAAACGAGTTATGATGGTTGATATGAGGGCAAATACGTCCCGTAAAAGTTTGTGCATTAAAAGTGCTTTTTTTTTTTTTTTTTTTGCCACAGACCGGATCAGATCGCCAGAGTAATCTCTGTCAACAGCATGCTTCACTTACTGCTTGCTGTGTGTGACAACATCTTGCGGGATCTTTGTTTGTTGCTGGAAAAAAACAGAGGAGTCAGAGCGGAGTTAGCTGTCCCGGAGTTCAGGTGAAAGTTTTACTGCAACTATTGAAAACAATGGTTCGTGTTTGTGCTTAGCCGAATTGCAAGAACAGGATGTCGTGCAACACCCTGTAGGGCTTTCATAGGCTGACTTTGTTGGACATGCTGAAGTTGTGGCTAATTGTGCTACAATTGGATGCTAACACTCCTGTCCAGACACTGCGCCTTGCAGACCATGGGGTCTGCAGTGCACACTTTTCCCAAGATGACTACTGCCAGCCCAAGAAGAGAAGACATCCAATCCCGAAACACTTCACCAAACACACCTCAAGAAAACAGCTGTCCCAACTCACTGCAACGAAGACATTCTTCAACAAGCAAAGATCCCGCGAGATGTCGTCTCAGAGTGAACGGTAAGAGAGACGCTTTGCATGCTGTTGACAGAGATCACTCTGGCAATCTGAGCTGGACTGTGGCGAAAAAAAAACTTTTAATGCACAAATTTTACCGGACGTATTTGCCCTCATATCGTTATAATATATATTCGCGGCTGAATACTGAACCAATTTTAAACGAGTTGTACCTATCAATCATACACACACACATACACATGGGGAAATAGGGCCCAGGTTGAAAAATACTGAAGTTATCCTTTAAAGCGATAGTTCATCCAAAAATGAAAATTCACTCAATATCTAATGTAGCCTCCCAGGTAGCATGTAAACATGGTGTGAATGTATCACGAGACCTCATATATCTCTTGTCAAATGCAGGTGGAAGATATTGCAAGATCTCTTGTGCACCCGCTCGAGTCTGAGATGCTACAGTTGACATTTCGGCTAAAAACATGGTGTAAATGGCGTCTTTTGGGGTTAAATTTTAATGTCGCGGCTCGCGGACACTTGGATTACACCACACGAGCAGGATGGAGACATTTTGTGTTTGTTTTGTGTTCTTTTTTTTACATTTTAAAAGTGGTCACCATTCACTGCCATCATACTGGATTTGACTGCAACACTGTTTTCCTTTGAGACCAAGGGAGTGTTTTCTGAACTGGAGATCTTCACCCATCCTCACATCAGCACTGCGGTGAGTAGACATTGAGTGATTTTTCATTTTTGGCTGAACTATCACTTTAAGCAATTTATGTGTTCATCTACTTGAATACATGTTGGTGTTGGTTTCATGTTTGTTTAATAAAATGCAGCTGAGGTGGCAGGGTTTTTTTTCTCTTTGTACTTTTCCTGTCATTGCTTTCTTTGAAACAAGTCGATAAGTGATCAGAAATTTGCACAAGTGCACACATTTGGAGCCAATGGGTTTGTGTTGATAAACCTTCATGAAGTGATTGGTGACCTGCAGGCTGACAGGACAGTGTGGACAGATCTAAAAAGGCACCGCTGTTGCACCAGGAGGGCAGTCATTGAAGATGGATGGCATGACACGTCTCCTCCTTTTGCTGTGGGCTGGTGAGTAGACATGTGTGCGACTTACTTTAAACATTTGATATGCTTTATAATATGTCTTGTGAAAGTGGTCATTTTATGTTGAGTCAATCCATCAGACATACTGTTATTAGCTGACAGTGGATGAGAGATGGGGTACAGCCTGGACAGGTCAGGAGACAATTCAAGAGCTGATACATAGAGACAGACAGCCGTTAACTCTCACATTCACACCTATGGGCAGTTTAGAGTCAATTAACCTGCATGTCTTTGGGCTGTGGGACAAAACAAGAGCAGAGAGAACTCACACAGGCAAGAGAAAATAGTGCAAGTGCATAAACTCCCACTTAGGACACACAACACTGAGGGGTTATTTTTTATTTTATTTAAGAGAGAAAGAACTTGAACCAGGTGAGGAAAGGGGGGAGTGAGGTGGAATAGCACAAAGCGTTCTCATCAAAGACTACTCAGAGTATCTGTTATTTTATTAACCCTTTATGTTTAATGCACTAGAATTTTTCCAGTTTTAAGTCCTGAGATGTATGTTTTTGTCTGTTGTGCTGAGCTTCATGTTTATAAAGAGAACTGTGCGAAAGAGTTTTTAAAAAGTTGTTAAAAATATGATACCGGGCCTCCACAGGAATGTTCATACAACTTTTGGCATAGTTAAAATTATAAATTGATATGTAGTTATCAATAGAGATAACTAGAGAGTGAATAATTTGTTCTCTACAACAACAGCTGCTCTAACTCACCGTCACCTGGTGGTGGATTTTCTTTTTCAGGTGTCACAGTGAGCACAGCAATGGATCTGCACAAGAGAATCATTAGAGGTCAAGAGTGTGATAATAATCAGCGTCTTTTTCCCATGTGAAATTGAGTTTAGATGGAGGCTACATCTGTGGTGGCTCTCTGATCAAGGACCGTTGGATTCTGACTGCAAAACATTGCAAGAGCAAGTGAGGAAATGACAGTTTTACTTTAAAACTAGTAACAATATAGTTCTGACTCATAAATTCAATCTCAAAGTCCTGAAGCAACAATCAGAAATGATTTTATGTAAAACTGTAAAATTTAAAAAATGAAGTATGCATTACTTATGTTTATGTTCAGAAAATTACTGACCTACTACATTATAATGTGGTGTATTTACAGTAACTCAGTGATGTTCATCTTTAACCTCTGCTTATTTGCAGCACCATCACTGCACATTTAGGTGTGCATCCACGCACAGGAAAAAAAAGCCAACCAATGAAAATCAAAAAACAAGTGGAATTTGGCAACTATGACCTTTTGCTGCTGGAGCTAACTAGAGCTGTTAAATCTAAAGATATTCAATCTGTAGACCTGCCGACGACTAACGACTGTAAAAATCGCCCTAAAATGTAAGTGGTGATTTACTCCTTTAATAAGTGTGAAAGCTCTCAAATTGTTGAGGAATTAAAAATGAAAAATGTGTGTGGCATCTCTTTTAAAGCTGGAAAATGTAACATTTCTAGATTAAAATGTCTAAAAACGCGAGATGTTATATATTTTGTTGAATGTGTTCTTACCTTATCCAAGATGTTTTCAACAATGATCAAACCCATAATTTATTCAAGGTAACAAAGTGTTTGTATTTCTTTTTATTCTGTTTATTGTATTTCAGAGGTGATACGGTTCAGATTGCTGGTTATGGACCCACAGCTGCTGATTCTACGACATGTGAGCTGAATCTTGTTTTTACAATAACAATGTTTATCACAGTTAGTTTTTTTCATTGATTCTGGTAACGTTTTTGGCATACACATTAAATACATTCTTATTTTTCAGTTAAAATGTTTGGCTTCTTTTCAGACTCAACTCAGCACATTTCAAGATGTTTTGAAAACCGTTTTAAAAAATGTAAAGAAAAGCAGATAAATAACTTAGTCTGAAGATGCTGTTGGATGTATTTCAAAAAAGTATAAAAAAGTGTGAATAATCTGATTCTGTTTTCTGTGAAGTAAAGTTAAGTAAGTTGTGTTTCTATTGTTATTTAGTGTCTCAGACTCTTCAGTGTGCAGACACCAAGGTTGCCAAGTGTGACCTGCTGGAAAACCCTGACAAAGAGTTCTGTTATGATAGAAACATAGCGCATCCTATGGGAGTAAGTTGGTGTTGCTTCTAACCTTATATCTTTTCTACAGGTTTTAACTTCTACACATTTGAACACTGTAATATAGAGTAAATATGTATTTCAATAAATGCTGCAAAAGTCTAACAAACAATATGAACATCTCTCTCACAGGGAGACTCTGGTGGAGGAGTGCTGTTTAAAAACAAGCTCTATGGCGTCATTTCTGATCAGATTTCGTACCTGGACGTCTGTGAATTCTTAGATGAGATCAAAGATGCCATGAACAAACCTGGAAAATGTACAGGTGGAAAATGTACTCTCATTTAACAGGCATTTCACATGAATTAATTAAATTGTTGAGTTTCTCTAAATTTGCAATTGATACATTTAAAATTGATTGATTTGAATGTTCAGCTGTCATTTGTAAAACTCCTTTCAGTCAAACAATAAATTTGATTCAATAACTTGACTGTAGTTTGAAGTTTGAAGTGTCTGAGTCACAAATGTTTGCAGATTTTTTGCAAAACTATTGATTAAAAAAATAAAATTAAAATAAAAAAAAAATACATACATGCATACACATACATTGACAAAAAAATATGGAAAGTCTTACCTCAGAATCATAAAATCCACAATGTTGCTCACAGGAGGAACAGCTGTGTACAATATTGATGACATCACAGCAGCACTTTCCTGATTGGCCAGACTGACAGTGTTAAAATTAACCCAGTTTTACAACCCTCCCTGGTCTCCCCTAAGGGTTATTTTTTTATGTTTGCTAGGAAAAATATACCCAATATTATAGACATATTATAGACAATAATAATATGCATGTTTTGCCCGGGTTAAAAAATCTTGTAGCCCTTAGTTTAGTCGGCAGGAGGAGATTATTTTACTAAGTAGACACAAACTTATCAAAACCCTCGTGTTTGATCTTCAGTGGACAGTTAGACAGTTAAACATGGAAATGCTGTGAGCACCAAAGACACAAAACACAACAGAACCAACAATTATATATTTTTTAAAAAAGAAAAACAGAAAAACTTACCACAGTCCACCTGGTCTTCGGTGATTTTGTATCAGAGCTGCATCAGTAAGAGTCCAACTGAGGTTCAATTCACCAAAATTTGACTTGTGAGCTGTCGTGTTACAGAGCTCCGTCTGTGGGCTCAGAGAGCTGTGAGAAAAGCCTCCACCCCCAATTACACACACACACACACACACATATTTACTGGATGTCCGGTACATATTTAAAAACGATCGTGTGTAAACAGGAGAAACATCTGGAGACACACAGGACACGATAATGAACCATGGGGCATGATTTCACCATCGTGGAACTTATCCTTTGGAAACAGCCACACAGAGCTAACTTTTGTAGGAATGTGGATTTCCCTGAACCTGGACACACCAGAGGTGCTGCACTCGAGAGGAGTGTGGTTTGGAGGCCTCGCTCACTGCACACATGTCAGCGGTCTGGGATGACACTCAGTGTGGCGAACCCCACCACACACACACACACAAACATGCAAATGGAGCAAGAGTGTGTGTGTGTGCGACAGACACGCACACATTAAAAATGAATGTGTGAACTTACAAACTAGTATTGACTCACCTGTCTTGATAAGCTACCGGCGAGAGGAATCATTTTACTAAGCAGACACAAGCTTATCAAAAACATTGTGTTTAATCTTCAGTGGACAGTTGAACATGAACGTAGAGTTGTAAGAACAGCCTCCACCCTCTCACCCCTCTACACCTATGCCTTTTTCTGAGTTCCTCACTTAAAATGTGTGTTTGTGTTCAGTCCGGACTCTACAAAGTTTTCCTCTCGTCTCTGTTTATGAAGCAGATTCATGAGGATCCAGGTCTGATGGATTCTAAAGTAGTTCAGGGCCATTCTACTGCAGAAAAAAAGTAGTTCCTACATGAAACTGCTCACAACAAGGTCTGTGGATTATTTAGGCAACTGAGTCATGATTTCTGGAAAGAGACATTGTTGTTGAGTTTTTCAAATTTATTTTTGGTGCTTTGATCACGACAGGACTAGTGCCATCTTGTTCCATTACATCGGATTGTATTGTATTTTTGATTTTGGGGTGATCTGTTCCTTTAAGTACAAATAATGCAAACTGTATTTACTTGACTTTTGGTCATCAAAATATTCACTTTTACAGACCAGCAGAAAGAAAAGACCTCTAAAACATGCCAGGGTGCCGAGTGTAGAGTTGACCCAAGGTGACTCTGAGTGGTCAGAGATAGACAGGAGCCGTGCTGGGAAAAAAATCATGAACTAAAGATGTTTCAGCACTAACAAATGATCTGACAGCTTCCATGTATGGATGGTGAAGGTTGTGAAGGAAAGCAGTTTTGCTTTGGAGGATGATCCAAACAGGGTTCTGCACTTATACAGTAACACTTCACTTAATTTCTTTGAAGGGATTATTTTCAATCAAAATATCAACTTATGGCCAACTTTTATGTCTCTTTTCCTCTTGAACTTAAGCGTTTTCTGTGTTCAACTACTTGAATGCATGATGGTGTTCGCTTCATGTTTGTTTAATAAAATGCTGCTGAGGTGACAGTTTTTTTTTCTGTCATCGCTTTCTTTGAAACAAGTCGATAAGTGATCAGAAATTTGCACAAGTGCACACATTTGGAGCCAATGGGGTTGTGTTGATAAACCTTCATGAGGTGATTGGTGGCCTGCAGGCCGACAGTGTGGACAGATCTAAAAAGGCACCGCTGTTGCACCAGGACGGCAGTCAGTGAAGATGGGTAGCATGATACGTCTCGTCCTTTTGCTGTGGGCTGGTGAGTAGACAACTATTGTTTGCTTTACTTTAAATATTTGATATGCTTTATAATATGTCTTGTAAAAGTGGTCGTTTTATGTTGAGTGAACCCATCAGACATACTGTTATTAGCTGACATTGGATGAGAGATGAGGTACAGCCGGGACAGATCAGGAGACAATTAAAGAGCTGATACATAGAGACAGACAGCCGTTAACTCTCACATTCACACCTACAGAGTCAATTAACCTGCATGTCTTTGGGCTGTGGGACGAAACAGGAGCAGAGAGAACTCACACAGGCACGAAAAATAGTGCAAGTGCATAAACTCCCTCTTAGGACACACAACAGTGAGGAGCTAGTTTTATCTTATTTAGGAAAGACTTGTGCCAGGTGAGGAAAGGGGTAAGTGAGGTGGAATGCAGACATTTTTTTTTACTGGTATGAGACAATGTGGCATTTCATCATTCTCTCCCAGTCAGAGTAGTTTACAGCTCGTCCCAGGAGGGAGTCACTTCTCCTTTAACCACACTCTCCAGTCTTCAGCCCCACAGAGGAATTTTTTTTTCCTCATGGAGGTGGAACATATTCAAGTATTCTGGTCAAAAACTACTACTAGAATTTTTTTTAACTTTTTAACCCTTGATGCTGAATGCACTAGAATTGTTTAGTTTTAAGTCCTGAGATGTGTGTTTTGGTTGCATTTGTTTTATGTGTGAAATAAACTGTTGTGCTGAGCTTCATGTTTGTAAAGAGAACTGTGTGAAGAGTTCAAAAAAAAGGGAACTGAGTATAAAGAAATATATGTTAAAAATATAATACTGGGCTTCCACAGGAATGCTCACACAACTTTTGGCACGGTTAAAAATATAAATTGATCTGTAGTTAATAAAGATAACTAGAGAGTCAATAATTTGTTGTCTACAACAACAGCTGCTCTAACTCACCGTCACCTGGTGGTGGATTTTCTTTTTCAGGTGTCACAGTGAGCGCAGCGATGGATCTGCACAAGAGAATCATCGGAGGTCGAGAGTGTGATAATAATCAGCGTCATCACCATGTGAAATTGATCTTAGATGGAGGTTACTTCTGTGGCGGCACTCTGATCAGTGACCGTTGGATTCTGACTGCAAAACATTGCAAGAGCAAGTGAGGAAAGACAGTTTTACCTAAAACTAGTTCACAATCATACATTCAATCTGAACGTCCTGAAGCAACAATCAGAAATGATTTTATGTAAAACTGTAGAATTCCAAAATTGAAGTTAGCATTGCTTATGTTTATATTCAGGAATTACTGACTACTACTACACTATAATGTGGCGTATTTACAGTAATTCAGTGATGTTCATCTTTAACCTCTGCTTATTTGCAGCACCATGACTGCACATTTAGGTCTGCATCCACGAACAGGAAAAAAAATACCACCAATGAAAATCACAGCACCACCTGAGATCTTTAACAACAAGTATGACATCATGATGCTGAAGCTACCTAAAGCTGCTCAGATTCAACATGTAGAACTGCCAGACGACTGTGATAATCGTCCTAAAATGTAAGTGGTGATTTACTCCTTTAATAAGTGTGAAAGCTCTCAAACTCTTGAGGAATTAAAAATGAAAAAATTTGTGTGGCATCTCTTTTAAAGCTTGAAAATGTAACATTTCTAGATTAAATTGTCTAAAAACGCAAGACGTTATATATTTTGTTAAGTGTGTTCTTACGTTATCTCAGATGTTTCCAACAGTTATCAAGACCAGAGAAATTTACAATGTATTCAGTGTTTTCTTGCAAACTGTTAGCTGCTTTAACTGTTGGGGAAACACAGGATAAGTCAGAGAGTGAAGAAGGAAGTCGACGAACGTGTCTAAATGAAACATGAATAAAACTTTAATACATTACTTAATACATGAACCTGAGTCAAGTCAGACAGATTTTCATCTGCAATGATGGCTGTTCAACAAGGAACAACCACAAATCCCATGATGCAATGCTACTTTACAACATCATGGCCCCTCGCCACATGAATTATATATTGTGCATTTAGATGTAAAGTCACTAGTGATGAAAGTAGTTTCATTGCACTATTTTTGATTTTTCTTCAAAAAGCATTTAAAAAAACATTTCTTTTTATTCTGTTTGTTGTATTTCAGAGGTGATACGATTCAGATTGCTGGTTATGGACCCACAGCCACAGCTTCAGGTACTGTAAGCTAAAAACAATGTTTACCACAATTAGTGTTCTTATTTATTCCTATATATTTATGTAACATTTTTGGCATATACATTAAATACATTTTTAGTTTTCGTTAAAATGTTCAAACTCAAACTCAACTCAGCACATTTAAAGATGTTTTGAAAACCAGTCGATAAATGTAAAAAAAGCAGATACATAACCTAGTTTGAAGATGTTGTTTGATTCTTCAACATGTTTCATGTAAGTTGTGTTTCTATTGTTATTTAGTGTCTCAGACTCTTCAGTGTGCAAACACCAAGGTTGCCAAGTGTGACCTGTTGGAAAACCCTGACAAAGAGTTCTGTGGTGATAGAGACATAGCACATCCTATGGGAGTAAGTTGGTGTTATTTCTAACCTTACATCTTTTCTACAGTCATTGCAAGTTCTACCACTTTCATAAAGAGTAAATATGTATTTAATAAATGCCGCAAAAGTCTAACAAACAATATAAACATCTCTCTCACAGGGAGACTCTGGTGGAGGAGTGCTGTTTAAAAACAAGATCTATGGCGTCATTTCTGATGAGATTTCGTACCTGGACGTCTGTGAATTCTTAACCTGGATCAGCGATACCATGAACAAACCATAGAGATGTTTAATTTATGGTTTACTGGAAAATGTTCTGTCATTGAACAGGCATTTCACATTAATTAAAAAAAAATGTTGAGTTTCTATAAATTTGCAATTGATACATTTACAACTGATTGATTTAAATGTTCAAGTGTCATTTATAAAAACCCCTTCAGACAAACAATAAATTTGATTCAACAACTTGACTGTAGTTTGAAGTGTCTGAGTCACAAATGTTTACAGGTTTTTTGCAAAACTGTTGATGAAAAAAAAACACACATATCTACACAGGAATAAAAACACTGAATTTGTAAAAACATGTATCGTACATTCAGCAGTTACAGAACAACTTTATTATTCATTTGGAGTCATGTTTCAGCCCTCTAAGTCTAATCAAAGTCCAATATTCTCTTCAGTTTTAGCTCTGCTGTGTCACTACAAAGTCAAGCTATGCTTCTTCTCATTCCTTTTCGAATATGTCATTTATTTCTATTTTCTGTTTTATTATTATTTTGCTTCCTCAAATTCTCTTTTCTATATTATGTTGTGCAAAGAAATTGTTTAGTAGCAATTAGGAAGCCTTGTACTATTTCCATATTCAGAATAAATAAAATAAAAAAAATTAAAAAAAATTAAAAAAAGTCCTGAGATGAGAATTGGCTCTTTAGCTGCTGAATGTTCGAGCAAAGCTGCAGATTTGAGTGATAATTCTCTGTAGGTTCGTAACTACCAGCTACTCCCTGCACACTGTCACATTGTTCTCACATTGTCATTCGATACATTATTATTTATATGTAACATTGATTATGGTTGCTTTATATTGCCAATGAATAAAATAAGTAGGGGAGACCTGGGCTGTTGGTAACACTTTTTGTTCGAACATCAGTAGCTCAGTGGTTGTTGATGCTAGATCTCTCAAACTTTGATACCCACATTTGTCTATTACAAATTAGACTCATTTGGACGTTTACAACACAGAAACAGATCATATGAGCTAATGTCAAATATAAATAGTTACATTGTTACAACCTACCCCACTACATAGGTGAAGATGTAACAATGAGAGGCAATTTGTTGATTTAAGATCCACACTATCCAATTTATGAAAGAACTTTGGTGAAAAATTATTAGTTTTTAATAAAGTGAACAATTTAAAGTGACAAAAACACTTTATGTGTGTGTGTGTGTGTGTGTGGACTGTATTCCTGAAAGTTCATGTGTCACATAAGTGTTCAGTCACTTTTTACCTGGAGTTTGCACATTGTTCCATTCACACAAATCAGAAATTCTCTTCATGTTATAGGAACATAAGTAACTATTTAACATGTGGGCTTGAACGTAGCATTTATTCAGGTTATACAAGTCAGCTGTGAACACAGTAAACACTCAGCAAAAAACAAACAAACAAACAAACAAACAAAAAAACAATCTTGATTTAAAAACACACAATTTTATACTTGAGTATCACAAAATCCACAATGTTGCTCACAGAGAGAATGTCTGTGTACAATACTGATGACAAAAAAAAGGTTGCAGTCTTATCCATCACCGTCTGTGGTTTTCTTTTATTACATCCAAATGGTCGCTTACACAGAGGAACAGTAGTCATTGCTGCCCTCTGGTGGTCAGACGTATTAAGCAGGCTATACTCAGGCACATTACTGAAATTCAGTAAGTAATGATACCACTTAATCAATTGATTAATTATTTTTATTAATGCACACATACCTTTATCATTTTAGTGAGGCTTCATTATTTTAGGGACAAATGTTGAATTTTTATCTATCATTGTACCCATTATCACTGTTTGGAGTTATTAATGTTCAACATATGATGGAAGAAATGAGCAGAAATATTGTTTACTTCATGTAAATGATAACAGGTTAATAGATGCTTCTCCCAGGAGTATAAAATATAATGAAGAGGGAAATTCTAGAGACACATTTAAATAATGTATTATTCCACATTGTATCCATTATTGTAGTCGCCAAAATCTGCTGTAGATTCAGTTGAATTAAATCTTATATTTAATCGATCAAAACTGAACTAAAACTGCAACAATTCATATGACTAAAATATGACAAAAATCTAAATAACATTGTAGTCAAAAGGCTTTGACCTAAAAAATAATATTTTTACTAATTTTGTGGATTGAAATTGTAGTAATATGTACAGTCGTGACATTTTAAATGTGAAACTAACAGTCCAATTTCAGTAACAACACAAAACAGTAACAAAGTTAATGGTCAGGACTCATCTTCATCTCAGTTTATTTTTACTGACACAGCCTGATAAAACAGTTCATTTTATTCAATTATGACCATTTACAGTAGAGGTGTCAAACATATGGCCCGTGGGTTAGAAGCTACCTGCTGGGTCACCTTTGCAAAGTGTCATTAATTCCAACATTTCAATAAAATGCACTGCTATTCCTGTTTTGTCCACTAGGGGTCACACTGTCCTAATAACAGCAGCTCCTATACTGGATACATTATTAGGGGCCGGGCAGCCTAAGCTGCCAGGACACTATTGTAATCCTGCATGTTCTTCTTTCTTTCTTCTTCTTCTGAGGAAATCCTACTTCCCATGCGCGAAAAATGACCAAACTTTGCACAAAGGTCCAGTCCCATGTCAGATTGCCTCAGCTGCAAAAACAGGCCAATAGTCCTGATGGTGGCGCTACAGCAAGCCTCTAAAGTTCAAAATTTTGATAATTCACAAAAAATCAACCATATGTGCTACAGATTTGCAACTTTCACCAAAATGTAGCCCCAATACTGAAGAAACTTTTGTACATTTAAACCTATTGCAAATTATGAAGTCCATCACTCTGTTCTTTTCAAAAACTGTAAAACTTATTAAACCTATCTCCTCCCACAATTTTTGCTTAATTGGCACCAAACTTGCTACAGAGCATCTTCAGACTGTCCTACACAAACGATCCACACAGATTTTTGATTTATGGAAAATTGAGCCTACAGTGCATCAAAATGTTTGACTGTAAATGGTATTATAAACATATACTTGCAAATTCTTGCTAAATACATTTTCAATGTTCATATAAAAAAAATGACAAAATTTTGGAGTCATGGTAGATGATGTTTGGAAAATATCAGAATTTTATCTCAAAAACTGAATTTTTTACAGCATTTTGAATTTCGCTCTCATGCGAACAATTGGAGTCAATGCAAAAATGGCATTTTTAAACATCAGTTTTTCACTTATGCAGCCAATAAATCATTGTTTAAAACAAATTACCAACATCTCCATGCTGTATATAATGCAATTTGTGTATTTTGGGATTTTTGTCTCAATAACTGAATTTTTGACAGCCGTTTGAAATCTGCCTTTACATGCTAACAGCTGCTGTCTTGCACACAGGTGACTGACTTAGTCAATTTGTGAAGCTACAAGTGGTGTTTCCATTTGCCAATTAGCTCAGTGAGATAGAGGATGGTTCTTGGTGTTGAAGGTTGTGAGTTCAAGCCTCAGCTTGTACAACATTTCCATATGAGAAATCTACCCAAACTTTTCACAAAGGTCCAGTCCCATGCCAGATGTCCTCAACTGGAAACACAAGACAATAGTCCTGATGGTGGCGCTACAGCAAGCCTCTAAATTTCAAAACTTTGAAAATTCACAACAAATCAACCATATGTGCTACAGATTTGGAACTTTCACTTTGAAATTTGCTTTTCCATGGCATGGATGGCTACTGTCTGGCACCCTGATGCTTGGCTTAGTCAATTTGTGAAGCCACACATGAACTGTCACTTGCCAATTAGCTCAGTGAGATAAAAGATGGACTTCAGTGTCAGAAGTCGTGAGTTTGAGCCTCAGCTAAGGCAAGACGGACTTTCTAATGTGAAAGGCCTATGCTCAGGCATCATACTATGTGGATTAGAGACTACGAAGGTTAAAATACACTTTACACAAACAACACTTTTCCCTGTTATCCCTTGCCTAAAATTGCCCGGCCCTGACCATTGCTGCGCAGCAGCTATAATTATTATTATAGATCCCATGTGCTCACATAGGCTACAGGCTACATCACAGAACACTGTCAATCGTGGGAAACTGTTCATGCAACATGAAAAAAAAGAAAAGTGCAGTGTCGGGTTTTCCAAGAAAAATGCACCAGTTCCTATTTCTTCACACAGGTAGGTGTGATGTCAGTGTGCTTGGTGTGTTCACAGAACCTTTCAATAATATTCTGCGCCACTATCAGACTCATCATGGTGAATATGTCTCATGCACTAAAATGAGTGATTTACAGTATTGTTGAAACATGATTTCTGTTGATTTTTATTGTTTTTGTTGGACAAATACTGCTCATATAATTGCTGCTGACTGCTGCTGTATAAGGCAAAGTACCTGCAGATCATTTGCTCTGCTGAGAAGGTGATTGGCTGCAATCTACTTTCCTCAGGTGTGCATTGTGGTTGACCCCTCCCACCTTGGACACAAACTCTTAGAGACACGCCACCCAGCAGGAGGCAGCAGTCCATCAGCACCAAAACCTCAGACCACAGGAACAGTTTCTTCCTGACTGCAGTTGTCCTCATCAGCTGAACTTTTACACTTTACTTGGACAATATTTTGCACATTCCTGCACAAACTGCAGCCCACAGCTCCTTCATTTAAAGAGCCATGTTGTACATATTTTCTTCTGTTGTTCACATGTCTTGTGAATTTTCTGTTTTTCTGTTTACGCTTCTTGACTTTCATCTTTATTTATGTTTATGTTCTTGTGTTATGTTTATTGTTATGCACTAACATATCACAGCAAATTCCTTGTGTGTGAAAACCTACTTGGAATAAACCCCAAATCTTATATTATTTACTATACTTTCATAAACATATACAAATAGAGATATATATTTTTAGTGAAAATTATTTTACTGACACGTTTTTATAGATAATACAGTCACATTGTAGAAAAAGAAATGTAGAGAGATAATCCATATTCCATGATCCCTGTTGCTTCCATATCGTTGCTTGCAGCAGTATAACCACTGCATGCAATGACTGCAATGAAAGTTCTACTTTTCTGTCAGATGACCACAAATTATAAAATGTCAGTGAACACAAAGATCCTGTGTGTAAATTCCACTAAAATTGTGAGATTTAAACTGACATTTGAATACATTTACTGCACAGACAAGAGGAGCTGTAAGTGTGTCCAAGTTTTATTCAAATATGATGTAAATCATGAGGCCAATAAAAACTCAGGGAACCTGAGCTCCTCTTAAAAAGCCAGTAGCAAGATGAAATATTTTACTAGGTAACTGACATAAACTTATCAAAAACCTCATGTTTTGTTTTACACAGTGTCGTCTGTGGGCACAGAGAGCTGTGAGAACAGCTTCTACGCTCAAACCCCCTCTCTACACACACACACACACACACACACACACACACACAAAACACACACACACACACACATACACACACACACACTCACCAGTGATCTCATCAAAGGTTTTGTCAGCTGGTTAGATCTGTGCAAGGTGGGTGCAAGAAGGAGGTATTTATTGTGTATGGTTAATTTTTATCTTAGTTTTATTTCCTTATCACAGTGGAATCAGGGGCATTTCCAGAGAGGGGCATGGGGGGGAACTGTCCACCCCCGAAATCTGATCAGCCTCGCCTGTCCAGCGAGAGGCAGGACCATAGTTTGAACCAACTGTTTGAGTATTTTTAAATGTGCGTTGTGTGGTGTAGGTGCAGTGGAAGTACAATTTCTTTTTGAGGGCTTAAAGAATAAGGTAGCTTTATATTGTATTTGTTGTATTGTGATTGGCATTGACATTAACAGCAATAAGATGATGAGCTGAACCACAAGATACAGTTTACATGTCTTTACTGTTCAAGTGCAAGTTCAGTCACACAGGTTTCATCATGCTGCTATGCTGCTCATCACTTAACCTATTGAACAGGTGTACTGATCTGTCTGTTAAAAATATGTAAATAATGTATTCTTTCTGTTAGATGACTACCAATTATAAAATGTCAGCGAACACAGAGATCCTTGTGTGTAATTACACTGAGATAGTGAGATTTAAATTGACATTTGAGTACTTTCACTGCAGCTAAGCTAAGTTAAGTTAAAATATGTTCCATCATGAGGCCAGTAAAAACTCAGGCTATGTGAACTCATGATTTACTGACCTGCCGTCCTCTGTTTTGATAAGCCAACCGCATAAAGAAATATTTTACTATACTCATCAAAAACTGTGTTTAATCTAATCAAGTGACCGTTCAGTTATGAAAATAGTCTGAGCGCTGAAGACAGAAAACACAAGAGACTCTCAGAAGTTTAAGCAGTTCAATCTTCTTTGACACTGTGAGTGATAAGAACGAATTCAGCACACACGTTTACACATTTTCAACTCACACAGATGAGTTGTTGCATCAGTGTGAGCCACCCTACATGATGTGAAAGTATCCGTGTGCCAGTGCCCTCTCTCCCTCGACCCTCAGACGACCTGGGTCCGGTAAGGGCCATGTCATTTTTAATTGGTCATAAGAAAGAAAAGATCTACAAAATGTGCACGGGCATCAAATGCAGAGTTCACCTTAGATCACCAGATTAATACATCAGCACAACAAGCAAACTGTTGCAGTGCAGCATTTCTGCCAGCTTCTATGTGCACATGATGAGGGCTGTGAGAGATAACAGTTTGGCTTTGGTGGACAATCCTAAGATCCTGGTGATGTTTCTGGAACAAAGCTGAAGACGTGTTGCAAAAGGGCATGAACAATCAAGCAAAGAATTTCAGTAGAGTTTAGCAATACACTACAAGTACACAGCAACACTTCTCTGAATTGTTTAAATGGGATTCATTTCAATCCAAATATCAACTTAAGGCCAACTTTTACTTATCTTTAACTCATGAACTTAGGAAATGTGTCCATCTACTTGAGTACACAATGTTCACTCTGTGTTTGTCTAATCTGTCTCCTTAATAAAATATAAAATACAGCCGAGGTGACCGTTTTTTTATGTCCTCTTTTTACCTATCGTCACTTTCTGTGAGACAAGAACAGGAACACTTGATAAGTGGTCAGAAATTTGCACAAGTGCACACCTTTTCAGCCAACGGGGTTGTGTTGATAAACCTTCATGAGGCGATTGGTGACCTGCAGGCCGACAGGACAGTGTGAACAGATCTAAAAAGGCACCACAGTTGCACCAGGAGAGCAGTCACTGAAAGAGATGGGTGGCATGACACGTTTCCTCCTTTTGCTGTGGGCTGGTGAGTAGACATGTGTGCGACTTACTTCAAACATTTGATATGCTTTATAATATGTCTTGTAAAAGTGGTCATTTTATGTTGAGTGAATCCATCAGACATACTGTTATTAGCTGACAGTGGGTGAGAGATGCGGTACGGCCTGGACAGGTCAGGAGACAATTAAAGAGCTGATACATAGAGACAGAGGGACGTTAACTCTCACATTCACACCTACGGGAAATTTAGAGTCAATTAACCTGCATGTCTTTGGGCTGTTGGATGAAACAGGAGCAGAAAGAACCCACACAGACAAGAAAAATAGTACAAGTGCTTAAACTCCCACGAAGGACATACAACACTGAGGGGCTATTTTTATTTTATTTAAGAAAGACTTGTGCCAGGTGGGGAAAGGAGCGAGTGAGGTGGAATACAGAATTTTTCTCCTCCAGTCAGAGTAGTTTACAGCTCGTCCCAGGAGGGAGTCGCTTCTCCTTTAACCACACTCTCCAGTCTTCAGCCCCACAGAGGATTTTTTTTTTTCCTCATGGAGGTGGAACATTTAAGACCAACAGCCACATGATCACATGTCTTTCTGGGACACAATGAGGTTGTCTGGACAGATCAGCAGATGGTTGCCAGGGATGGATGCAGGTCATGAAAAAACATTCTATAAGAGAGGACACAAAGACTGATATCAATGAGAAGTTGTGACAACAAGCAGATGACAGGGTTGATCAGCACTGGTAGTTATCCTGTACAAGCAGTGGTGGAAAGACTACTGAACATTTGAACTCAATATTCTTTTATTAGTCCAACAATGAGGACATTCTCAAAGAAGTGGAGGTGACTCTGTCATGAAACTCCAACAACTAGAGTTGACTGGGGAGAGTAACTAGTAAGTAATTAGTACTGTTACATTACTGACATCTTACTCAGTTACAAGTACTGGTATTAGAAAACTACTTTAGTAGTAAGTATTCTGGTCAAAAACTACTCAGAATATTTTTTGTTTTTAACCCTTGATGTTTAATGCACCAGATGTTTTTAGTTTTAAGTCCTGAGATGAAATAAACTGTTGTGCTGAGCTTCATGTTTGTAAAGAGAACTGTGTGAAGAGTTTTAAAAAAGGGAACTCAGTATAAAGAAATATATGTTAAAAATATAATACTGGGCTTCCACAGGAATGCTCACACAACTTTCAGCACAGTTCAAAATATAAATTGATATAGTTATCAATAGAAATAACTAGAGAGTAAATAATTTGTTCTCTACAACAACAGCTGCTCTAACTCACCGTCACCTGGTGGTGGTTTTCTTTTTTTTCTTTTTCAGCTGCCACAGTGAGCACAGCGATGGATCTATACAAGAGAATCGCAGTCACAGTGTGTGATAATAATCAGCGTCATTTTCATGTGAAACTGAAATTACCTAAAGGGGAAAAGGACATCTGTGGTGGCTCTCTCATCAGTGATCGTTGGGTTCTGACTGCAAAACATTGCAAGGACAAGTGAGGAAGTGACAGTTTTACTTAAAAACTAACAATATAGTTCTCACTCATAAATTCAATCTGAAAGTCCTGAAGCGGTTTTATGTAAAATTGTAGAATTCCAAAAATGAAGTTAGCATTGCTCATGTTCATGTTCAGGAATTACTGACATACTACACTATAATGTGGCGTATTTACAGTAATTCAGTGATGTTCATCTTTAACCTCTGCTTATTTGCAGGCCCATGACTGCACATTTAGGTCTGCATCCACATCCAGGACAAAACATACCACCAATGCAAATCACAGCAGATCCTGTGATCTCCCCTGAAGGGCATGACATCATGCTGGTGAAGCTACCTGAAGCTGTTAAATCTAAAGATATTAAACCTGTAGACCTGCCAACGACTAAGGACTGTGATAATCGTCCTAAAATGTAAGAGGTGACTTACTCCTTTCATTAGTGCAAAGGCTCTCAAACTCTTGAGGAATTAAAAATGAAAAAATTGTGTGTGGCATCTCTTTTAAAGCTGCAATGTAACATTTCTAGATTAAAATGTCTAAAAACGCGAGATGTTATATATTTTAAGTGCGTTCTGACATTTTCATAGATGTTTCCAACAATGATCAAACTCAGAGAAATCTATAATTTATTCAAAGTAACAAAGTGTTTCCTTGCAAGCTGCTTTAAACACAAGATAAGTCAGAGTGAAGAAGGAGGAGGACGAATGTGTCCAAATGAAACATGAATAAAACTTAAATACATTACCTAATACATGAACATGACTTCTGCCTGAGTCATGTCAGACAGATTTTCATCTGCAATGGTGTTTGTTTTCACAAGGAACAACAACAACTCCCATGATGCAATGCGACTTTACAACATCATCTAACTATGTTTTACAGTATTGTTTTAATGATTTAAAAATTATATAATGTGCATTTAAATGTAAAGTCTTTAGTGGCGAAAGTATCTTCTTTGCAACTTTTCAAATTTTCTCTAAAAAACGTTTAAAAACATTTCTTTTTATTGTTTTTTGTTTTTCAGAGGTGCTAAAGTTCAGATTGCTGGTTATGGACCCACAGTTGATAATGGTCCATGTGAGCTGAATCTTCTTTTTGTAATAATAATGTTTATCACAGTCTATGTTCTTGCTTCTTTTCAAACTCAACTCAGCGTATTTCAAGATGTTTTGAAAACCAGTCGATAAATATAAAACAAAAGCAGATACATAACTTAGTTTGAAGATGCTGTTTGATTCTTAAACATGTTTCAAAGTTGCTCGGATGTATTTCTTAAAAGTATGAAAAAGTATGAATAATCTGATTGCATTTTATGTGAAGTTAAGTTATGTAAGTTGTGTTTCTATTTTTATTTAGTGTCTGATAATCTCCGATGTGCAAACACTGAGGTTGTAGACTGTGTTCCCCCTGGCGCTGAGATTGGAAATCCTGGACACCACTTCTGTGGTGATACTCAAACATTGACGGCATTGCCAGTAAGTTGCTGTTGCCTCTAACCTTATATCTTTTCTACAGTCATTACAACTTTTACCACTTTAATAAGAGTAAATATGTATTTCAATAAATGCTGCAAAAGTCTAACAAACAATATAACATCTCTCTCACAGGGAGACTCTGGTGGAGGAGTGGTGTTTAATAACATAGATATATAGAAACCCTTCAGACACATATTTGATTCTACAATTGACTTATGTTTGAAGTGTCTGAGTCACAAATGTTTAAGATTTGCAAAATGTTGTTAAATATTCTTCTACACAGGAAAAAACTGAGTTTGTAAAAACATGTATGTACATTCACATTACAGAACAACTTTAGTTTCATTTGGATCATGTTTTGACGTATTGAATAATAATAGAAACCCCTTCAGACAAACAATAAATTTGATTCTACAACTTGACTGTAGTTTGAAGTGTCTGAGTCACAAATGTTTACAGGATTTTTGCTAAAATGTTGCTTAAAATAATACATACATATCTACACAGGAATAAAAAACTGAGTTTGTAAAAACATGTATCGTACATTCAGCAGTTACAGAACAACTTTATTATTCATTTGGAGTCATGTTTCTGACCACCTGATAAATCTAAGTCCAATATTCTCTTCAGTTTTAGCTCTGCTGTGTCACCACAAAGTCCTGAGGTGAGAATTGACTCTTTAGCTGCTGAATGTTCGAGCAAAGCTGCAGATTTGAGTGATAATTCTCTGTAGGTTCATAACTACCAGCTACTTCCTGCACACTGTTACATTGTTCTCATGTCGTCATTCGATACATTATTATTTATATGTAACATTGATTATTGCTGCTTTATATAACTAGTGAATCAAATTCAAGGGGAGACCTGGGCTTTTGGTAACACTTTTTATTTGAGCATCAGTAGCTCAGTGGTTGTTAATGCAAGATCTCTCAAACTTTGATGACCACATTTGTCTATTACAAATAAGACTCATTTGGACATTTACAACACAAAAACAGATCATGTGAGCTAATGTCACATATAAAGAGTTACATTGTTACAAACTCAGGTGAAGACGTAACAATGAGGTAATTTGCTGATTTAAAATCAACACTATCCAATTTATGAAAGAACATTAGTTTATAATTAACAGTTTTGAATAAAGTGAACAATTTAAAGTGATACTCCACTTTACATGATAACCCACTCAGTATGTACTCACCACTATGCCGATGTGATGATGGGTGAAGGTCTTCAGTTCACAAAACAATCCTGGAGTTTTAGGAGAAACAGGGTAGCAGCCTCATCCAGTACAATGGCAGTGAATGGTGGCCACTGATAAAACATTAAAAAAAGCACACAAAACAAACACAAAGACGCCATTTACACCATGTTTTTAGCAGAAATGTAAACTGTAGCATGTAGCCGGGAGAATGTAAACATGGTGTCGATCTCGCGAGACTTCCACACATATGTCCATTAAGATATATATGAAGTCTCGCGAGATCGACGCCATGTTTACATCTACCGGCTACATGCTACAGCTGACATTTCTGCTAAAAACATGGCATAAATGGTGTCTTTTGCAGTTAATTTTTAATGTCACGGCTGATTTAGCATGTGGGCTTGAGCGTAGCATTTATTCAGGTTATGTAAGTCAGCTGTTGTAACTACAATACACTGAATTCTAGGCAAAAAAATAACCTTGACTTTTAAAAAAAACATAATTATCACCTGAAAACCATAAAATTCACAGTGTTGTAAGATGCACATAGCTGCTCACAGAGAAAATGGCTGTGTACAGTATTGATGACATCACAGCAGGATGTTTTCTGATTGGCCAAACTGACAGTGTTACAAAAAACAGTTTTACAGAGTTTCTTGGTCTCCCATACTGTTTTATAAGTGGGAGAGGGACAGAAAGGGTTTGATGAGAGCCAACGAGCTGCAGCATTTATAATCTGTAGCTCAGAAAAGATAACGGTGTCATGCATGAACATGTGCTTTTATATGCATGCACACTTTCCTGCAGCAGCCTCAGTGGACATCAGTCTGTCTGTCCAAACAATATATGGACATGATGTTATCCTCCGAGGTGGCCAGGTGTGTAAAAAGTATTCAGATCCTTTACTTGAGTAAAAGTACTAATATCAGACTGTAAAAATACTTCACTACAAGTAAAAGTCCTACATTCACAAATCCTTACTTAAATTAAAGTAAGTAAATATTATCAGATAAATATACTTTAGGGAAAAGCGGTCATGTTGCAGTAAAATCTTCCCTGTCAGTGTTATGTCTAATGTTTTTGGATTAATATTATTGCATTAATATAACTGCAGATGTTTAAGGTTGAGCTAATTTGTCCTGCATTGTCCTGTAACTACTTTACAGGACAATGGTGGCTAGTTTCATCTACAGCAATGACTGCATGACTGTCCTGTGAGAACCATGTATCTCTAAAAAGTCAGAAAACAGCCTTTTTATCAGCTTTGTGGATTAAAAGTTCAGTATTTGCCTCTGGGATGTCGTGTAGAGACATAATGTTGGATAAAATGTAACGAAAGTACAAAATAACTACAGAAGTTGATGAAAATAAATGTACTTATTTTGCATCAGTAACAGGGGTCAATTTATATGCGTTAATGTGTGTTATCCAATACCTTTTGTCCACTTAAAGGTGCTGATGCAAAAAAAATATATTTTGCTGCACGTGGAAGAAAAAAAATGGTTTAAATATATATCCAGCACCGTCTGTGCTTTTCTTTTATTACATCCAACTGGTCGCTTACACAGAGGAACAGTAGTCATTGCTGCCCTCTGGTGGTCAGATGTATTGAATAGGTTTTACTCAGGCATGTTACTGAAATTGAGTAAGTAATGATAATTACTAGTTACCTCTCTCATAATTTATCGCATGACTTTACTAATTGTTGGACATAAAAGTAATCAGTTACTCAGGCCAGTAACGTTTGTGTTACTTTTACACACACACACACACACACACACACACACACACACACACACACCACACACACACACACACACACATATGTTGTGTTTCCATCACTTCTGGGGACATTACATTAACTTACATTCATTTCCTGGAGACTTATCCTGACCCTACCCATCACAAGTCCCTGCCTAAACCTAACCCTAACCCTGACTTATCCTAAACCTAACCTTACCCTAACCCTGACTCAAGTCTTCACCCTAAAATTTAATGATTTACCTCATGGGTACTTGCAATTTGTCCCATAAAGTAGGCGAGACCCCACAATGTGAGTGTGTAAACAGATTTGTGTCCCCACAACAATAAGTAATACACGTCCACATACACACACCACACACACACACACACATCACACACACACACACAAATGCAATTCTGATGTTGATTATGTTTGTACGAAAAGCCATGCACAGACAAGACTGGTGAACTAGTAATGCATTTGCTACCGAACTGTGGACACAGGGGACAAACCTGGACTGACGCCAGAGTGAGAAATGCCAACATTATTAAATTATTTAATGCTCGCTGTCTTATAAAACATCTATATCCACAGTCCTCTAAAGTCTGCTGATATGTGCTCCAGATCAATACTTACATGAACACAACCTGTCGGTGCTCCATGCTGAATGATATCCAGGTAGAAATTGGGCCATTTGTTGTCTTTTTATCTGCTGACTGTATAATCAATAATTGAATGATATGTTCACCATAAGACTTTTATTAAGAATTTTCTGAGTTTTGCCTTTGTGAACACAAACTGGACCAGGTGCTAAATTTAAAGAAAGTCTCATCCTCACTTTGGTTCAATACAGGAACTGGAACTTTAGGTGTGAACCCCATTAAGTTATTTTTCAATGTCCTGCTCCATATCAAATAAATAGTCTTTAAGTAAAATAACATAAAATAAAGAGGTGGATATACAGGTGGTTAGACAAAAATACCATAAAGCTGTCATGTAAAGTTGCAGCCTGAAAAGGAGGAAAAGAACAAATGTAAAGGTTGTGACAGATGAAAGACTTCTAAAAGTGTTCAGACAGAAAGAGAAGCAAATCTTAACCTCGTAGTATTTTCCTGAATTTGGCAGCTGGGCCATTTAGGCAATCTGCGTTTATTCACCCTGGACAGCCACAGACACACTGTGTGTGTGTGTGTGTGTGTGGTGTGTGTGTGTGTTCTTGTGTAACATTTATGCTCCCTTTTCCTTTCTCTCTCTCCTTCTTTCCTCTTTTCTCTTCTCTCATCCCCCTCCTCCTCACCTCATCTCCTTTCTTCCTCTTTCTTAAGTCACCTCCTCTCTCGAGTCGATTCTCTCTCCCCCTGTTTTGTCTCTTCTTTTCTCACATCCCCTCTCCTCTTTTCCACTCTTCTCTCCTCTCCTGTAGTTTTTTCACTCTCATCTTTATCTCTCCATTCAGTCCCCTGGTCTTCCATTCCAGTGGTTCCCATCCTTTCTGGCTTCTCACTCCTCAAAACATGTCATTGTGTTCGTACAAGCAGTAGTAGATGAAGTACCTGATCCTTTATTTAAATATAAATAGGATTACCAGGGTGTACAAACACTCTGTTACAAGTCCTGCATTCAAAACTTTACTTGAGTGAAAATCAAATGTATTTAAATATTGAAATATATTTAAAGTACCAGAAGTAAAAGTACACATTATGCAGAATGGCCCATTTCAGAATAATATGTATTATATTATTGAATTATAACTATTGATGCATTCATATGGAAGCATCACTAATGTTGCTGCTGATAAAGGAGGAGCTAATTTTAATTACTTTATGCACTGTCGAGTGGGATAATCCATAAAATACACCATTATTTGTTTGGAGATTTTTATTTATTTATTTTTTTTAAGCTATGTTTTTGGCCTTTTTGCCTTTATTATATAGGACAGCTGAAGATTAGACAGGAAATGGGGTGAAGAGAGGGGGGATGACATGCAGCAAAGGGCCAAAGACAGGAATTGAACCAGCAGCCGCTGGAGAGGACTGATAGCCTCCATACATGGGGCACATGCTCTACCAACTGAGCTAAAGGGCCACCCCTGGAGAATATTTTTTCTCTTGCAATAACCTGACTGTGCAAAGCAGCTATAACCAAAGCTGTCAAAAGAACTTTAGTGGAGTAGAAGTACAAAGTGACATTGAATAGAAATATTCCAGTAAAATAAAAATGACCACAAAATGGCTCTTAATAAGCACAGTACTTGAGTAAATGTACTTCCCTACATGCTAACACTTTTTTTCATTAAGATGATGCTGAAGATGTGGACATTATGAGAGTGAACTATACATAAGTTTGACTTGGAACTGGATATGATGAACTGGAGGTGAATGTGGTGGAGGACGGCCACAACACTTGTCTAAAATGTCAGCTGACAGCAGCACAGAGGAGAGAACAGACATAAAGTTTGACAGCAGCAATATGATTGGCTGATGGAGATCACGGCAAAATCTCACTGGCTGAACAGAAAAAAGGGAACACCCATGAGCAGCAGATCAAGCAGGAGGAGTGAGAGAGAGATAGAAGACTGTGAATGAATAAAGCATAAAGTTGGTCTCTCTGATTGAACTTGAACACTGAGCTTCATATCTTTGTTTTCTAAAACCTTAAATCATCTTGTGGCCCCTCAGGTTCATCTTGAGAACCACAGGTTAGAAACCATTGTGTCATTCTCCCACCTTTCAGCTCCTCTCTCCTCTTTTCTCCTCTCCTCTTACTGATCATTTCTCATACTCCGTATGGTTGACTGGAGCTCTTTGTGTTTTGATACAGCATTGTAGGCATGAATGTGACAATATTGTCCAGTGTGTTTCTGTTAGATGACCACCAATCATAAAATGTCAGTGAACTCAAAGATCCTTGTGTGTGAGAGGGTGAAATTTAAACTGACATTTAGATACATTCACTACATGGACAAGAGTCGCCATAGTGTGTTGAAGTTTCATTCAAATAAGATCATGAGTACTATCATGTGAATGTGTGAATTTACGGACTATTATTGCCTCACCTGAGCTGCCCCTGTTTGATAAGACGACGGCAAGAGGAAATGTTTTACTAACATAAACTTATCAAACACCTTATGCTTAACCTTCAGTGGACAATTAGCCAGTTAAACATGAAAATATTCCAAAGACAGAAAATACAACAGAGTCAGGCTTATGAATTTTGGCGTCACAGAGCTCTGTGTGTAACATTTCATTCCTTTGCAGCTCTGACAGTGTCTCACTGATGTTTATTACAGTATCATTCCATCCACCCGTGTCAAAACACCAAATCACTTTTGATCAGTTTAATTTTCATTGTATATAGGATTAAGATTTAAAAAAAGAATTCGCGTCGGACGGTTCACGCCTCCGTGTCGTCCATTCATTTCTGATAATGGACACCTCGTCGGGCATTATCCCTTACATATTTCAACCCCGGCTCTACACCTTTCCACTGTCAGATCATTACAGAGACTTTGTTTGCCACATTTCAAGCCTTGTGCCACTTTTGCTAATTAAAGTTCTGTGACGAACGCTGCTTTACATTTCCCTCCCAGTTCTGACTCCATCCACTTTATGCACCTCAAGTTTGGCAAGTTTGCTCTTCTGTTCCACCTGGCTCTACCAGATCCCAGTTCACTCATTTTCTGTGGATATTCCTCTGGACCTGCTCCCACAGACTCTGACCCTGCCCTGCTCAAGTCTCAATCCCACTACCAGCTCCATTGCTCCCTCTAAGCCACTTTCATGAATTAAAAAGTGGACTAGAAGTGTATAACTAGTACAATAGCAGTATATAGAAGAGTGTACTTGTGGTATACTTTAAGTATACTTCAATAAACTAAAATGTGGACTAGAAGTATATACCTAGTACACTAGTAGTATATACCTGAGTGTACTTGTTGTATACTTGAAAGTGTACTTTTGTAAACTTAAAAATGTTCCAATTTAGTCTGAAGAAGTATTAAATTAGTATACTTTCTAGTACACTACAAGTACATGGTCCATAGTATACTTACTATACTTTTTCTCAAGCATACTTAATAAAATGAACTTCAAGTATACTACTTTTTGCTAAGGGTTCGGCTAAAAACATGGTGTAAATGGAGTCTCTTGTGGTTAAATTTTAATGTTGTGGCTCGCGGACACTTGGATTACACCACACAAGCAGGATGGAGACATTTTGTGTGTTTTGTGTTCTTTTTTTAACATTTTATCCGTGGTCGCCATTCACTGACATTAGCTGCAACCCTGTTTTCTGCTGAAACTCCAGGATTGTTTTGTGAACTGAAGATCTTCACCCATCCTCACATCGGCATAGGGGTGAGTACATACTGAGTGGACTAATTATTCAGCAGTGGAATATCGCTTTAAATACCCTGTGTGTACCCTGTTTAGTCTTAGATTGTCTGTAATTTCTAAATCCACATTTTTATGAAAAGTTGACACTAAAACAGTCTGAAGAAAAACTCATGCTACTCTTCCTCTTTGTTTACCTCACAGCGGCAGTAGCAGAAGAAGCTAACATGACCTGTCCTTCCTTCTGTATGTCTTCATCTCCGTCCTCAATCTGCAAGTCAAAATGAACGGGCAGGTTTAGTTTCACCATCTTAACAGTTTTCTGGGTGTTTTTTTGAAACAATTGCTTAAGCATGATTTTGTTCGTTCAAAGGTCAAAACACAAACCACACACACAAGGGAAGATTACAAATGTTACAAAACTGTGCAGTGTCTGAAATCAGGAATAATATACAAAATGCACAAAATAATGGACATTATTGTTTGTGTCAATAAAATATCAACCTTTTCATTAATCGGTGTGCCTTCAGGGTTCTCCAAGTTACTTTTTCAAGACTTCTTAAGGCCTTTTAAGACTTTTTAAGGCCTTTTAAGGGGCCTTTTAGGGGGCGGCACTGTGAGGCACTGCTGCCTCACAGCAAGAGGGTCCTGAGTTCAAATCCCCCATCCGGCTGGGGCATTGGGGAGTTTGTGTTTGCATGTTCTCCTCGTGTTTGCTCTGGGTACTCCAAAATAAATATTTAAAAAAAGAATAAATTCAGAATAGGATCAGAATTTAATATTTTAAATATGATTAAATGTCGAGGGCATCAACAGCAATGTTTACAACAGAAAAGTCACTATATAAACTCAATCGGCCCTATCTTACACAGATGGATTTGTTATCCTACACCAGTGGAGTTATAACTTTTGCCACGTCTGCAAGACAGCAACTGAACTCTGAATATGCGGAAGGTCTGAAAATGAGGCAAAACCAAGACGTGTCCAGGCCCATTTGATATCTTGTGCTCGGTGCACTACTGTAAAAACCACTTGTGCCTTAGACCAATTAAAACCTGTTTGAAGCACAAAGTCTGTGGTGCAATTGGTCTGTCTGGACGAGACAGCACCTGGCGTGTTTGGCCAGAGCAGGCACACACACACACACACACACACACACACACACACACACACAACACACACAACACACACCACACCACATCTTCATGATCACAAAACACCTTCATTTATGTTCAGTCTTTTCCCCATACAGGAGTGTGGATTAGTAAAATGTCCTTTGAACATATTTTCTAACAGCAATAAAGTATAAATATTGAAGTTAACAGGGTGCGGGTGTCTCTCGAGCTTGACTGAAGCGCACACACACGTCTCCACAATCACAAAACACCTTAACACCTATAGTCTGTAGATGTTTGATTCACAGTTCTGCTGATTGTTGTGATGAAGAAGAACTCATGCTACTCCTCCTCTTTGTTTACCTCACAGCAGCAGTAGCAGAAGAAGCTAACATGACCTGTCCCTCCTTCTGTATGTCTTTATCTACATCCTCAATCTGCAAGTCAAAATGAACGGGCAGATTTACTTTCACCATCTTAACCACAAAAAACTTCTTTCACAACCAAAGCACAAGTTCTCCAAAATACTTTTCTGAGGTCAGGTTCTCAGTGTTCTTGATGGTTGATATGGGGTTAAAAGGTCAGAAATGTATGAATGTGTTATATTATTAAGAGCTTTATATGTGAGTAAAAGAACCTTAAAATCAATTCCCAAAGAAACGGGGAGCCAGTGCAGGGAAGCTAAAACAGGAGTAATGTGCTCTTTTCTTTGTCCTTGTTAAAAGTCTAGCAGCAGAGTTTTGGACTAGCTGAAGTTTTCCAATCAGTCTCTTTGGTAAGCCAGTAAGCAGTGCATTGCAGTAGTCCAACTTGCTTGTGATGAGGCTTGCGCTAATTTCTCTGCATCCTGCTTTCCTAAAAAAGGCATTACTTTGGCAACATTCCTCAGGTGAAAGAATGCTGCTTTGGTCACTTTGCCAGTGTGGGCTTCAAAGCTTCTGTCAGAGTCCAGGATGACACAGAGACTACTAACCTGAGATTTGGTTTGTTGAGCCAAGCTCCCAAGTATGTTGAATACTGCCTCTCTCTTGCATTTTGGCCCTAGAAGTACTATTTATGTTTTTTCTTCATTCAGTTTTAAGAGATTGTAATTCATCCATTGTTTTATTTCTTCTAAGCAGACAATCAGAGAGGGAAGGGTATTCGGGTTGGTTGGTTCAACAGAAATATACAATTGGGTATCATCGGCGTAGCTATGGAAGTTTATGCTGAATTTGTTAATAATGTGACCTAATGGGAGCATATATATGGAAAAGAGCAAGGGACCAAGACAGCTTCCTTGTGCAACACCAAAAGGTAGATCATGTTTCAAAGAGACATGATCACCCATATTGACATAAAAACTCCTACCAGTTAAATAAGACCGAACCCAGTCCAAAGCACTGCCAGAAAGACCAACCCATTTTTCAAGACGATTGATTAATATTGAATGATCAATGGTGTCAAAGGCTGAGCTTAGATCCAAAAGGATGAGGACTGAGACTTGATTTAAGTCGGTAGCACATCTGAGGTCATTCATTATTTTGATTAGAGCTGTTTCAGTACTATGATTGGACCTAAAACCAGACTGAAACTTCTCAAACATATTGTTCTCATTTAGAAAGTTGTTAAGTTGATTAAATACTGCTTTCTCCAGAACTTTACTCATAAAAGGCAAGTTAGATATTGGCCTATAATTACTGATATTGTCTCCATCAAGATTTGACTTCTTCAGTACAGGCGTCACTTCTGTTGTCTTAAAAGCAGAGGGGAAAATGCCTGTTTCAAGTGAAGTATTAATTATCTTTAATATGAAGGGAGACAAGCTGTTGTATACATTCTTGAAGAGTTTGCTAGGGACTGGGTCAAGACTGCAAGAGGAAGGCAATGTGCCAGTAACAATTTTAAGAAGGTCAGTAAGGGAAACACTAGCAAAACATCTAAAGACTGGGGGGCAGGCATGGGGTATGTCACAAAGTTTATCATCTGTACTATTAATGCCTGTCCTGATTGAGACAACTCTATTTTTAAAAAAAAGATAGCAAACTTCTCACATCTCTGAGCAGAAGCCTCCACGGGGCCAGAGGGAACCTGCTGTAGAAGTCTATTGATGGTTGAGAAAAGGACTCTAGAGTTCACACTATTCTCATCAATGATCTTTGAAAAATAGATCTGTCTCTGTGTGCCGACATTTTTATTATACAATAAATTTTCTTCTCTAAGGATCTTGTGGGTGTACCTCTAGCTTTGTTTTTCTTCAAGTTCTTTCAGCTTTCCAACATGACTGCTTTACTGCACGAATGTCTTTATTCATCCAAGGCCTTGGTTTATTGTGAGAACGTTTTATGGTTTTCATAGGAGCTACTCTATTCAGTATGTCAGCCAAATAACTGTTCAATGTGTCTACCATTGCATCCATAGGCTGATTAAAAATATCTTGATCTAGGGAGTTTGCAAGCTCGGCAAATTGTAACTCAGCAGTGTTATCTAAATTTCTTCTCTTAATTATAGTTTCAGAATGATGTCTTATGGTAGTCAATGAGATATTAAAATATACACAATAATGATCAGACACATTTATATCACACACAAATATATGGGTAACAGAGATTCCCCTGGAGATAACTAGATCCAGTGTGTTACCGTGCTTATGGGTGGGGGCAGTAACATGCTGTTTAAGTTCAAGGTTGTCCAAGATATTGAGGAAGGTTTTGGCCTTTGGGTCAGATGAGTTATTGACATGGATATTATTATCACCATTTACAATGATCCTATCATAGTTTGTGATAATGAGAGACCAAAGCTCTGAAAACCTGTCCACAGCTTTGGAGGGCGGTATATTGTAAGAATGAGTACCATTGGCTCAGCCTTTAAAGTAAATGCAATGTATTCAAATGTGGAGAAATCACCAAAGTTTACCCTTGCACAGCTAAAGTTATTTGAGAAAATAACAGCAATTCCACCCCCTCTTTAATTCTCTCTAACTGAGTGAAAGAAGCTGTAGTTTGGTGGACAAGCAGCAGAACCATCAGAGCTCAGCCATGTCTCAACAAGAAATATGAAGTCAAGACACTTGTCAGAGATTAGATCATTAATTGTAAAGGACTTTGTGGTGAGTGATCCGACATTAAGTAAGGCCATGTTAGTTGTGGCTGGAACTGGCTGTAATTGAATTTGGCAAGGTACAGCAATAATATTATTTGGATTTCTGAAACAGTTCTGTGTATGTGCCCTCCACCTATATTGTGATCTCTGACTTATAATTGGAATAATCGGTACAGAGTGCATCTGGGCACAAGGGGGGGGGGGGGCTATTGAGCCTGTACCTTGATGAGGTGATGATGAGGGCGGGGCAGGGAAGAAGTCAGCCTGACCGGAAGTGACCAGTGTCGAGACAGACCCTCTCTGACCTGGGCATGTGGCGGGACATACAATAGTCAAACTGCGTGAGCATTAAGAACTGTATGGAATATGTTGTGCGTTAAAATACGAGCACCCAGCCTGCTAGGATGGATGCAGTCCTTTAGATAAAAAGACGGACGGTTCCAGAAGAGGTTAAAATTGTCAATAAAAACCATGTTGTGCACTGTGCAAGCAGACTGGAGCCAAGTGTGAAGGCTAAGAATCCAGCTAAAACGACCGACACTTCGGCCAAGTGGAGGTATGGGGCTAGAGATAAAAACACGCTTTCCACAGCCGTTCAGCAAGTGAAGGAGCTTGCTAAAATCCAGTTTTAATATTTCAGGGGTCTGGCTAGAAACGTCAGTGCAGCCAGCATGGATGATGACATTCTTAACACAGGTGTGCCTCGCTAAGAGGCTGGGAGTCTTGCCGATGATGTCCGCTACCTTAACACCTGAGAAACAGTATGTCATTGCTGACCTTCTCCTGATGTTCCTTATTATTGAATCACCGATCACCAGCGTGTTGAGCGAAGCAGGCGGCTGAGATCTAGATTTTGCCCTCGGTGAGGTAACAGAGGATGGGGGCTGGACAGAGGAATTGGCAGAGTAACAACCCCCGTGGAGCCGGAGTGAAGTTTGGCATTGAACGGCATGGCGTGGGGCAAGAGGCTCGTCCAGGTATGTTCACCATAGGAGATGGAGATCCGCTGGACCCGGATGATATGATGGGAGGTGGAGGAGGCTGCCGGTTCCCGGATAGTGGGGGAAAATCATGCAGGTCGAGTATATCATATCAGTTCTCCAGCTGGATGCCATAGGCTGTAGGAGTGCGGGAGGAGAGCCTCCCCTTATTTCCAGGTGTGCTGGGCTTTGCCCCGAGCCAGAGCTAGGGATCCTCTGGAAAGACCATTAGAGCAGGATCGGACACAGCGCCCGGAACGCAGGGTGCAGCAGGAAGAGTAGAGCCAGCGGCCGGAGTAGCAGCAGTATCAGTGGGCGGAGTGGTTCCAGCGGCCGGAGTAGCAGCAGCAGCCGGCAGAGTGAAGCCAGCGTGAGGAGTGGAGCCAGTTGCCGGAGGAGCAGCAGCAGCAGCCGGCGGAGTGAAGCCAGCGAGCAGCAGCAGCAGCTGGCGGAGTGAAACCGGCGGTTGGAGTGAAGCCAGCAGCTGGAGTAGCAGCAGCAGCAGCCGGTGGAGTGAAGCCACCGGGCGGACCAGTAGCAGCGGGCAGAGTGGAGTCAGGGGGCCAAAAAGGCCCTGCAGCCGGAGCAGCGGGGGCGTCGGACAAATACAGAGCAGTGGCCTCCAGTTCTTCATTGTTGACAGAGACCTGTGCGGGGCCGAAGAGGATAGTATCCAAGTGTCTCTCAGCTTCTTGGATTTGGTACAGCGTGGATATCCTCTGCTCCAGCTCAATGATCTTTTTGCCGAGGTAGACACAGCTCTTGCAGACGGATGGTGAGGTAAGTGGGGCCATGGCCATTTTAGAGTGTGTGCTCAGCTTGTTTTTCTGTTAGCTTAAGATCAAGGTGCCCGATTGCTAAAATCCTTACTCCAGTTTAAATATATACTTAAAAACGTTCAAGATCTTAAAAGTGTAACGTGAAATATGGCTAAAACTAGATAAAAAGGCAGTTTTAGACAGAGCCGTTCAGCGGTGAGACAAAACGCCGATGCATGCATAGTAGTAATATAAGCATCTACACTCTAGCTTTTTTTATACGCCGTCTGTTGTGGTTAAATTTTAATGTTGCGGCTCGCGGACACTTGGATTACACCACACGAGCAGGATGGAGACATTTTGTGTTTGTTTTGTGTTCTTTTTTTTTTTACATTTTATCCGTGGTCTCCATTCACTGCCATTGTACTGGATTTGGCTGCAACCCTGATTTCTGCTGAAACTCCAGGATTGTTCTGTGAACTGAAGATCTTCCTCCATCTTCACATCGGCATAGGGGTGAGTACATATTGAGTGGATTATTGTTCTGGGGTGGAATAGCACTTTAAGGTACCTTTTCTCCATGTTTTTTTTTTTTTTTTTTTTTTTTTTTTTGGTGGTTGTACTTGGATACTGGTGTTTGTAAAATGCCACATCGGGTGAATACATTTCTCAACTCACCTGCCCAACTTGGAAAGGGGTAAAAATGAATATTTTGATGATCAATTATCATTTAAATAATCCATTTTTGTAATCCCTTACAAACTTGCATTTTTAAATCTCAATTGAAAACCTACTTGTTCAGGCAAGCTTTTAGTTAATGTAATACATTTCTACCCTGGTCTGTCACTTTTTACTATCTGCATTTGTCTGCCTATTTATTAGAACTTATATTACTGATTTATTTTATTTTATTTTTTATTTTTTTTTATTTATGTATTTATATTTTCTCTTGTTATGTCTTTTAATGCCATACTGCTGTTTTGTATGCTGCTTTTACCTATGTTGTTGTTTTTAATGCTGATCCCAGCCCCTTGGCACACGTCCCATCCAATCCAAGATGACAGCGCCCTGAAATGTAAAACAGCTAAGTGCTCTTTATGTTTTTACCTAAAATGGTGTTTAAACTTGATGAATAGCCTAAGGTGGTACATGACATGACCTATTGCTAAATGCTTGTTTTTCTTTATGAAAAAGAGGAAGTTGCTCTAGGTGTCTTCCTGTCTGCTTTGCGCCAGATAGTTAATCAGCTGTCTTTATCTTTGAATTGCATGAGTCATCTGCCAACTGTCATGAACTTTGTAGAGTGAATAGTTCGGCGCTGAGTTGTAACTATAAGTTGTAAGCTAACGTGCATGTATAAAACAAGGTATAAAATATGTAATCCTGACAACCTGCTGGTGCCCACCTCTGCCCCTCAGACAGACTGAGTCTGGTAAAGAGTGCAGCATTTCTGACAGCTTCTACGTACACATGGTGAAGGTTGTGAAAGAAAACAGTTTAGCTTTGCAGAATGATCCTAACAGGGTTCTGCTGATGTCTGTGGGACAAAGCTGAAGACGGGGTGTGTGTGTTTTGTGTGTGTGTCAGCTTTATAATATAAGCCTACAGTAGTGGTACACAGTAACACTTCACTTAGTTGTTTTCAAGTGATTCTTTTCAACCAACATATCAACTTTCAATCAACCATCAACTTATCTTTTACTTATCTTTTCCTCCTAAACTTAAACAATGTTCGTCTATTTATATACACAATGATGTTGGCTTCATGTTTGAATAATCTGAATGCTGAATGAAATGCTGCTGAGGTGACAGGTTTTTTGTCTTTGTATTTGAGAGACTAAAGACAAATGACAAGTTGACAAGTGATCAGAAATTTGCACAAGTGCACACCTTTGTAGCCAATGGGGTTGTGCTGATAAACCCTCATGATGTGATTGGTGGCCTGCAGGCCGACAGGACAGTGTGGACAGATTTAAAAAGGCACCACTGTTGCACCAGGAGGACAGTCATTGAAGATGGGTGGAATGACACGTCTCCTCCTTTTGCTGTGGGCTGGTGAGTAGACAACTATTGTTTGCTTTACTTTAAATATTTGATATGCTTTATAATATGTCTTGTAAAAGTGGTCATTTTATGTTGAGTGAACCCATCAGACATACTGTTATTAGCTGACAGTGGATGAGAGATGGGGTATAGCCGGGACAGATCAGGAGACAATTAAAGAGCTGATACATAGAGACAGATGGACTTTAATTCTCACATTCACACCTACGGGAAATTTAGAGTCAATTAACCTGCGTGTCTTTGGGCTGTGGAAAGACAAGAAAAATAGTACAAATGCTTAAACTCCCACTAAGGACACCGAGGGGTTATTTTTATTTTATTTAAGAAAGACTTGTGCCAGGTGAGGAAAGGGGGGAGTGAGGTGGAATACAGAATTTTTCTCTTCCAGTCAGAGTAGTTTACAGCCTGTCCCAGGAGTCAGTCACTTCTCCTTTAACCACACTCTCCAGTCTTTGAGGTTGTTTGGACAGACCAGCAGACGGTTGTCAGGGATGGATGCAGGCATGCAAAAACATTCTGTAAGAGGACACAAAGAGTGATATCAATGAGAAGTTGTGAGAAGAAGCAGATGACAGGGTTGATCAGCACTGGTAGTTATCCTGTACAAGCAGTGGTGGAAAGACGACTGAACATTTGAACTCAATATTCTTTTATTAGTCCCACAATGAGGACATTTTCAAAAAAGTGGAGGTGACTCTGTCATGAAACTCCAACAACTAGAGTTGACTGGGAAGAGTAACTAGTAAGTAATTAGTACTGTTACATTACTGACATCTTACTCAGTTACAAGTACTGGTGTTAGAAAACTACTTTAGTAAAAGCACAAAATATTCTTGTCAAAAACCACTCAGATTATTTTTTATTTTTCACCCCTGATGTTTAATGCACTAGAATTTTTTAGCTTTAAGTCTTGAGATGTGTGTTTTGGTTGCATTTGTTTTATGTGTGAAATAAACTGTTGTGCTGAGCTTCATGTTTGTAAAGAGAACTGTGTGAAGAGTTTTAAAAAAGGGAACTCAATATAAAGAAATGCATGTTAAAATATAATACTGGGCTTCTACAGGAGTGCTCACACAACTTTTGGCAGAGTTTAAAATATAAATTGATATGTAGTTATCAATCGAGATTAGAGAGAACTAGAGAGTCAACAATTTGTTGTCTACAACAACAGCTGCTCTAACTCACCGTCACCTGGTGGTGGATTTTCTTTTTCAGGTGTCACAGTGAGCGCAGCGGTGGATCTGCACAAGAGAATCATCAGAGGTCGACGGTGTGATAATAATCAGCGTCATTTCCATGTGAAATTGGAATCAAATACAGGCGACTTCTGTGGAGGCTCTCTGATCAGTAACCGTTGGATTCTGACTGCAGCACATTGCAGGACGTGAGGAAATGACAGTTTTACTTAAAAACCAGCAACAATATTGTTCTCAATTATAATTTCAATGTGAGAGACCTGAAGCAACAATCAGAAATGATTTCATGTAAAACTGTAGAATTCCAAAAATGAAGTTAGCATTACTTATGTTCATGTTAAGGAATTACTGAAAATGTGTTTTTTAAACAAAATTATGAACATACATCATGTTTTCAAAATATTTAATACATTTCACACACAGATGTGACCAAATGTATGAATTTTCATGGTTTTTGAGATCGTATTTTTTAATTGTTAAGATGAGAAACAGCTTTTAACTGTTTATCTTAAGTCTTTCAATCAATTTCTCATGTAGTACAATCGTGATTTTTCCACTTTAGTAGACTGATTGTAATAATAACTGCACAATTTTAAGAAACACAAAAAAGTTTAGAGCTATTGTGTCATTTCTTATGAATTTTACTTAAAAATATGTGCTGTGATGGAGATGATATTGTGTGGTGGAAAAGACCACATGTGTTGGAAATGACACCTTTTATTATTTCTGACATGAAATAATATCAATTTTGAAACTGAACTTTGTTTTCTAAACTTAAACCATTAATGCACATCAATCAGGTGGTAGAAAACTGATTAAAATGGACTTTTATGTCCTGAAACATACAAGCTTACTGTATAGATCGAACTAACTACAAGTAAAATAGAAAACAATTTAAAAAACAAAGATAGTTTGCCACTTTTAGATGTACACATCTGGAAATTATAGCTGCAACAATTAATCAAGTAATCAATTATGAAATTAATTGGCATCTATTTTGATTGTGAATTATTCAGTTTGAGTTTTTTAAGAAAATAAGTCAAAATTCTCTGATTTCAGCTTCTTAAATGTGAATATTTTCTAGTTTCTTTACTCCCTTATGACATTAAGCTGAATACCTTTTGGGCTGAGGGCAAAACAAGACATTTGAGGACGTCATTCTGCGCTCTGGGAAACACTGATCGATATTTTTCACGATTTAATAAAATTTTATAGACCAAATAACTATTAATCGATTAATCGAAAAATAACCGATCAATTAATCGATTATGAAAATAATCCTTAGTTGCATCCCACTTTAAATTACATCAGTTTAAAGGGGAACCATTTGAAACGTTATGATCTATGGGTTGAAATTCAAAATAAAATCAAATTGAAACCACTTTTTATAGAGTTTTAAGGTTTTTAAGTTCAGAATGAAACTCCTGTCTTCTTAAGTTTTAAATTAAAGTGAGTTAAAATGGATTCTAAAATTATTTTAAATTTACTTTTTGAAACAGTATGTGAAACTAAATGAAATCAAACTCTTAAATGGAGCAACCCTATTTTACAATACAGAATCATACAAATACGCGTTTGCATTAACTTTAAAATTTATTTACTCAGTGGCGGTGCTTTACCTACATTTTAATATTGGTATTTTGTTGCATAACCCACGAACTCTGTATCTGTCAAACCTGCATGTGGACTGAAGTTTTCTTATTATCCTTTCTTCCTTCATGGTCAAGAACAGAGCTAATTCAGTGTTTTATTTAACTTTTTAATATTTTTAGTCACATAAGCCAAATGAAATGCATTTATAACACTGACGTCATTTCCATCACAGTCTGTTTTTCCCATCACGTCAGAAAATATGATGGAAATGACTGTTGTGGAAAAGACATTTTGTCACATTTTTTAAAATATCTGATGATGTATTAGCATACTACTGTCTGTTTTAGAGTTAGCATTAAATATACACAAAATACATAATATGAGATGTTAATTATTCCATTATTTTTACATTCAAGGGAAATACAAGCTGTTTCCTCTGGCCATGTGCTCCCACGTCAGATGACTGTTGCTGTAGTCACCATGTACCCAAACCCTGTAAAAACCTCTCTGAATATGCTTTTTACCCAGTGTGATGGAAATGATGGTGACCCCGAGGGACAGGTGTTCTTTTCATGAAAAAAAATGCATAAAATACTAATATTTCTTACAACACATGACATATTTCATTAAAATGGGCGGTTGTGTATCATTTATGTTTAAAGTTAGTATTCAATTAATATTCAATTTTAAAATTTGGTAGGGTTGAATGTCCAAAATCTGGCCTTGGGACAAAGGAGTTATAGCAAAAATCACACATAAAAGGCCACTTTTTCTAGAATAAAAATAATGACTGATTTACAATTTAATTTTTGTAGGTTCCTTTTTGTGTCAAGTATGTGTGACAAAAAGAAAAAATGTGAAATGTGCTTTTGTTTTTTCATACAACTGTCAAGAACACAAATATTGTGATAGTTGAAGAATGACCCATTTACAGTAATTCAGTGATGTTCATCTTTAACTTCTGCCTATTTTGCAGGTTTGTGTCTGCATATTTAGGTCTGCATCCACCTCAACGAAGAACCATAGATCCAGTTAGAATCACAGACCCACCTGTGATCTTTAACCAGAACCATGACATCGCGTTGCTGAGGCTACCTGAAGCTACTCAGATTCAGCCTGTAGCACTGCCGACGATTAACGACTGTAATAATCGTCCACAAATGTAAGTGGTGATTTACTTCATTAATAAGTGTGAAAGCTCTCAATTCTTTAGGAATTACAATGAGAAATTTGTGTGGAATCTTTTGTAAACATGTAACATGTTAATGAATGAATGAATGAAACATGAAATTAACATTTCTGTGTTAAAATGTCTAAAAACACACAGGGATCTATTAGGTTGAGGTGTGGTCTTACATTATGCCAAATGTTTCCAGCAACGGTCATCTGTAATCTGTAACTTATTCAAGGTAACAAAGTGTTTCCTTGCAAGCTGGTAGCTGCTATAACTTCTGGGGAAACACAGGATAAGTGAGAGTGACGAAGGAAGTCAACGAATGTGTCTAAATGAAACATGAATAAAACTTTAATACCTTACCTAATACGTGAACATGACTTCTGCCTGAGTCATGTCAGACAGATTTTCATCTGCAATGGTGGTTGTTTAACAAGGAACAACAACAACTCCCATGATGCAATGCTACTTTATAATGTCATATCTAACTATGTTTTACAATTTTGTTTTAATGTAAGAGAGGCCCGTCACCACGTAAATTATATATTGTGCATTTAAATGTAAAATCATTAGTGGTGAAAGTAGCTTCATTGCACCTATTCTATTTGTTCTTTTAAAAAGCAAGTAAAAAAACATTTCTTTTCATTCTGTTTATTGTATTTCAGAGGTGCTAATGTTCAGATTGCTGGTTATGGACCCACAGCTGCTAATGGTCCACGTAAGCTGAATCTTGTTTTTATAATAACAATGTTTATCACATTTAGTGTCCTTATTTATTCTTGTATGTTTGGTAACATTTTTGGCATATACGTAAAATACATTTTTATTCCTCTATATTGCTTCTTTTCAAACTCAACTCAGAAAAACAAACAAAAAAAGCAGATACATAACTTAGTTTGAAGATGCTGTTTGATTCTTAAAGGTTTCAAAGTTCCTTGGATGTATTTCTTAAAAGTATGAAAAAGTCTGAATAATTTGATTCTGTTTTATGTGAAGTTAAGTTCTGTAAGTTGTGTTTCTATTGTTATTTAGCGTCCCGGACTCTCCAATGTGCAAACACTGCGGTTGTAGACTGTCCAAACATTGGCATCCCTGGACACCACTTCTGTGGTGATGCTCGAACAGTGACGGCAATGCGAGTAAGTTGCTGGTGCTTCTAACCTTATATCTTTTCTACAGTCATTACAAGTTTTACCACTTTCATACAGAGTAAATATATATTAAATGCTGCAAAAGTCTAACAAAACAATATCAAATCTCTCTGACAGGGAGACTCTGGTGGAGGAGTGGTGTTTAATAACAGGATCTATGGCGTCATTTCTGAAGGTGGCAGCCATCCTTACCCAATGTACTTCATGGACGTCTGTGAATACTTAGTGTGGATCACAAGTACCATAAAACCAACAATAGAGATGTCTAATATATGGTTTACTGGAAAATGTTCTATCATTTAACAGGCATTTCACGTTAATTAAGACAATTGTTGAGTTTCTCTAAATTTGCAATTCATTTACAATTGATTGGTTTAAATTTTAATCTGTCATTTGTAAAACCCCTTCAGACAAACAATAAATTTGATTCAACAACTTGACTGTAGTTTGAAGTTTGAAGTGTCTGAGTCACAAATGTTTGCAGATATTTTGCAAAACTGTTGGTGAAAACAATACATACATATCTACACAGGAATAAAAAAAACTGTTTGTAAAAAACATGTATCGTACATTCAGCAGTTACAGATTAACTTTATTATTCATTTGGAGTCATGTTTCTGACCTCCTGATAAATCTAAGTCCAATATTCTCTTCAGTTTTAGCTCTGCTGTGTCACCACCAACTCCTGAGGTGAGAATTGACTCGGAGAATTGTTCGAGCAAAGCTGCAGATTTGAGTGATAATTCTCTGTAGGTTCATAACTACCAGCTACTCCCTGCTCATGTTGTCATTTGATACATTATTATTTATATGTAACATTGATTATTGCTGCTTTATATAACCAGTGATTCAAATGAAGAGGGGAGACCTGGGCTCTTGGTAACACTTTTTATTTGAGCATCAGTAGCTCAGTGGTTGTTAATGCAAGATCTCTCAAACTTTGATGACCACATTTGTCTATTACAAATAAGACTCATTTGGACATTTACAACACAAAAACAGATCATGTGAGCTAATGTCAAATATAAAGAGTTACATTGTTACAACCTACCCCACTACTGAGGTGAAGATGTAACAATGAGAGGTAATTTGCTGATTTAAAATCCACACTATCCAATTTATGAAAGAACTTTAGTGAATAATTAACAGTTTTTAATAAAGTGAACAATGAACACAGTGAACTAGGCAAAACAAATTATCTTGATTTAATATATATATGTATATATATATATATATATATAAATTCTTACCCAAGTATCACAAAATCATCATGATCAGGACTCATCTTCATCTCAGTTTATTTTTACTGACACAGCCTGATAAAACAGTTCATTTTATTCAATTATGACCATTTACAGTAGAGGTGTCAAACATATGGCCTGTGGGTTAGAAGCTACCTGCTGGGTCACCTTTGCAAAATGTCATTAATTCCAACATTTCAATAAAATGCACTGCTATTCCTGTTTTGTCCACTAGGGTCATAGTGTCCTGATAACAGCAGCTCCTATGCTGGATACATTGTTATTATTATTATAGATCCCACGTGCTCACATAGGCTACAGGCTACATCACACAACACTGTCAATTGTGGGAAACTGTTCATGCAACATGAAAAAAAGAAAAGTGCAGTGTCGGGTTTTCCAAGAAAAATGGACCAGTTCCTATTTCTTCACACAGGCAGGTGTGATGTCAGTGTGTTTGGTGTGTTCACAGAACCTTTCAATAATATTCAGCACAACTATCAGACTCATCATGGTGAATAAGTCTCATGCACTAAAATGAGTGATTTACAGTATTGTTGAAACATGATTTCTGTTGATTTTTACTGTTTTTGTTGTGCAAATACTGCTCATATAACTGCTGCTGTATAAGGCAAAGATGAGTGGTTGCAATCTACCTTCCTCAGGTGTGCATTGTGGTTGACCCCTCCCACCCTGGACACAAACTCTTGGAGACACTCCCACCCAGCAGGAGGCAGCAGTCCACCAGCACCAAAACCTCACAGCAGAGGAACAGTTTCCTCCAGACTGCAGTCGTCCTCATCAGCTGAACTTTGTGCACAATATTTTGCACATTCCTGCACAAACTGCAGCCTACATCCTGGTCATTTTGTACATATATTCTTCTATTGTTTTTATAACACTTTTTTAAATGTTATTGTCTATTTTCTGATTTTCTACTTATGCTTCTTCACTTTCATCTTAACATTTATTTATTATTATGTACTAACATACCAGAGTGAATTCCTTGTATGTGAGACCCTACTTGGCAATAAACCCAACCTTTTTAAAAATACAGTTGTATATTCAAAGAATTTAAGTGTAAAACAGGAAAATTAAAAACAGTTTCTTTAACTGACCTGATCATATGTTTGAAATGGCCTGAATTGTTTTATTTAACCATACCAGACTTTGTTGATGTTGTTGTTGTAATAATTTTGATCCATCAAATGTATTTTCAGACATCCATACTCACTACTGCTTCCATACAGTCATAAGCAGTATTATAAATGACACTGTCCTGTATGTTTCTGTCAGATGACCACTGATTATAAAAATGTCAGTGAACACAAAGAACCTTGTGTGTAATTACACTGAGATAGTGAGATTCAAATTCACATTTGGAGACATTTACTACACAGACAAGAGCTGTAGTGTTTTATTAAAATATAATGCACTATCATGAAGCCAATAAAATCTCATAGTGTGTGAATTTACAAACTACTATTGCCTCACCTGAGCTATACTTTTTTGATAAGTCAAAGGCCAGATGAAATATTTTACTAAGGAACTGATATGAACTTATCAGAAACTTGCTTTGTGTTACAGAGCTCCACTGTAGAGAGCCTCCACTCTCAAACCCTACACACACACACACACACACACACACACACACACACACACACACGCACTGTACTTTTTATGTTAAAGTAATGGTCTGTAGGCCTCAAATTGTGCTCTTGTGACTTAATCCTTCTGTGACTCACTGTTGTTTATTAAAGGTCCATTATATTCCACCCAACTCTGGGAAAACCTATTTTTGAATGACCTGCTTCATGTTAAATAAATTCAAATCAAATATAAACTCTACACAAAAGGGCAAAAGGAACTGTCAATATGGCAGCTTGAGAACGTGTAACAGCGTGTGTACACTACATACCAGATCTTGTATTGTAAAATTTAAAAAGAGAATAACGAAAAGACTGATGTGAAGGTTGTGGAAGATGAAACACTCGACTTCTGGAGGTGTTCACACAGAAAGACAAGCAAATGTTGACCTCGCCCACATTTGACAGCTGACCAACTGGGCACAGCCACAGGCACAGACAAGCTTTTTTTAATGTCACCTCCTCTTCCAGTTCGAGTCTGTCCTTGTTTTCTCTCCTCTGGTTTTCTCTGTTCTTTTCTTACCTCTTCTCTCCTCTCCTCTTTTCTGTGGGAAAGTTTGGGAAACACTGCTACATTGCAGTGTTTTCCAACTTTATTATTTTTTTTTATTTTTTTTTTTTTCACGGCACCCACTTTTTAAAGATGGCAAACCATTGCGACCCAACTCACAACAGGCCTCAATACATCTCAGGACGAGTTGATTTGTGCATAAATGAACATCCCAAACCATTTTTACTGCCATTCATGCATCATTTGATATTATCGTGCAATATGTTATTAAAAACTATTAAAAATTTTGTTTGTTTTTTTGCTCTCTTCAGGAAAACAATACAGGACATTTCATGTTTTAGGTGGATTTAACAATGCAGAATTTCTTCCATCATCTTTTATTTGTTTGGTGACACAAATAAAATCTCCTGTGACCCACCTGCACGTCACAACCCTCAGAAGATTTGCTTTTTCCACATAGTTATTCTTGATGCCTGTCACTGTCAGATTCTCCTTGTAATCAGATGAAAGAACTGAAATGAAGCGAGTGTTTACATTTTCCCAGGCAAATTCACAGTGAGTATTAGGCAGTTAAAATAGCAATAACACAGTGTACAAATACAAAAGAACATATTGTGGTGAATGTTCCATTTCAGAATTATTGATGTATTAATCTGTATGTGAATACTAATGTTGCAACTGGAGCTGATTTTAACTACCTTAAGTTATAAAATACTCCATAATTTATTAGATTGTATTTTATATTCATAATATGGAGTGAAATGTAGAATATTTGCCCTAGAAATGTGGAGCAGAGGTCTAACGTAACTTAAAATGGAAATACAGGTACTTTAAAACTGTACTTAAGCACTACTTGTGTACATGACATCCCTCCACTGTCTGCGAACCCTCATCACAAGTTATGGCCTTTTTGTTGACATGAGCTGTGAGCAGTTCAGAGTGTGTTATCCTTTCAAGAATGTTTCATTTGATGGGTTTTTAGAGACTTAGATTAAAAGTGAAGAAGAAAATGTCAAACTTGAAGAGAGAGAGAGTGAGAGAGAGAGAGAGAGAGAGAGAGAGAGAGAGAGAGAGAGAGAGAGAGAAAGGCAGACACAGACACAGACACACACACACACACACACAGACATCCTCACTCTTGATGAGTGAACTGTTGGCATGATCAAAAACATAATACCATAATATGACCTGAATAATAACTATAAGCTATTCAGAATACTTAATGTTTCTGTTACACAAGTACCAAGTTTCTTTTGTATAATCAGCCTACGCTGAGATAGTGAAATTCAAATCAATATTTGGAATCATTCACTGTACGAACAAGAGTAGCCGTACTGTACCAAAGTTTAGTTATTAAAATATGATGTACTATCACACCATGAGGCAAATTCAGGGGATAAAACCTCAGGGTGTGTGAACTCCTCTGTACTGATAAGCCAGACAATATTTTACTATGGGAACTGATATAAACTTAATCTTCAATGGACAATTAAACATGAACAATATACAACATAGCCAGTAATCACATTTTAAAAGAGCAATTAAAAAATAGTCGAGGTTCAGCAAATAAGAAAATGTAGTGGAGGCTCTCCACTCACATTTTGGTAGTTAAAACATGGGTCATTATTCAAACAACAGGGCTTCATCAGTGTCAGTGTCTGAAAAAAAGAACAACCCATCTAAGAAAAAAAAAAGAACAGATACCAAAAAACCCCAACAACAAATAGTCTACTGTGGACAAGACAGACTGATAAGGCTATGCTTCCACCCCCCCCTTTTTTTTCTTTTTTGTGTTTGCATATTCCCGCAAAATGTATGATCTCACTGTTTTATCATCAAGGCTTATTATGCAACCTGAGACAACTTGCCCCAGAGTGGCATGTGTGCTAAAGCTATGTCACAAGATAGCTTTAGTACAGGGCTTTGGTTTTCCTATTCCTCTATTCTGTGTTAATGTAAGTGAACATACTTATCAAAGTTTTATTACATAAATACTGCAGTTTATTTTACTTTTATGGTTGAAGAATATGAAAATAGTCACCTCAGATTATAGTGACATACTGCATGTCAAGAGCAAAATGATTTAAGAACAGCACATGCATATTATACTCTGTTTTTACTAATGATCTGCAGTTCAGTGTTTAACCCATTAATGACCAATGACTGAATTTAGTATTTTGAGGAAAAGCCCCACAGATTTTTGTCTGTTAGAGGTGGAAACACAGAATTTTCTGTGGAAACTGGACATGTGATTATACATGACATATTTGTCATACCTTAAGTGGAAGACAAAATAGATTTTTTGAAAAAAGAAAAATCACAAAAAATAGCATTAATTTGCAGTGCTTGATGTCAGATTTACACTGGATAAAGTGCATATTATTGAAAGTGAAAAGCTGTCTTGAAGCAAGCATTTGAGACCTCAAAGTTTTTGAGCCATTTCTATAGCATACTATTTTAGTTACTAAAAGTTACGAGTTACTCATTTTATAATTTTTCGCAAAAAAACACTGGTGGAAATATAGGTTCCTCTGATCACGTGTTCAAAAACATAACATGAGAGAAATGTAGTTCCATGACCACAAGTTTCCCTGCATTTCTAAACTCAGAAATCCAATAGCAATGAATGGGAACCTATAGTTTTGACTTTTTTGTCCATAGACACCATAGGAATGGATGGAAAGTCACAGTATGACTCTATTCTGATAAAATAATGACCTCTGTTCCTTTTTGAAGTGTCTCAACCACCAACAAACACAATCACACACACACATGCGCTCATATGCATGCACATGCATGCACACACACATTCTTACACACACAGTGAGTGTGTGGGTGTCTCACTTAGAATTCTGCCTGTTGCCTGGTTATCAGCATCAAAATCTGATAAATGTTGCAGGGTTCCCAGAATAAGGCTGTTCATACAGGACAAGTTTTGATTATTTGCATACACAACTGGCATAACTGAAAGCTGAACAGAAGATGTCTTTGTGTCTCTTAAAGGGATAGTAGCATTATTTTTAAGTGGGGTTGTATGAGCTACAAATAGCCCCTAAGTACCGTGATTGCAGTAGAAGACTCTCCACACTCCTCCCGTTAGCGACGCCAGCCCATAGTCCTGCTCAGAGATTTTCAACATACAGTGTTGTGAACGGTCCCAAAAAAAACGGCCTATTTTCGCGGCCTAAAAGAGGTTTTACCGGAAAAAAATACACAGTTCCATTGTTCGCTATAATACAACTATGCTCAGCCCCTCAAAGTGCAGGAAAAACGCAGTTTTTATTTGGACCTAACCAACTCACGTATCCCTCCGCCCAGGGTTAGCGCCCGCTGATCAGCTGTTTACACAGCTTACTACGCAGAGCGCTGTAGTGCTCCGCCGATCAGCTGTTTTGAGTCATTGTTGATTGCGATTCGAGGACGGAAGATGGTGAAACCTCTTCAAACATTTTGAAAATGGTTCGTGTGTGTTGCTATCCAGGATGCAATAACAAAGCTGTGTCCCATAGCCCTTACAGCTTTCACCGCATTCCTTTGCGTGATATTGGCCTTCGGCAGCTAGTTCCTCTAAACTTGGATGTCAACATGCCACCGGCATCACTAAAGGATCTCCGTGTTTGCAGTCACCATTTCGCTGAAGAGGATTTTGTGAGAACACTTTCACTTTGAAAAGCACTGCTGTGCCCATCCATCTGGTAAGACAAGTGAAACACCTGTGAAAGAGTGTAATGTAGCCTATCACTGCAGTGCAAATGTATCACATAGGTGAAAACGGAGATGTAGTGCTGTAACATGAAAATGAATTTGGCTGATTCTTGAATTACCTTACACCTATGTTTCCCCTCTCTCTCTCTCGGCCCGTTCAGTTTCCATCTGCAACAGCTCTTCTTCAGTGTACTCCGGTTCATACAGATATCCGCTTGCTTCCAAAGTGAATGGCACTTCATTCTCGCTGTCACTGTCAAAATCACTCATTTTTAAAAAGTATATTATATCTCTACTCTTCCTCAAAAAGCCAAGACACTGACCAAAACAGCTGATCGGCGGAGCACTACAGCGCTCTGCGTAGTACACTGTGTAGTAGGCTGCTCAGCGGGCGCTAACCCTGCACTTTGAGGGGCTGAGCATAATTTTATTACAGCGAACAATGGAACTGTGTATTTTTTTCCGGTAAAACCTCTTCTAGGCCGCGAAAAATAGGCCGTTTTTTTGGGACCGTTCACAACACTGTATGTTGAAAATCTCTGAGCAGGACTATGGGCTGGCGTTGCTAACGGGAGGAGTGTGGAGAGTCTTCTACTGCAATCACGGTACTTAGGGGCTATTTGTAGCTCATACAACCCCACTTAAAAATAATGCTACTATCCCTTTAATGCTACTGCAGAGTGTTATCAGTACCACCAAACCGCTCAGCTTGGCTCATCAGATACACATGGCCTCTGAGCGTGTTTATAGCACAAGAGGTACAGCCTCTGGTCACTTAATACTCCCAGCTACTAGAATGAATTTTCATAAACTCACTGTCACATACAGGTCAGTAGAACTCTGGAACTCTTTCTCCAAAGATTTTCTTTATTTATGTTCAGTTCTGCTGTGAATCTTATTGTTGTTTTAACTGTACTCTGACTGTATTTTATTTTTGTATGTTTTTCTATGTTCAGGACCTCAGGAAGACAAGAGGCACATCCATGTGCTTCTAATGAGGATCCTTAAATGATCATAAACATATTTGGCCGTGAATTTATTTTGAAAAGTATCTTACATCAGAAAAAAGTTGGTTCCATAAGATACCATTCACTTAATATTCACAGTTGCCCTCAAAAAATACATGGGACTTCAAGTTTAAATATATGTTTATACATTTCTTATTTAGTGCTTCATTACATTACACAACTTAGAAATGAAATAAAGATGCTGTAGGGCGAATTAGAGGAGAAGCAGCTGGACCTTTAGTGCATCAGGTCAGGAGTTATTTTCTCTTCTCTCCTCACATCATCTCTTATTGTTCTTTCTTATGCCACCTCCTCTCTCAATTCTACACACAAGTTATCACCTTAGTGTGGACATAAGTCATCAGCAATCTTGTTATTATCTTTTCAGATTGTTTTACAGTTTTTCATAATTGCTAAAACACATTTCTTAAAATCCTCAACAGTTTTCTTATAACTCTAAACACAAAACCAAATATCCAAGCAACATTCACAGAATCTCTGAATCTTCTGGCACTGAGTAACAGATTGCATGTGACGAATGGCATTATGTAATCTGGATGCTTAAAAATGGTAACTGTATTCATGACAGTTACAGATAAAAAAAAAAAGTCAGATTACAGATACATTTAGTAAAAATGGGGATTAGTACTAGGATGACTATTTTGAAATAAAGAATGATATACTACCATGCACAGTGCACACACAGTTGCCAAAAGTGCTTCACTGGGTGGAAATTTAATTTAATTTAATTTCTTTATCTTTAAATCAATCAATCAATAAATAAATTATGCACAGTGTAGGATGGACAAACTAATAAACCTATCAATAAACATAAAACACTTAGAGCTACAATAATCAATATATATTCATTTGACTGTTAAATGAATCTGCATCTATTTCATAGTTGATCATCATTTTGATTCATTTTTGGTTCATTTTCTGGTTTCTTTGATCCTCTCTGACAGTAAACTGTATGTCTTTGGCAAAACAAGACATTTGAGGACATCATCTTGGGCTTTGGGAAAGAGCGAAACAGTTGTCACTATTTTTTAACATTCTGCTCAGTAGTTTTTATAAACTGATGATGCAAGATCTGGCTTTACAAAAAGAGAGTTATGAGTGAGAGTTTTTTTTTTCTGAAAGCACAAACAGCTGTTTACAAACAGCTGATCAATTTACAGTACGGTCAATTTACAGAACTTGTTATTGTCAAATTATAATGTTGCACCTGCAGTGTTCCTGCCACCTGTCTGAGCTTCCTCGGGTACCTTTAATCATCTTGTGGCCCCTTGGAACAACAGGTTGAAAGCTACTGTCTCATTCTCCTCTTTTCTCTCTCTTCTTCCTGTAATTTTCAGTGGTACAATGACTGATTATTTCTCATGTGCCCGCCAGACTGGAGCTTTTAATGCATTTAAATGTGTGTGAGAGAGACTGACAGAGAGAGATTTTCTCCACTCTTGATGAATGAACAGATTAAAACTTACAAACACAGAACAATAACACTTAATGAAAATATGAGTAAAAACACAACATTAAGCTACAAGCAAAGTCTATAAAATACTTGTTTCCATTAGATGATGGGAATAAAATGTCAGTGAAAGATCACAAAGATCCTGTGTAACCAGAACTAAACTGAGATAGTCAGATGTGAACTGTCATTTGAATATTTTCACCAGACAGACAAGACCCGCAGTGCTCATCTATTTATATACAAGATGATGTTCATGTTTCATATTTGAACAATCTGAATGCTGAATAAAATGCTGCTGAGGTGACAGTTTTGGTTTTTTTTTTTTTTTGGCTTTGTATTTGAGAGACTAAAGACAAATGACAAGTTGATAAGTGATTTTGCTCAAGTGCACACATTTGTAGCCAATGGGGTTGTGTTGATAAACCTTCGTGAGGTGATTGGTGACCTGCAGGCCGACAGGACAGTGTGGACAGATTTAAAAAGGCACCACTGTTGCACCAGGAGGACAGTCAGTGAAGATGGGTGGCATGACACGTTTCCTCCTTTTGCTGTGGGCTGGTGAGTAGATAACTATTGTTTGCATGTGTGCGACTTACTTTAAATATTTGATATGCTTTATAATATGTCTTGTAAAAGTGGTCATTTTATGTTGAGTGAATCCATCAGACATACTGTTATTAGCTGACAGTGGGTGAGAGATGAGGTACAGCCTGGACAGGTCGGGAGACAATTCAAGAGCTGATACATAGAGACAGACGGACGTTAATTCTCACATTCACACCTACGGGCAGTTTAGAGTCAATTAACCTGCATGTCTTTGGGCTGTGGGACGAAACAGGAGCAGAGAGAACTCACACAGGCAAGAGAAAATAGTGCAAGTGCATAAACTCCCACGAAGGACATACAACATGAGGGGTTATTTTAGTTAAGAAAGAAAGAACTTGTGCCAGGTGAGGAAAAGGGGGAGTGAGGTGGAAGACAGCAACTTTTTTGTACTGGTATGAGACAATGTGGCATTTCACCATTCTCTTCCAGTCAGAGTAGTTTACAGCTCGTCCCAGGAGGGAGTCATTTCTCCTTTAACCACACTCTCCAGTCTTCAGCCCCACAGAGGAATTTTTTTTCCTCATGGAGGTGGAACATTTAAGACCAACAGCCACATGATCAGATGTCCTTCTGGGACACAATGAGGTTGTCTGGACAGATCAGCAGATGGTTGTCAGGGATGGATGCAGGCATGCAAAAACATTCTGTAAGAGAGGACACAAAGAGTGATATCAATGAGAAGTTGTGAACAGAAGCAGATGACAGGGTTGATCAGCACTGGTAGTTATCCTGTACAAGCAGTGGTGGAAAGACAACTGAAAATTTGAACTGAATATTCTTTTATTAGTCCAACAATGAGGACATTTTCAAAAAAGTGGAGGTGATTCTGTCATGAAACTCCAACAACTTTAGTTGACTGGGGAGAGTAACCAGTAAGTAATTAGTACTGTTACATTACTGACATCTTACTCAGTTACAAGTACTGGTGTTAGAAAACTACTTTAGTAAAAGCACAAAATATTCTTGTCAAAAACTACTCAGAGTATTTTTTGTTTTTAACTCTTGATGTTTAATGCACCAGATGTTTTTAGTTTTAATTCCTGAGATGTGTGTTTTGGTTGCATTTGTTTTATGTGTGAAATAAAGTGTTGTGCTGAGCTTCATGTTTGTAAAGAGAACTGTGTGAAGAGTTTTAAAAAAGGGAACTGAGTATAAAGAAATATATGTTAAAAATATAATACTGGGCTTCCACAGGAATGCTCACACAACTTTCAGCACAGTTCAAAATATAAATTGATATAGTTATCAATAGAAATAACTAGAGAATAAATAATTTGTTCTCTACAACAACAGCTGCTCTAACTCACTGTCACCTGGTGGTGGATTTTCTTTTTCAGGTGTCACAGTGAGCACAGCGATGGATCTGCACAAGAGAATTGTTAGAGGTGGAGAGTGTGATAATAATCAGCGTCATCACCATGTGAAATTGATCTTAGATGGAGGTTTCATCTGTGGCGGCACTCTGATCAGTGACCGTTGGATTCTGACTGCAAAACACTGCAAGAGCAAGTGAGGAAATGACAGTTTTACTTAAAAGTAGTAACAATATAGTTTTCACTTATAAATTCAATCTGAAAGTCCTGAAGCAACAATCAGAAATGATTTTATGTAAAACTATAGAATTAAAAAAATGAAGTTAGCATTGCTCATGTTCTTGTTCAGGAATTACTGACCTACTACATTATAATGTGGCATATTTACAGTAATTCAGTGATGTTCATCTTTAACCTCTACTTATTTGCAGCACCATGACTGCACATTTAGGTCTGCATCCACGTCCAGGACAAAACATACCACCAATGAAAATTACAGACCCACCTGTGATCTTTAACAACAAGTATGACATCATGATGCTGAAGCTACCTAAAGCTGCTCAGATTCAACATGTAGAACTGCCAGACGACTGTGATAATCATCCTAAAATGTGAGTGGTGATTTACTCCTTTAATAAGTGTGAAAGCTCCCAAACTCTTCAGGAATTAAAAATGAAATATTTGTGTGGCATCTCTTTTAAAGCTGGAAAATGTAACATTTCTAGATTAAATTGTCTAAAAACACAAGACGTTATATATTTTGTTAAGTGTCTTCTTACATTATCTCAGATGTTTCCAACAATGATCAAACCCAGAGAAATCTATAATTTATTCAAGGTAACATAGTGTTTCCTTGCAAACTGCTTTAACTTCTGGGGAAACACAAGATAAGTCAGAGTGAGGAAGGAAGTCGACGAATGTGTCTAAATGAAACATGAATAAAACTTTAATACATTACCTAATACATGATTTCTGCCTGAGTCATGTCAGACAGATTTTCATCTGCAATGATGGTTGTTTAACAAGGAACAACCACAACTCCCACAATGCAATGCTACTTTACAACATCATCTTGTTTAAATGTGAGAGAGGCCCCTCGCCATATGAATTATATATTGTGCCTTTAGATGTAAAATCATTAGTGAAAGTAGCTTCATTGGACTATTTTTGAATTTTCTTCAAAAACATTTTAACAACATTTCTTTTTATTCTGTTTATTGTATTTCAGAGGTGATACGGTTCAGATTGCTGGTTATGGACCCACAGTTCAAAATGGTCCATGTGAGCTGAATCTTGTTTTTACAATAACAATGTTTATCACAGTTAGTGTTTTTATTTATTCTTGTATGTTTGGTAACATTTTTGGCATACATATTAAATACATTTACATTTTTGTGTTTCGGTTAAAATATATTGCTTCTTTTAAAAACTCAACTCAGCATATTTCAAGATGTTTTGAAAACCAGTTGATAAATGTAAAGAAAAGCAGATATATAACTTACTTTGAAGATGCTGTTTGATTCTTAAATGTGTTTCATTTAAGTTGTGTTTCTATTGTTATTTAGTGTCTCAGACTCTCCAGTGTGTGGACACCAAAGTTGCCAAGTGTGACCTGTTGGCCAATCCTGACAAAGAGTTCTGTTGGGATAGAAACATAGCGCATCCTATGGGAGTGAGTTGGTGTTGCTTCTAACCTTATATCTTTTCTACAGTCATTACAACTTTTACCACTTTCATATAGAGTAAATATGTATTTCGATAAATGCCGCAAACGTCTAACAAACAATATAACATCTCTCTCACAGGGAGACTCTGGTGGAGGAGTGCTGTTTAAAAACAAGATCTATGGCGTCATTGCTGATGATATTTCGTTTGTGGACGTCTGTGAATTCTTACATGAAATCAAAAATGCCATGAACAAACCTGGAAAATGTACGGGTGGAAAATGTACTCTCATTTAACAGGCATTTCACATTAATTAAAAAAAAAAAAAAAGTTGAGTTTCTCTAAATTTGCAATTGATACATTTACAACTGATTGATTTAAATGTTCAACTGTCATTTATAAATCCCCTTCAGACACACAATAAATTTGATTCAACAACTTGACTGTAGTTTGAAGTGTCTGAGTCACAAATGTCTACAGATTTTTTTGTTAAACTATTGATGAAAAAATACATATATATCTACACAGGAATAAAAAAACTGAATTTGTAAAAACATGTATCGTACATTCAGCAGTTACAGAACAACTTTATTATTCACTTTGAGTCGTGTTTCTGACCACCTGATAAATCTAAGTCCAATATTTTCTTCAGTTTTAGCTCTGCTGTGTCACTACAAAGTCCTGAGGTGAGAATTGGCTCTGTAGCTGCTGAATGTTCGAGGAAAGCTGCAGATTTGAGTGATAATTCTCTGTAGGTTCATAACTACCAGCTACTCCCTGCACACTGTTTACATTGTTCTCATTTTCATTGTCATTTGATACATTATTATGTGTAATATTGATTACTGCTGCTTTATATTACCAGTGAATCAAATGAGTAGGGGAGACCTGGGCTGTTGGTAACACCTTTTGTTTGAGCATCAGTAACTCAGTGGTTGTTAATGCTAGATCTCTCAACTTTGATACCCACATTTGTCTATTACAAATTAGACTCATTTGGACATTTAGAACATAAAAACAGTTCATGTGAGCTAATGTCAAATATAAATAGTTGCATTGTTACAACCTACCCCACTACTGAGGTGAAGATGTAACAATGAGAGGTAATTTGCTAAAATCTACACTATCCAATTTATAAAAGAACTTTAGCGAATAATTAACAGTTTTTAATAAAGTGAACAATTTAAAGTGACAAAAACACTTAATGTGTGTGTGTGTGTGTGTGTGTGTGTGTGTGTGTGTGTGTGTGGACTGTATTCCTGAATGTTCATGTGTCACATAAGTGTTCAGTCACTTTTTACCTTGAGTTTGCAAATTGTTCCATTCACACAAATGAGAAATTCTCTTCATTTTATAGGAACATAAGTAACTGTTTAACATGTGGGCTTGAACATAGCATTTATTCAGGTTATACAAGTCAGCTGTGAACACAGTGAATGCTCAGGCAAAATAAATAATCTTGATTAAAAAACACATAATTTTATACCTGAGTATCATAAAATCCACAATGTTGCTCACAGAGAGAATGGCTGTGTTACAATATTGATGACAAAAAAAAATAGGTTGCAGTCTCTGGGCTTATCCATCACCGTCTGTGGTTTTCTTTTATTACATCCAACTGGTCACTTACACAGGGGAACAGTAGTCGTTGCTGCCCTCTGGTGGTCAGACATATTAAGCAGGCTACACTCAGGCACATTACTGAAATTCAGTAAGTAATGATAATTACTAGTTACTGCTCTCATAATTGATCAAATTGCTTTTCTAATTACTGCATATAAAAGTAATTTGTTACTAGGTACAGTAACCTTTGTGTCACTTTTAAATATCTGATTTAATTATTTTTATTAATGCACACATACCTTTATCATTGTAGTGTGGCTTCATTATTTTAGTGACAAATGTCGAATTTTTATCTATCATTGTACCCATTATCAATGTTTGGAGTTATTAATGTCAGACATACGATGGGAGAAAGGAGCAGAAATGTTGTTTACTTCATGTAAATGATATCATTAATAGATGCTTCTCCCAGGAGTATAAAGTATAATGATGGTGGAAATTCTAGAGACACATTTAAATAATGCATTATTCCACATTGTATCCATTAATATAGTCACCGAAATCTGCTGTAGATTCAGTCAAATGAAATCTTATGATATTTAGTCGATCAAAACTGGACTAAAACTGAAACAATTCATATGACCAAAATGACGAAAATCTAAATGACATTTCAGTCAAAAGTCTATGACCTAAAAACTAATATTTTTACTAATTTTTTTTATTTAAATTGTAGTAATATGTACAGTCGTGATATTTTAAATGTGAAACTAACAGTCCAATTTCAGTAACAACATAAACAGTAACAAAGTTAATGGTCAGGACTCGTCTTCATCTCAGTTTAATTTTACTGACACAACCTTGTAAAATGGTACATTTTATTCAATTATGACCATTTACAGTAGAGGTGTCAAACATATGGCCCGTGGGTTAGAAGCTACCTGCTGGATCACCTTTGCAAAATGTCATTAATTCCAACATTTCAATAAAATACACTGCTATTCCTGTTTTGTCCACAAGGTGTCACACTGTCCTAATAACAGCAGCTCCTATGCTGGATACATTATTATTATTATAGATCCCACGTGCTCACATAGGCTACAGGCAACATCACACAACACTGTCAATCGTGGTAAACTGTTCATGCAACATGAAAAAAAGAAAAGTGCAGTGTCGGGTTTTAAACAAAAAAAAAAAAAAAATGGACCAGTTCCTATTTCTTCACACAGGCAGGTGGGATGTCAGTGTGCTTGGTGAGTTCACAGAACCTTTCAATAATATTCAGCACAACTATCAGACTCATCATGGTGAATATGTCTCATGCACTAAAGTTGAAAGTATTGTTGAAACATGATTTCTGTTGATTTTTATTGTTTCTGTTGTCCAAATACTGCTCATATAACTGCTGCTGACTGCTGCTGTATAAGGCAAAGTACCTGCAGATCATTTGCTCTGCTGAGAAGGTGATTGGTTGCAATCTACCTTCCTCAGGTGTGCATTGTGGTTGACCCCTCCCACCCTGGACACAAACTCTTAGAGACACACCACCCAGCAGGAGGCAGCAGTCCATCAACACCAAAACCTCAGACCACAGGAACAGTTTCTTCCTGACTGCAGTCGTCCTCATCAGCTGAACTTTTACACTTTACTTGGACAATATTTTGTACATTCCTGCACAAACTGCAGCCTACAGCTCCTTCATTTAAAGAGCCATGTTGTACATATTTTCTTCTGTTGTTCACATGTCTTGTGAATTTTCTGTTTTTCTGTTTACGCTTCTTGACTTTCATCTTTATTTATGTTTATGTTCTTGTGTTATGTTTATTGTTATGCACTAACATATCACAGCAAATTCCTTGTGTGTGAAAAACCTACTTGGAATAAACCCCAAATCTTATATTATTTACTATACTTTCATAAACATATACAAATAGAGATATATATTTTTAGTGAAAATTATTTTACTGACAAGTTTTTATAGACAATACAGTCATATTGTAGAAAAAGAAATGTAGAGAGATAATCCATATTCCATGATCCCTGTTGCTTCCATATCGTTGCTTGCAGCAGTATAACCACTGCATGCAATGACACTGTACTACCTTTCTGTCAGATGACCACAAATTATTAAATGTCAGTGAACACAAAGATCCTGTGTGTAATTACACTAAAATCATGAGATTTAAACTGACATTTGAATACATTTACTCACAGACAAGAGGAGCTGTAAGTGTGTCCAAGTTTTATTCAAATAAGATGTAAATCATGAGGCCAATAAAAACTCAGGGAACCTGAGCTCCTCTTGAAAAGCCAGTGGCAAGATGAAATATTTTACTAGGTAACTGACATAAACTTATCAAAAACCTCATGTTTTATTTTACACAGTGTCGTCTGTGGGCACAGAGAGCTATGAGAACAGCTTCTACGCTCAAACCTCTCTCTCTCTACACACACACACACACACACACACACACACACACACACACACACACACACACACACACACACACACACACACACACACACACACGTCTTCATGATCACAAAACACCTTCATTTATGTTCAGTCTTTTCCCCATACAGGAGTGTGGATTAGTAAAATGTCCTTTGAACATATTTTCTAACAGCAATAAAGTATAAATATTGAAGTTAACAGGGTGCGGGTGTGTCTCGAGCTTGACTGAAGCGCACACACACAAAACACCTTAACACCTATAGTCTGTAGATGTTTGATTCACAGTTCTGCTGATTGTTGTGATGAAGAAAAACTCATGCTACTCTTCCTCTTTGTTTACCTCACAGCAGCAGTAGTAGAAGAAGCTAACATGACCTGTCCCTCCTTCTGTATGTCTTTATCTCCATCCTCAATCTGCAAGTCAAAATGAACGGGCAGATTTACTTTCACCATCTTAACCACAAAAAACTTCTTTCACAACCAAAGCACAAGTTCTCCAAAATACTTTTCTGAGGTCAGGTTCTCAGGACTAAGCAGCAGTAAACAAGGCAAACAGTCAAAAACAAAGTTACTTTGAATTAGGGCTGTGCTGATATCAGATTTTTGTTTTTTCTATTAGTCAAACTCATCTTTAACTTTGTTTATTGTGCATTTTGTCTCTTTTTGGCAAATGAATTACACTCAAAATATGAGTGCAGGGAGGTTTTTGTGTGTGTGTGTGTGTGTGTGTGTGTGTGTATGTGTGTGAGAGTGGCCAGGATCATTTAAGATTTAAAGCGATATTCCAATCTTACATGATAACCCACTCAATATGTACTCACCCTTATGCTGATGTGAAGATGGATGAAGATCTTCAGTTCGCAAAACAATCCTGGAGTTTCAGCAGAAAACAGGGTTGCAGCCAAATCCAGTATAATGACAGTGAACGGTGACCACGGATAAAATGTAAAAAAAAAAAAAAACCACACAAAACAAACAAAATGTCTCCATCCTGCTCGTGTGGTGTAATCCAAGTGTCCGCGAGCCGCGACATTAAAATTTAACCACAAAAGACGCCATTTACGCCATGTTTTTAGCTGAAAAGTCAACTGTAGCCTCCCAGGTAGCATGTAAACATGGCGTCCATTAAGAGATATACGAAGTCTTGCGATAAATGAATGCATGTGTGAAAATGGATGCACGTGTGAAAATATCGCGAGATATACGAAGTCTTGCGATACATCGACGCCATGTTTACATGCTACCTGGGAGGCTACAGTTGACATTTCGGCTAAAAACATGGTGTATATAATAATAATAACTTTATTCATATACACTAGCACCTTTCATACATAAGATGCAACTCAAAGTGCTTTACAGTGTGGCATTAAAAACAACATAGGTAAAAGCAGCATAAAAAACAGCAGTATGGCATTAAAAGACATAATAAAGAATCACAAGAGAAAATATAAATACATAAATAAAAATAAATAAAAAATAAATAAAAAATAAAATAAATTAGTAATATAAGTTCTAATAAATAGCCAGGCAAATGCAGATAGTAAAAAGTGACAGACCAGGGTAGAAATGTATTACACTAACTAAAAGCTTGCCTGAACAAGTAGGTTTTCAATTGAGATTTAAAAGTGCCAACAGAGCTCACATGTCTGAGGTGACTGGGCAAAGTGTTCCACAGTCTTGGAGCATAGTAGCTAAAAGCAGTTTCCTCACTTGTCTTGTGGGCGACTTTAGGAACAGTTAAAACACCAGCACTGGCAGATCGGAGTGTTCTTGATGGTTGATATGGGGTTAAAAGGTCAGAAATGTAAGAATGTGTTATATTATTAAGAGCTTTATATGTGAGTAAAAGAACCTTAAAATCAATTCTGAGGTCGTTTTCACACCTGACCAAGCGGACTCGGTTCGATTGGGGAGCTGAAAGTCGCAACATTGTTGCATTTATCACTTGTTTCGGTTCTGCTTTCACACTGTGATTTCTGAAGCGCACCGAACTTTCTGAGCAGCATCACGTGGTTGAAAGGGGCGCTCGTCGATTGGACAAAGTAGGAGGGGAAATCCCTCATGCTTCGTCACATTATTTTAGGGAATGCTATAGCGTTAGTGAACGCAACTGTTCCTCTAATGCTATCGTAGCTTGTCAGGGATTGATTCTGTTATTTTTCTAACTTTGACGATCTAACATGTGACAATATATGAGCTCAGAGTTTAAGGACTGTGACTGTTGGTAGTTGTGTTTTGATTTTGTTTAAATATGCCAAATTGTGAATTTATGGGTTATTGTTGTTCAGACAATTGAGCTAAGCTAGCTAGCAGCTGCTAATGTCAGCGGTCACTTGTTGCCATAGCAACAGTAAACATTCACGTAAGGACTAATGAGCTGTAAATAGAGATGCAGAATCAAGCTATATTATAAATACAGATGAGATACATTGTATTTTAGCACAGAATACATGATTTTAGTAAACCTATAGAAAATAATTTGTTTAATTCGCATAATTTACCATTGAATTTATTCATACGCACTGCGTATAGCGTCACTACGTATATTTGGTCCTGTGTTTGGTCCGGTGTTTGGTCCAGTGAGCTTTCACACTGCATACGAACCGAACCAGGGTTCACTTGCAAGCGAACCGAGACCCACGTTTTCAGGCGGACCAGAGTTCACTTGTTTGGTCCACACCAGAGTTCGGATGAGCTTTCACACCTGCCTAAACGAAGTGGACTATCCGAGGAAACGAACTCTGGTCCGTTTAAAGCGGACCAAACAGCTCTGGTGTGAAAGCAACCTAAAAGAAATGGGGAGCCAGTGCAGGGAAGCTAAAACAGGAGTAATGTGCTCTTTTCTTTGTCCTTGTTAAAAGTCTAGCAGCAGAGTTTTGGACTAGCTGAAGTTTTCCAATCAGTCTCTTTGGTAAGCCAGTAAGCAGTGCATTGCAGTAGCCCAACTTGCTTGTGATAAGGCATGTGCTAATTTCTCTGCATCCTGCTTTCCTAAAAAAGGCATTGCTTTGGCAACATTCCTCAGGTGAAAGAATGCCACTTTGGTCACTTTGCCAGTGTGGGCTTCAAAGCTTCTATCAGAGTCCAGGATGACACAGAGACTACTAACCTGAGATTTGGTTTGTTGAGCCAAGCTCCCAAGTATGCTGAATACTGCCTCTCTCTTGCATTTTGGCCCTAGAAGTACTATTTCTGTTTTTTCTTCATTCAGTTTTAAGAGATTGTAATTCATCCATTGTTTTATTGCTTCTAAGCAGGCATTCAGAGAGGGAAGGGCATTCGGGTTGGTTGGTTCAACAGAAATATACAATTGGTATCAAGTCTCAATCCCACTACCAGCTCCATTGCTCCCTCTAAGCCACTTTCATAAACTAAAAAGTGGACTAGAAGTATATAACTAGTACAATAGTAGTATATAGATGAGTGTACTTGTTGTATACTTGAAAGTGTACTTTTGTAAACTTAAAATGACCTTATAAAGTATACTTAAAGTATACTTTTATGTAGCCAAGTGAATAGGGGTTACTGTGTTTTTTGTGTTAGCTGCGCCCTAATAAAATGTGTACTGTCACTTTAAGGCCAGCTAGGTCGGGAATCCCGTGAGAATCCCGTGAAACCAGGAAATGACATGAGACTTGACAACACGTGCGAACTGTCGTCCTCCTAGCACAAGCAATGGCGCCCGTGCGTATTTCTCGTCTGTGAAAGTATGTGAAGAGAGCCATTTGAGTGTGTGTATCACAGAGAAAGTACGTGACCGAGTGAAAGTGTTAGAGCGTACTGGTAACTGAGCCGACTGACGGACGTTCGTGACTGAAGACTTTGTGTTTATTTCTCGTCGGTCGAGGGTTTGTGTACATTGACTCCAGTGTGTCGGGAGCCGCCATAGACGACCGCAGGTCAGCGTAAGTGGCATATGATGTACTGAAATAATAGTTACTGTTATATTTCTCGGTGTTAAATGGTGTTTATGAAACTGTGTGTTGTTACCTGTGTAGAGGGGAGAGAGAGCCGTGTGTGCGAGTGAGCTGCATCCAGGTGTGGGGTGAGGCTCTCAAGCTACAAGCTAGAGTAAGTGAGCACATGATTTTGCTTTCTGAATGTATCGTGAGTTGAATGAAAATCACGGTAAAAACATATTTTGCACTATGATATATAAATATGTACATTAAAGTTAATTCATGGTGTTTATTAATTTAATTCATGAAGTTTGCTGAGTTAAAACCCGATGTGCATTGTAAAATGTGTCTGTTAAAATGAGAAGAGTGGCTTGGAAATGTGTTAATATTAATATATTTTTATTTTCTGTTTATCTAGAGAATAAGGCCACTGCTGTTGTTTGTTGGTGTTGGTGTTTGTTTTTGTTTTGTTTGGGTTTTATTTGCTTTATACTGAATATAGAGTCATAGGATATACAGCAAGGAAAGGAAACAGTTTGTTTTATTTTTTATTTGACTGTAACAAACATTTGTCTTAAAATTAGAGAATTAATGCTGTGCTCGTTTGAGGGGTATTAAACATCCTACTAAAAATTATTTTTGTGTCCAGTCCCATCCTTCGTTGACCTGGCCACATTTATAAACTTAAAAATGTTCCAATTTAGTCTGAAGAAGTATTAAATTAGTATACTTTCTAGTACACTACAAGTACATGGTCCGTAGTATACTTACTATACTTATACTTATACTCAAGCATACTTAATAAAATGAACTTCAAGTATACTACTTTTTGCTAAGGGTTCGGCTAAAAACATGGTGTAAATGGAGTCTTTTGTAGTTAAATTTTAATGTTGTGGGTCACGAACACTTGGATTACACCACACGAGCAGGATGGAGACATTTTGTGTTTGTTTTGTGGTTCTTTTTTAAAAATTTTATCCGTGGACGCCATTCACTGACATTAGCTGCAACCCTGTTTTCTGCTGAAACTCCAGGATTGTTTTGTGAACTGAAGATCTTCACCCATCCTCACATCAGCATAGGGGTGAGTACATACTGAGTGGACTATTATTCAGCAGTGGAATATCGCTTTAAATACCCTGTGTGTACCCTGTTTAGTCTTAGATTGTCTGTAATTTCTAAATCCACATTTTTATGAAAAGTTGACACTAAAACAGTCTGGAGAAAAACTCATGCTACTCTTCCTCTTTGTTTACCTCACAGCGGCAGTAGCAGAAGAAGCTAACATGACCTGTCCTTCCTTCTGTATATCTTCATCTCCGTCCTCAATCTGCAAGTCAAAATGAACGGGCAGGTTTAGTTTCACCATCTTAACAGTTTTCTGGGTGTTTTTTTTAAACAATTGCTTAAGCATGATTTTGTTCGTTCAAAGGTCAAAACACAACTACACACACAAGGGAGGATTACAAATGTTACAAAACTGTGCAGTGTCTGAAATCAGGAATAATATACAAAATGCACAAAATAATGGACATTATTGTTTGTGTCAATAAAATATCAACCTTTTCATTAATCGGTGTGCCTTCAGGGTTCTCCAAGTTACTTTTTCAAGACTTCTTAAGGCCTTTTAAGACTTTTTAAGGCCTTTTAAGGGGCCTTTTAGGGGGCGGCACTGTGAGGCACTGCTGCCTCACAGCAAGAGGGTCCTGAGTTCAAATCCCCCATCCGGCTGAGGCATTGGGGAGTTTGTGTTTGCATGTTCTCCTCGTGTTTGCTCTGGGTACTCCAAAATAAATATTTAAAAAAAGAATAAATTCAGAATAGGATCAGAATTTAATATTTTAAATATAATTAAATGTCGAGGGCATCAACAGTAATGTTTACAACAGAAAAGTCACTATATAAACTCAATCGGCCCTATCTTACACAGATGGATTTGTTATCTTACACCAGTGGAGTTATAACTTTTGCCACGTCTGCAAAACAGCAACTGAACTCTGAATATGCGGAAGGTCTGAAAATGAGGCAAAACCAAGACGTGTCCAGGCCCATTTGATATCTTGTGCTCAGTGCGCTACTGTAAAAACCACTTGTGCCTTAGACCAACTAAAACCTGTTTGATGTACAAAGTCTGTGGTGCAATTGGTCTGTCTGGACGAGACAGCACCTGGCGTGTTTGGCCAGAGCAGGCACACACACACACACACACACACACACATCTTCATGATCACAAAACACCTTCATTTATGTTCAGTCTTTTCCCCATACAGGAGTGTGGATTGGTAAAATGTCCTTTGAACATATTTTCTAACAGCAATAAAGTATAAATATTGAAGTTAACAGGGTGCGGGTGTGTCTCGAGCTTGACTGAAGCGCACACACACGTCTCCACAATCACAAAACACCTTAACACCTATAGTCTGTAGATGTTTGATTCACAGTTCTGCTGATTGTTGTGATGAAGAAGAACTCATGCTACTCTTCCTCTTTGTTTACCTCACAGCAGCAGTAGCAGAAGAAGCTAACATGACCTGTCCCTCCTTCTGTATGTCTTTATCTCCATCCTCAATCTGCAAGTCAAAATGAATGGGCAGATTTACTTTCACCATCTTAACCACAAAAAAACTTCTTTCACAACCAAAGCACAAGTTCTCCAAAATACTTTTCTGAGGTTAGGTTCTCAGTGTTCTTGATGGTTGATATGGGGTTAAAAGGTCAGAAATGTATGAATGTGTTATATTATTAAGAGCTTTATATGTGAGTAAAAGAACCTTAAAATCATTTCTCAAAGAAACGGGGAGCCAGTGCAGGGAAGCTAAAACAGGAGTAATGTGCTCTTTTCTTTGTCCTTGTTAAAAGTCTAGCAGCAGAGTTTCGGACTAGCTGAAGTTTTCCAATCAGTCTCTTTGGTAAGCCAGTAAGCAGTGCATTGCAGTAGTCCAACTTGCTTGTGATAAGGCATGTGCTAATTTCTCTGCATCCTGCTTTCCTAAAAAAGGCATTACTTTGGCAACATTCCTCAGGTGAAAGAATGCTACTTTGGTCACTTTGCCAGTGTGGGCTTCAAAGCTTCTGTCAGAGTCCAGGATGACACAGAGACTACTAACCTGAGATTTGGTTTGTTGAGCCAAGCTCCCAAGTATGTTGAATACTGCCTCTCTCTTGCATTTTGGCCCTAGAAGTACTATTTCTGTTTTTTCTTCATTCAGTTTTAAGAGATTGTAATTCATCCATTGTTTTATTTCTTCTAAGCAGGCAATCAGAGAGGGAAGGGCATTCGGGTTGGTTGGTTCAACAGAAATATACAATTGGGTATCACCGGCGTAGCTATGGAAGTTTATGCTGAATTTGTTAATAATGTGACCTAATCGGAGCATATGTATGGAAAAGAGCAAGGGACCAAGACAGCTTCCTTGTGCAACACCAAAAGGTAGATCATGTTTCAAAGAGACATGATCACCCATGCTGACATAAAAACTCCTACCAGTTAAATAAGACCGAACCCAGTCCAAAGCGCTGCCAGAAAGACCAACCCATTTTTCAAGACGATTGATTAATATTGAATGATCAATGGTGTCAAAGGCTGAGCTTAGATCCAAAAGGATGAGGACTGAGACTTGATTTAAGTCAGTAACACATCTGAGGTCATTCATTATTTTGATTAGAGCTGTTTCAGTACTATGATTGGACCTAAAACCAGACTGAAACTTCTCAAACATATTGTTCTCATTTAGGAAGTTGTTAAGTTGATTAAATACTGCTTTCTCCAGAACTTTACTCATAAAAGGCAAGTTAGATATTGGCCTATAATTACTGATATTGTCTCCATCAAGATTTGACTTCTTCAGTACAGGCGTCACTTCTGTTGTCTTAAAAGCAGAGGGGAAAATGCCTGTTTGAACTGAAGTATTAATTATCTTTAATATGAAGGGAGACAAGCTGTTGTATACATTCTTGAAGAGTTTGCTAGGGACTGGGTCAAGACTGCAAGAGGAAGGCAATGTGCCAGTAACAATTTTAAGAAGGTCAGTAAGGGAAACACTAGCAAAACATCTAAAGACTCGGGGTCAGGCATGGGGTGTGTCACAACGTTTATCATCTGTACTATTAATGCCTGTCCTGATTGAGGCAACTCTATTTTTAAAAAAAGATAGCAAACTTCTCACATCTCTGAGCAGAAGCCTTCACGGGGCCAGAGGGAACCTGCTGTAGAAGTCTATTGATGGTTGAGAATAGGACTCTAGAGTTCCCACTATTCTCATCAATGATCTTTGAAAAATAGATCTGTCTCTGTATGCGGACATTTTTATTATACAATAAATTTTTTTCTCTAAGGATCTTGTGGTGTACCTCTAGCTTTGTTTTTCTCCAAGTTCTTTCAGCTTTCCAACATGACTGCTTTACTGCACGAATGTCTTTATTCATCCAAGGCCTTGGTTTATTGTGAGAACGTTTTATGGTTTTCATAGGAGCTACTTTATTCAGTATGTCAGCCAAATGACTGTTTAATGTGTCTACCATTGCATCCATAGGCTGATTAAAAATATCTTGATCTAGGGAGTTTGCAAGCTCGGCAAATTGTAACTCAGCAATGTTATCTAAATTTCTTCTCTTAATTATAGTTTCAGAATGATGTCTTATGGTAGTCAATGAGATATTCAAATATACACAATAATGATCAGACACATTTATATCACACACCAATATATCAGTAACAGAGATTCCCCTGGAGATAACTAGATCCAGTGTGTTACCGTGCTTATGGGTGGGGGCAGTAACATGCTGTTTAAGTTCAAGGTTGTCCAAGATATTGAGGAAGGTTTTGGCCTTTGGGTCAGATGAGTTATTGACATGGATATTATTATCACCATTTACAATGATCCTATCATAGTTTGTGATAATGAGAGACCAAAGCTCTTAAAACCTGTCCACAGCTTTGGAGGGCGGTATATTGTAAGAATGAGTACCATTGGCTCAGCCTTTAAAGTAAATGCAATGTATTCAAATGTGGAGAAATCACCAAAGTTTACCCTTGCACAGCTAAAGTTGTTTGAGAAAATAACAGCAATTCCACCCCCTCTTTAATTCTCTCTAACTGAGTGAAAGAAGCTGTAGTTTGGTGGACAAGCAGCAGAACCATCAGAGCTCAGCCATGTCTCAACAAGAAATATGAAGTCAAGACACTTGTCAGAGATTAGATCATTAATTGTAAAGGACTTTGTGGTGAGTGATCCGACATTAAGTAAGGCCAGTTGTGGCTGGAACTGGCTGTAATTGAATTTGGCGAGGTACAGCAATAATATTATTTGGATTTCTGAAACAGTTCTGTGTATGTGCCCTCCACCTATATTGTGATCTCTGACTTATAATTGGAATAATCGGTATAGAGTGCATCTGGGCACAAGGGGGGGCTATTGAGCCTGTACCTTGATGAGGTGATGATGAGGGCGGGGCAGGGAAGAAGTCAGGCTGACCGGAAGTGACCAGTGTCGAGACAGATCCTCTCTGACCTGGGCATGTGGTGGGACATAGTCAAACTGTGTGAGCATTAAGAACTGTATGGAATATGTTGTGCGTTAAAATACGAGCACCCAGCCTGCTAGGATGGATGCAGTCCTTTAGATAAAAAGACGGACGGTTCCAGAAGAGGTTAAAATTGTCAATAAAAACCATGTTGTGCACTGTGCAAGCAGAGTGGAGCCAAGTGTGAAGGCTAAGAATCCGGCTAAAACGACCGACACTTTGGCCAAGTGGAGGTATGGGGCTAGAGATAAAAACACGCTTTCCACAGCCGTTCAGCAAGTGAAGGAGCTTGCTAAAATCCTGCTGGAGTAGCAGCAGTATCAGTGGGCGGAGTGGTTCCAGCGGCCGGAGTAGCAGCAGCAACTGGCAGAGTGAAACCAGCGGTTGGAGTGGAGCCAGTGGGCAGAGTAGCAGAGGCAGCCGACGAAGTGAAGCCAGCGGCTGGAGTAGCAGCAGCAGCAGCCGGTGGAGTGAAGTCACCGGGTGGACCAGTAGCAGCGGGCAGAGTGGAGTCAGGGGGCCAAAAAGGCCCTGCAGCCGGAGCAGCGGGGGCGTCGGACAAATACAGAGCAGTGGCCTCTTCATTGTTGACAGAGACTTGTGCGGGGCCGAAGAGGATAGTATCCAAGTGTCTCTCAGCTTCTTGGATTTGGTACAGCATGGATATCCTCTGCTCCAGCTCAATGATCTTTTTGCCGAGGTAGACACAGCTCTTGCAGCCGGATGGTGAGGTAAGTGGGGCCATGGCCACTTTAGAGTGTGTGCTCAGCTTGTTTCTCTGTTAGCTTAAGATCAAGGTGCCCGATTGCTAAAATCCTTACTCCAGTTTAAATATATACTTAAAAACGTTCAAGATCTTAAAAGTGTAACGTGAAATATGGCTAAAACTAGATAAAAAGGCAGTTTTAGACAGAGCCGTTCAGCGGTGAGACAAAACGCCGATGCATGCATAGTAGTAATATAAGCATCTACACTCTAGCTTTTTTTATACGGCGTCTGTTGTGGTTAAATTTTAATGTCGCGGCTCGCGGACACTTGGATTACACCACACGAGCAGGATGGAGACATTTTGTGTTTGTTTTGTGTTCTTTTTTTTTACATTTTATCCGTGGTCTCCATTCACTGCCATTGTACTGGATTTGGCTGCAACCCTGATTTCTGCTGAAACTCCAGGCTTGTTTTGTGAACTGAAGATCTTCCTCCATCTTCACATCGGCATGGGGGTGAGTACATATTGAGTGGATTATCGTTCTGGGGTGGAATAGCACTTTAAGGTACTTTTGCTCCATGTTTTTTTTTTGTTTTGTTTTGTTTTTGTTTTTGTTTTGTTTTTTGGTGGTTGTACTTGGATACTGGTGTTTGTAAAATGCCACATTGGGTGAATACATTTCTCAACTCACCTGCCCGACTTGGAAAGGGGTAAAAATGAATGAGAATATTTTGATGATCAATTATCATTTAAATAATCCATTTTTGTAATCCCTTGCAAACTTGCACTTTTAAATCTCAATTGAAAACCTACTTGTTCAGGCAAGCTTTTAGTTAGTGGTAATATATTTCTACCCTGGTCTGTCACTTTTTACTATCTGCATTTGTCTGCCTGTTTATTAGAACTTATATTACTAATTTATTTTATTTTATTTTTAAATTTTTTTTATTTTTATTTATGTATATTTTCTCTTGTGATTCTTTATTATGTCTTTTAATGCCATACTGCTGTTTTGTATGCTGCTTTTACCTATGTTGTTGTTTTTAATGCTGATCCCAGCCCCTCGGCACACGTCCCATCCAATCCAAGATGACAGCGCCCTGAAATGTAAAACAGCTAAGTGCTCTTTATGTTTTTACCTAAAATGGTGTTTAAAGTTGATGAATAGCCTAAGGTGGTACATGACATGACCTATTGCTAAATGCTTGTTTTTCTTTATGAAAAAGAGGAAGTTGCTCTAGGTGTCTTCCTGTCTGCTTCGCGCCAGATAGTTAATCAGCTGTCTTTATCTTTGAATTGCATGAGTCATCTGCCAACTGTCATGAACTTTGTAGAGTGAATAGTTCGGCGCTGAGTTGTAACTACGAGTTGTAAGCTAACGTGCATGCATAAAACAAGGTATAAAATATGTAATCCTGACAACCTGCTGGTGCCCACCTCTGCCCCTCAGACAGACTGAGTCTGGTAAAGAGTGCAACATTTCTGACAGCTTCTACGTACACATGGTGAAGGTTGTGAAAGAAAACAGTTCAGCTTTGCAGAATGATCCTAACAGGGTTCTGCTGATGTCTGTGGGACAAAGCTGAAGACGGGGTGTGTGTGTTTGTGTTTGTGTCAGCTTTATAATATAAGCCTACAGTAGTGGTACACAGTAACACTTCACTTAGTTGTTTTCAAGTGATTCTTTTCAACCAACATATCAACTTTCAATCAACCATCAACTTATCTTTTACTTATCTTTTCCTCCTAAACTTAAACAATTTCTGTTTATCTATTTATATACACAATGATGTTGGCTTCATGTTTGAATAATCTGAATGCTGAATGAAATGCTGCTGAGGTGACAGGTTTTTTGTCTTTGTATTTGAGAGACTAAAGACAAATGACAAGTTGACAAGTGATCAGAAATTTGCACAAGCGCACACATTTGCAGCCAATGAGGTTGTGTTGATAAACCCTCATGATGTGATTGGTGGCCTGCAGGCTGACAGGACAGTGTGGACAGATTTAAAAAGGCACCACTGTTGCACCAGGAGGACAGTCAGTGAAGATGGGTGGCATGACACGTCTCCTCCTTTTGCTGTGGGCTGGTGAGTAGAACATTGTTGGATGTATGCTACCTGCTTTAACCACTGAATATACTTTGAGATTGTATTTGCTGTACTTTTTTTTTTTAAGTGGGAAGGTTATGCTGAATTAATTCATCAGACATGCTGTTGCTATGACCACAGTCAGGCCAACAGGGCGTCCAGTTGCTTAACTGTTCACTTAGAAATCAGAACTTTAGCACCATAACAATGCTACACAGGAGCTCTCCTGTTTTGGAGGAAAATTGAGGTAAATAATGAAACAAGAGCCAGATCTAAGGAGTGAGTTTACACTAAGAGGAGGACGAGGAAAAACAGTTGTCTCAGATGAGATGACGGCCATATTGGTTGATGTTTAGTGAGGGAATACATTGCTTATGATGTAGGGTGAGGTGCTGTGGCGAGGCCATAACGGGGCAAGATGTAAACTCATTTCTTTTTTCTAAAATTTTGCATTTGTTTTTGTCTTTTTGTGCTCAGAGTTTTGGAAAAGGTGGAGCCACATATTTTTCATTTCAATTCGTATACTGAATGTTTTTCCTGTTTTTCTCCTGCTGGGTATGTAAAATGTTACTGTACATACAAAAAACAAGTGTTCCAAAATACTGCATTTGAGGGAAAAGGGTTATTGTCACTGTATTGCATTTATCGTGTATGTTTGCATTACTATAACAAACTTTTACAACCGAGTAGTGTAACACTGAAAATGCACAAGGCGTAAACCTGCAGATAACATATTCATAGTGGTGTTTTGTATTGAGCACATCAGTTTGTTGTTGGCTGGTAGAAAGATTTATTCATATGATGTTGTGTGTGTGTGTCATTTGAGTGCAAAAAACAGTTTTGGAAAGACAAAAAAAAAAAAACATGTATAATGTTAGTGTTTGCTTTTGCTTTTGTATTTTGTATTTCGTATTTATGCTTCTGTGTTTAGAGCTGTGGGATGAACCAAAGATTCAGAAAATTTGTGTGAACAGCTGGGGAAAAGAAGTTAAAGTTTAGATATTTGGTATGATGCGGGTGATGACACTGCAGATAATGGGATGGCATAAAAGCAGAGACGTCAGATGCCCTTCAGGTAACTTGTGGTGTCTGCAGTTTGGTGTTGCAGTTTGGGCTTCTGTGCCTCTTTTAAAGATAGAAGAACTAATGATTAGCTCTCACAAAGTGATTAATTCTAATATCACTTCTACTTATTTATAAGACTAGTGGAACTACATAAAAGAAACAAGTATTTCACTAACAACAGTGTGAAATAAAATTAATTTCTCCTAAATGGAATTAAAGCATTAAAAAATTGAAGTTAGACACTGTATATGTGCAACAATGGAAATATTTCTGACATAACTATCAGATAACTAGCAGGGATGGCAGCTGGACATCTGAGCGACCATGGATTTCAGATCTATCCTGTGGTTCCTTGAGGATTGCAAGTGGGCTGGAACCCAAAACCCTGGACCCTGGACAGTTCACCAGTCAATTAAAGAGCTGACACAGTCACCAATTAACCTGCCTGTCTATGGACTGTGGGAGGAAATTGAAGCAGAGAGAACCCATTTGGTGAAAAAAAAAAAGAAAAAAAAAAAAAAGAAATGAATGCATAAACTATTAATTGGGACATACAACACTGAGCCCCTATTTTCATTCCTTGACTAACTTCTATAAAAGACACAGCAAGGAAGTGAAGAAAGGGGGCATATGAGGTGGAATCAGAGCGTTTTGTAATTGTATGGGACAATGTGTCATTTCACTGTTTTCTGTTAGTCACAGAGTGGTTTAGATCCCATCCCAGGATTCTGTCATTTTTCCTCCCTTACTCCATTCTCCAGTCCTCAATCTCACAAAGTAATTATTTTCCTCACGGAGGTGGGGAGTTTAAGACCAACAGCCACGTGATCAGATGTCCTTCTTAGACACAATGAATGCTGGTTGTCTGGACTTACCTGCAGAAGGTTGTCAGGGATGGATCAGACATGCAAAAATCATCCCGGTGAAGTGCAGGAGAGGACAGAAAGTGAGATGCCAATGAGAACATGTGGCCAAATGCAGAAGACGGGGTTGACTAGAACTGTTGAATGTCTTTATCGGCAGCTACCCTCTATCAGTGTTTCTCAGTGGGGGTGGGGGCCAACTTCTCACCTGGCCAGGGACTGTGGAAGAAAACTAACCTTTTGGCTAATTCTGGCATATTTACCCTGAGAAATTAATAAATAATTAAATGACCTAAACTAGAAAACTTGAGATGGTATCAGCTGAACCTAACTTCTCTGCAAACATGCAGTGAAGAAACCTGAAGAAACCACCACTCAATTGCTCAAACAAAATGAAAATTAAGATAAATAGCATTATAATTTAGGATAGCTTCCATATTCCTCTGTTCTTTTTCTTTTTGCTGCAGCCTCAGACTTGGTAGGCTACTCTCTGTTCAACTGGATCAAGGATTCTTGCCTCTTGTATGGCATTTCGTTTCAAAAGGCCTTTTTGCTCCCTGTGAAACTAATAATAATTAAAGCTGCAAGCAGCTGTGAACGGGCCCTCGCACCCCACGCGACTAGGGGGGGCCGGCAACTCGGGGCGCCGGCGACCGCAGCCCCCGCGACGCTCCGGGTGCTGGCGGTCGCAGCCTCGTAACACGCTTCGCCACAGTCAAAGCCGTATCCTGCCGCCGCTTTGCCGCTACGAGCCGAGGCTGCGAGAGCGAGCCTCCCGTAATAACAAAGCGGTACATGGCAGGCTGGTAAAATCAACGAGCGCTCGAAGATAACGGATCATTTCTTTATTTTCGCTGCAGCATTTGTGCCTCAGTAACGTGCAATGCCACGAGGTCAGACTCTGAGCATGCACGTGCTTTTTTACTCAGCGCTTTATCTTAAGGAATTGACTGTGTGTTTTATTGACATGCGACACACACACAGACATATCTGCTGCAGGTTTTGTGAGATCCAACTATCACAATTACATTACACAATGACTACATTTTTCTGAATATATCTAATATGTTCTGTGCTTAAAAAAGATAAATAAAAAACATTTCTCCCATTTCTTGTTGTTGCATTTCCCGGGAACTGTGAAATGGTCTCGATTAGATTTCCAGGGAATCCCGTCTCAAGGGATTAAATCCTAGCTCTAACATTGTAGGAGGAATCAGAGGTATTTTCTGTTTCCATCACGTGGTGCTATGACTTTGACTCCTGATTGTCATTTGGACGTGTTCAGGGTGGGACTGTTATCATACTTGTGAAGTTTGGTGCAGATCAGAGCTTTTATAGCAAAGGTATAGCATTTTCCTGTGTCATGGCGAGAGAGCAAAATTGACCACAAAATTCAAAATAGCCAACCTCCTGTTGGTTTTAGCCTATGGGTCCAAGAGACTTTTTTGTTCGTCTGGGGGTGATACATATGTCTACTGATTTTCGTGCATATCGGGGAGACGTCCTATGGCGGCTACTTTTAAAAATGGGCGTGGCCAAGCCATTTAGCCACGCCCATTGACGAAATTCACATCATATGTTCAGGTTTGGACTGGTAATAAGCATGTGAAGTTTCATGCAGATCTGACCAAGCACACTGAAGTTAAGCCCACTTCCTGTGTTTTGGCGAAACGCTAACCTTCGCCGCGCTCTCAGGGCAACGCCATTTGACCTGGCCTCAAGATCTTCACAATATAGCATCACCAAGGTCTGAAGACCTGTCTGAGTAGATTTGAATTGGATATGGTCAACACACTTGGATTACTACGTCAAACTCTAAAACATGTCATTTCCTGTTACCAGCAGGGGGCGCTATGACAATCCTGGAATATTGTCACGTAATGGTGTTCAGGTGTGGACTATGATCACACATGAGAAGTTTGGTGCAGATTGGACCGTTTTTGTTAAATTTATAGCAATTTCCTGTCTCATGGCGAATCATCAAAATTCGCCGCCACCTGACGGCCATACCGTTCAACTGAGGCAAAATCTGTAGATAACTTTTACTCACAAGCTAGTCTAGAGGGTAGCCAGCAATTTTGAAGCCATTTGGATGATTCCTGTAGGCATAAAAACATATCGTGCGACGCGTGCGCAACGCCAAAATTTACCACGAAATTCAAAATGGCCGACTTCCTGTTGGTTTTAGCCTATGGGTCCAAGAGACTTTTTTGTGCGTCCTGGAGTGATACACGTATGTACCGATTTTCGTGCGCCTCGGTGAAACGTGGCGCGGGGGCTGCAGATTAAGGGGCGTGGTCAAGGCGTTTGGCCACGCCCACTGACCAAACTCATATCACATGTCCGAGGCGGAACCTGTTACCAACGTGGGAAATGACTTCCCGATACGAGGTTGTACACGAAAGTTAATCACAAAAACGTCGCTTTTTTCCGAAACGGCGAGCTTCGCCGTAGACTGCGACGACATACTTCGACAAAACGCCACGCCCTTCACAACATAGCATGACCCAGGTGTTACTGTCTTCCAGGCCAAATTTTATTGAGATACGGTCACCGCTCACCCAGAAGCACCTCACATTCTAAAAAATGACATTTCCTGTCATCAGCAGGGGGCGCTATAACAAGCGTGAACTATTGTCATGCAAATGTGTTCAGGGTGGGACTATTATGAAACATAGTAAGTTTGGTGCAGATCCGACCATGTATGCCAAAGTTATTGCAACTTCCTGTTTCATGGCGAAAAGTCAAAATTCGCCGCCAGATCACGACCACATACTTCAACGTGAACACAAGCTTTTGAGAAGTTTTAATCACACAGTAGTCTAGTTGATACACAGTGAGTTTGAAGATGTTCTGATGATTCCTGTAGGAGGAGCATGTCAAAGTACGACGTGTGCGAAACGCCAAAAATGACCACAAAATTCAAAATGGCCGACTTCCTGTTGGGTGTGGCCTATGGCTCCAAGAGACTTTTTTGTGCGTCTGGGTGTGATACATATGTGTACCAATTTTCGTGCATGTAGGTGAAACATGCTGTCGGGGCTCGTCTTTAGATGGCGCTATTGAGCCATTTCGCCGCGCCCACCACCGAGGACCATAAAATACGTAAATTTTCGCCGGGACTGATGCACCTGCAAAAATTTTTTGAGCTACTAATATGTTAAGGCCCCGAAATAAGCGATTCATTCGCATAAATAAGAATAATAATAATAATAATAATAATAATAATAATAATAATCAGAGCAAAAGCAATAGGATCCTCGCACCGTTTCGGTGCTCGGGCCCTAATAATAATCCGAGCAAAAGCAATAGGGCCCTCGCACCGTTTTGGTGCTCAGGCCCTAATAATCCGAGCAAAAGCAATAGGGTCTTCGCACCGTTTCGGTGCTCGGGCCCTAATGATGTTCCAACTTATTTGCCATTCAATGGCATGCTGTTTAATGTTAATGTCAACATTGATATTTAGAGGAGACAGCTTACGTTTGATTTGATGAGGGGTGGTAAGGTAGATGGACGGGGGGCACTGGCCCAAAAGAAGTTGAGAACCACTGCTCTACTATATCTCTACACCTATGTATAATGTATATATATAGGTTTTTATACCATGGTCTGGGTGAATACTCGATTCTGATTGGCTGCAGGGTGTCCATTAAAAAGTGTTGTAGGACACCTATAAAGAAGTTCCGGTCAAATAGCCTGATGGTTCTAAATTATTGCGCTGGCTCAAACGCTAGTTGGTAACCGTGGCAACAGAAACTCAGAACATACGTTAACATACGTTATTTCACAGTTTATTTATCACATTTAACACTTGCTTGATACAGAGTGAATGGTGGATAATATTTATAAAAACGATTTAGGATAGACTTACTTGCTTGATACACGTTTAATGATCAGAGTGAATGGTGGATAATATTTCTTGCAATAAAAACGATTTAGGAAACTATCTGTGGACTTTGATTCTTTGAAACACAATTTCGCATCATTCTCTGGACACACACAAGCGGTAAGAGGTGTGTACTTGCCTTCTGAAATGATACTTTGTATCACTTAACATAACGTTAAGCAATCATCTCACTTCCCTCCACTGATTAGGCCTAATATAACAGCTGCGGCCGACCAGGCTGCAGGTTCTGTGGCCAGAGCCGGTTACCTTGGCAACGCGTCACAACGAGAGATATTAAATAGTCCACTCAGCCGCTTCTTGTGGAAAACTTATGATTTTAACTGTAAAAAAAACAACATTAATGTATTAATAATTGATTTAATATTTATTTCTTTTGTAAGTGACCATGGTATAAGCGGGATAATGCCCTTCGAGGTGTCCATTAACCATTAATCGCGTCGGACGGTTCACGCCTCCACGTCATCCATTCATTTCTGATAATGGACACCTCGTTGGGCATTATCCCTTACGTATTGCACTACTGGATTTGCTTTAGTTTCATTTCCTACGCCTCAAATTACTAACAAAAATGAAAAAAAATGCCTGGACTTCCAGAGGAACGCTCACCCAACTTTCAGCACAGATTACCATTTATACCTGTCACTTTTCTAGAATCACTGTTCTAACTGGGGGACTTTGTCTTTCAGGTGCCGCAGTAAGCACAGCAGTGGATCTGCAGAAGAGAATCATTGGAGGTCAACAATGTAACCGTCCTTACCATGTGCAAATTACTGATGCTTCCAATAACTTGGTGTGTGGTGGCTCTCTGCTCAGAAACGGGTGGATTCTGACTGCAGCTCACTGCTGGAAGTGGTGAGAAAGCGACAGTTTTACTTAAAGAAAATACCAATAATAAACTCTTACATTCAATCTGAAACAATAACTAGTAATGATGTGATGTAAAACAGTAGAATTCCAAAAATGAAAATATGTATGTTCACATGCAGGAATTAATGACTTATTTTATAAAAAAATGTGACGTACTTGCAGTGATTCAGTGATGTTTCTCTTTGACTTCTACTTATTTGCAGGCATATGAGGGCAGTTTTAACGGGTCAAGCACAGCCAATTAGAATCACGGCACCGCCTGCGATGTATTCAGACAACAACAACAGGGTCCACGACATCATGCTGCTGCGGCTACCTCAGCAAGTTCGGACTCCACATGTAGAGCTTCCTAACTGTAATCGGCGTCCTAATATGTGAGTCATGAGTTTTTTTCCCCCCTCTTAACCCTCGAGGAAAACAAAGTTCTTCGGAACCTTATGGAATGTAAACTAATTCATGATAAAAGCAGTTTCTGTTTTTGTCAATTTTTTTTTAAGTTTTGAGACCTTTTTTTTAAGAAAACTTAAAAAAAAAAAAAAACAACATTTAAAGCAGTTTAAACTTTTAATCCTATTTATTGTATTTCAGAGGTACTCCAGTTCAGGTAGCAGGTCATGGATCAATAATGGGCCAGATCGCTATTAATTTACATCCTTATCCTCACCTTGGGTTTGTAAGAGGTGAGATGTAGAAACTTTTTACATACATATACATACTGTATATATAATTATACACATTTGTACACATATATACATATATGTACGTGTGTAATAATTGTATTCTATATGTAATAAAACACAAATCTGCTGTTACACTTTTTTCAACCTCAGCTCAGCACAATATTCAAGATGCCAAGTGACATTTTTGATAAAGCAGATAAATTGTTTGATTCTTAAAAAATCCACACATACGATGTTTTCTTCATTTGTTGGTTGAATCATTTTGGTTGAATCAACTTGTTCTATTTTCATCCAGTACCTGGTGCATCAAATGCTCTCCACTGTGCAGACTTTGATCTTGTTGACTGTCAGACGCTCGCACACGACCCACACGAATATCCTCACCTGATCTGCGGCCAACGTCCTTTTGTGGATACAAGTCCAGTGAGTTGTCATGGCTTCAAACCTTATATCTTTCCTACAGCTGCTAAATGTTTTACCACTTTAATATAAATCAGTATTTCATTAAATGAGGCAAAAGTCTAACAAACATACATCTCTCTCACAGGGCGACTCCGGTGGAGGAGTGGAGTGGAATCGCATGATTTACGGTGTCCATGTAATCACTGGTGACACTGTCAATGCCTGTGCTTCACCAAGTGGCTTCATGGATGTTTGTACATACTTACCATGGATACAGCAAATTACTGGCATCACAACAGTTGGTTAACTATGAAATGTCCTGTCATTAAACAGGCATTTCACATTTATTAAGAAAACTGCTGTGTTTCTCTAAATTTGCAATGTGTACATTCACAGTTGATTGGTTTATAATGAAGGGACTGTTTGCCCCAAATGAAAACATACATACATACATATTTTTCCCCTGGTCTGTAGTGCTATTTATCCATCTAGATCATTTTTACGGGAACTGCTGAGTTTTGGAGATATCAGCAATGGAGATGACTGCCGTCTCTCAAATATAATGGGACTAGATGGCACAAGTCCTGTGTTGCTCCAAGCACCAAAAAAATATATTTGAAAAATTCTAAATTGCTGTCTCGTTCCAAATATCATAACCCAGTTACTCAAGATAATTAAAAGACACTAGACACTAGAATCTGCTGGAACTACTTCAGAATCTACCAGAGCTAATAGAAACTGTTCACAACAATGTCTGTGAATTATCTAGAGTAATAGGGTCATGGTTTTTCAAAAGAGACACCGGTTTTATCATTTATTTTTATTTATTTTATTATTTATTTTGGCGCCTGGAGCAACACAGGACTTGTGCCATTTAGTCCCATTACGTTAGAGAAAGGGCAGACGTCCATATGGCCGATATCTTCAAAACTCTGCAACTCACACCAAAATAATCTACATGGATAAAGAGCACTACAGGCCAGAGGAAAAAAATATGAATTTGTGATTTTGGTATGAATTGCTCCTTTAATGTTCAAGTATCATTTGTCCTTTATGATAGACAATAAAGGTGATTCTATGACAAATATTTACTGATTCTTGCTGTTATACTGTTGTCATTATTTAAAAAAAAATCTGAATTTTTAAAAACATTAACCATCATCATCAGATTTTACAAGCATTGATATGGATCCTGCTCAATCATGTTGCAGCAGTTTTTGTGGTGAAACCATTTCTTTCACAGATTTGGTGACAACAGCTAACCATTTTTGACCACTCCAGAACTGATAAAAATGTTTAAAAATCTTTCAAAGAACTGCATTTTCTCCGTAATTGGATGGTGAACACTTCTATTCTGGGGATAGCTCAGAAACCCCCCTTATTTTCAATATATACCTAGGAGAGCCATGCATCCTCTGTGCATGCCCCATGTCTGTATACAGACCTGCGGCTGTGAAGTTTCATACGGCTGTGAATATCTTAGAGGTCACAAGAGGTCATATCATATAGCGAGGTCAAGTTTCAAAAGTGGTCTCACTACAATAAAATGGCTGCTATGGGGACACAAAAAATGATGCAAAAGTGCGCTCTTGGATGCCATTATGGTAGATAAAATGTGATAAAGTGCCTTCTAAGGTGCCCATTCAGTGGACAAAACATGATTGTGCCCTCTCAGGTGCTGCTGTACATATTTAAAAAATATTGGGACTCTGCATGCCTTTAGTTCCATGTGTGGTTTTATTACAGAGTTGTAGTAGCTGTTGTATAAGAAAACGATTTAATCTAAACCAGGAACTGGAACTTTTTCACCATGAATGGATAACGATTTTCAGCATGCTGGTGCCCCACCACACCCAGCTGGTGTCTTTTTTTTTTTATTTGTATAATTCAAATTTTTTATTGATTTTGGCTGGGTTGGTACATGACAGCTACACATCAAATGAGACTTTCAATCTTGACAAAAATAAAAATACAATAGGAACAAGGTCATAGAGATCCTTACCATACCAGAGGGGGCACAGCATCAGCCCCAGTCCCCCCAAAAACAATCAAAATTAAAATAGAAAAAATAAACACATTAAAATGAATGATAATAATAATAAAAGAAGGACTAAATACAAGAAAATAGACAGTGCCAGACAAAAATCATACTTCCAGGTCCCCAGACAGTGTAAAATAATTCCAGAAATCCCCCCCAGATTGGTCCTTGGGCATGGTTAGTCATCCTAGTCAGCATGGATTCATAAGAAGCCGTATTTGTCATATAGTTGACCATTCTTTTATTTCTGGAGGTTTTGTTGACTTCCAATACATGAGTGAAATTGAAAATTTATCCTTTGACATATTATGCACTTGTCATCTGTCTCCCAGTAAACAAGCTTGGAGACACTGGCAACGTCTTACCCAGCCACTTACTCATGTGTCAGCTGGTGTCTTTTTTTTTTCTCCCCTGCCCCTCAGACAGCCTGAGTCCACCTCTGGGGACTAGCATCATCACACTAGAACCTTAATCAGGAAAAGTTGAGTCTGACAAGGCCCAAGCCTTACAAAATTCTGTCCGAAACTGACCTGAACCTGTCTCTTGTTAGCATATTTCAACCCGAACCTTACATCCTGATGTTTTGGTTTGAATTAGCAACGACAAAATTGGGGAGAAACAGAAAAAAATGAATAAATAAAACTATTACTTCTATCAATACTACTACTACTACTAATGATAATACTACAGCCCAAACCTGACCTAAGCCCATGAAATATGAAAGAAATAAGGCCCGATCTGACCAAAACCCGTTAGGTCTCATTGGGTTTGGGCACAGATCTCAAGATCTCACACATCAATAATTTGGGCTCACTGATTCAACCCAATCCACAGTCTCAGCTTTCCTGTCTTACCCAGTTTTTGCAGTTCCAAGATCAGTATGCAGAAACATTTAAATACACAATTTTTAGATTTTTAGATTAGGCAAAAAATAACACGATTTATGCTGTATGCAAAAAAACTGTGTGGTTTTTGCCCCAAACTGCTAGGGATTAGCACAATCTTGGGTACCTCGGTGGTGTCAGGTACGTTAGGACTGGCGCTGTCCTTTGTTACAACCTGTGTAATCATAGACTTCCTATCATTGCTGTTTGCACACGGGAGAATCCTACACCACCACCACAGATGTTTGTGGTTCCAGTTGCTGTGATTCCCACTGTTTTACGACTGCTGTCCTCTTACATGTTTGCTCACTTTTTACTGGCGTATGATTTGTGAAAATAACAGGGAGGGGGGCCATTTTACTCAATAAAAATGTAATTGATTGGCGTATTGTGTTTTTCTTTGTATTTTTTGACACAAAAAAATTATTTGTTATAATTTGATACTGGTATTCACTTTTGAAAGCTAGTGAACATCAATACTAAGATACTTATTATTGTTTATAGTAACACTTAATTTAACAGTGGCAGGGGTAAACTGGATTTATTGTGTGATTCCAAGTGTGAGGTGTAGTCATCATCACCACTGTAACATATCAGAGTTTGATCAACCATCATGTGACTCAGTCCACTCAGGAGCTTCTATACCACAAGCAATCAACGTCCGGCTATGGCTTCTGGCCACTTTATTTCAATATTCAGTAACAATACACAAAATTATCATAAATAGTATCATATTACAATATTTGTTTGCACTGAGTCAGATCTGGTCCCTACAACATGTAGAACATTCAGCAGCATTCTGTGGAAATCCCCTGTTTTAATAAATATATGTGTTGATGTTACCGTGTCTGTTCTCTGTATACAGAGGATTACAGACAATTGCTTTGACTCTGAAATGAAACGATGACTGAGTCAAGTATCTGACTTTAGCCGTAAAGGTGTTTGAGAGTGTTCATGTCCATATTGAATTAACAGTGAAGGACCCTGACATTTTTATGCAAATTACCTGCCAAGATCCGTGTTCTCTCCGAATAAACACCTCTCCCTCTTCTCATTTCTGCTGTAGGGGTGACCACTGTTTTTCCCTTTCAGTCATTCAGTCATAATCTACTCACCCTCATGCCGATCGAAGGTCGCACACAGTCAGACCACGCACACCCAGTTCAGACGATGTGCATGCATGTGAATGTGGCTCCAAGATAATTGCTTACAGTGAAGATTCAGATTAAAAACACGGTGTAAATGACGTCAGCTTGGAATGTCGGGGTTTTTTCCATTTGAAATCTGGTCACCATTCACTTCAGTTTTTTGGGGGAGATTCTGCAACACTGTTTTCTTGTGAAACTCCAGCAGTGTTTTGTTTGTTGTCATTTTTGGGTGAACTAGATAGATAGATAGATAGATATACTTTATTTCGGTGTCACTCCACAACAGCACTATAAAAATACAATACAGAGGTATATAAATACAGAGTTCAGTCAGATTACCCCCCTCCCTTTGACAAAATTAAGAAGTGTTGGGGACCACTCAAAAAGAGGGGTGACAGGGGTGTAAGGGGTGACAGAGGGATCAAGACATCATGCTGTTTTGTGTGTAGCACGAAGGAACCGCAACTCACATTTCATTGTAAATTGTCCTGTGTTTTCTAATGATAACAAATTACCTTGATTTCTTTATTCTGTTTGGGAGCAGAGGAGGTCGAAAGTTGGTTGCAATCTGAAACCTCACCACTAGATGCCACTAAATTCCACACACTGGTCATTTAACTGTGAAAAAATATGCAATAAGATACCACATTGATGCATATTCCTGTATACTATATGGAAATCTGTTTCAGACCTTCATTAAATTGTTTTTGATTCTTATTCTAATATACTGTATATTTACCAGCTGACTGAAGAAAAGTTTTTCATGGTTGTTCTGAATGTGACATCTTCAGTTTAGCAGCACTATGATGTACAGCTGTACAATATCTTTATGAAATATGACATGAACCTTTGGGAAATAAGAGCAGAGGCACTATAACACACAGCAAAGGCCATGCATGTAATAACAGAGGATATTATCTAGAAACATATTGAGCACAAGACCAGATGCATCAGACTCACCTACAGTGATGATCGATTACATTATATGTTGACTCCACAATGTATAATTCTTTTTTTTTTCCTCAGGAACATTGATCAATATCACTGCAAATGTGCCAAAATGTTATTTTTGTTGTCCTCAGGTCCATATGTTAAAAATAAACTTAAAATGTTAACTGAATTTGAAAGGACAAGTTAAGGTACTTTTAAAGGATTAAAAAACAAATAACCTTTCACATAAACTTGATATTCATTCAGGTGTACTTGAAAAACTATGTTCAATGAACTCAAGATATTTCAGTCAGACAACTCACATTTTTGAATGGTAATTGTGGCAGCAGAGCATAGTTAGTTTGGCGTCTAGGCTCCGACCTCATCACTGCTCACAGATTATGTTTACATGGAGATATGTGATGAGCACATATCTTGGACCCCCCTGTTGGAGCCTGCAGGTGGATGCTGGGGTGGTGGTGGGGCTGAATGAGCAGGTAGGGAGGCTGATGCAAAGCAGCAATGGCCTTGACAGGCAGAGGGAGAGATGGGAGGTTTTAGCCAGATTGGAAGGGTGCATTTGGTTTGTACCACAGAGAGTGAGGTGTGTAACATGTGATTGTGGTTTAGCTCGAGTTGACTGCCTGACCTAGCTCGTAGGCGTCGCCACATTAAGTTGAACCAACAACTGTTTAGTCACCGATGAACATTTATAAAACTGACATTTAATTTATCAACTTTTATTTAACTAATTCAATATTGACCTTCATCATGGTTCACAGTGTTTGCAAATAGCCATAATTTATGTTTTGTCATATTTGTTTTCTTCAAACTGTAAAAAAGAAGGGTGTTAGGAGAGTTTTAACTCTCAAACAATGCATGCTGGGAACTCTGCTAATATGCTGCTCGTGTTTCTTAAGAAACTTGATTTAATGAGTTGATTGAATTCTATTCTGTTCTGAAGTGTTCTGAAAGTAAAGACTAGAAATTTTAACTTGACTAAACAAAAAATGATTGACTTTATTATAATATTTACATTAAGTTATTGAGAAAAGAATAGGTGATTCTACTAAAATCCTGTATCATCTATTACAGTGATTAAAATAACAGTAAAAAAAAAGGGGCATGCAGATTAAGACATGTACAATGCAAGCAGTCAGCAGCAAACTACATTCAGTAGACAGTTATTAATAATTAGCCAGCAGCATGTTGTAACATCTTGAAACACACAAAACCTTCTGAGTTTTTACAAGCTGGGAAAAGTCGAGCTGAATGGCTTAATCTGTCACAAACAGGTGGGGATGTGTGAGGAATTATTTGGAATATTATAATGTGTCAGTTCTGATCAAAGTGATGTGGTTCTGGTTCTGTGGCCAAAGTCCTGGAGAGGATGTGTGTGTTGTACGTCCACACGGCATCTAAACTTAATCTCCTGCACAACCACTGAACTTTTAATCCTCGAGGTGAATCAAGATTTTAGTAAATGGAATCGAATTATATTATAAGCAACGTATTTCTCTCTCACTGTGTATCACAGGAGTGTCATTTCCCTGCTCTCACTTTATGGAGGGCAAAAGCAAGAACTGCTGATAAAAGGTCCAAACTTTGCATACATGTGGAGCTTTGCAGCCAATAGGGTTGAACTGGTAAGCCTTTATCGGATGATTGGTAGCTCCCACTGTTGTGACAGACAGGCAGGCATTCAAAGGTGAAGGATGGTGCAGGTTTGTCTGATGCTTCTTCTTTTGCTGTGGATTGGTGAGTATTTAAAAAAGCAGCTGTGCTTTAACAATACCATGATGCTGATAATCTTGTAATGTATTTTCAAATGATATAATATATCCATTTAAACTATTACATACTAGTTGGGTCATCTCCAGCAATGCCATGACCGTGGAAAGTGGAAGCTCATTTCTCAGTTAGATTTGTCATCTATGAAGGTTAAAAAAGAAGCAAATTTAGCCCCCATGCCCCTCATGAAAATGAGGGCAAAATCCAAAATGGCTACCACTGGGCATGTTGGATATGATCTTTTCAATAGTTTGGCCTTTCATTGCTTCACGAGTACATGGTTTCTGGGACTTTTGGGGTCCAGGAATTCATTATTGATGTTATTAAGTCCACCCATTTTCAAAATCCAAGATGGCTGCGATTTTTAGCTCAGAAAGGCGACAGCTCTGCTCATACTGAGCTGAGTTATAAACAGTAAAACAACAAGTAGATACACATAGGTCATCCAGAACCCACCCAGGGCTTTATACCAAGAACCTTTTTATATTCCAACAGTTTTCTCTGGAACACGTTAGGGGGTTCTATTATGGTACAAAGAACCCTTGACAAACCCTTCCTTCAGAAAAGGATTCTTCAGAAGCAAATGGTTCCCTTCAGGAAGAACCCCTTTGGGATCCTTGTTTCTAAGAGTGCATTGCCTGATCACGTATGATACATTGTTCTGTTGCTGTAGAAATCCACGCTGAGCTACAGCTGAACTTTCTATAGCTGGACTCCCATTAACCCCTGTGCATGAAGCATAAATCCAGCCTTGCAAGTGCTTTTAAGTGCTTTGTTCTGTCTCTTTCAGTTTCTGTATTGATTAATTGATTCATCAGGAACATTTGTTTGGTCATCAGTTCTCCTAATGGAGTTGCCATTAGGTTTTAACCCACTGTCACCTGGAGGATTTCTCTTTCAGGTGTCGCAGCGAGCACAGTCTTGGATCTGCAGAAGAGAATCATTGGAGGTCGACCATGTGAGCGTCAGTACCATGTCAAACTGAGAGCAGCTGCTGATAGTGGATCTTCTAGTATGTGTGGCGGCTCTCTGATCAGTGACCGCTGGATTTTGACTGCAGCTCACTGTCTGATAACAGGAAGGTGAGAAAGTGATAATATTGCTTAAAATACTGCAACAATACTACAACTACAAATATAAACCTGTTTTTTTTAACCTCCTCTCGCCTGTAGAACTATGTTTGCAAGTTTAAGTTTGCAACCAGAGGGTCCAGCACAAGAAGTGCAAATCACAGCAGAGCCAGTGATCTACACAGACAAAGACAAGAACACACAACAGGTCACATGATATCATGCTGCTGCAGCTACCTCGTCCTTCCAGTATTACACCAGTAGGCTTTCCTGACTGTGTTAAACGTCCAAAAAAGTGAGTTGTGCTTTTTCATACTTTAAAAAAATGCAGAGGTGGTAGTCTTTTTTTGTTTTTGTATTGACAAAATACAGAAGCATGTTAAGTGTCAACTTTCATTCCTGTTGATTAATAATTTAATCTTATAAAATCACGTCTTTTGAACCTTCAGTATTTAGATCAAGTAGATTGTGAAAAATAATGTGTGTCCAGTTTAATAGGCTACAACTGTTTTTTCAGTGTGTCACATACATATAATAAGCAGCATTTAAGTGAACATTAGTTTTAGATCATACTTAATATCAGCATTTCCCCAATACTAAAGAATTTGAATTTGGCCAAAAATCTTTATCAGGACAAGGCTACATAGAGCTGCGTGAGTTTTGGTGAAACTCTCACATTACACAAAGACATTTGATTGTTTATGCAACAATATTAATTAGTGCATCTATGAGGACCTTGAGCAAATCAAGAATGTGATGTTTGTGCCTTTAAAGTCAGCAATTTGTCTGTTGTTTTAAGGCCTTTTTTCACTGTAATTTGTAGCGTGGTGTGTCTGTGTCACTTTGTATTCAACAATAATTCTAGTAGTTGTAGCTGTACTAGCACCAATGATTGCATCAAATACTTTATGTAGATAAAACAGTCGGGTCTTGTTGGCGATTATTTTGCAGAGTTGAGGTCGCAGGTCATGCTGCCACTACTGGAGGCCCCAAAGATGAAAGGAGTGAGATGATTTTTGATACTTTTAATAAGATTAATGATCTATTTTCATACATTATTTTATTCTGGTAAGTTTACTATAGTCTATAACAGTACGGATACGCTCAGGAAATTTCTCTTTTGTACTACAATTGTATTGTTCGTATCTTACAAAGAAACATACATTTTCCAGTGGGCTGAGAAAGTTTAATTTTTATGCTACAGTTCTGCATTAAATAAAATACATAAACAAGATATTATATTTTCATGTTATTATATTTTAAAACAAGGTCAGATGTTTTTGAAACTTTGTTTTTCTTCTCTAGAGCCCGGTGCGGTGTCGTCTCTCCACTGTGCAGACATCGATCTTGTCAGCTGTGAAGATCTGAAAGAAACTTTTGAGAAATATTTCAAGATGACCTACAAAGTCAAGAAGTATCAACACTGGTTCTGTGGCCAGTCACCTGGAAAGGATATATGTTTTGTGAGTTGACATGACATGGCACCATTTGAAAATTTGTTCGATTTTAAAAGTATTTCAATTACATTACAAACAAAATATCTTTCTGTTTACAGGGAGATTCTGGTGGGGAGTGGTGTATAAAGACAAGATCTACGGTGTCATTTCTTTTCTTGGTGATCCTGAGAACGTATGTAGGAAAGCAGCTGCATTCATGGACCTCTGCAATCCAGAATATGCTGAATGGATCAATAAAACTATTGCCTAAGAAAAAAAAAAGATGTCCACAGTATGTGGTTTACTGTAAAGACACTTTCATAATTAAAATCTATGAGATTCAAGCTAAACAAGAATCTTTATGTGGTGTCTGTTTTTTTTTAACCCAGAAAAGGTAGTCATACAACTTTTAAACTGTTTAAGTTAAGTTAAAAAAAATTCCAATCAAGCTCAGGTTGGATTTTAAAATTTTTCTCTTTTCCTTTTGCCCATATAGTAGGGCAACATGCAGGGCAGATTGTGTGCCAGATTCCTCTATGGATAATTTTATACTGTAAATATTAATATATAGCCTACAAATTTTATTCATATGCATTACACGTGACAGTTAGTGTCATGTTGACCATGCAGAGCATCAGGGGGATGTTGGAGGGAGTGAGTGGAGTTTATAAAAGTTTCTAATGCCTCAGAAAAACCTGCATTTGGAGGTTTGGTTTGATTATCACTACAAACAATTAGGATACTGTGCAGATTCAAAGAAAGGCAGGCGTAAATTGTTATTTGCTCATTTTCCGACAGCTGAGAGCATATCAGCGGAGTGTAAAGTTTATTGGTGGCAGTCTCAGATTGCAGCTAAAATCTTGCAGACTTTGTCAGACTGGGGCCATCACAGGTCATGTCCGGGCTAGAGATAGAGATTCTCTTAAATAGTGTAAGAGATGTAGGTGAGTGAAGGCATAAATCAGTCCACTTCCGGGTTTAACTCATAACTTTAGTGAAGTCCGAACACAATTCAGTCCACCTGTTACACCTGCTTGAATCCCCTGTTACTCTTGCTCTGCCCCTCCCTGCTCTCTGCTTCTTCATCCCCAAACAACACCACAAAAATGCTGCAACAGCACCAACTAGTGGTGTAACTTTATAACAGAATATCAGTTTCAAGATGAATTCATGCACCAAGTGTAAACCAGAATATTATCATTACTGTAAAACGCTAAAAAATGTGTAAACAATAGAATCATTCAGTGAGAATACACTGAACCAATGTCTGAACAATTAGAATGTTTAATACTGTGTTTACACAATTATTCACCTATCAGATTTCACTCTTACAATAATATCTTGTTATTTTAAGGTTGTTCTGCAGTATCTGTTAGTCCAGTCCTCTGAGTTAAAGTCAGATTCACCAGACTTGACAGTGTGCGGTACATAATAATTTGCCAAGAACATGAACATTGACGTAGCATAATGGCAACTGTCAGTCAAAAGTAGCCTATAGCTGTGAACTGAGAGTCAAATTCATGAATTAGGTGGGTTTTAGTCAAATTTACAATTTAAAATGTAATTTATCAGACACTTTTATCCAAAGCAACGTACATCTGAGAGCTAGGTAGTTAGAAGCCCATTCTAACTTTTAAAATATATCTTAAATCTAGGTCAAGAATCCCCTAAATCCAAATCCTGGGATCACTTTTATTTTACCTGAAGTGAATTTAAAAACTGCTGTAGTCCAGCATAAAACACAGCTCTGACTGTGAAATAAAATGCCAAGATGGAAGCATTTTTTACTGGCTCCATTACATGTCAATCCCCTGAAGTCAAGCAACACCTCTGCATGTTATATGAGGCATCAAAACCAAATTTTCTGACTGTTTTCTTTTCCAGTCATTAAAACTAAAAGTGGCCATATTATGCTTTTGGGGCGGGTGTTCCCTTTCCTTGAATTTGTCTCTTTTGTGCATGTAACACGTCTGTAGCATCACAAAGACCAAAGCCTATGCCAAAGGGAGCAACTCACTCCTACAGAAAACCCTACTACTGAACTGCCTGAAATGACTTGTCTGTAATCAACCCTTTGCTCTGTTACTTGGTGACATCACCACGTAGCACATGTACATGATGTGCAGCTAGTTTGGAGAATTTGGGATGGACTATAACCCTGTCATTGTTAAATTCATTAATAGTGAAATTCTTTGGCTATCTATCCATTTACTAAGTACAAAATATTAACTTCTAGAGTCTTACATGCCTAAAATTATACATTTTCAAGTGAATTAAATCAATAAATTCAGTGGTTTCCATACTAAGAAATGAGAAAACAAGTGTGGTGTGAAAGTAAAGCTGACAGACCATATTAGACCTTTTACACAGAAGTTAACTGATATTAATTGCTGCAACGCTTTGCAATAACTGCTGGAACTGAGCCATCACTAATATTAGTTCCACCTGTGATTTTCCTGGAACGACAAGGCAAAATGTCTGCTGTGATTCTGATTTATTTGGACACAAGACTGCTCTGATGCTTGCAGGGCTAAGATTGGGGTTAGCAAGATTTAGAATTTAGAAAGCAAAATAAATCATTTTCCCCAATTTTTAGTTTTCTAGCTTTCTCACAAGCGTAGTTTTTGCAATTGTCATGCAGTTTGTTGTAAAAAATCATGTTGTAAACCTCGGTTTAATCCGTCTTTGTGCACTTTGTGTCTCCAGAGCACTCTGTTGTTTAAAAGTACTCAACCAGACTGCACATATAAAGGGAGACCTGCCATGGTAGAACACATTATTGCCTTGTCAAGTGAAGAGTGTCCCTATTGATCCTAATCTGAGCTGTCGGGCCCAAATTCTCTGTAATCATCAACTCAAGGATAATCTGTGTTTAAAAGGCTGCCTACCTCACTGCTGCAGATCAAACACCTTTTTTTTTACTGGCTGCTGTTTGACAAATCGCTAAGCCTCTGAAAAGGCTTTAGGTTGAAAAGAAAGACAAATTGATTTATTGCACAGATGTGTTGTGTGATGCACAAAAAGCTATCAATTCACAGCTACTGTATGGCAGTTTGTTTGCAGTTTGAGCACAAAGACTGAGAATCTGTATGTTCACTTTAAATCTCAATAAGAGAAGTTTCTCAGCAAGTTTAATATTTTTGGTCTCATCTTGGTTCGACCTGTAGATTCTCTCTACAACTTGTACTTCATGCAAAACCTTTGCTTTATTTACAGCCCTGGCATGCCCACTACACCATAAGGCTATATAATTTAGGTTATATTATTACATCCTATAAGTGTGCACAGGTGTGGGAGGTACACTGCTTTTTAGTAGTACATTAACTAATCAGTGAGCTTTTGACTAATGCATTCTTCAGTATCAGATTGCAGAAGTTTAGCAATAGCATTGGAAGAAGTTCCCTCGAAATATTTTGTCATTTCTAATGAAAGATAGGCCATAGCGATACTGTTGCCATGGTGAACTTGCTCTGCACTAACCTTTCAAGTCTTAAAGTCTACATTCTAAGGTCTAAAATATTCTGCAATGATCTACTTAAAAAAATTAAGGCAACTTTTTGCATCAAATTATTATGTAGATCACGCAAGACTGGTCTTTGTATGAAGTACTAATTTTTTGTATGCAAGAAATACATTTTCCAAGTAAAGTCAACTTAATTTTGCAAGAAAACTCAACTTAAATTTACCTGCAAAATTACGTGAACTTTAGTTGCAAAATTACGTTGATTTTACTTAAAAAATTAAGCTGACTTTACTTGGAAAATGTATTTTTTTAAGTACAAAAAATTAAATACGTCATACAAAGGCAAGACTTGCTCAAGCTACATAATTTGATGCAAAAAGTTGTCTTAATTTTTTTAAGTAGATCATGCACAATATTTTTCAGTAAAATATGATAGCAATCAAGTTCTTACATTTTCTGATAACTTTTGTATAAAGCTGGTCATCAAATAATAAAAAATAACAGGGTTCAATATCTGCCCCACAGATTTTGAGCTATGTGTACAAGAAAAAATTGTGTTTGGTGGTGGTGCTAAAGGAAAAGTCATAAAGTCACCAAAATTGACAGGGTTTATTGTCTATACTCACAAAAAATCTGCTGTGGAGCCAAGAAATTACAACACAGATAAACGGACACGGCCATCCCTCGACTCCACCTGTCATCAGGGCAGTACTCTGAAGACCCACGAGTCAAACATCAGGTATTAATATTTGTTCAAATGTAAAAGGACCTCTGCCCCCTCGATGGCCGTCCTGTTTGCTTGTCGAGACCTTCATCCTTGGCTTTGCTGACCACAAAGGTGTTGAGGACAAGTGTAGTACGGGACCTCTTCCACAGCGGCAGCATCATCATTGTCAAAATCTGTGAAATACACCAAAGGGAGTGAAACAGGGTATCTGCAGGAATCAGCAAACTGAATTTAGCTTTGACTTTTTAGACCTTTTTAATACAGTCAAAGCATTAACTGCTCCCAACATTAGGGTCACACAAAAGCATAAACAGTGTCGATGGGAGAAATAAGTGCTTCACCTCTAAGTTCTCCAACATGTGAGGAAAATCTTTCACATCTAAAATGTTTATAATAAATCCTGTCTTGTAAAGTGAATACATACATTTTAAAATGGTGCTTACTTTGCTTATCTCCAGCTGTTCTATAGTACATCTTACTGGATTGTATAATTGTTTATCTCTAGTTTAGAACCTGAAGATTTGATGAATACTTCAGTAGAAACACATATAAATGGTTCCACTAAGCCATCAGCAATCCTAGACTGCACAACGTTGTCTCATACAGGCAGGGCTTCCAATACAATCAGCAGAGGTTTTTTTTTTTTTCACCTTGCAGACCTTGATGAACTCCTCCGGCTAGGTAGAGAATGATGCCTCTGATCACAGTTTCTTTTCGGGACTCAATGCTGTTGCTCAGTGCTGTTGTCCTACAAAAATCTGAAATATGAGATAATGTTAAGTACAGACATCAGAATGCTTCTACAAAAGACTAACAGCTGCATTGTACGTGCCTCGTTTAACATGTCAAGGGTGTTATCATGTTTCTGCCCAACAGCGCCTCCCTTCTTCCTGTACAGGCTCAACAGCTTTGGCGTGTGTTGGTCCAGCTTCCCCAGGAATGTGGACTGTAGTGGCTTCAGTACGATCCGTCAGAATTCATCCTCAATCTGAGAGAGAGAGAGAGATGGACAAACATCACAAGAAACAGGAAGAAAATAATGAGAGACACAGAGCAAGAGAAACAGAACAAGAGGTAGAAAACTACAGTGAACACATAGTTTAAGTGGCCCCGCATTTCATAAGGGGTTCTACACTGGATGCATCAGTTTAGTCAAACGTATGATTTGTGCTCAGTTTAGTTCGGCACTTAGTTTCAACATAAGCCACAGATAATCAAGACAGGCACAGCTTTTTTCCCTTATAGCTTCATCAGGTGAACATACTGCTCACTTCTCCAAAAAACAAAACAGGGCAACTGAAGCCTTGCCACTCAAAATCATAACAACTGTTTATGTGGCCCATTAGCGAACTGAAAGAATTCAACTTTTGCCCCATTTTCCAGATTCCCCACAAGTGTCTGTACATACCTTCATCCAGTGTACTTTTCAAAACAGACTTGAAGAATTCACCTGGTAAGGATACAGTGTCATAGTTAGCAGCACACCAATGTAAGAAAACACAAACGTTAACTTAAATATTATTTTGAAAAACATTTGTCCCACTTTCTTTACTATAACTAACCTGGTGTTTGTGCATATTTCTACTCAGTATGACCTCATGCAGTGTTCCTCAGAGGATTTAGTGAGACTGTGGTAGGTGGACCTTGGAATTCTTTGTTCTTTTAAACTATAAAAATACTAAACACATTGGTTGTATGGATACCCCCAAAAAGCAAGTTAAACAAGACAGATTTTAATGTAGTGGGGTTTGAGGTTCCTCTCCAAATAAAATGTGATGTTATTTGACTAAAAACAATGCATTTCACATAATTATAACACATCATCATTACAATATTTATTAAGCAAAATTAGCATCTTGAAACAATCCTTCACATTTTTGTGAGTGAGCACCAAATAATCACAAAACAACAATAGTTAAATAAGGCTTAGAGTGAAGGATCTGAACTGTGATTGGCTCATAGTCAGAGTGAATCCACCAGATGGGTGGGTATCATCAGGATTTTATCTTTATATTATAAACCTGATTCTCTATCAATACTTTTACAGCTTTTTTATTTAATTGTTTTCATTATAACTATTATTATTATTATTATTATTATTATTATCGATGATAATAATAATGATAATAATAATAATAATAATAATAAAATCATTAATTCAAAGCAGGATTAGAATTGATTTCTAACTAAATATTTTTCTGGAGCAGCAGTAAAGTTTACAACAGTAAAGTCACTATATACACTTGATAATATCACACTGGATGTAAAACAATCAGTCTACCTGTCATTATAATACTCAGTCTCTCCAGTCTCAGTGACAACAAATAAAAACATCCTCACACACGTTTCCTTCTTCAACACAAAGATAAAACCGCAAACCTTCTGGATTCAAGTTTGTCTGTTTTACTGAACTAAGACGAGATGAATTGGCTCGTTCGCTCGTTGACTTCAAAAACAGACTTAATTCAAACTCAACACGAACAACACGAAAAACTCACCGTCGTTGTCTTGGTAACACCACGCCCCCGTCACCTGTCAATCCCGACAGCCAATCACTGACCGTTTTCGAGGAGTCGGCCCGTGGCTCCTCCTTCATAATGGAGGTCAAAGGGAAGTGATGGTGTCTGAATGACAGCGTGGGAAAACACCAAGCGAGTCCTCCGAAAAGACCAAATATCTCCTGAACCAGCTGATCAATAATCTCTCTTCACAGCAGGTGAGTTGGTGAAAACCAGGTCTTCATTTCCGCCTTTTTCCAGTTTATTTTCTTCTTTCACAAACTCTTGGTGTTTGATTTTCTGTTTGTTCATGAACTAAACTGAACTATTGTCAAGTCTAGAAAGGAACCCTTGATTTATGCATTTGTTTCTTCATTGTGCACCTTTTTATTTGAAATGTGACAGCGCATTGGTTTAATAAATATTGTAGGTTTACGGACAGAAAACACTCGGTTAAGGTTGTTGGGAAAATCATGGTTTGGATTAAAAATGACTCGCTCTCGCGAGATCTTTCGTGTGTCTGGGGTTCTCTATGGAGTATACTTCTGTGTTTTGATTTTGGCTTGCATTAGCATTAGCAGGACCAAACAACTGAAACCTGTCCAGAGATCTTTAATTAGGGGCCGGACAGGTTTCAGTTGTTTGGTCCTGCTAATGCTAATCCTGCATGTTCTTCTTTCTTTCTTCTTCTTCCGAGGAAATCCTACTTCCCATGCGCGAAAAATGACCAAACTTTGCACAAAGGTCCAGTCCCATGTCAGATTGCCTCAGCTGCAAAAACAGGCCAATAGTCCTGATGGTGGCGCTACAGCAAGCCTCTAAAGTTCAAAATTTTGAAAATTCATAATAAATCAACCATATGTGCTACAGATTTACAACTTTCACCAAAAATATAGCCCCAATACTGAAGAAACTTTTGTACATTTAAACCTATTGCAAATTATGAAGTCCATCACTCTGTTTTTTTCAAAAACTGTAAACCTTATTAAACCTATCTCCTCCCACAATTTTTGCTCAATTGACACCAAACTTGCTACAGAGCATCTTCAGACTGTCCTACACAAAGGATCCACACAGATTTTTGATTTATCAAAAATTGAGCCTACAGTGCATCAAAATGTTTGACTGTAAACGGTATTATAAACATATACTTGCAAATTCTTGCTAAATACATTTTCAATGTTCATTAAAAAAAAATGACAAAATTTTGGACATTTCCATATAAGAAATCTACCCAAGCTTTTCATAAAGGTCCAGTCCCATGCCAGATGTCCTCAACTGGAAACACAAGACAATAGTCCTGATGGTGGCGCTACAGCAAACCTCTAAATTTCAAAACTTTGAAAATTCACAACAAATCAACCATATGTGCTGCAGCTTTGGAACTTTCACTTTGAAATGTGCTTTTCCATGGCATGGATGGCTGCTGCCTGGCACCCTGATCCTTGGCTTAGTCAATTTGTGAAGCCACACATGAACTGTCACTTGCCAATTAGCTCAGTGAGATAAACGACGGACCTCAATCTCAGAAGTCGTGAGTTCGAGCCTCAGCTAAGGCAGGACTGACTTTCTAATGTGAAAGGCCTATGCTCAGGCATCATGCTATGTGGATTAGAGACTACTAAGGTTAAAATACACTTTACACAAACAACACTTTTCCCTGTTATCCCTTGCCTAAAATTGCCCGGCCCCGACCATTGCTGCGCAGCAGCTATAATTAACTTTGTTGGCGAGTTGATTTACTCTTTCGGGTAAAAACTAAACTGAACCATTTAACAGATCCTAATTTGATTTGTTTTGGTGAAGAGGTATTACTCGGGCCAAAATTTGAGATACTGAACTGAACAAACTGAGTTCTGAATTTATTGCTGAAGACCTGAAAAGTTGTGTTTTTGTGTTGAACTCTGAAGAGCTTCAGGGAATATTTATTTTGGACTTTCCTGAAAATGACTTTCTCTCTCTTTTCTCTTCTGTCTCTCTTGTTAAATGTGTCTTTCTTTGTCCCGTCCACACACTGATTTATACTGAACTGACTTGTGCTGCATCGTCACCCTGATTATTTGCTGTGATTATGTGTGTGCTGTTGTTCTGGTAGTTTTTTTTTGTTTTTTTTTTTGAAAAGTGGGTTTATGACAGTGTATTCATGCATCCATGTGGGGGAATGAATTTTGGATGAATTTTAAATTGTGAGATGAACTCTGGCTGGCACCATTTTGTTGACAATCAGTGCATCATAGTTGGTGTTTCTCCTATCTTGGTCCTCAGGGCTTCACATGTTTTAGATGTTTCCCTGATCAGCTCGTTATCAGGCTTCTGCAGAGGCTTCATGATGAGCTGATCATTTGAATCAGGTGTGTTGGAGCAGGGAAACATCTAAAACATGGAGGGCAGTGAGCCCTGAGGACCAGGACAGGACAAACACTGATGGTGATTTTTGCAAAATGTTGAGCAGGGGTGGAAGTAATGAATGACAAATCCTCAAACTACCCTGATCTAAACATCTCTTCATAGATTAGGCCTCATTCAGCAGAGTTTTTCCCACAGTTATAAATGTAGTTTACCCACATCCATCTTTTTAGACATGTTTTCTTGTATCATTCCAGTCTACTGACCTACAGTTTCTCTTCTTTCAGATGATCTGTGCTGCAGACTGTCGTCACTAACGTGGAATCGATCGGCTCAGTTCATCACTCCAGAATCTTTCGGGCCTCTTGACTTTTTCAGCAGTTGTCACAGGTGAGCTGGTTTTAATATGATGAAACACAAAGTTATTAAACATTTCTGAAAATAATTACTATTATTGTGGTTGGCATTATTTTCAAACCCTTATGTGCGTTCTGTGTATAGTTGATCCTTATTTCTTAATTCAGGTTTATTATGTACATGTTTAGCTCTATTTTCATTTATTTAATGCATAATTATTAAAAATGTTAAAGTTATTAGTTTCATTGCCCTTCCACTTGGGACAAAGTAAAATATAATGCCTCCATTATTACTTGTCACAAATGTGAACCACTTTTGAGGGATTATCACAAAAGTGTGTGTGTGTACATATCTATATCTGTATATTTACACACAGTACTGTTCAAAAGTCTTAGGCAGGTGTGAAGCTGTAAAGTAAGACTGCTTTCAAAAATATAAAATGTATTTTTTTTCTTTTATTATTATTTATAAAATGCAAAGTGAGCCAACAGAAGAAAAATCTAAATCAAATCAATGCCTTCAAAACAGCATCAATTCTTCTTGGTACACTTGCACATAGTTTTTGAAGGAACTCAGCAGGTAGTTTGTTCCAAACATCTTGGAGAACAAACCACAGATCTTCTGTGGATGTCAGCTGCCTCAGATCCTTCCGTCTCTTCATGTGATCCCAGACAGACTCCATGATGTTGAGATTGGGGCTCTGTTGGGGTCAGACCGTCTCTTCCAGGACTCCTTGTTCTTCTTTATGCTTGAAGATGGTTCCTAATGACGCTGGCTGTATGTTTGGGGTTGTTTTCCTGCTGCAGAATAAATTTGGGGCCAATCAGACGCCTCTCTGATGGTGCTGCATGATGGATAAGTATCTGCCTGTGTTTCTCAGCACTGAGGACACTATTAATCCTGACCAAATCCCCAACTCCGTTTGCAGAAATGCAGCCCCAAACTTGTAAGGAACCTCCACCATGCTTCACTGTTGGCTGCAGACACTCATTGTTCTGCTCTCCAGCCCTTCAGTGAACAAACTGCCTTCTGCTACAGACAAATATTTAATTTTTTTCCGACTTCTCCGGACAGTAGATGTGTTTACCAGGGTCCCACTGGTTTCAGCTAGTTCTGAGTTGATGGCACTGCTGGACATCTTCTGATTTTGAAGAGAAGTGAGCATAATGTGTCTTTCATCTGCTGCACTGTTTTCTTGGCCGACCTCTGCGTCTACGGTCCTCAACGTCGCCCGTTTCTTTGTGCTTCTTCAAAAGAGCTTGAACAGCACATCTTGAAACCCCAGTCTGCTTTGAAATCTTTACCTGGGAGAGACCTCGCTGATGCAGTGTTACTACCTTGTGTTTTGTTGCTGTCCTCAGTCTTGTCCTGGTGTCTGACCTGTGACATCAAACTGTCTTCCACAACCTCACCTTGGTAGCAGAGTTTGTCTGTTCCTCACCCAGTTTGAAGCCTCCTACACAGCTGTTTCTGTTTCAGTTAATGACTGATGATCATTAGCACCTGTTTGGTATAACTGGTTAATCAAACACCGACTACAATCCCACAAAATGCCGGACTTTGTGTAAGTGCATCTAGAAGAACTGATGCTGTTTTGAAGGCAGAGGATGGTCACAGCAAATATTGATTTGATTTAGATTTTTCATCTATTTGCTCACTTTGCAATTTGTAAATCAATTAAAAATAAACTATTGAAAGCATTCTTACTTCACAGCATTTCTTCACACCAGCCTAAAACTTTTGCACAGTACTGTATACAGATATTTGCTGCAGCTTGACTGACTATCATTTGACTTTTAGTCTGTTCTGCACTATCAGCTTGAATTTATGTTGCTTGACTTTTGAATTTTTCTTTAATAATTATACATTTTAGCTTCCCTTATATAATTTAATTTTCTACTCTTAACCACCATTGTTTTCATGTTTGGTTCTAACTCTCTGTGCTGTTTGTCCTCATGCTGCTGAACATTTGCCCTCGGGGGCAGTGAGGGTCAATTCAGTCAATTCACTGATTTATACTGAACTGACTGAAAATGTTGAGCAGGGGAGGAAGTGATGAATGACAACTACTCAAACTACCCTGATCTAAACATTAACAGTTTTTCCCACAACTAGAAATATAGTTACCCACATTCATCTTTTTTAGACACGTTTTCTTATATTTCAGTCTGCTAACCTACGTTTTCTATTCTTTCAGTTGATCTGTGCTGCAGACTGTCATCACCGACTTAAACAGCCCGACTCTGGATGCTTCTTTGTCAGCAGCTGTCTCAGGTAGGCTGTTTTTAATACTATGAAACACAGGGTTATTAAACATTTCTGAAAATAATTACCATTATTATGGTTGGTATTATTTTCAAACCTTCAAATGCATTCTGTGTATAGTCGGTCCTTAATTCAGGTTTACTATATACATGTGTTTTGTTCTATTTGCATTTTGAAATCATTGTTATTAACGATGATTAAAAATACTAGTTAAAGTTTATGGTTTCATTGCTGTGATATCATTTGGGACAAAGTAAAATATAATGCCTCCATTACTCATATCCACTTTTGCGGATCAAAGAATGTGTGTTAATGTATATATGCTGTTCAAAGAATATCAGCTGATATATTTCATGTAATTATAGAAGACAAAGATGAAATAATGATGTGGAAGGCAAGAATAATTAGTTAAAACTGTATTATTAAAAAAGGAAAAAAAAAAAATATATATATATATGCACCTTTGGCTGTAATTTATGTGTATTGCTTGACTTTTGAATTTTACTTGAATAGTTACACATTTTAGCTTCCTTTATGCGATATATGTTCAATTCTTACCCACCACTGATTCCATGATTAGTTGTAACTCTCTGTGCTATATGTCCTAAAGGGATAGTTCACCCAAAAATGAAAATTCAGTCATTATCTACTCGCCCTCATGCTGATTGAAGGTCAGGTTTAGTTTTGTTTAGTTCACAAAACACTGCTGGAGTTTCACAGGAAAACAGTGTTGCAGAATCTCCCAACAGTTGAAGTCAACGGTGACCAGTTTTCAAATGTAAAAAAACAACAGAATAAAAACATGAAATGCCTCCATACTGCTTGTGTGGTGTAATCCCAGTCACATTAAGCCCCGACATGCCAAGTTGACTAAAAAAGAAAGTTATTTAGACCGTGTTTTTAGCCTGAATCCTCACACTGTAGATTCTTGGCTTGGAGCCACGTTCGTGTGCACGTGCACACTGTCTGAACTGTGTGTGTGTGGCGTGACGATGTGCAAACAGCATGTTGGGACTTTAGGAAACTTGGATTACACCAGATGAGCAGTATGGAGACATTTATGTGGTTTTCTGTTTTCCTGTTAAACTCCAGCAGAGTTTTGTGGACTAACAAAATAAACTCAACCCTCAATCAGCATGTGGGTGAGCAGATAATGACTGAATTTTGATTTTTCAGTGAACTCTCCTTTATTGTCACTGAACATTTGCCCTCGGGGCAGCAGGGGTCAATGAAAAGTTCCTCTTAATATAAACTAACTTTGTTCTCAGTTCCTCATGTTATAGCTAATTAAAGTCAGTAATTAATAATAAAGTGCTTCAATGACAAAACAACAAAGAAATAACACGAAATTTAATATCATTGGATAATAATTTATTTATTTATTTATTTATTTTATACCTAACATTCTGTCTTTATCTGTCATTGTAACAAATGTTACCAGTCATAATTATCAAAGACAACATAATATAAATATATCATAGGCTGTAAATAATCAACATATTACTTGATAATCTGTAAATCTTCATATTGATCTCTTTAGGAATGACACTGCATCTTGTACATTAATCAAATATTTATTTACATTTCAAGAGACTAAGTTTTGAAATGTATCAGTTTTTGTTTCATTCAATATTTTATTTCAGTCATGTAAATGTTTCACACTGGCATCAGTTGCCATGGTAACTGATCCAGAATTGAACTTAATCAAGAAAGTTGTGTCCTTTGGGAGACGTACAGAAGGTGTTTGTTTCCTGTCCTGCCAGTGGAGGTGTCCTGAGAGTAGAACCTGCTGACTTTTACCACATCATTACATCAGTGTAACTGCTTTGTATCATTGGGTGTGTGTCCATTATTTCTGTCTTGTTGATGCATATTGTTGGTTAATGTTTCTCACAAATAAAGCATTTTTAAAATGTCACATGTCCTTGTTCTCATAGAAGCAATTGTACTTTCTCTATAGAAGAAGATATAAATTGGGCTGTTGCTGCTTGTTACAGTGCCGCCATGTTTGTTATTTGAATATTCACCTGTGTCAAGTGAGTCAGGTAAGCAGACAAACAAAACATTGAGAGAAACCAGCTGAAAGATTTTAAAACGTATTGTACTGAAATACAATCAATGTAAGTTGTGTGACTTGATTAACAACATGCAAGGTGCCTTCTGAAAGAGATCAATATGCAGATTATTTACAGGTTATCATGTAATGTTGATTATATACAAACTGCTGTTATATTCATAATTTCATTGATAATTGTGACTGTTGGTTACAACAAGAATAACAACAGATGTTTGTAAAGTAGATACAAATAAAGTATTAAATAATTTAATGAAACATTAAATCAGTTGTTACTCAGTGAAAGAAATCATGTTAAATTAAATATAAAGCATGAAAATGTGTGTCTATGAAATATAAAGCAACATGTGAAGCTCCCGTGTGAGCAAAATATTTGATTTGTTTTATTAACACAACACAACACGCCACAACACGCCACAACACGCCACGACACGCCACGACACGCCACGACACGCCACGACACGCCACGACACGCCACGACACGACACGACACGACACGACACGACACGCCACAACACGCCACGCCTCCCGTGGTCCGGCTGGCGTCTGACGGGCGCCCGACCTTCGCCTCGACGGTCGAGGCTCGGCCGGCGCCTCCCGTGGTCCGGCTGGCGTCTGACGGGCGCCTGACCTTCGCCTCGACGGTCGAGGCTCGGCCGGCGCCTCCCGTGGTCCGGCTGGCGTCTGACGGGCGCCCGACCTTTGCCTCGACGGATTTCTGAGGGGGTGTGGCAGTGGCATGGCGTAGAATTTTGATGTCTCGCCATGAAACAGGAAGTTGCTGTAACTTTGGTATAAATTATCCAATCTGCACCAAACTTCAAATGCTTGATAACGGTCCCGCCCCGAACACATCTACAAAACAATATTTTGCAATGCTCATAGCGCCACCTATTGGTAACAGGAAATGACAAACTGTGAAGATCTTGACATATCGTCAAACAGTATTGCCATGACGTCATGGCGAAGGCCAATGTTTCGCCAAAACACAGGAAGTAGTATTAACTTCTGTTTACTTTGTCGAATCTGCCTGAAATCTCACATATTCAGTAATCATCCATGCCTGAACATATGATATGAGTGTTGTTGATGGGAGCAGCCAAATGGCTTTGTCACGCCCCTTTAAATACCGTCCTAGTGGCATGTTGGGTGTCTGACCTCATTGCCACCGTCACAGCTCAGCCTGCACCTCCTGGGGCCTGCTGGTGGCTCTTGGGTGCCTGACCTTGCTGCGACCAAGGTCGAACGGCGTGGCCGTGGTGTTGTGTGGAATTCTGATGTCTCGCCATGAAACACGAAATTGTTATAACTTTAGTATAAATGATCCGATCTGCACCAAACTTCACATGTTTGATAACAGTCCTGCCCCAAACACATCTACATGACAATATTTCACAATAGTCATAGCGCCACTGACTGGCAACAGGAAATGACATGTTTCGGACTTAAATGCGCTCTTCTAAGCAGGTTGACAATATGTAACTCAAATCAAGTCAGAAAGGCCTTAAGACCATGGTAATGTTACATTGTCAAGATCTTGATGTATCATTTGCTCACTTAACTTTGGAAACTTTATTTTTACCTTGAAGTTCAGTCCACACCGTCCTCTGTCAAAGAGTTAGGTTAATATCCAACTGTGGCTGCATAAAATGGCGGACCTCGCAGTGAGTGACGGGCACCTCACGTTTGAAAGAGGTCATGTGACTCCACTTTGCACTTTGCAGAGTAAATTCAACAATAAAATGTTGCGTGGTTGTGTAAAAGAAGATTAGCTGGGATTACATAAATACATATTGTTAAGGAAAAAAAATCACAGTTTCTTGTATTTTAAATGAATGCAGATTAAGTCCAGGACTGCATTTTTTATGTAGAGATAAAAACATGATCTTCTTGTTAACATCATAGATTTAACAGTGTTACATTTACATCCTCCATAATCATTTTTTTTAGTGCATTGCTTTGACTAAAAGACCGTTGGTATGGATGCAGTATTGATCATAGAGTCTGCAGGAGCACTAAAATGATTATTTCATTATAATCCTTTTTAAATTAATATTTTGTGTCAAATTATTTCTTTTCTTTTTTCTTTACATAAGTAGCTGTGTAATAAGTGGGATAATGTACAGGGAGCGTGTCATTATTGCAAAATAAACCCTGACACGGTGGTGTGGGTCTTGAATCACCCTGCAAATCAATTAATTAGGTTTCTAATGGATGACTGTATTACAAGATGGCGTGCAATTAATGACAATGATGCTGTGTGGTCAAAAAAACAAAAACAAAAAAACTAGTGAGCACAATTCTATGACATTTTATGATTTAAACCAGCCCTAGGAACACGTAATTATTATTAATTAGGCATGTTGTACCTCAGGCCCACAGTGCAACCGCTTTTATTTTACAGTAGCAATCACAAATTAGTAATGGTAATATGTTAGTAATTAGCAGTGGTGGACAGTAACAAACCACATTTTCTTGAGTATCTGTACTTTACTTGAGTATTTGGTTTTTTTTGGAAACTTATGACTTTTGACTTCACTACATTTCTAGAAAGGTTGTCGTTACTCGTTACTTTTAGGCTGTTTAGCTGTTGCTATTTTTTTCTTTTCTAAAATGCGACTGGCCATACACTGTGTTCCTCACAGAAGGAAACCAATCACAGTACCTGCTTTCAACAGAGATTGATGTAAAAGCAGAAATACGTCATCCAGGCGCGCTCTGTAGCAAGCGTAAGCAAGCTCTCCCTCTTTCATTGAAAAAAAAAAAACAAAACTCAGTAATGGTGACGGTAGAAGACGGTAGAGAAAGACAAAATTAAATCTCAAGATGGTATTATAATTAGAAAAAAGAAATAATTCCAGGTAGGCTTTTAATAATGGATTGTTTTTATCAGGGTGAAAAATACCACATAATTAATGTACAGGGTGTCCACAAAGTCTCTTTACAATTTAAAAAATTTATTACAAGAACAATTGATGAGATATGTTAATCAGATTTGTTCTGTGTACTCAGTGGTTATCAAAGTTTTTAATCACATTGCATTTGTGTATTTCAGATACCCCGTTGATGAAATAGGTTCTGTTAAATAAACCCCTAAAAAATGGCTACTCCTCAAGAAAAGGCACAATGTGTATCGTGGTTTATTGAAACAAAATCGAATACACAGACTCAGCGAAACTACAGGATTAAGTGTGGAAGACGATTAGCACGGATCGAATTCCACAGATACCTTCAACTACGATCCTATATTGACCATGAATGCAAATTAACTAACTTCTCAAATGTTGAATCAGACTTTTACCATATTCTGAAAAATGCTATGACCATGATCCCTTCTAAATCCATTTCAAAGCTGTACACAGCTCTCTCCAGGGCCAACAATAATAACACTCTATACATTAAAGATAGATGGGAAAGGGAATCAGGGATTGAGATTCCTGAGGAGGTTTGGGGCAATATCTGGTCCTTCCAGTGGACAACATCCAGCTCTATGGTCTGGAGAGAACATTGCTGGAAAAATATTATTAGATTTTTCAGAACACCGTTTCAGGAGAGGTATAAAGGCGCAACTATGCCATGCTGGAGGCAGTGCGGCTCGACTGCTGCTAACCACTACCATATTTTTTGGGATTGTTCCAAGTTAAAAGCCTTCTGGAGGGATATCCAGGTTTCTTTAAGCACAGTCTTTAACACTCAAATACCCCTGAGTTTTGATGTCCTGTACCTGGGTCATGTTCCTTATTTTGAATGTAGGAGAGTGATAAAGCTGCTGCAAATTCTCTTGGTGGCAAGCAAGAAAACAGTTACAAGAAGATGGTTAAGCCCGATTCCGCCCACCCTAGATGACTGGATTGGAATTATTCTGGAGATATATAGGATGGAAAAATTGACCTACCAAATAAGACTTCAAAAGGACAAATTTTACCAAATCTGGAACAACTGGATTTCATTCATTGCCCCCACGAGAGCAGACTTTATTTGATCTCACTGGTAATATTGCTTTGCAACTCACCCATTTAATTTATGACTGGTTTTTGTTGATTATCTCTATGGTGGCGGCAGCGGGGTTTTGATTGCATTTCTATGCTGAAGTTTTTACAGGTGTTTCTATAGACTTTGTGTAGCATCGTGATTCTACAAGCAAGTCAGTGCATCATTAGGTGGTTTCAGAGAGTTACAAGGTTCTGTAAATGCATCGTGAAAACAATACAGCAATGTATTTGTAATTTGTTTTTGAATACTTTTTAAAAGCAAGTACTCTAGTACTTAAACTCGAGTAAAATTTTGACTGAGCAACTTTCACTCGTAGTTGAGTAGTTTGACCAGGAAAGAGTATTTATACTTTGACTCAAGTACTGGGGTTAAGTAGTTTGTCCACCACTGGTAATTCATAATATGTTTTACTGAGGCAAATTGAGCTTCGTAAACCCACCATCCACCCTGATCCTGAAACTCTTTGCAGAGCAGCAGTCACATTACCCTCAAAACATAACTGGTAAAACAAATTAGATATGCCTCATAAACTAATCCCTTTAATCCATTACCATTTATTCATAAGGAACAGCTGTAAGATTCAACTTTGAAGCTCAGGATCTCATTGTGTCCCTTTTAGCTATACGGCATTATTTGTTCCCTTATAAACATACATTGACACACACATGCAGACAAGCACTTACACAAACAATGAGCGATGTTCCCCACCTGGTGGCGAGATAACTTTAACCTCTCATCTGTTTTTACCATTAATCAGTCAGCCACTGTTAATCAGCGCAGACAAATAAGTCAGATTGATATGACTGTCCTGATGTCCTGCCCTCTAGGGAGCAAAGTAAGACAGATGATGATGTAGCAGATGGCAGAAATGCAGACAGATACATCAGCGTTACCTGAGACAGACCCTCCACACTGTGCTCATTCATTTCACTGCTGGGCAGTGCATGTTTGACACAGCTTGCAGGAAGCTGCAGGGACTATGTAGTATCTGGAAAACCAGATTTGATCCTCATATAGCAGCCATGTGTTTTACCAAAGTGAAAATAAACCCTTTTAGCGCCGACTTCATGATTACATCAGGGTGTGAGCTGGAGGCAAACTCGAATCACATCAGAGTGACCACATAAACAAGCAAAACTCATTTTGCTGTGTTGTCGGGTGCCAGAATCGAAGTAGTAAAGGCTTAAAATGAAAGTTTTAGTTCATACAGCTGGGGATGTAACAATACCAGAAACTCACGATAAAAAAGTTGATGGTATAATATTTATTACGATAGGCGTTTTTTTTTTTTTTTTTTTTTTTGGTGTGAGTCGCAGAGTTTTGGAAATATCAGCCGTAGATATTTCTGCCTTCTCTCTAATGTAATGGGACTAAATGGCACAAGTCTGGTGTTGCTCAAAGCACCAAAATAAATAGAGATAAATAAATTTGAAAAATTCTAAACTAGTGCCTCGTTCCAAAAATCATGACCCAATTACTCAAGATAATTCACAGACCTTGTTGTGAGCAGTTTCATGAAGGTAACTTTCTGAAAGTACAAAGTAAGTAGTTCTGGTAGATTCTACGGCAGAAAAACGGTAGTATAGGTTGGCCGGTCTGCTCCCATTGGTCATTGGTCAAAACAAGCCAACAAACCTTGGCAGCTAGTGTTAGCTAACATGTTAGGGACTTGTTTTTCCTCCACCAAAGCTCCACCCACAAAAAACAAAAAAACAAAACATAATGTTTACCAACACATTCATGTCAACTCTGAAGAAATTTTCTCTGCAGATATTTTACTTGACCAAATGTCTTTTATTTTAATATCACAACAATTAATACGTTTATTAATATCTTTTATTCAAAAACAACATTGTTCAGTTCCCTGCTCCCACAAAAAAACTCTAAACATTCCTGATTCTTATGTTTTATCGTTGTTCGTCACTCAAAATAAACAGTCATAAGTCATCATGGACTAATCTCACTGCAATACTATCTTTGCACACTAACAAATATTATCATTACTTGAAGCTGTGCAAGACACTTGTATCGTGAGATGTAGTCTGGTGTGCAAGAAATTTGCTACTTTGGATAAAACTAGCATGCTGCTCCTGGTCTCACATTTCTGCGAACAGCTTGAATCTATAGTGTGCACGCTTGGGCTGTCTGTGCATCCACATTTAGTGATGTATTCCAATGAGTCTGTGTATCTTACAGAGAAATTCTGCATGGTGCAGTGTCTATAATGCACTTACACAGAGTATGCTGTACAGAAAGGTTTGCTGCCATTTTCTTATAACTGCAAAAGCATTTTTTTAAACAAGTGGAAATATAGTTTTCTCTTAGAAACATTACAGAACTTTCAAATCGTCTTCTTTGGCGCCGGTGTCATCAGTCTGAATCTCTTTCTGTCTTCGTTCTCGTCCTGCATGAATCTAAAACAATGAAGACCACATGAATCTGTAACGGCTCCATTAACACACACACAGATTGAAATGGCATGCATGTAGGACGTCCAAGAAAATTAATTCCTGCATCAACATTAAGAACAAAAACAATTCTTTCTTTCAGAGAAGTGACAATTTTGTCAAGATAATTTCTCTATAAAATGTCTTTAAATTCTTGCTGTACCTTGGCATATCGAAATACCAGCGGGATATTTTCAGCGCCGCAATTATTATGGTAATTTAAAAAAAGACGAGAGCTCAAAATTAGCTCCTTTTTTTTTTCTTTGGACTTAGTGTTTGTCAGTTGCTAATGAATCTCCTGTGGAGAAAAGGCTTGGCTTGTTGTCTGTCAAATCATTGCAGTATTTTCCAGCTCACTGCCTTATGTTTGTCTTCCTCCTGGCAAATTGGAAACCTGCCCTGAAGGCCTGGAAATAATTACCCAAGTGCTGTGATAGGAACTTTTATTTCACATATTATGCACACATTTGTAAAATGACTTCACGAGAGTCTGCCTCACTCTCTGTGTATTATCAGAGAGTGCTCCATTTGTTTCTAACGCCTTAAAGGGACAGTTCACCCCAAAAATACATAGACCTATTTCCCATCTTCTCATACATCTAGTTTGTTTGGGTGTGAGTTGCAGAGATATCAGCCACAGAGATGCCTGCCTTCTCTCAAATATAATGGGACTAAATGGCACTCAGCTTGTGGTGTTCAGACAAAAAAAAAAAAAAAAAAAAAAACATTTATAAAATTCAACAGCAATGTCTTTTTCTAGAAATCATGGCCCCGTTGCTCAAAATAATCCACAAACTACTTTCTTTCTAAGGTAGAATCTACCAGAACTACTTTCGTTCTGCTGGAAAGAAAGTACATGAAACTGCTCACACAAGGTCTGAGGATTATCTTGAATAACAGGGTCATGATTTCTGGAAGAGGACATTTGAGAGAAGGCAGACATCTCTATGGTTAATATCTTCAAAACTCAGCGACTCACGCCGAATCAATCTAGATGGAGTCAGTGGAAAAAATATGTACTTTTGATTTTGTTTTGAACTGCCCCTTTAACACCTTTTGTATTGTATGTTTGGTAAAGGAGAAGTCTTTGAATCATCTATCACTGATCAGCAGTCTTGCTGCACAGTAGGTGTTCAAGAATCCTCACAAGTTGTGTGGGATGAGTTCAGAGGAAAAAACCAATTAAATGAACCATCACACACCTCCTACTCTCCCTCATGTGTTCACTACATCTTTTGATTGTTCCTTTTCTGTGCTCTCCTTTTTTTCAACCTCCTCTCCCTTCTGCGTTTACTTCAATCTTACCATTTACAGCAGAGAGCACGGCTTCTTTTTGACCTTGGTGGGCTGAGGGCAGAGCACGGCTCGGATGGCCTCATCAAACACGGTCTTCAGACCACGCTGGGTCAGGGCCGAGCACTCCAGGTACTTAACTGCGTCTGTATGTACAAGCAAGGAGACAGAGTAACACACATCAATAAAACGACATAAATTGAAAGATAAAGACCAATGGAAGGAGGCTGAAGTAAACAAGTTGAAATTTTAAGTCTGTGCAGTAATGTTGTGTATGTATCTAGCATGTAAACAGTACTTTTTAACCATATTTTAAAGAAATACATCCCATAGAACCTGCATGTTGAACTACACTGATGGAAAAGCCTCTGAAATATTGTTAACATGTCAGCTGGAAGTCTAATGGGCTTCAGCTTCTCAACCAAATTTGGCCATTTTTGAGTGACTACTCTGAGACATAAGGAGATTCCACCAGAAAATCCTCCTTTATATTTTTGTTACATAATGTTTTTTATGTGAGAACAATGCAAGAAATCATGGATTGCAACTCTTTATAATGGAGCCGTATCATGCTGCATTCACATGAATTCAGGCATCTGGCAGAGTGACAACACTGCCTGGATGGCATGGGAAAAAACAAACAGTCCAACAAAATGGCAGGACGCCAAAATGAAACACATGTGGTGATATGTATTATGCTATAGCGATGTCATATTGTTTGCAATGAATTAAATAAAATAGACCTCCTCCAAATTTTCTTGCTCCTTATACTTCTCCTGTCATACCTATTATGCCCACAAGGGGGCATCGCCTAACAATAATGGGCCATATCAGTCGTAATAAGCTGCCTGCACTTTCGACCAATGCACGTTTTTTTCTGGTGAGGACGGGTGGCTTTAAACTATCACTCTGCAGGTACCCTGGTCCCAGGCCTTGCTTCATTTTTAGAAGCACCCCTGTAGTGTAACCACCAGTTAATGTCTTTTTAACCTATGCGATGTACATAAGTAACGTGTAATGTCTGTAAGTTACATTATATACGCTAACTCCCGCAAGCTTTGTACATTAACTTCTGTAACTAATATAGCTTAATTATTTTCACCTCATAATTTTACCATCCTGCTCTGTTCCACTTAAATGATATCTGGTTTGTCTGAATCAATGTGAATGCAGCATTAGTCAAGAGGCAACATTAGCATATCATGGTTCTGTCCACCTGACTGTTGTGAGTCCAGTATTTATTGCTTTTATCTCTGTTTTGGTCTCCACCAATTCCCAAGAAAAATATCTGACTGTTTAGCTGCTAAAAAGCTCCATTTCGTTCACAGCAGCTATCGCCACCCAGAGCCTTTTTTTCTAAAACCGCTGCCTGCTGCGTCAGGAAACAAGGTTAATGGGAGCCATGAGACTAAAGCTGCAGATCAGATCAGATTAAAAAAAACAAAAACTAATTACAGGTCAGGGCTAAATTAGCAACTACACTGGACAGTTCATCTGTGGTCAGTTGGTCAAAAGGGTTAAAGGTATTTTTATGTCTTAAATCTGATGCCATAAGCTGCCTCCATCTGTCAGAAGATGATTTTGGCCATGATCAAACCAACCATTCATATTTTGTCTGTCAGTGAACTGTAAACCGTACCATAAATCAACTGACATCACAGGATAATATATTTCATTGACCACATCTTCTTCTTACTGAGCGACAGGCACTGCTTTGTGACAGCCTTCATCAGCCAAAGAGGCTACAAATTTCTGTGATACAAGACCTGAGAGAACCCCACAAGCGTTTCTCACCTATTTCTTTAGCCAGAGCCAAGCCTTGAGGATAGGTGATTGGCGCCAGCTTCTTTTCCTTCAGCTTCTCAATGGTGTCCTTCTCGTCCCTCAGATCCAGCTTGGTGCCCACCAGGATGATGGGTGTGCTGGGGCAGTGGTGGCGGACCTCTGGGTACCACTGGCAGAGGACAGAGCAAAAAGAAAATGAGAGGAGAAAAATGGGAGGACACAAAGTGAAGGTATGTGTCAGAGATGAAGAAAACGATGAGGGTGAGGGGAGACAAGAGGTGTGTTAAAGTTGGACAGAAGAGTTGAAAAGAGTCGGCCTGGTTTTTTAAATTGTTATGAAATACGTTCTGAAGATGCTAATGCTAGTATTTGGAAAATGAGGAAGATATATGGTGGCGGTTGAGTTTAGGCCTCACATTTGATTGCTTTTTTTTGCTCAAGCCACCTTCCAAATAATTTCATGACATGAGTAAGTTTTTCATTTTTAGACCTGTCCTGGCTGCCTCCAGTCTCCTTATCTACTTCTTTTCTACAATTTCTCTCAAAATTCTTGCCTTTGCTCATTCTCCACCCAGACACCCACCATTTTCCCCTCTTTTCCTTTCGCCTTTTATCCTCTCTCCATCCATTTTCTCCAGTGAGGAAATGAGAGATGCTATCTGGTGAAAGAATTAATTTGATTCTGTTTGCGTTGTTCACAGGCCAGTGATAATAGTAGTTTTTGATTGACAAATCCAACCCGATTAGTGGAGTGGTCTGCTCACAAACCAGTCGATTGACATGTGGGGATTATGTGTATAACCTGATGAATCCTTCTGCTGCTTCCTTCAGTCAGTTCTTTTTAAATGTCTTCCTGTGTACAGCTGAAATTTGAAACCACTGTGTGATACAAATGCATGCACTCCTTGAGTTTCCTTCTGCCTCACCAGCTCCATCTTCTTCTGAAGTCTCATTAAAATGAATTTAAATTAAATTCTCACACGCGATTTTGGTCACAGCCACTAGGGAAATTCTCTTAAGGACGTTTTTAAACTTAACATATAAATTGAATAGTTCTTCTCGCATTATGTCAAAGCTGTAGACTTTAAACTGAAGTTCAGAGTTGGGAAAAAATAAAAGACTTGAGGTTTGACTGCTGTGAGATTCCCTAAAGACTAAACTTGACATGAGATTGGAAAGCAAGACTATTAAAGTTTTGACCTAACCAGAATAACACATGAACATTTGAAGGACTATTAACATAGATGCTATGTTATTTTAATGGTCATCATTCAGGCACCTAAGAGACCTGCATTGTTACTTTACAGCGATTTGACTTGGAATTGCCCAAGAAGGACTTGAAACTTGTTTATCTTGGACTTGTTGGTCAAAAAGCTTTAAGACTTAACCGCCTAATTTGACTCAAGGCTTGCTTTGAAGGACTTGACAGTGACTTGTCATGAATGACTTAAGAATTGTGTTGGACTTGCCTTGAATAATTTGAGACATGACTTGGATTTGTCTTCAATGTTCTAAGACTTGCTCTGAAAGACCTTGGATCTGACTTAATTGACTTGTGTCAATTAACTTAAGACTTGACACTGACTTGTCATGAGTGACTTCAGAAATGTGTTGGACTTGTCTGGAAGAACTTGAGACATGACTTGGACTTATCTTCAATGTCTTAACCTCTGAGACTTGCTCTGAAAGACCTCAGATTCAACTTGGACTTGTGTCAATTAACTTAAGACCTGACACTGACTTGTCATGAATGACTTGTGTCAATCAAACTAGAACTTCACTGTTGCTTCACATTACTTAAGACTTGACTTGGACTTGTCACGACTTGAGAGATGAGATTTGACATATGTTTGAGTAATTTGGTATCTGCTTTAGCTTTTATCTAACATATCCTCGTATCTAAACAACAGAATAGGTTTATTGTAAATTACTCCCAAAACAACATATATTATCTGTGAAGAGTACTGGCAGCGACAAGCTAACCGGACCTTAATTACATTTCTTATATCACATGATATATGTCACATTACATTACATACGTGGTTTACATTGTAAAACGGCTGAGGTTTCGTTAGGTTTGGGCAATAAAACTACTTGGTTAGGTTCAGTAAAAGATAGTGGTTTGGGTTGAAATAACTACGTCACGTATATCGAAATTTTAAGTTACTCAAAACTTACAGTCCTTATACTTCTCCTGTTATACTTACTATGTCCATTAAGGGGCACAGCCTAACAATGAACTTATACATATCAGTCGGAATAAGCTGCTTGCACTTTCGACCAACATGCGCGTTTTACTGTCGAGGACGGGCTGCTTTTATCATGTTTTTTGTTGTCTGTAGTGCAACAGTGTCACAGTCATAAGATGAAATATCTAATTTCCTTCTAATCCCTTGAAATGATCGTTAACCCCTTCACTAATCTTTCTGACCTTTCTATCTGGTTGATTGTGGGTGTTGTAATGTAGTACAGAGTGAATGCTATCTGAATAGTGATAGATGAACACGGAGTGAACAGGATGCTGGTCAATTTTCCAATTCCTCAATGTCATTATGCTTTGATTTGCTTGACATTTAGCTTCTCAAGTGCCCTGCTGTCAATAGTTGCCAAACTCTACACACATGAATTAGCTTTCTTAAAGGGATGAAGGAAGTGATTGTGAAGAGAGAAACGGGTTCAAGCTCATTTATGCTCTCTTTACGTACGAAAATATACATTTGTTTTAAACGATGTAACAGCCACTGCCTGCATACTTCCATGCATCCTTTATGTTGGCAAAGACGTTAAGCAGTACATCCACTAGAGGCCAGAGCTAAGAGATAAAAGGTATGTCAAAGAAAAAGAAGGGCTGAAAGTTTCTGACAACAACATTATTGTAATAATTTACATCTTGAGAAAGATGTTAAAGTGGGGGCAGCATTGTAGCCAGCAGTGGTCTCTGCAGCCATTGAAGCTGTCGCAACATGGGGACCAAGTTCTTTTGACTAACTATTTGATGATGAATGTCATTTCCAATGCTTTCAGATCTTTAAAACTTCTTCGTCATGTCCTGTGGTAATGTTGGCTAGCTATTCCAGGGGACTCCAGTGTTTTTCAGGCCATGTACCCCTTGGCTGATAGAGAAACAGAGTAGGAATCCTCCCTACTACATATATTGCCTTGAATAGTTTCTTGTCTTCTCTCATTTGTGCTGGCACACAGCTGCAAAGTCAGCCACAGTTATAGCATGGCTAATGTTAGCTGTGTTAGCCATAGTGTGCAGCAAAAAGGTGGCCAGTGGGCCATTCAGCAGACTTTGGTCTGCATGTCTACAGTCTGTACAGTCCTGTGGTGGCAGGCTAGACTGCTTCGCTGTCTTTTTGTGTATCATATGTTTTGCTAGCTTCCCCATCTAGCAAAGTCACTTGTTGTTTCCATGTATTATGTGTCTTGCTAGTCTCCCCGGTTAGCAAGGACACTCAGAAGGACAGAAGGCTCTGTCTGCACTCATAAGCGTATCTAACATTTAACATAAATTAGCCTTTAGTATGAAGACAGGTGTCTTAAAGGTCCAGAATCATAAGTTTTTTACCCTGCAGACTGAGATATATCTCAAAAATGACCACATATTAAAAACATTCAGCCTCCTTGTGCTTTTCATGAATAAATGTGCAAAATACATTTAAGTCTCATTATCTTACGGCCAAAAACAACTTTCTTTTCTCGATAGAGAGTTATGACTTGTCCGTTGAATGTTCTCATTCGTCCAGGTCATTGTAATCTCAGGAAAAGATTAAAATCGAAAGCAACTGGACTTGTAACTTGGACTTTTAAACAAGTCCAGTTGCTTTCGATTTAATCTTTTCCTGAGAGTTATGACTTAGGCTCTCTTTCCGCAACTGAAATGACCCTTCATAGAATTCATGTTTTTGCCATCAACTGGTCTTCCTTTTTAATTTCCCTCCCAACTAATCTCGCAGGAACCACTTTGATGGCACCACTCCAGTCCCTTGTTACTATGGTGACTCACATGGGAGTCAAACTGAAGAGCAAAGCAGCGGCGAATCGTACTAAAATGAGTCTAATCAATATTCCCGCCGTTATTTCCGTTGTTGTGCTGTTATTGATGTTCTTATAGGATATTCATGGGTGAAAGAGCAGTGAGTGGTTTTGAGAGAGGTCATGTTTGGAAAGCTCTTCCAGAGGCTCTGCTTTTGTTGTAGTGCTTATGGTGACATGGGAAATGGAAAATGCAGGAAAAACGTAAAAAGCCCTTGAGATAAGAGCACTGGACAGGAAAGGTTTTTATCTCACAATGCTACATATGCAATCTAGTGCTCTATTCAATCTGTTCAGATTGAAGGACTGAATGATTTACCACCCATGACCCTGAATAGAAAAAAGCAGGAATAGGATATGGATGGAGGGATGGATGGAGTGATTGGTAAACTGCCTGAAGATTTGATTAGTCATTTAAGTCATTTGTCAAGCAATGGCATTGGGAAATTGGGCTTTATGCAAGAGCATTTTCATATTATTATCTATACTTTCCACGTCAGATTGAACAAACGATCCTAACTACAGATAACTGCGTGAATCACCGATGTAAACATGATGAATGCCTGTTAATGCTTTGTCACCTTTGGGTCATACTGTCACTGAAAAGAGAAAATAGTTTCATCTGAAAATGGCTTTACAAAAAAAAACAAAAAAAAAAAAACATCTTGCAGCAGCAATGTGATGGACGGCTGCTCCATGAATACGGAGTCAAGGGGAAGTCCTCATCATGGAGGTGGACATCATGTGCCCTTATAGGTGATGTTGCACATACAGGCATTGTAACAGAGGATGTTTCCCGGAACAGCAACTTTCATAAACACGCATGTGACTGTACCAAACTTAGGTTTGGATAACAGCAAACTAATTGCACATGACTCATGGCACCTGCAGAAAATTTTCTCAAAGCTACTACAAGGAGGAGCCCACAGTGAACAAAAGGGGTAATGTTTCCACAGTAATAAGCACAAAACGTGACATCAAAAATAAAAGCATCTAAATAAATATGTCCTCCTTCTTTTTAACTGGCTAACATGCAGCTCACTTTGGCTGGAAAAATGTAAACCCAGGTTTGTTTCATCTTCACTGGTTTTGTAAAACACTTAATGTAGTTGTGAATTTAATATCTTTAAAATGTGGACTGTTGGTCGGACAAAACTGAAACAGTCATTTTGTGCTCTATGACCGAGATGAACATTAGTTTTTACTGTTTTCTGAAGTTTGATAACCAAGCCGTTACTGCTACTACTATAATTTTATTTTTATGCACTTTATATGCTGCATTTTTTTTTTTAATTTGCTGGATATCCTTGTTTTTTATTTGTCTCCGCTTTGGAATGATGATTTGGATTGGTGTGTAATTTCAGAGACTTTACAGTATATTAGCTTTCTGCACAGTGTGCATCAGTGCCTGTACTGGCCAAACTTATTCATTCAGTCATTTAGTCTTATTCAGTCAGTATGACATGGTGTACATGGATCTTTAATACCTAGTTATTAAGTATCCATCATGTTGATTTCAATTAAACTGGATAGATTCATTCATTCATTATAAAAAAAAAATAATAATAATTTGTTTCCGCAGATGAGTGTGAGTTATAAAAGGATCCATTGTTACATACACTCGTTTTACAATCGTTTTCCTTCTCTTTATGTACCTTGAAATTCCCTGAATGACGAATCAGATAGGGAGGTGAAAAGAAAAAGAAAGAAAGAAAGAAAGCCTCTAATGATCTATCCCACAGTTCTGCAAATCGGTTGTCTAAGTGAACTCTGAAATGAATGGAAACCAGTGTCACTGTGGTTGACAGCGACACCGGGGAAATTCAAATTGTGACCATTTGACATTTTGTCAGACAGACAATTAAGATTCTGGGCTCGAAAAGATAATTGAAGTCATCTAATTTAAGGGGGCAGTACTGCTTAACAGTGATTATGAGTTAATATGCATCATGAATAGACATCAGTAAAATGTTCCAGGCTGCATGCGCCTGTAATGTAAATGTATCTGTCACACAAGAAGTAAAAATATAATGTAAGAAATGTTTGCTCAGTCTGAATGACAGTGTGTCGACTAAAGATACAAAATGTTGACGAGTATCACAGAAGACACATAATTAATGTCACATGCACTCAGTCTATTTTTCACTGGAACAATTTCTGCTATCACTGATTATTTCTTGTTCGTTCTATCTATACTTTTTTCTTGCATGCATAATTCATGCAACCCACCTCCCACCCATTTGATTCAGCAAACAGTCATTTTTATTTTGGGGCTTCTTGATTTTAAAAGCTAAAAATATGTGTAAAAGTGGGAAATAATGATGCGGTGAAAATAGAAATGTACAACAGAGATGAGACTCACCTTAGCTCTGACTTCTCATAGGATGCTGGGCTCACCAGGGAGAAACAGATCAGGAAAACATCCTAAAGGGAAATGAGAGCAGTGTGGATTAGATGGTAGATTTGACCATACTGGGACTGGGACTATGTCTATTATAAATTTATATAGTTAATTATTATTTATTCCCCTAACAGAATGAAAGCTACTTGACTTGACTTCTGCATACACAGTAAAAAAAAACAATAATTTAGTGGAATCAACATTTTTTTCTCATTAACTTAATGTAAATATATATATGTTTATAATGTTTGTCAGTGTGACTGAAGAATTGTTGGTTTAACTTAATATCTTAAGCTTATTGAACATAGATTAGAAAACTTTATTTGTTTTTAATCATTACAAAATTACCTCAACTTGGCTTTTTTAAATTCAGTCAGTTTAAAAATTAAATTCTGGAGAGAGTCTTTGTTAAAATAAGTAGTTTGAGACTATCTCATGAGGTTATCTCTTTTATCGCTTGACAAATAAACAACTAAACCATCTCCATGACAACCGAGGAAACACTTTCCTCTGATGAAGACTGAAAAAATGTCGCTAGCTCCAGACAAAACAAGAAAGTGAACCATGTAATGCATTTTATTTTTGGTCAGACTGTTTCCAAAGTGAAACTTCTGTTTATTTCTTCATAAATTAACATTTTAAAAAAATCAAAACTAGTTAGGATTTTTTTTTTTTTTACAGTTGATTACAAGCATTTCTTAGTACAAAACTTTTCACTCAGCAGAACAGCAGTCAGTTTGGACTAAATCACTTTTATCAGTGCATTTACAGTCCATTTTGCATATTAATTATACTGTCTTAACTATTTGAATTCAATTGCTGCAAATTTGATTACAATTTATAATTTGCTACATATACACACAGAAACAACTGACTCAGCCAGATGCAGAGAGACTCTTTAGAGGGTCTTCATCCCTACAGAGGAGGATTTTTTTTTTTTCTCATGGAGGTGGACAGCTAATGACAACTGTAGACGTGATCTAATGTCCCCCATGGACGCAATGAATGCTGGATGTCTGGACTTATTTGAAGAAGATTGTCAGGGATGGATCAGACATGCAAAAAGATTATTTCCCAGGTGTATTGCACAAGAGGACATAACACGGGACGTATATGAGAACTAAATGCAGAAGACAGGGTTTACCATTGCTGTAAATCTCTGTCTGTAGCTCTCTTTTACATGTGCAGTTAATCTCTACACATTAGTTTTGTACTGCATTTATGTAATTAATTTTGGAAAATAAAACCTACTGGAGCGTAATTTCTTATTCATTTCTGTAGCAAAGTACTGTAGGGTAGCACAAGTCATAAAGAGGCGTTGTTGTGATGGAACTTGATTTATGCAAAAATGAAATAAAAGCTACTTCAAAGACATTAGTGATACATATTGTGATTGTACTGCTTGTTGGAGGTTTTTTAGGTCATTGTGTAATGAGTGTTACTTTTGGGAGATAAAATGTTGTTACTGTTCTGGAGTTGATCCTAATTGCGTGTGCGAGGTTACCTTAGTTTTGGATGCGAAATAAACTGTTTCCCGAGTTTATTAAAAAGGGAATTCAGTATAGAGAAATGCACGTAAACGGCAGAGGAAAGAAGTTTCTGTTTGTGGCACAGAATTGCTGATTTTACTGTTTGCTGGTTGTCTACCAGTGTTTCTGCATGTGTTTCATTGTGTGTTTTTGTATGATCCTGACTGCAGATCAGTTTCCTGGTTAAGGGACAATAGAGATACAGTCAACTTTTGAGCTTTTGAACTTTGGTTGCACTTTATTTTAAGTAAACTAATGAAACATAACAAGCCGTGCTTTGGGGAAGTAGCAGATACGCGATTGCACTTTAGTGTACAGTACAGATCTGTTTTAATGTGTCTCAAATTACCCTCTAATAAAGTCTAATAAGGGTCTAATACAGTCCAATAAAGAACATATCATTTCCAGTTTTCATCTACTTTGATACAAAGTACAAACCTTCCTGTTTGTTACGTCTTAGTGTACTGTCAGTTGTATGGTGTCTAATTAAGAACATATTATATCCATCCATCCATCTTCAAGTGGTTATCTGAAGTCGGGTCGCGGAGGTAACAGTTCCAGCAGGGGACCCCAGACATCCTTTTCCCCAGCTACATTAACCAGCTCTAACTGTGGCCAGGGTGGAGATATAATCCCTCCACTTTGTCCTGGAACACCTCTCTAGGGAGGGACCACATGGTATTATTAGGTATTATTTCAAGTTTTTGTCTAATTTAATACAAAATACATTCTTAGTGTAAAATAAAGAGCAACTGCAACCTTGCAATAATTTGGGCCAGTGTCAGTCACACTATAATTGGTTTTATATCTATAAAGATTTACATGTAATCTATTACATTTTTGCACATGAGACTAGTTTGTTTTGTTCCTTTTCTACTTGATATTTGTGCCAAATCACAGTCACGTCTCACATCATAAGGCAGCTATTGCAGAAATTTCTCTGTCGACTTTTTTCTGTCTGATAGGTTGTTTTCACACATAGAACAGCTTCAGTCACTTCTTTCCTTTTCCTTCTTCTTTTGCCTCTTAATTTAATGAGATGTAGCTCCATCAGGCTGCAGTGTTGTGTATCGATCTGGCAGCTGCAATCTCAACCCTCCCGGGTTCCACAGCGGGGGACGAAGCAGATTTTTATCTTTTCTAATGAACTGTGTGTGTGTGTGTGTGATGATATATACCGTCTGTGGGTAGGACAGTGGGCGGAGCCTGTCGTAGTCTTCCTGTCCAGCTGTATCCCAGAGGCCCAAGTTGACTGGCTTGCTGTCCACCATCACATTAGCTGAGTAGTTGTCAAATCTGTGCGGGAGCAACAAGGGGGGTGGTGGGTGATCAGTCACTTCAGTCAGTGAGCTTGCCTTTCATTTAATTGATTATTTGAACAATCAATCATTTGATGCCACACAAATGCCATTGTGTCAAAGTAGGGTCTCATAATTAGACATAAGATATACATAAGCCAGCTTTTTGTTACAGAAAACATGAAAAAGGGCAGTTTATGAGGTCATATTGAGCAGAGTTTGAGATGACCAGTAATAGCTCTTTAATAATAATAAAATGCCTTTGTTTATATGGCATTAAAAGTGTTTTGCAGTCAGAAGAATATGTTGCTTAGCAACATAAATAGCTCATTAAACCTAAACGGACTATTTCTGTCCAAGTTAATGAGCACTAGACTAATTTATAGACCGTAAGGATTACAGGCATTTTACTCTCTTGCTGTGTTTTGTTTGCCATAAAAATGCATAATATCTTTGCCCCTGTTGTTACAGTAAAATACCTGCGTGTTGAGGGAAATAACCACTAGTGGAATCAAACTAAGTGCATATACTGAAGTATTTTGAGGTATTTTTTGGGTACTTTACTTGAGTATTTCCATTTTATGCTACCTTATGCTCCCACTCCACTACATTTCAGAGGAAAATATTATGCACTCTGCTACATTTGTCTAAAAGCTATAGTTTAGATTATGATTTTATATACAATACATATAAATATGATATGATATGATAATATGATATATTGTTACAGATTAAACTACCCGACAGTGTATGTTGTGTTTAAAAAATAGCCCCATCTAAAGTAAAATACTGCTTATGTGATAATGTTTATTATGTGATACATACACACTCAAAGGGTTTATTCTGTCCAATGAGTACTTTTACTTTTGATACTTTAAGTGCATTTTGCTGGTGATACATTTGTTTTTATACTGCAGTAGAATTCAGGAGTGTTTTTAAAGCAGTATTGGTGTTAATTCTTGGTATTGCTGCTTTTGCTGAAGTAATATTACATGGGAACTTCTCCCAGCACCAACATAATCACTGTTATGTTCTACAGTATAATATTTAGGCAGCATTGCCCCCATGTGGTCACTTAGAAACATAACAGCGTCATCAATCAGCTTTGTGAGTTTTGTTCCTTCCTTACTTCCATACTTCCTGTATGTGCATATGGTGCTACACATAAAAACAACAAACACAATCACCAACTGGCTTCGATACTCAGGAGCAATAAGTGCATGCCGTTGATTGTTTTAGATTGTTTTTTGATAGAGAGAAAGAGAAGTCAGAGATACAGACTTTTTTCACTCTGGGTTATCTTTTTGATCGTTTTAGTTTTTCCTTGTGAACTCCGATGGACACACACAACTGCTTTAGCAACATCCCGCTTCCTCGTCATGTATTTGTTCATGTTCACAGGCATCTCACGCCATCAGCAAGAGAGACGATATCATTTCATACCCGTTCTTGTCTCTCTTGACTGGTTACCACTCAGGTTGAGAGTTGAGTTTTATATTTTACTTAATTTAAATATCATTTATATTATATAATATTTGTATTTTACTGCACTTCATGGGCAGTTTGTCTACTTTGTCACTTTTCCTGAATCATTAATCACTAAAGACTAAACAGGACATCTAAATCATTTCTCACTTTAAAAAAAAGCATTTTATTAATATCAGCAAGTTCTGTTTTCCTGTTTCAAAGATATCTTAACTGTTTTGTTAGTCTCATTTTCTTTTATCTTATTTTATCGAGTCATATTTGATTTGATTCAATTCTTGTACATTTATTACCTGACTTCACTTGTCTCTTAATTATAACTTTTAGTCCTGACATATTTAATTTTTTCCTGTTTAAAGCACCTTGTAACTTTGTTTTTAAAGGTGTTATACTGATTAGGTTTATTATTTGTTGGTTAGCAGAATACACATAAAAGTGCCTTGCTCACAATCACCGCAACATTAATTGTTGAACTAGAGAGTTTATCATTTACTTTTTTATTCACTATTTACCTGTCAGTTTCTTTACCAAGAAGGTTTTCTGGAAGAAGCATGTTTTTCCTAGCTTGTGGGCTTCTTCCAGCCCAAACCTGTAAGTGTTAACACCTTCAGATACCTGCAGATGTACTGCAATGTGTGTGTGTGTGTGTGTCAGCCATTTTGACTGTATATTGTGTGTCTATGCATGCACACAATTGCATATTATAATAATTAGTGTTCTTACATAAATATGTAACATGTTTGTTTACTTGTACAGGCTACATACTTTAATGTAGACTACCTTGAGAGAGAGAGCGAGCGAGCATGTGTCTGTGTGCGTCATACTCACACAGTAGGAATGTACTCCCCGGGGAAGGCATTGGTGGTGTAGCTGATGAGAAGACATGTTTTTCCCACAGCTCTGAATAACACAAGTAAAAACACATGCAGTTAGACATTATGAACAGATAAATAATATTGTTTCAGGCTATGAGAGTGGGAGATAAAGACTGAGGGTGGGCGGGGTTTGTCCCCAAGAGTTGCACATGCACTGACAGACATGAGTTACACTTCAACTTTGTTATGCCACTCCCAATTAAACTTCACAAGGGGAGAACAGATTTTTTTTTGTGTGTGTTTGTTTTTTTAATATTCCTTGAGCTGTTTCATTATCACACATAATGATTTTTTTTTCCAGCTGTGAGCTGCTCCTACATTTTCTTAGAGAACTGCATCATGGTGAACTTGATTGTCCAAAAAAAAAAAAAAAATGCAGCAAAAGTGCCCTCTTTGATGCCCCCATGGTAGATAAACATGATAAATGCCCTGTTGAGTGGCTCAGTGTCAAAGATAATGTGATAAAATGCCCCTAGGTGCCTGTGCCCCCACCCCATACAGCTGGTGCCGTTATGTTTTTGCCCCCCGCCCCTCAGACAACCTGACTCCGTCACTGGGGACAATTGTCCCTCTGTATTTGATCAGCACACATTAAAATAATTCTACACAGCTACAGAAAAGAAGAGAACGAAAAGGAGAGACGAGCGAGATGATAGACCTGATCTGAGTGCACTCATCATAGTTCAGCAGCAGGAACGCAGTGAAGAGCTTGTCTCAACATCCACAGTGATGAAACCGCACAGCGGCACGCAGGAGATGATCGAACAAGTATCAGCTAGCCCCGCTCTTATTTCGTTCCAGAGCTTTTTCCTGTCAGCGTTTCAAAAACAACACCACAGCTCGTGCCTGCCTGCACTGAGGCGTTGATACACACAGGAGATAACACTCTGGATAAATCTGATTGGTGAGGATTTTGAGGAGCTGCTTTAGCCTTCTTGCTTTGAGCGAACAAAAGTTGCACGGCACAGTAAGAGCCCGTCATCCGCAGCTCAGGGCTCAAACGTACTACCTGCGGTTTGCCTGGAAGGCTGATATTAAGGACCTGATTCTTCAGTATGTAGTAGAAATATAGTGAAGAGCTTCTTTGCATCTGTCAAGGTCTTACAATCGCAGATAAATCTCTCTCTTTTGCTCGCATAATGGCTGTAAGCAGGCGTGCCCAAGCAAATCCAGATTGTGCTCAGTGTGTGAGGAACCCATCAGCTCATCACAATCACTAGTTCACCACCACCGCCCTTTTAAGGTGTAAGCTGGAGGGTGTAAGGACTGTAAGCCACACCTCTGTGAACATAGTTATCTGACAAAGTTAGAAGAAAACAGAGTATATCAAGAGAGATTTCTGTAATTGTGTCTTTTTTCAGTGCTCTTTTCATTAGTTTGAAGTGGGAGGGGCTTTGAGACGCCACTGTCAATCAAATCTGAATCAATCAAACCAGAGCAACACAGTCCTGAACAAGGAAATCAAACTGGCGAGCTCTTGTACAATATATAACTAATGAGGATGTTTTTTAAACTCATGCAAATACTGCATAACTTGAGCATGTAAATTCAGTGTCTATGACCAAACAGATCTCAGGTCAGGTCTGTCTGCGTGCACAGTGCACTTTCCGAGAGCTTAAATTGATGGTTTTGAGAGAGAGAGAGAGATGTCTGCCTTCTCTCCAGTATAATAGAACTAGATGGCACTAGTCCTGCGGTGCTCAAAATGCCAAAAAATACATTTGAAAAAACTCAACAGCCATGTCTCGTTCCAGAAATGATGACCAGGTTGCTCAAAATAGTCCACAAACCAGGTTGTGGCTGCTGTAGAATCTACTGGGACTACTTTCTTTCTACTAGAAAGAAGCCTTGAGTAACCAGCTCATGAGTTTTGGGGAAAAAAGACTGATTTTTAATTTTTCAAAACTGTTTTTTGGTGTTTTGAGCTCCACAAGCTGAGTGTCATTTATTCCGATTATATTTGAGAGAAAGCAGGCATCTCTACAGCTGATATCCCCAAAACCAAACCAAAAGAATCTAGATGGATAAAGCACTACAGGCCAGGGGAAAGATATCGTATTTTTGATTTTGGGGTGAAGTGTCCCTTTGAATGAAACTTAAGTCCCCACTGGGCATCATGGTGTTCTAGTGTTCTTCATTCTTCATCCATAAACACTTGATCAATGGTTCAGGAAAGCTACATTACATAACATAAAGTGTTCAAAACAAGACAAATTAAATGTGCCAACAATGAATCACAAAGAGACATAAATATATTCAGACTTCACCTGCTTTCTTTAAGTGTTTGTTCACCCATATCCCACACAAAAATGCCCCTTTCTGGTGTCTAGCCATGACGATAGTTTCAGTTTTATTTGCTAAGAATCACAATCATGACAAATAAAATATCTGCCACTGACAGACTTCTGCTGATGGTACCAGGGAATGGAAGTGGATGGAATTGTGTCTGTGGTGCAACAGTGAAAAGCCCCATTTAAGGTTTTCAGTAGTTTTTGGTCTGGGACAATCATGGAGTGATTACTGAACAAACCTACTGGGCACAGGCCCAGGGGCCCAAAGAGTCAAGGGCCATTCTGAGCTTCATCTGCAAAATGTAAAACAACTACAAAGAGGCACATCATGACCTCAAATTACAAAGAATGACCACAAAGAGACACAAAACAACCAGAAAAATGAGCAAAATAAGCGCAACGAGACACAAAATACCACAAAGAGACACAAAACTACAGGAAGATGGATAAAAACTACAAAACGGCACAAAATGATGACAAAAAGAGGTAAAACAACCACAAAGTCTGTGTGTCACAGGGAGTGATGATGAGGGTTTTACATGTCTCTGCCCAGGGGTCCATTGTCTCATAATCTGTCCATGGGGACACTGTAGTGGAGACATGGCAGCCGAGTTTTGCAAATAGACCTTTCAAAATAAAACACAAAAGAGGAATGTCTTTTGGATGTCGTGCTCTATACACATATTTATTTTATGCCTTTTTAAATTTTAATTTCAAACCGCCTTCAGAAATTACAGCAATGCTAGAAAAAAAGTAGTTTCAATAGAATTTTTTTAAAGGATACGATGAAATGTTTCACCCTAGATGTGAAAATTACAGTTATATGACTCTACGCCTGCCAGCGAGGGCACAAAATCATGATTTAATGATTGATTTACTGCTGACATCTGTGGAGAATGAGCGAATGATTTCAGACATAGCCTTAGGGCACAAAAACGTACACTTCCTCCACCCTATTGTATTAGAGTAGCAGCAGAATCATTAACTAGACTCAGCAGAGGAAATAATAAAACTAAATTGCCTGAATGAATAGACACCACTAGAGATAAATAAGCAGATATATCTTTCTGTGACGTGGGTGGAATGACCCTTTAAAGAGAGGCTGACAAACTAACTTTTTTTACACTATGAACTGATACTTGGTGTAAAAAAGAAATAGTCTCATCATACAAGCTGACATTTTTAAGAAGGCCAGCTCAGGAACAAGATGACTCAGGGGCAGTATGAGCAGCACAGCTGTCAAACTCAGAAAAACTGTGTGTGCGCGTGTATAAGTACTTCTATCTTTGTGAGGACCGGTTTGAGTTTTAGACGTTGAGTTTGACAACATGGTGTCAGGTCTTTACTTCTCCAAAAGGCTGTCTGAGTATTCAGACTCGGTCTTACGGTTAAGAGTAAGGTTTAAGCGAAATATCAAGGTTGGCGTCAGGGGTGTAAATGTGATGGTTAAGATTAGGGTTAGTGTATTGTATCAGCGAAGGCTCTCAGAAGTATAGAAGTAGTAGTGCGTGTGTTTCGTGGTTGGGTGTGAGTCAAATAGGAACTGATCTGTTTCAGAAGCACCAGTTTGCGCTGAAAACAGGAACCAGCCAAACTGAGTTATCAAAAAAAGCTCCAACCTCTGATCTCGCTCTGTCGCTTTGTTCTTAATCTGCTTTTCCATCAACTTGTCTGTCCCCTGCTTACGCCGTCCTACATTATCTGGTTCTGGCTTGGCAAACTCTTCAAAGGAGATTTATTCTCACTCGTTTCTGTCTCAATTTTCTTCCTTTTTCTCTTTTTTTTTTCCAGTTCACTTCCTCATTATTAGTTCCTGCACTGAACATTTTTAGCTTTTTCTCTTTGCTCATGTCCACTTGTTGGTTGAAATACTGTAAAACATTGTTTGTTTGTGTTTTGTCATTTCTTCCACCTTAATTTGAGACACCTCCCCATCTCCCTTCACTTGGTTCAGTCTAAAAAGCACAAGCCGCAGCAAATCGGCAAGAAAAAAAAGTGTCCAGACTTTTTTCACGGCAGCCATTTTGACACGAAACACAGGTGTGACCAATGATACTAATTAAGGTTCACTTCTTTAGGGTGCTGCTTTTGTGCACGTTGGCTCACTGGAAAGGCCACTACAATGGAACAGGGCCTGAATTAGTATCATTGGTAACACCAGTGTTTTCCCTGCTATTTTATATCAATACAGCTGCAGTGAAGTGAAAAAGGTCTACTAACTAATCATGTGTTTGTTTCCACGCGATTATTAAGTTTTTTATCCTCAAACATGAGTAAGTAGCTTAAAGCCTGCGCACACCAGAAAGTGAAACACGCGTCATTACGAAACAAGTGGTGCCGGAGGCTCCGAGATGTTCTGACTACCCACAGGGCCTATTAGTGAACTAGCTGGTAAGCTAAGCGCTAACAGGCTAGCCAGTCTGAAACATGTTGCCAGTCACAGTAGCTGTTGAACCGTTTCAATCCGTCCTGTTTTTTTTGCTCTCGGGAGGTACATCATTTACTCAGTAAAGCTCTCAGTGCTACCAGTAAGCTAGCAAACTTGCTATCTAACAGACGTCACTTACAGCAGCCTACAATATGAGTAGGCGGACTATCAGCTCTGATAACTATCTGCAAACCATTCTTCACTGGTGGAGCAGTTTATACTCCAGGCTGTTGAAGAATAATAGATTTGAAGTGGGGTGTTATTAGTTTGGCTTATCCATAGTCAGTGTAGCCTATAAGCTACGGATGGAGGTCGGCACACCCCCAGTTACTGTAGAAGCAGAGGAGTATTCAGCACAAGGTCACTAACTTCCAAGATGCACAGAGAGGGGAAACGAGCTTCAAACTGCAGTAACACTTGTAGTATATAGAGCAGCTTTATTGTCAAACCTAACAGCAGGTCCCCAGTTTGGCGAGTCAACAAGAGTGTACAAAAAACTAAGTAATGTACTGATGTAACACATTTTAGCCACCTAAAAAAAGGATTACCACTGCCTCTATCCGTTTGTTGGGTTGTGTATACAACCAAACTAACCAATCGAGGCAGTGGGAGACCAGCAGCTCCCATGTTCTGTGAGGTCAAATGACTGATTTTGTCAAAGGAGTCTGGCGGCTTTGGAGGGAGCGATACTTAGCTTGTATAACAACTGTTTCCAGTCGGAAAAGGCTGTCTGACAGTGAGGTTAATCGGTGAAAATATTCTAAAATAGCATACACTTAAACTGATACTGATTTTTTTTTTTTTTAGGTTGGCCTTTTTTAGGTGGCTAAAATATATTTTGCTGCTCACCCTGTCCACAGCAGTACATTGTTTAGCTTCTTCCACCAGTACACCTGCTCTACTCAAGACTGACAACCTGTCGCCATCCACTGTGGGTAATAGACTTACTATGGGTAAGTACCTCATGCAAACCCACTTGAAAAATATGAACTGCCATTTCAAGGTTGTTTAAATTATAATATTCTACTTTGTGTGAGGGTAGCAGATATATTTTCTGTCTTTTTTTATCTCTGATATTTTCACTGAGTCAAACATTAAACCCAAGACTTCATGCTTGTTATAGCTGCATCATTCCATCAAATACAAATATTCTAGTCGTCTTGCTCACTTTGTACTTTCTTCAGTTCCACCTGCAATATTTGGTATTTTTCAGAAGATTTTGATCTCCACTAGAATTTTATATTCTTTTAAGTTTTTCAGAGTATCAGTAATGTTTACCTCGACAGTTAAAGTCAGACCTGTGGCGTCACGCTATTACGCTAATCAGCTGGTGGCATTAACACACCAAGATGAAATCATTGCAAATGTTTAATGAGGAAATGCACTTGATACATTTGATACACAAAATGTGTTTTGGTGAATAACACTGAATGTAAACGTCATTTGTTTAAAGGAAAACTCCACAGATTCTCTTTTTAAAGCTTTTGAAATGTGTGTTTAATGTTAAATTGTGTATTAAGATAAGGATTTGTCTATTTTTGGAAGTTTCCATTGAACTAAGCTGTTGTTGAAACAGTCCATCCGGGACGGACGTTTAGCTCAGTTGGTAGAGCGTCCGACCCATGTATGGAGGCTGTCAGTCCTCTGCAGTGGCCGCTTGTTCGACTCCCGCCTTCGGCCCTTTGCTGCATGTCATCCCCTCTCTCTGCCCCGTTTCCTGTCTACTCTCTGGCTGTACTATCCAATAAAGGCAAAAATGCCAAAAAAATAACTTTAAAAAAATTAATAAATAAATTAAAAAAAACAGTCCATCCATCCATCCAACCAACAGGCGATCACTTTAGTGGGGTCGTATATCAGCAGCACGTTAGCTTGTATGTACACAGTGACTCGCTGAGAGATGGCAAACTTCCCTACAACCTGAGACCAACTTCCTCTTCTCTCTCTTACTGGAAACTTTAAATCCCATTTTTGACATCTCGGTTCAGTCACATATATAGACAAGCACATGTTCACACATCACACAGACAGTTTGGCTGTGTTCCTTTTTAAAGACTCCACAAGGTCCAAATGCGCGGGGTTCATCACTTGTGAAAGTGGTGGAGCCCCAAACTCAAACTGCTGCCACACACACCAAAGGTTGTTTGCAGCAGGATGCCACGTTAACCCCTAACGTCGATCAAAAACTGAAAAATCAAGGCAGAAATTACTCACATTACCACCAGTTTCAACGGCTTCTCATCTCTCATGAGGCCATAGATTATTTCACTACTCCAATTTTTTTTTCCACCCAGTTTTCGCAATATTTCAAAATGTACAAATGAATCCTTTCTGCAGCAAGTGACCAGGTGTTACAGGTATAAAACTGGGCAGAGCTCCAAGTTCTTCGCAGATTCTTTTTTTCACTTTCCTCGTGTTACTTCCTCCCCTTGTTCAGTTGGGTATGACTGCAATCTGGTCAAGCTGTGGACAGTGGCCATGACAGATGCGGTGATTAAATAGAATCCATGTGGGTGCATTTTTAAAATAAGAAGTCAAGCTTGTCATTCAGGTGATTTAAGTTGTGAGCAATGTTTGTTGCTGGCAACGCTGTCTCCTGGACACAAAATTTGGAGTTGGCATCAGGTTGGAGGGAGGAGTAACATTAGAAGAAAAAGCATATTTCTAAATTGTGTCATTATTCTATAGCCATTACACTGTGCAATCAACTTTTATCTTTTTTTCTTCACAAAGATAAGTGTTGTCTGTTTCCACATTCCACATTTCAAGTTTTCTTTAAATAATTTCCTTAGGCGCCGACATTAAAAACACAGAACACAGTAAATACAATTCTATTTGAATCCAAGACAGACAGCAGACTGGACACATTTTCTCTTGACTTTGGACTTTGGACGAGCACTTCAGACTTTTAATAAAACAGTAGAAGAACTGACTTTGAGCTAATTAAATGACAAAATATGACATTGGTCCATGCTCTCAAGAACGACACATCGAAGCATTTTCTGATCTGATATCTCATACAGGATGATACTGTGCTTCAGAAATGAAACTGTCCCCTGATCTTACATCATTCTGGTTAAAGCGAGGGTCGCTAACGTTACTGCTGGAGGATGAGTCGCTAACCATATCCACATCCCTCATTCACATCAAAGAAAACAAACTAGCATGTTAGTATTCAGTATTGGGGAAATGTTGGTTGCACTTTCTTTGCCACTTTGGTGTGACAAGCTCGCTAAAGCTTTAGCCTTGTGGAATACTCCACTTATGCACAATAAGTGCGCTGGCAGAGTGCGGTACATGTTCTCATCCCAGCCCTTCACATACTGTTTTGACCCCGTCCCTTCGCGTCTGTTACTGAAGTACAAGATACCTTTTAGCGGCTGTATCTGACGCAGCCAGAAAGTCTCGTAATGTGATGTGACTGATGCTGTGAAACTCTTGCAATTTGGATCAGTTTCGTGACAAACACTGTTGGCTAGGTTTAGGATTAGACCATGTTTGTGGTTACATGCGTCACGTGACATTACCAAAGCGACACACAAAACGAACGTTGCATGACAATAGTCGGTCTTAAGCAGCTGGGGTCATCTCATACAGCCGCGGATGGGTTTACATGGAAGTCACATGAAAAGCCCAGTGCATCAATTTCAGCCACAAACAGGTACAATCCGCATCTGTATGAGCTGCAGAGGAGCGGTGACAAGTTGTCGGTATGAGACGAGTTGGAAGTGAGACTGGCCTTGCAGATAGGCAGCCAGGTAGGCCATCTGATTGGCTTGGCGTGCAACAGCCACAGATACAGGGGTTGGGCTCACAAATGATGCCATTGACCACTGAGCCCTCTAACATCGTGCCATCGTGATTTAAAAGCCGCCCAGTGTCAGGATGGACAGCATCTGAAATTAAGACCCAGCAAGAGCCAACTGTGGGTAGATTTTCTGTTTGTTGAGTTAAGTCTTGTTACTGAAAGTGCAATAAATGCTTTGTGAGAAAAAGCCAATACGAGTAATTTATCAAAAAAATTTAGCACCTTAGATCTGACGAATAAGGAGCATCAGCCAGAGAGTGCAAAAATGAAAATAGGTTTATTATTCTAGTGATTATTAGGCTATAGCTCCTTTCAAATGATTTTCTAAAGGAAATATTTAGTCACACAATCTGCCCACTGAAAGCATGTTTTAATTTAGGCCCAAACATAAAGATAATTTTAAATCTACCATCTTTTTTCAGCTTTATTGCTAAAGCATGTATCAGAAATACAACAGCAACATCATGGACCATCGCAATGTTTTACATCTATCAGGATGTAAAGAGAATTTGAATGAATATATTTTTAAAAAAAATTTGCTGAAGTACATTTCTTGCCCCATCTTCCGGTAAAGAGATATCGAAAACAAGTTCTCTGAATTAAATGACAAAAACGCTCCACACAAGACTACATCACTGTTTCAAAAATAAAGCTGTTTGTTAAGGCTAGGGCATCCTCGTCGCCATGGTTACAATAAAGTGCTTGGTTATGGCTGGGGAATTATTGTGGTTATGGTTAAAAACGCTGACTGTCGGTTTTGTTAACCAGAAACTTAACAGCTGTCTCCTGTGTTAAAGTCCCACATTTTGTGGATCCATTCATCCACCTCGACCTCCCTCCGCCCTTTGTGCACTTTGTGGCTCCATAACAATATCACACCGCTCCCCACCCTCGCTCCGGGCAGATGGAGGACAGTCCTGTTTGAGTGTGTCCACCTCCAAATCATAGCTGAAAGTCAGCACTTTGCCATCACAGACACCGTTTTATTTTAAATGCAGTGTGCTAAAGTAAACCAAAGCAATCCAAAATGTCTCGAGTGTTTACAGACTTCAGTCTCGCAGCTTCTCCACTCTACAATTTTAAATCACAGTGTCACCTACAACACACACCAGGAAGCTCAACACACACACACACAAGGAAATGGAGCAACTGTAGGTGTGTGCTACCTGTAAAATTTTAATCTAATGGCACTGTTTGCTGATCTCTTGCTGCAACAGCTACAGCACTTCCGCTTCACTATTTCCCCCATCATGACAAGCGGTGCTTTTGCCCCACCTTCAAGGGCAAAAAGTATGTTAAAGTTAGTTTTTCTGATGTGTTAGACGACACATTGTCCAAACTTGTTCTGAGAGAGTGAACTTAAGCCTTTAGACTGAAAAAAAATCACCAGATTTTCTCACACTAAAGTCTGTAAAAGAGGTAAATTTCAGCAAAATGGAGCTTTTATGCATTTTCCCGTTTCTTTCTTGTCTATTTTTTTCTTTTCTGTGTCTTATGGAGTCACACTTTTGGACATTTCTTGGATTTTCATCTACGCTCGTACAGGAGTCTGTACTCTGAGCTCGCTGCTCTACAGAATTTTCCTGCATGTTGTGGCCTGCACCATCCAACACCCTCACTCTGAATCAGCGCTGTCAAACACACACACTCACACACACCTTAAGTTTCACCCGCAACGCTGGACAGAATGCGCTCTTCAACAAGATTAACAGTAACAGGAGCCAAAAGTTTTAAGTCAGCGACACAAGGTCACATCACTGCGGAAGTTGAGAAAACTGTTCCTCAAGGCTGCTCGGGCCATGTGAAGGCTATGACAGTTCTATCAAAGAGCCCTGAATCGAATCTGAGGGGCCAACGGACCCCATCGCACATCAGCCGGGTTAACACGTCTTGATTCGATACCTGAAGGCAGCTTAAGTTCTAACAATATAGGTAAAGTAAAATAATGGCGTACCCATCTCCCACGACCACACATTTGATAGCCTGCATCCTGTTCCGCTCCGCTTCGTCTGTGCTCTTCACTCTGACAGAAACAGACTCAGAGAGGAAGGTTCAGAGACGCAGATCAGCATGCAACTACAGGAAATTGTTACACACCTCCCACACCGCCTCCCCTCCTCCCTTCGCTGCCTCTTTTTTTTTTCTTTCTCAGTCTCTCTTCCTTCATTTTTGCACCACTCTCTCCTTCCTGTTTTCTTGTGTTTTTTTTTTCTTCTTCTTCTAAACAACAGTACTTAAGCAATCAGAGTGCAAGTGGTATAAAATATAGTAATGTGTAAAATGTGAATTTGAAAGAGTGGAAAAAGACACGTTGCAAGGGTGAGAGACTGTGAAATAGCCGTGGGGTGTTTTGAAAGGGGGAAATGCAGCAACAATAACACGGGCTGTATTTAAACTTCCCTCTTTTGTTTGCGTGTGGATTTACAATCATGCATGCATATGCGCACAGACACACACACAGTTAAGCTTAAAGGACCATTTCACCTCAAGATCAAAAATACATATTTCCCCTCCCACCTGTCCGTGTTATTCATCCATCTAGAGTGTTTTAGTGTGAGCTGTCAAGTCTTGGAGATATGGGTCGTAGACAGAAGAGCAACAGTACAGTCAGTGCAGTTGCACTAAAGCCAGAGGTGATCGGGGAGCCCATAAAGAGAGCAGTTCCTTCAACAACGTGTTAAGCAGAGAATGGACCCTTTCTAATTCAGATTGCCACATTAGAGGGATACCTGTGTTTAATAATGAACTCATGGTAAATTAAACATTTGCCCTCAAAAAGGCAAACCTTTCTCCGTCCGAATTCCTCATAAACTATAAAAAATATTCAGTTAAATTATTTTCAGTTATTTTCTTTGGTATTTTATGCAATGATGTTGCTGGGTAATATGTATGTTTATATTGATGATGTCAAGTCTCAATATCCTAAAAAAATCCAAAACATTGTTGGTAATATGCCTAATTTTGTGTGTGTGTGTGTGTGTGTGTGTGTGTGTGTGTGCGTGTCGTGTGTGCGTGGTGTGTGCTGGTGTAGTGTGCGTGTGTGCGTGTGTGCGTGTGTGCTGTGTGCGTGCGTGCGTGCGTGCGTGGCGTGCGTGCACTTATCTTCAATATAATGGAACTAAATGGCACTCAATTTGTGGTGCTCAAAGCGCCAGAAATACATTTGAAAAGTTCATCAGCAATGTCTCTTTCCAGAAATCGTGACCCACTTACTGAAGATAATCTATAGACCTTGTTGTGAGCAGTTTTATAGGAGCTATTTTCTTCATCGTGCACAAGGAAGTGTGCATCTACTCACGGACGAGAGACTGCAGCTCAGTCGAGGACTCCATTAAGTAACTAATTGCAGCTACTCAAATTTTTTGAGTACTTTTATCAGTATTTTTTCAATGGCGTAATGTTACCTGTACTTAACTACAAGAAGTCACAAGAACAAACCTCTCACCCATGAGCAGATGCACACTTTCTCCTGTATTTCAAGTAACTGGATTATAATTTCAAGAAAGAGACACTGCTGCTGAGTTTTTCAAATATATTTTGAACTTTGAGTACCACAAGCCGAGTGCCATCTAGTTCCATTATATTCAAGAGAAGGCAGACAGTATCCCTAAAACTCAACTGCAACTCACATCAAAAACAATCTAGGTGGATAGATAGCATCAAAAATAAGAGGAAAAATATGGATTTTTGATTTTGGGTGGACTGTCCCTTTGAATTTAGATTCAGTTTCAGTTAATTTTTTATTTTGAAGTGTTAAAAATCTGAAATTAACATAAAATAAACCACGGTAATACACCGACACATCTACAACTGTTTCACAAACACACACTGCACTTAGTAGTAAGTTTGATTTTAATTTGTAAAGTGACCAAAAAAAAAAAAAAAAAGGAAATTAACGGAAATAAACCATAGTACACAAACACCTCTACTACTACTACTACTACTACTACTATCTGGGGTGGAAGTAACTAATTACAAATACTCAAATTACTGTAATTAAGTAGGTTTTTGGGTACCTGTACTTTTATGAATAGATTTTCAAGTCTGTGCTTTTACTTGTACATAAGTACACATTACATTATGTAATCTACTTAGTTACTTTTTAACATCATAGTTGAGTACTGAGTACAATTTGAATTCATATCCAAACCTTTCAGCTGCATTTTTGGAGCCAATAAGGTGATCTGATTTCAAACAAGCCAATGAAAATCAGGACATACAAATGAAAAACAAAACATTTGGAGTAAGGATGTGAATGATTAATCATTACTCGATTAATTAAGAATTTAATTAATTAAAAATATATTGATAGATATTTAATCAATAGTAATTTCTGTAACTGCACCTCATTTGACATTGTTTTGTCTGGTGGAGCCATTTGTTGAATAAGGAAAATTAAAGTTAGACCTAAAATGAGAAAAATAAATAAAATTTAAAATAAAAAAAAAACTTTTGTATCTTATATGTCATTAATGATTAATTGATTGTTGGTGCTTACAACTATCGAATAAGGAAAACACACAAATCTGCAAACCCCTATTCATAATGCATTAAACATCAACACTTAAAAAGTAACTAATATTCTGAATAGTTTTTGAGATAAGTACTTTGTGCTTATACTTGAGTATTTTTCTGGTACTAGTACTTTTACTTGTAACTTTGCTCTGATGATTTGTAGTTTAGTTTAAATTCATTTTACATGGTTTAAGTCTTATTTTAATTTGCAAAGTGATAGAAATGGAAATAAACAGAAAATAAGAGAAAACAACATGCAAACACATCTTCACACACAATTATACACTACAGATAACAATACCTCTGACTTTCCACTAGATGGCGCTTCTGCATCATTTTCATCATCACAGTAATTATCATGTCCAAAACTCTGAGCATGTACAGCAGAGGAACTGTTTAACTATTTGTCCTATTTATAGTTGCATTTTAGTTTAATCTTTCAAAGGCAGGGAAATGTTTTAGTTTTTAGACAAACAGCTGGTGCATTTGTCAGATCAACCATGAGAAACTCTTTGAATATCCACCCAATGACTTATGAATTATAGCATCATCTGCCTAAATCCTAGTGTGTTATGAAAATATTCTTATTTTAACTTGGATATAATGTCTTAACTGTGCTGTAAAATGATTAATGTTCAGTTTTATTGAGTTTATATTTTTGTCTTGTAGGAAATGTTTTATATCAGTGTTAATGACCTCAAACAGAAGTTTACTGGCAGATGCTGCTTGTGATGCTGCGTGCAAAACCACCCTGTTAACCACTCATGACTTCTGCTCTAAATTAAGGTTTTAACTGTCAAGTCAGCCTCACTTAGTGCACAATGACAAGACAAAGAAGGAAGATGATCTCATCTTCAAAATAAAAGAGTTGATTTTCATTTAAAAGAGGATAAATTGGAACTAGGTTCATCTTTTATCAATTAGCACCAAACGACCACTCATCAGTAGCACATCTGATGTCAACAGCGGTGTTAATAATTGTCTGGAGTCACCATCTGGTGCGATTCCTGCATTTCAAAACTCACTTCCTGGCCCGGACTGCATTTTGCAACCATGTTTTATTGTTCAACCAAATTTCAAAACTCTCTCCGTCACCTTCTCTATGCAATGACGGATGCACTACCGGTGTTCTAAGAAATCTCAGGTCCTATTCAAGCCACAAAAGTCAATTACAAAGCTGTGTTATTATTGTTTTTTTTTTTAATGGGGAATGCTGCCTCATATTTTCCTGAAGTCTCTGCTGGACCTGTGCCATTTGTTCCAGTCAGTCACACACCAACACGACATAAGTTATGTCAGTGTTGTAGAGGTCTTACAACCCCTTTTAAAATAAATTTTAAATGACCATCTAACCCTCCTTGATAGCTCTACTTCAGACGCTAATCCGGTCAGTGAGAGTTTTATTTTGAAGGAGGTTCTACTCATCATTTTCTCTGTCTTTCTGCTGATATAAGCTTGACATTGTGGTGGATGAGGAAGAGGCGGAGCTAAATAAACAGCATCTTCATTCAAGTGTTCATGCACTCATGTACTGAGGTAGTCTGCATATCTTGATATCTCGACTTGACTGCATGCAGCTGTTTTGGTGTTGACTTTTTTTTTTCTCTCTGATCTTGGATATAAATGACTGATTTCCAAATGGGTAAGACCTGCTTTGATCTTCTTCTCTTTTTTTATTGCTGGTTCTCATATTTTATATTTTATTTTAGATGTCCACAAAGACTTTAAAACAGTTGCTGGCATTTTATTTCGGATCTAAATGTGTTATTTCATGTTATGTTGAGAAATAGGGCTTTTTATGATGATATTATCAACTCTGCTATTTTACATGCATTTTTTAAAATTATTTATTCCTACAAAGGCGGTACTTAAGTATTCTGTCAAAGTTAATGATATTGATATTTGTAACACAAGAGCCCTAATTTGTAGGTATCAGCACACAAGGGTTCAGACAAGATACACTTAAACTGTTCTAATAGTGCACTGATGGTCACACCAGAAGGAAATAAATTCATTTTTAATCCACTTTTATATTGTGGGGGTTTTCTAAACCGTGTGAGGAAATGAGAAAGAAGCTGTTATGCCAAAAAAAGCTGTGAAATAATTTAAATAGTTCTTGGTATATCGCTTGTCACCATCTGAATCCTGTGGTGAAAAGATGCACACTGTTAGCTGAAATAGGGAAGAGGCAGTCAGAGTCAGAGCTCACAGGACCTCACACACCATGGACAATAACATAAAAAACAGAAGTTGCTATCTTTAGATACACCTTTAAAGTCACAGTGCCAGGCTATTTGCTGTGTGTCCACTGTTATTTTTCATATAATCTAAATGATATAAATGAAAAGTTAAATGCCTTAAAGCCTGTCAGCTGTGTTGCACAACATATGTAAAGGAAGGGTGGGGAAGTGGAAGTCTTGTGTTGAGATCATTAACACCAATACAGCTCACTGATCTCGACAGGAAGTGTTGTCATTTGCTTAACTTTATATTCTGTTAGGGGTGGTTCTCGCTGAAGAACATGTCGGTGTCTCTAACTGTGTGAAACTGATGCTGCTCCGCTGAGGGGAGGCACTGCAGAGCGCATACGCTCATATATTCTTCTATGATGAGAAACTCATTTATATTACTTATGTTTTGGTCTTGTGGTCAACCCTCTGTGCTTGTGAGGCTCAGGTCAGCCTTCTAACTTTGCACAAGGCTATAAGAACATGATTTACTACCTTCGCAAAGGACCAACTGCGTATACCAATCACGCAGTTATCACATTCTAATGTATGATGGTGTTTGAGCCAATCAAGAGAGAGTCAATAAGGTTGTGCTGGGAGACATGGGCTGAGGTGAGAGTTGACTGAGCAGCACTTTTCCATTTAAAATTGATGTTGCGGGAGTCCTCAGCAGTGAACCGGGTTTGATTTCAACCTTTGGCCCCTTGTTGCACGTCGTCCCCTCACTTCTCTACTGCCTTTCTTGTACATTACCAGATTTGCTATGAAAATAAAGGCAGGAAATGGCCCAAAAAATAAATGACTAACTAAGCAGGCTAAATAAATATTGAGAAAATCAAACCTGTAAACATGCATTCAATTCCTTCGCCGATTTTAACAGCTCTGCATCAAACTTTGCAGATGCCGAGCAGTATCTGAAAATGACAGGTCATGGGAACACATTTTTCCAACATAAGAGCCATATGCAAGTGGGAAAATGTCAGATTTCAGAGAAGAAAGGAAGAAAAATCTGATACAAAAGACAGTATTTTGAGATTAGTCCAAAAAATTCAGATTTTTTTCAGCTATTCAAACAGCACGGCTCAGGGGATGACAGCGTCTGTTGGTTGGTCGACCACTTTGATCCAGACTGAAATACTTTTTAATTGGTATCGGTCCTGCTGGATAGATTTGTTTGAATTGCTATGTGCTGACCAGACAATGAATCCTACTGACATTTTCAGCTTTTAGTGAAATATCTGCAAGAATTGGATGGATGGACATGAAATTCAGTTCAGACATTAATGGTTCCCACAGGATGAATCCTAGTGATTTTTGTGATCTCTAAACTGTAAATAAAATGTCTCGACAGCTGTAGGGATGGATTATTATTTCCACCTCAGAATGAATTGTAAAAACCTTGGTGATATAGTTTGTTTTATGACCAGATACCAGCACATTTCCATTGGCTTCAACTGTACTTTTTGTCTCGTGCTAAATAGCTCATGTAGCATGCTAACATACGATAGTTAACATGACAGACATTGTACCTACTTATCACAATGCTGACATAAGCATTTGACTCAAAGAATCTCTGTGCCTCACAGAGAAGCTGGTGTGGTTGTAGACCCTCCCTCTTGTTTCCTGTATTTGTTACTTTAGTCATCAATTTTTGACCCTTGTCAAAGAATGCTGTCGTTAATGGCAATGCTATTTTTATCTTTTTTTTCCCACAAATCTTACCTGAATAATTGAACCCAGCAGTGTTGACGGTTACACACTCCTGTAATGCAGTGACCACATTAGATTTATGATAATAGAACCTCAAAGTGTAATTAGTCATCAAAAGATCCAGCATGTGTGTTCAGGGATCTATGCCATGACACACCAATCAAACATTCTCCAAACAACACAATTACCCTGACAGAATGCATATAATACGCATATCCATCCATCAAAACAAAAAACAAAAAAAGAGCTGAGATGTGTCTTAATAACTACTGTGTGCTCCAGATTTATTTCCAATATTTATGATATTTCTTGTGTTTTGAAGATGTCTTGCCACTTTTATGCGCGACAGAGTGTTACAGTAGGTGTCCTCCTCACTCTCCATTTTAAGGTCAATTTTGTAATTTCAATGACAGTAAAGTTCTTGAATCTTTGAATTTTTGAAGTCAACAGTTTGGCTGAGATTAATTTTCAAATCACATTTAATCATGTTTTTAACTTTAAATTGTTTTATCAAACTTTAAAACCAGCTTAAAATGAAGTAAGTATCAATTTAAACCTCTCTTTAAACTCTTACATTTAATGCTATTGCACCAAAACATTAAATTCCCATTTAAAATGTGACCCTCTATTGAATTTATACTTAAACTTGAGGAGGTTTAACTTTTAAAATAGCAAACAATGCAGCATTTTGTTAACTTTCTAGCTATTCAGCAAACAACACAGAGCAACCGAAAGTTACTGATACTGATTAGGTTCCGGCAGCGCTCAAATGTATTTATTTATTTATTTTAATTTGAATAAGGAAGCATCAACTGCATTGATTAAACTTTGGTTAGTCCTTTAAATTGGATTTACTAAACTGAAATTTGTTTTTAAATCTGGATTTAATGATTTTAAGCCTAGTTTTGCTTAAGTCTGATTACAGCTGGTCTTAGACCAAATGAATCTTTGTTGGTGCGACCCGGTCTTAAAGTTTTACATTTGATCAGTTGTTTTGTTTGAATGTGTTTGGGTAGTTAGTCTTAAAAACAGTCAACATTAGACTGTCCCCTGTCTTTGGAAGATGTTTGATCGGTGTGCCATATGCGTAAGTTGCCTAGCAACCTTCAAATGTATTTCTCAAGCAACCACAAAGCCTATGATGACAACCTTTTCTAAGAATGACTGAAAGTTTTTCATGATTCATACTGTACACCACTTCTGTATGTCACTGAACCTCTCTAATGTGGGAGTTTAGGGAGGGATGGTGGCAGACAAAGTGGGAATTTGATAACAACGTCTACGCAGGGCCCTTGTTAGCACAACTCCATGTATTAGTGTGCTCGTGTCTTTTTTTTTTTTTTTCTTTTTTTCTTTTTCAAGAAATCTATTCATGGTTATATTTTGCGGTGACAGATATCTTTCATCTGAAAACCACACCACCTGTTTCGCATATCTTCCAGAGAAACCTTTTTCCTTTATGCTGTGGTTTCTACAGTGACACTGTATGTAGATTTATACAAAACATTTCGGAGTAGAACAGATGTATCATTAAGTGAAGAAAGTTACTGTCACTTTTTCCCTTGCACAAAATCTAATCCTTTCAAAACTAAAGAGACGAGGTCGGTAAAACTTCATTGTCTCGTTATCGGCATGACAGAGCTCGAGTTTGTTCCCACAAATCTGCTGAAATCTCAAAGGAAGCTTAAAATAAATGATCAGGTCATCAGTTTAGATATTTTTAGTGAATATCCTGATGTGGTGAAAGTTGTGTGGCTGATTATTAAATTGAAGATTTGAATCTGAATTCCTGAGAATCTTTCTGATGTATCTGCTCCACTTTTGTCCAGTTTCCTCGGATTTCACCGCAGATGAGAAGATGGAGATTGAGAACATTAAGACGCATAAGAAGGACCTTCTGGATGATATCCAGGTACATTTTGTCAGCCATTTTGTTTTAGTTATTGTTTTTTTTTTAATCTCCTCTGAAAAAAGTGACTTGCCGTACTTTTGATATCAAAGAAATATTAAAGCCTTTTCTTTCATTCTGCCCTCTTCAGAAGTTAAAGATGGAGATAGACAACGTCATGGCAGAAATACTCAGCTTTGAGTCTGCAGAGGAAAAGTAAGTTTTAGTCTGGAAAAACCCCACACCTACCTCACAAACCAATTATTCTTTTTTTTTTTTTTATACAACTCCTCTATTTAGAACTCCCACTAAACACTCCTACATGTCTTTTCATTGCCAGGCGTGTTTCAGTTTCATAGTTGTTTTCTGACAATTTTCACCCTGTTGTGGCACAAAATGTTGGTTCTTACTGGAGATGACTTAAAAAAAAAAGTTAAATTTCATTTTGAGAATGGTATTTCCTCTATTGATTGCATTAAAATGGGCACTTTGGTTCCCATGACAACATCAAACCAGCAAATCCAACTTCCTTTCTCTTCACACCTAATAGTTCATTGTTTTACAGTACATTTAAAATGATTAACCACTTGACTCATACTGTGCTCACACATACCCCACACTGTAAACTGATGTTTTTACACTTTCTGTTTTTTGTGTGGGTTAAACATACAAGATATAATATGATAATTAATGAGCTTAAAGGGGTAGTTTGGATTTTTTGGGAGTGGGTTGATGTAGGCTACGTAGCCATAATCAGTGTTCAGTTTAGAGAAGCACCAATGTTTTGGGTGTTTCGGGTGACCAGTGGTAGACCAGCAACCCGTGTTCTGTCATGTAAAATTACTGTATTTGCTAAAGAGTCTGGTGGCTTTGGAGGGAGTGATTTGGCTGTACTGCACGGTAACATTTGAGCATCTCAACATTTTAGCAGATGATATCGGTATTGATAAAGGTAGTAATAAAATATAATCTTAGCGAAGACAGAACAACTATTTTGTTGGGATCCAACAACTACAGCTCCCATGAGTCTTCGCCCTGGGAGGTGGCTTGTGGGAGGCAAAGTTTAAATGGCAGTAAAATATACTTTTGCGTCATCTAGGTTATAATAAGAAGCTGCTATGTTACTCGACAGTATATAAAACTCATACAGAACATGGACAGAAAGCCTCAGTATCATGTCGTAGCTTTACTGAGGTGGCAAAAGTAGACACATTCTTTGTTCAAGTAGATAAAAATACAGATACCTGAGTAATAAAATGACTTTGGTGAAAGTAGAAGTACTGATTCAACTTCTGTACTCAAGTAAAAGTGAAAAACCACAGGTTCTGGAATTAGATTATAAAAGAAAAAATAGTGTTTTTTTGGCCTTTACGATGTTTTTGGTTTTGTTGCATCTTTCGTCTTGTTATATCTTTTATGTTTTTTACATTATTTTCAATCTTGTTTGGTCATTTTTCTTTTTTCATGTGACTCTTTTTGTCTTGTTAAGTATTTTATGTCATTTTTCATCTTGTGCCATCTTTAATGTCTTTTTGGTCTTATTACTTATTTTACATCTTGTTACATTTTTTTTTGTCTTGTTACCACTTTTACGCCAATTTTTGTCTTCTTATCCCTTATTGTCATTTTACATCTGTCATGTGTGATACGCACTGATGGACACGCCAAGGAATCGCCTTCTCTATGTGTTATTGTCCATTTAGGTTGAAATCCGTCTTGATGTTGGGAAGGCGTCGCACAATGATGAAAAAAAAAATGACAATAATTCTCCTCAAATGCACTAAAACTAAAGTAACAATCCTGACTCAAGTAAAGTACAGATTACTGAATATTCTACTTAAATATAGTAACAAAGTATTTCTACTCTGTTACTTCCGACCTCTGCAGCTTTACATAAAGACTAATAAAAGAAACTTTCCGTGAGAAAATATTGTTTAGTCTAAGCTAGAGGAACAGAGAACTTAAAAAGGAGGGCAGGACTTCAGCTCTCTCTTGTTACTTTGGTGCATATTACTTAATTCTTTGTACTCAAATCTATATAAAATATTATTTTATTGAAATTGTTCCTTACTATTATTATTTTTCTTTCTATAATGTTGCTTTTCCTGCAGCAAGACCCAAGAGAAGAGCAAACGGTTCTCAAATGGGAAGAAGAAATTCAACATGGACCCCAAAAAGGTGAGCTCGGAAGTGTGTGCATGCGTCTTTTCAGACAAAAATCAATATAAAGTGAATATATTTTGGTTAAAATAACTTAATAAGCATAATGCTTGGAAAGAAATGACCTCTTGCTGTTGTTGAATGGTTTGAAAATACCTCGCACATCTCAGTGCGTGTCTCTTGAGTTTTTGTAACTAAAAACCCCACAGACAGTCACTGCGTGGGCTTCCTCTCATTTTAACCACACTGGACCTGCACTGAGTCTGTGAACTGACACTGATGCAGGTCCACAGCACAGTTTCAGTGGTTTGAGAGATAACGTCAATCTTGTTGCCGCCGCAAATGTTTGTGACAACAAATACAAAGTAAAAGCATCAACGCTTTTGCTTACTGGAATAAGCAAGTTGCTGTTTTAGGTCACCTGAATGTTTAGACAGACTTTAGAGGTTAACTTTAGGCTCTTTTGCTGTATAGTTTATATTTACTTGTGCTGACTGTGAGACAGGGGTTAAACTCATTGTAGTTCATCAACCAGTAAAACCTTTGCATAATAACCAATGATTTACAACATATACCAGCTTTTCTCTTTTTTGTGATAAGAAGTACATTCTGAAATGTTCACAATTAATGAAACATCTGTTTGATAACCAGCCTGAGATGTCTTTTACAGTATCAATGTCAATTACAGATCACAGTGAATCTATAAATTCTTTAATTTCTAGTGTAGTAATACTGCATCACCTCACAACGCCAACTGAGGTGGAAGCTAATGAGGAAGTTCTGTCAGTACAGCTTTGCAATAGCTTCCCAGACTGTAAATGCAAACACTGCCTTCACTTAAATTAAATAGTGCCTTTAAATTAATTGATACTAGTTTTTTACTTGCTTGCACTGAGTTCCCAATACTTTTTGCCCTCATATTTTATTCTATAATACTTGTTTTTCTGAGTAAGTTGGTGGCACAACTTGACACAGTTAAGGTAATTAGTTTCCTAATTTTTAAAGAAAGTAAAGTTAACTTGTTAGAATTTACAGTGCACCAATATTGTTTTAAGACATAAGTATGATGCAGATTATTTTGCACTGAAGCTGCTGACAACATTTTGAATAATGTTCAGTCTATAAATATGACCCCAATAAGTATAAAACTGCTCTGCGATTCTTTACACTTTGCAAAGTCATCCAGTGGGGCCCGACCCTTTGGTCGGCCAATTCTGGCCCGAGGGCCATATGCTTGACACCCCTGCTGTAAGAATAAGTTTAGATTCCCAGATCATCACTGCAGGGAAATACTGAGCTTTCTATTAAGATGAAAGTGAGATATATGAGATATTTGTCAGACGTTTTACAGTAAATTATATCCCAAACTTTATACTCTTTCACATCTGTTTCTGCTCTGATATGTTCTGCTTTGGTGCGGTTAGTTTTTTTTTTTTTTCTCTGTTCAATCATTTTGGTCTCTCACTTTAACATCGAAACAGTCATGAAGAACTATATTTGCATTTTTTTTTTTAAATTGAAAGTTGGCATTGATCACGTGTGTTTCAGGAGAGAATTCTAGCCTCACAGAGACTGATGTTATTTTTGCCTGTGCAGACATAAGCAAAAATGTTTCACTAGAGGCTGCTACTTTTAGAGATCATTTTTTTCTTTTTAGATTCCATACCAAATATATTTATATATATATATACCACCCTTTTCCTCTCCAAAACCTGTCATGGAGGAGAAAGAGGAAGAGAAATTGGTTTTAAGGAATTAGGATTACAGAAACTGTGAGCTCGCTGCTTTACCAACCGAAGATGAGATCATTATGAAACTAAGCACAGTTGGAAGTGTACGTGTGTGTGTGTGTGTGGTGTGTGTGTGTGTGTGTTTGTTTCAGTGCATGTGTGTCATGAGCAAAAATGACACTTAGGTGTTGCAAATGTAGGTGCAAAATTGCAAAAATTAAATAACAAACAGAAAGCACTGGGGAAGTACAATGTATACATCCGGTAAACAATCTACTGTGTGGTGCAGGGTATCAATTATCTGGTGGAGAATAAGCTGCTGGATGGAAGTGCTCGATCCATTGCTGAGTTCCTCTACAAGGAGGAAGGCCTCAACAAGACAGCCATTGGAGAATTCTTGGGAGAAAGGTGAGGAGGAGGAGGGAAGAGTGGGAAGACAGTGTGAGAAAGAGGGTGAGGATGGAAGACAAGGTGGTGAAGAGGTATAGAAATGATAAGGACAATAAGGACAAGGAGGAGAAGTATGAAGAAAGAAGTGAAGTGATGCATAGAAGAATAATAAGAAAGATGAAAGAAATTAATATCAGAGATAAGAGCGAGGAATACACTAATGATGTCATCAAGGAGAAGCAAAAGTAAAAGTAGTTTTTGTGCCTAAAACGATCCAAACTACAGCTGTTTCACAACATTAACCACGTGTTTAAAGAGGCTTTCTGGCAGCGTCAGACACAGTCGACAAAAGGTAGCTTGTGCAGCTGTTACAAGTTGGAGAGAGACAGATAAAATGAAATATGGAGGAAGGAAAAGCAGCCATGAGAAGAGGAATATGGGGAAAGAGGGGAATTTAACAGCATGAGGTCAGGTTTATAACAGGGAAAGTGAACAGCTTCCTCTGGTTTCACATGTCTTCCTTCCCCTCCATCCATCCCGCAGGGAGGAGCTCCACCTGCAGACCCTGAAGGCCTTCGTGGAGCTGCACGAGTTCTCCGACCTCAACCTGGTCCAGGCCCTCAGGTCAGCTCCCTTCATCTTCGCTCCTGTCTCCTCTACAGAACTCTCGCTCTTCATCACCTCGTTTATATTTCGTGAAAGACGTATATATAGCTGCGACCAACTATCGCGGCGTATGAACGCACATTCATCCGCATGTGCATGCATTCACACACAGGCGCTCGACCTCCATGGCTAAAGTATAACGGGTGGGACTCACACCGATGTACTCTCTGCCAAGCCCAATGACGTCCGCCACGAGGCTGACAAATGGTTCATGAGTTATGAAGGGGCGTGGCTAAATTACGAGGAGCAAGGCAAAAAATTTGCTCTAAAATAAAGGTGAATTAGTTTTTGTCATGTTACATGAATCCGTTTAGAGGTTGTGCGCCTTTTTCTTAGAGGCCACTCCCACTGCCACACCCACTTTTTTTGCCAGTCTTTGAATCCATTTGGGTGGGAAATTTTTGTGGACAGACCAACCAACTGACTGACTGACCGACCAACCAACTGACGGAGTGAGCTATAGAGCTGATCACGACTAAAAAGACAAGGAGCAACTGATAAAAATCCTGACCCTAAAAAAACAAAAATCAAGAGTAGATGGGAGTGCTTTGATATAGTCATACTTAGTCATACTATACCAGAGAGTATAAAGTGTACTGGGGTGTAGAGTCATGAAGGATTGACTGCGTCTCAGCGTCTGAATCTGCCCACTGCACCAAGCTGACTGATTCATGTGGAATCATGACATGAAACATCAGTTTTTCGGTTGAAAAAAAACAACAATCCATGAGCAATGCGGGGGGACTAATGACTAACGCCACTGTCAAGCTGTTGTTAAGAGCTGTTAAGCAATGTGCCGTTTACGTTGGTCTGATTGGTTGGGGAAACTTGAATCCCCCTCCACCACGGAAATCATTAAAGATTGGTGGCAATGTCAGTTTGAAGATGGAAATGGAGTGTTGCGACTTGACAGTTCTGTATGATACTGCTTAAATTAATTTTGGCCTGGAAATTGTTTAAAGAAATACATTTTAGAACAACTGTGAATTTCACAATTTTCACAGAATTATGACAAAAATATGTTGGCAGTGATGTTTTATTGTACAGTGTTTTGGAATGTGAAATCGTGACAATATTAATATGTTAAAATACTCTTGAAACACTGTTAAATCCATCTTCAACACAGATTCCTCCGTGTTCCTCAGCTTTTCTGTGACTTGGTATCGTATTATTTTTTATGTATCTTTACTGCAGCAAACTCAAAGAACATTAAAAAAAAAAAAAGTCTTCACATAATCAGTAAAATGTAACACTATCAAACTAACCATTTTACCACATGACATGATTACATACCTGTCACTGGCCGCTTAGCCACAAACTTCAGTTAGTTTCCATGAAGGGGATGAGAGGAACTGTCACATCATCAGTGGAAAGTAACACTGTGCTACCTGCGTCACTGACAAATAAATCAGAGTCAAATGAAGACAAAAGAAGGGGCAGTCAACCAGTTTTGCATGTAAAAATCAGTTTGCCCCTCATGGAGAGTACTACTCAGCTTGGAAAAACAGTTGTTTGATTTTGTTTGTGGCTGTGGGGGTGGTCTCTCTTTCTCTCTCTCACCCTGAAGATCTCATAATGATTCTATCAGGGTTATCACAGCAGTGGACTGGTGGCTTTAAAGAACAGGAACAGGAACCCTGCCTCACAAACTGGGGATGTAGAGTGTGAAACTTGTTGGGATCTACCAGGCAGGAAGAGACTTATGAAGATAACCACTGGTTGCATTGTGGGAAATGTAGGATACAAAGTTTTTTCCAAGATTAGCAAATATCAGTAACTAAAAGCTGCAATATTCCTGCTTCTGCTGTGACCTTTCCTGCCAATGTTAGCATGCTAATGTGCTAAACTAAGATGGTGACCATGTTAATCATTATGGCCTACCTGCTTACAGTAACATTAGCACGTTAGCATTAACATTAGCATACAGATGTCAGCGTTAAGTTCAAAGCACCACCCTGCCCAAAACAGCCTCACAGAGACTCATAGTCTTGTTCATCCATCAAAATATGACCCAGTTTCAACAAAATCTGTGAATAGAGGCATTAAGTTGAGTTTTTGTACAAGTTATAAGGTTGTGCTTTTGTACAGCAGCCCACTGTAAAATGCTTTGTGCACAATCTGCTGTCAAAAATAGGCTGCCGCTTTCATAAGGTGAATAAATTCTGGCCAGTGGGCCGTAACCACGGTAATTTGGGGAAATGGAGCAAGGTTTGAAGAGGCAAACGTCTGAACACACAATGTTTACCATGCTGTGCTAGCTAACTAGAATTCTAGCTCTGTGCTGCTAACAGTTATGGTTGATGGTGTATGTCATATTATTGGCTGAAATTGTTTGGTCCTAGTTTACATAAGCACACGTCATTTTGCAGGAAGAAAACATGATTGGATTTTGACATATAAATGCCAAGATTTTATTGCGTACATTGTTAAATAGGTGCACAATATGACTGAGGATGTGATCTAAAAGGGTTAAAAGGGAATTTTTCAGTTCATCTGGAAGTGTTCGAGCCAAGTACGTATAAGGGCTGCATAATTAATTGAAATTTTATCAAAATGGCAACATGGCTTTCTGCAAATTTCAAATTGCAGGAGGTGCAATGTTTGTCGGCTATACTTTTATTGCCGTGTGCTCGTTAGTAAATATTAATTATCACTATCACATGACCTCACACACACACATGACCGATAATCTGTATCATATTCGTCACTTGGAGACACTCTCACTTTTCAGATGTGTGGCGCCTCTGCAGTTCACAGACCGGTCAGGCACCTAAATAAACATGTATTAACATACGGAGACGTTATGTTAATGTGTGCATTTGTGTGTGTGTGTGTGACAGACAGTTCTTGTGGAGTTTCCGTCTGCCCGGTGAAGCCCAGAAGATCGACCGCATGATGGAGGCCTTCGCCACGCGCTACTGTGACTGCAACACTCAAGTCTTCCAGTCAACTGGTGAGCTTCACTAAATATACATCTGCCTACTTCCTGTCTGGACTTCATTCGTGCGTGTGTGTGTGTGTTTTGTGTGAGACGTGTGTATGTGGGGGGAGAGGGGGGGGATGTTTAAATGATCACATTGCGCCTTCTCTTTTTGTCTTCTGGTAACAATAGCTGATATTTTCTATACTTTTTTTAAAATTCCAGATCTTTCTCTTTTTTGCTGACCTTAAATTTATGTTAACTGGATTACTCATAACATTACTAGTTACTTTTAGGAACTTAATGTTGCTTCCTCTTATTTTGTGTGTGTGTGTGTGTGTGTGTGCGTGCATGTGTGCATATGAATCTTCCTCTGCAACACCAGACACGTGCTACATCCTGTCATTCGCCATCATCATGCTCAACACCAGCCTCCACAACCCCAACGTAAAGGACAAGACCACTCTGGAGCGTTTCATCTCCATGAACAGAGGCATCAACAACGGAGAGAATCTACCTGACGACCTGCTCTCGGTGAGATCCACCGGCCAATCACAATCTCCAAATGAGACACCAGGAAGTGATAACCCAAATGCTAATACAGCTGCTTTTTTCTCAGGGATTATCAAATTAATTTATTATTTTATTATTATCTAATGTATCTAGGCTAAAATAACAAAATTTCATGATTTTTCTCAGAATGTGACCTTTAGTTTCCAATTTGCCCATTTTGGGCATAAAAATGACATTTTCCCATTTCTCTTGAATTTGGTTCATTTGTCAACCTAAAACATTTCATAAACAATGAATCAGCTACTTTATAGTTTGCATAAAACAGTTTAAAAAGTGAAAAAAAACAAAACAAAACTGAGCACTAGTTATTCACGTATGCTTTGAACAGTGGAAACAAATCTAATTTTTGAATAAACAATATGCTATTAACATTCATGAAAATAAATCTTGTTCCTGTTTTTAATCATCATCTTCCCTGTGGCGCCCCTACACCAGCAATATCCTGTCAGCAACAGAAGCTGAGCAAACAGGAGAAAGTTGCGAGCATTTTGACTAGTGACCATGCAAAAACTGGTGAATTAATCAAAATTATACATCTAAGAGTGAAATAAAGAGGGATCAGTATTTCACAACATTTATATTATTGATTATCTGTAGAGCGTAGGCCTCAAAATGTGAGTATATGAGAGATTGTCCCTGTTTTATACCCATACCTGGGCAATGTGTCTTCCAGGATACAAACATTCAATGCCTGATTATCAAATCTGTGATAATGTGGTTTATTAATTCTCAACAAGAGCGATAAAAATCATCTGTTCAAAACTGTCGTCCAAAACAAACACAGCGTAAACGAGTCATCATCCAGCAGGCTTTGCCTGGTCTCTCCTGCCACATAAAATATTATTTCACATTGCGATCTATTTTTAAGACACATTTCCAGGGACAGCTCCAGCTGGGTGCAGGCCACCAAAAATGGAGACTTGTCCCCAGAAAACATGGGACGTCTGGTCACCCAACTTTGGGTTGGTAAAGTGTCCCAAACACAATAATATAGTGACAAAATAAGAAAATACAGGCAAAGGACAGATACAGATACAGACACCACCACACACTTCTAACGTGTCATGAGTGATGATTGAGAGAGATATTTTTTCTTTATTTTTTGTTGTTATTCTACACTTTTTAAAAAACATTTAATTGGCAACATATTCAAGTGAATCCCTATTATCCTCCATGTTAGATTGTGAAATAAGTAAAAGCCCAGTTGCAACGTTTTTGATGACTCAAATCACTTTACAGCCCCAAAAATTCATGTGCAAGCCTATTTGTGTGGACTTACAGGGATGAAGACTTCTTATTCTTCTCACCATATGCAGCGTAAAGTGTGTCCGTTTTAGGATGCCAGACATATTTAGGTTATTCAAGTGAATCCCTCTGCTTGATTTAGCAAACCAGAAAGTGTTAGTTTCATTTCTGAATGCACAGTTTTCATTTTCCAAGAATGCAAATGTATTTATATAGTGTATAAAGGACCACAAAATGAATATTCTGTCAGAGGCTGATATGAAAATGATTTAAGACTAAGTAAAAATAGTAAAATTAAATTCAATTAATGTAAAAAATTAGCTATACTTCATGAACCCATACAGTAGTTTCTCTGCTTGGGAGAAATAATACCACGACCTCACACCCACCACACCATCGGGAACAGAAACACACACATGTAACCACATCCAGGTTGTTCTCAGGCCCTTTTCCAGCTGCAGGTCAGTCACAACTAAAAACCTGCAGATGTTGGTGATGGTTAATAGTGCCCCAGACTGTGGGCCGATCGTAGAATGAAGATGTGTGATCACACCAAAGTCTCGTTCTCACAGAATACAGCTGATTCAGTGTCACTCCTGACTGATACCACAAACTGACGTGGTTTTTTTTTTTTCTTTTCTCTCAGTTTGAGTGAATGGAATTGTATGTACTGTATGTGTATTATCCTAATTTGAATCTCTTCTTTTTTCTTACCTATTTTAACGCCTTCCTACTCAGAAACTGTACGAGAGCATTCATAACGAGCCTTTCAAAATCCCAGAGGATGATGGGAATGACCTGACTCACACCTTCTTCAACCCCGACAGAGAAGGCTGGCTCCTCAAACTGGGTAAAAACACCTCTCCAAAAAAAAATGTTAAACACCGAAATTCTTAAAATAAAGAAGAGGGTCACGGGCTGCTGTGCCACTTTATAGCAGCTGAGCTGCCACATCAGGTTAAAAACAGGAAAGTACAGAGGAAGCAGTGAGAAAATGACCCAATAATGGAGAAAACGCTTCTGTTTGCATGCATACCACATAACGTCACTGTTGGGTTATGCAGAAGTTTAACTTCAGATAGCCTCTTTTGGTCAGCTTGTTGTAAAGTTGCACAACTTTTTTGCACACTTCTTGCCAGAAAAGCCCAGAAAATAACTGCATATAGAGGCCTTTATTTTCTTTTCTTTGTTTATTTCAGGAGGTCGGGTTAAGACGTGGAAGAGGCGATGGTTCATCCTGACTGACAACTGCCTCTACTACTTTGAGTTCACCACTGTAAGACTCCCACGCTGCTCCTTTTAAATCATCTTGACACACAGTTCATACATTTTTACATTCATTTCCACCATTTTTTTCCTCGGCCAGATACAGACTTTCCTTTTTAGAAAATTCACAGGTTAACACGACCTCTTGCTGTTAGATTTTCCTGTAAAACAGTCGCTGCGAAACAACACCTTCCCATCCCGCTTTGTAACACCCCTCTGAGTCTCGTTCTGATGGCACAGGGCACGCTTTAGCTTCTGTGTGAGATGCTGCCAGAAAGCCTTTTTAACACGTGGTTTACGTTGTGAAACTGTTGCAGTTTGGTGAGGTTTAAGCACTACAAAGTCACATGACAAACGTGACACACATAACATCATGTAACTTACTGAAAAAACGCTGGATAAAGTCGACTGTTGGTCTCACATGGGACATGAACCCCGACCTTCTGAGTGAAAGTCCTGTGTTAGTTTGACCCGTCCATCCACCCCAAGTCCTTTAATCATGGGGCCTCATTTATAAAAACGCTCTTTGATTCATACATAGTCTTAAGATCATTTCTGATGTTTGTCTGTGCAATTGGCAGCCGGTGGGTTGTGATTTTATTTAAATAAGCCACTTACATTCTAAGTTTATGAGTGTTCACATTATTTATTAGAAAATCATCATTTTATTAGTAGGCTAATGGGCCCGTTTATTGGTTATATCTGTTGTTAAGCACAAAGACACTTTGAAAAAAGTAAAACACAGCATTGTTTATTTAACCAACAAGCTAACCAACAAGTACTTCTAGGATTAATGTACACTGTTTTTTCCGCTGCTTTTGTGCACACTTTTTCTTTTTGAGTTGTGAAAACTAGTAAAATGGAGAAAAAAAACAACAAAAACAAAAAGGTGCATTGTTTTTCAAATCTGGCCCTCCTAAAACAGTAATTGAATAAGTCTGTCCTCCAGCCTTTACCAATAAGTTGTAGTTGTGAAATCCCGAATGATCAGAAAACTCTCATGAGCTTTTTATTTGGAAGTTACATGGCTCATGTTGGAAGGCCTTTTTTCTGACTTCTTTCATCATAAAGGTTGATAACCACACCTCAGTCATACATTTTTCGTTGTCAGTGTAGAGTTTATTTTGTTTTGGCTCTGACTGTCAAAATGTCTTTCCTCTCTGTCTCTTCTGCTTTTTCTTCTTTTTGTGACGTCAGTGACATTTTTTTCTCTCAGCTCTCTTCCTTCTCGCCCTCCTGATACATCACCTGACTCACTCTTATGTCTTTTTAATCTGTCCGCAGGATAAAGAGCCCAGAGGCATCATCCCTCTAGAGAACCTTTGTGTGAGAGAGGTGCCATATCCTCGCAAACCGGTAAGATAACATCAGCTGCCGCAAATTACACAGTCTTGACTAGGGGGGGTTGGTAGATCTACAGTAGTACTCAAGTGAGATCAACAGATATTCTTAGAGATTGATTATCACATGGTTCTGGTGTCGGCTAGTACTGTCTGGAGCTGTACAACCCCAACAGTCGAGGGCAGAAGATCAAAGCGTGCAAAACGGAGACAGACGGCAGGGTGGTGGAGGGGAAGCACCAGTCCTACACCATCTGCGCTGCCAGCGCGGAGGAGAGAGACTCCTGGATCGAGGCCATCAGGTCAGACCGCACACACGCAAACAGATACATATGTGTATATGCGCACGCAAAATGTCCACACAAATAGCAACATGCATAACCACACACATGAGAATAGGCTGTGAAACAACGCATGCACAGATCCACCTGCATGTTCTGTTTCTTTGCATCAGTGTGCATATGAGGACCGTCGTTAATTTGGTTCATTTTGAAATATTTTTCACGTGTAACCTTAAAGAGTAATGCCCCATTTGATCTCATATGGAGGAAAAAGCACTGCTGCACTTACATCTGTGGAATGGAAGCGTGTTAAACATCTGTCCACGCCCAGCATCACAGCTGGGTGAAGTCAGGTGTGGTCTGTTCTGCTTGAGACCACATCCAGTCGTGAACAGGTCTTTTATTCTACTATGGAGCGCTGCGTTACACAGGATGTGGAAAGAGCATGTTGTCACCACTACAGTGAAGATTATTGCTGCTTGTTGGGTGTAGTTTGTTTTTGCAATTTTAGCCATTTCTTCTTCATGTTTTGATTCTAACATTTTACTCATTAACTCATTGACTGAAAGAATCTGTGGAAATAACTACTGTCCTCTGTACGTGTGGTTTTGGTAACAAAGTTATTTGAAAAAAACAAAACAAAACAAAAACTCTGAGGTAAATGTTAAATATTTTTCTCTGTCTGCTGTATACTTTTATTCCTTTTTCAGCTTTGACCATAGTGCACCAAGAAATTACCAGGAAAGATTATAAAAAAAAAGGTTAATCAATCTTAAAATCGTTTGTTGCATGCTTGTTGCAGGTTTGGAGCAGGTTGTCTTCCCTCAGCTGAGAATCTATATTGCTCGTAGAGAATATTGCTAGAAAAAGAAATGAGTCAAAGAGCAGCATGTTTTATAGCTGAGTTAATCTGAAACGCTAAATGTAAGGTGCACCATGTTTATTTCTGAATTCAGCGTAACTTATCATGGTGATGCAGCCAAGTTAAAAGAAAGCCGCCTCGGTTACATTGAAAACTCTGGCTTAGACTCAACATATCTCGCTTTGTAGTACACCCCTCTGATCTAACGTACGCCTGAGAAAAGTTCATTAGCGGCTAAAACCTTTACTATGTTCATAAGCTAGTAACTAACTTCACCTGTCAACTGTTTGGTGCTAGACAGGCAACATATAGTGTGTTTTACAGAGCTTTTCTCTGAAAACTGGTCAAAATGCCAAAACGATGATCTAAAAGATGCTAAAACACTCCAAACGGTTCCACACCATGAACAAGACTTTAAACATAAACAATCACAGACAGCAGTCATTTGATCAACTGTAAAATATTGATTATAGCTAGTTTAAAGTCAAACCCTAACCTTAAACCCAAGTCTTAACCTTCAAACTATCCTTTGAAGTTGTGGGGACTAAAATGACCTCACAATGCAGAAATGTCCTCACTATGATGTTTAAAAACTGACATTGGTCCTTAAGAAGACAGCATTACAAGCCCACACATACACACGCACTAATATTGGTGCATTAGCATCTCTTTAATTATGATTTTCTTTTCCTCAAACAGAGCGAGTATCACCAAGGATCCGTTCTACGACTTGGTCTCAGTCCGTAAGAAGAAGGTGATAAACCAAGCTCCTCAGGACTGAGCTGTCCAGCTTCCCCCCACCCCATGGACATTTAAGGTACTGCACCACAGTGGGATTCAGTCCCCCCCCCCCAAGTTGTCTTCAGCACCCTGCAACACGGGTGAGTGAGGACGCTGGAGACAAGACACTGACTGTGGTCGTTCGGGCTAAAAGTGGGACTTCTCTTTCCACTTCTCTTTTTTACAGACTGGACTTAACGGTGTCAAAGGTGAAATATGTTGACTCATTCTTGTTGCTCTCACTGTCAGTCTGACGAGCCACAAAGAATTTATTGACAAAACGGTGTTAGAAGAAACTTTGTCAGTACATGATGTGGACATCTGTATCTTTCTGTTTACAGACGTTTTTTAAAAAGTGGCTGTGTATTTTTTGCACTTTGTAATATCATTTACCACGACAAGTTGATTTTTGGTTGATTCACAAGATTTAGCTTCAAGGATCAGGAGGACAAATTAAAGGGACAGTTCAGATTATTTCAAGCGGGGTTGTATGAGGTACTTGTCTATAGTCAGTGTATTACCTGCAGTAGATGCCAGTCGGCATGCCCCGCAGTTTGGAGAGAAAGAATAAAGAAGCAAAGCAATGAACTGCTGTGGACCGGGTCAGCAGCAAAAGGTATTCTAACCACTTATAAAAGATGTATATGCTGTTTATAGAATATTTTCACTGCTTTACTTTGCAGCTGGACAGCCTTTTCTGAAGGGAAACCACAGTTACATGACCCAAATATTGCTCTCTACAAACCAACCAAACTCCATGGGAAAAATTAGCAATTTTTACCTCACACAACACTAGTTGTTGGTGCACTGCTAGATTGATCTGTTAGTTTGTTTGTGTTATTTTGTGACTTCGGTGAATCTGAACTATCCTTTTACAACATCGGAGTCACACAATAACACAAACAAACGAACCGATCAAGGCTGCGGTAGACCACAGACTCCCCTGTTCTGTGAGGTAAAATTGCTGATTTTGCCTATGGGGTTTGGTTGGTTTGGAGAGAGCGATATTTGGCTTTTTTAACAGTAGTTTCCCATCAGAAAATGCTGTCTGTCAACAAAGTCAAGCAGTGAAAATATTCTTGTTGTTGACCCTGCCCACAGCAGCTCATTGCTTAGCTTCTGTGCTGGTGCTCCTCCCTGCTTCTCTCAGACTGGGGATATGCTGACCACCATCTACTGTAGGTAGTACACAGACTATCGATACCACATACAACCCCACTTCAAATCATCCGGACCATCACTTTAAGCACGTGATGTCCCATGTATGTATATGTATGCATGCTATAAAAAAAGGCAAGATGTTTCTCAACTTTTTAAGAGCTTTCAAAAAGCTCAAAAAACAAGTTAAGTGACAGTAAACAGCTTCAGCCCAGTGGGTCATTATGTTTTGCATGTAAAGAAAGCTCCATACCACGCTGTTACAGTTAAGCGTCATCTGAAGATGAGCGCTTATGCTTCATTTTGTAAATATAGATATACATTTTGAGGATTTGAGAATTTTTTTTTGTTGTTGTTGTAGTATTTCTGGTACTTTATAGCGTGACATAGAACACTTGTTCTAATCGGACCAAGCTTGCATTTGTTGTTATTTCACAAATCTTTATTAGCACAGTGCAACAAGTGCAATATGTATTCTGTCTGCTTTGATTTAACAGCCCTGTGTAAACTGTACTGTATAAAAAAAAAATCTTTCATCAAGTATTATATTGGTTCTGTTCTCATGAATTTATTATTTAATAAAAAAAAAGAATTCAGGTACCTGTTGAAATGTAAGCCTGGACCCTTGTTTATGGTTTAAGCAACACACTGACAGCTGTGTTTTCAGCTGAGCGCCCTGTGAAACCATCAGGCCACTCCTCACTTCCTCATATTGACTGTTTCTGTGTTTGTATGTGTGAGTATGTTGACATGCTCAGTTCACACCCTTGTATGTGCTTCTTGAAGGGTGAAGCACCTGAAAACCTTTGTGGTTAGATGTAATATCACACATAGAGGTTTAGAAACCTCTAATTTTATCTGACAAGCACAAGATATGACCAGCTTCTTCTGGCCTCCTTCATTTGATAAATTCTCACATGCAGTAAACATGTTAAACACCTTTTTCTTGATTCAGGTCAAATTTGGTCAAATGTTAGCCGTCTAGTTTACATTCTGTCAATAGCAGTAAGTGGAAGCACAGCTTTTCAGGTCTCGCCTTAGCATTTCCAAGTGGTATTATTGTTTGTGCTGCTGCAACACAACATCAGGCCGCTTTCTGTTTCCTCAGTCTAGCGCCATAGAGAAATGATTAACACCACTTTGGAGGTAAGAGAGAAGAAAGAGGCATGTTCACTGAAGAGGTCAAATGAAAGTTATTGCAATGATGTGCATTGCATAGTAAGACCACTGTTTGAGTAACGTTAGCATCTTGCTTTGCACAAATGAGTAACAACAGCAGGCGCAGGTGCAGCAGTGGAGGAATGTCAGAAGGAAACATCAGGAGGAAAAGCATGAATTTGTTGTTTGATTTAGTCCATAAGGGAGACAGTTTCTTGGGGAATACCATGCCTGATGGCAGACAGATTTTTAATAGTGAAACAAGGCTTATAGGCAGGCCCGAATGGAATCTGTGGATTTCTTATTTATTTATTTCTCTACAGTTTTCAGCTGTGATCCTTCTGCAGGATGTTTTTTTTGCTTCTAATGTGATTGAGATTGTTTTTGAGCAAAAATAAACACGATACATCAAAACAAGCTAAAATTACATTTAGTAGAGTTTAGATTTTAAAATGAGACTATTTCATCACCAAGACTTTGTGAACATTTGCTGGAAAAGTTGATCAGCATAAAATGTAGGACACGTGTCTGCTAAAATGCAAGGGGTCAACGTGGAGCAGACAGAGCAAATAAAAACTGTAACCAGCAATGTGCTTGTTAACATTCTGAGTTTTACAAGCAGCATCGCTAATCGTTTAAAATCTGCAAAAAATCTGTACAAATATTGTCAGAATTCTGCAGCGCAGGCCTCCTTATAGGGAACCTTTCTAAATGCAGATTATGCCGTTATTTTACAGCCATTGTACTGTGCAATCAATATTTACTTCATAATGATAAGTTAAAGCCATTTCTACTTTAAAACAGCAGTTATAACAATAGTTGCATTTTACCAACAACCAGTGCTGAGCTTGACATCCGTTTTCCTAAAAATGACCAAAACCATGCTGGCGGGACACTGGCTTCGGATTTTTCAAATTGTTTTTTTGATGCTTTGAGCAGAGAAGGCAGAAATCTCTACAGCCAATGTCTCCAAAACTCTGCAACTCGCACCCCAAAAAATCTAGAATGGATAAACACTGTGCTACAGGCCAGGGGGAATGTGCATTTTTGATTTGGGGATGGACTGTCCCTTTAAGGTGATCTGCTTGTGCCCTCTGCAGTTGGTAAAATATCTTTTATATCACCAGTGTGCTCGATGTGGTTCTGCAAGATACAACCAAAGTAAAAATTTAAGTACTGTTACTTGTCTTGCAGTAATTTAGTTTATCTTATTCTGAAAAATGTACTCAAGTACAACAAGATCTATGAAGTTACTTAAACTGTTAAAAAGCAAAACCTTCATTTTTAACATTAATACTATCAGCCTATTTCCTCTGTGAAGCTTATTGAAGAGGTGACAAACCACCTTTTTGTTATACTACACTAGTAAAGTCTTCTGAAACACAAAACAGGTCAAAGTTCACTGTAATATTCACATGGATGAGCTGTAACAACACAACTGTAATCGTAACTTTCAAAAAGTTGTTGGGTAAGTTAATCTACAGCTGCAATGTACATTTTTTTCTTTTTGCAGGGTCTGTTATTTTATCATGATCTCAGCAAAAACATCCATTTTCAAACAGATTAGTAATCCAAAACAGTAAAAAGATGTGACCTATATTCTCCCACTGAGGGTTAAATGTCACATACTGTAACATGTGTGTTTGTTTTAATCGAGCTTGTGTCTGCTAGGTGAGAGATTTGAGGACAATTTGGCCGTTAAAACACAATTTACCTTGCAATAAAATGATATGATCTCTCACTGATAAGATCTGAACCTAAGGATAAACATTTACATGCAGCGCTCACAGGAAATAACATATTTATGCCTGCGGTGTGTCAGTAAAATTAGTGTGTGTCAAGCAGTGCGAGAACGCCTCTTCCTGCTGCAGCTCGAACTTCCTGTTTCAGTGTTGCACCATATCGCCACCCTCCCCCCTTTACCTCCCCCCGCTCAGCTCAGGCCCAGCCGAGGACCCAGCAGGCCTGTGGTTCCTCTCTGAGGTCTGAGTTGAGAGCGAACGCCCAGAGAAGATGAGCAGAGAGAGGACAGTGGAGGCAGCTGGCGGTGGGTTTGTGCAGTGCATTCGTTAATTCTACATCTGAGCTGCTGGCGCATTACTGTGTGACACCACTAGGTGGAGCTGCAGTCAAAGTGATGCCTCAAGTTTGAACAGACATGCAAAGAGCTTATTTTAAACCTTCTCCAATTTAATTTGTACTCCATTTTTTTTTTCTTAAACAGACTGTTTTGAGACACAGTTTGTGGTATTTTGTCCCTCATCATTCATCCTGTATTGTTCTTGTGAAGCCAAAGAAAATGATCCTCAATGAGGAGAATAAGTTTCTAACAAACATGCTTTTCACAAGGCAAAATCTTACTCAAATTTTGAATAGTTCTGTTGTACAAATATAACACAAAACTAGCAATGTATTAGTTTTCAGTCTACAAGCACTGAACTGTTCAATTACTTAAAAAAAAATCTTAATGACACCTTTAGAGTTTCCTTATCTGAAACCATTTATTAAGCACAATGAACAAGACGTCCCACAACTTATTAGTGCATCAAACAGACATTAATATGAATTCAACATAGAAAAATAACAAAGGTTTGCAGTACTGTCCTGTACACACGCAATGGCCCACAATGCCACAGTACAATGTGATATTTACTCTTTTTTTTTTAATTCTTTTTTTTTTTTTAGCAGAATTTTTCTGTGCAAAAGTAAGATTCATCCAACGTCTGACAATGTCCTGCTTTAGGCTGCTGATGATCAGAGTGGTGTTCATCCATCTTTGGGTCTTACAGGTGAGTCTGCTCTTTAACACCGTATTTACACCTGGTATTAAAATGCAAACTGTGTTCGGACACGACTTCAGTTGATAAAGGGTGTAAATGTGTTGTGATCAGAATGTGATCGGATCTGCCTGACCACATCTGGAGGGAGCGGGTTTAAGCGCCAAAAGATTCGTTATTCAACATAACTGCATGAAAAAAGAAAGCAACAGTGGGCTGAATGAGGCGCTGTACAGCGGGTCTGTTCAGTTATGTTTTTACATTTCCTCCGTCTGACCTTAAGTAAGGAATTTAAATGTGTAAAACAATGCACCTTTTCATTTTTTTTTCCTCCACTTTATTAGCATTAAAAACTGGAAAAGAAACGTCAAGTGCAAAAGCACAGGAAAAAACAAAGCATCATTGTAATCCTAGAGTAGAAGTAAATTATTGTTTTTAAAAACACAATGTTGCGTTTAACACATTTTTAATTCTGTTTGACTCTCTTAAATTAAAACTTTTAATTGAAATAAATGCCTGTGCTTAACAACAGACATAACCAATGAACGGGCTAATTAGCCTTTCTCATTTGAAAAAATTGATTTCATAATTTTTGTTTCACATCTCTGAATAATCAAAGGTCCAGATTGAGGTTGTTAAAGGGCTGCGGCCCACAGAATGCCAATAGGCCTGATATACAGTATCAAATTACATAGCAACCTACACATCAGTACTGCAACACAAACTGACAGTACTTTTTACACACAGAAAGGGATAACTTGATATATCGCATTTACCAAGAGGGGCCAAAGAATTAAGAAAATGTTGTAAACAGTGTTTCACAAAGTTCATAAAGTTTCACCCGACTCAATAACTCACAAAACTTTTGTTTTTTTTTTAAAAAAGAGTCTGGGGCTGATCCACCTCCATCTCAGATTACACAGTAACAGGTTTTGCTCTGGAGGACAGAGATCCAGTGTCAGTGAGGATAACGCATGGAACGCATTAAAAAATAACGGGTGTAAACGCAAAGGCAAGATCGGATCGTTTATTATCCGGGTACAGATCCCATTTTAATACCAGGTGTAAAAGGGGTGTAAAGAACAAAATTAATGGCCTAGTATGCAAGATTGGCAGAAATGAAATAATATTCATATGTATTCATTTGTGTATAATCACCTGAAAATAAGAATCTATATTATCACAGGGAGCGGGTTCTGTGCCATGGAGGCCACTATGTTGCATGGACAAACCAAACACTGGCTCTAGACACAGCCTTTCACTTACAGGCTCTAGTACTGACAGATTTCCAATACATGTCAGTTTCGAACATTTGAAACAATTTCAATTCTCATTTTCATCAGCTAGACAGTGCAACATCATGAACAACTGAGAAAGAGAGCAACAACAGCCTTATAACTGTCACACAGTTTACTTTATCAATCATTTCTGCACCGACGACCTTCATACAGTCAACGTAACAGTTCATAGCTTTTTATGAGCGAATAGAAAGGAAACGGAAAGCATAAAACCAGTCATTTCAAAATAAAGGTCTTTCAACATTAACGTGAAAATGACGACTTCACAACATAACATTAATAAAATGTTTTGTTTTCTAAAAGTAGGGGAAATGCTGAATAAGTCTTTTAATGAAAAGATAAAATTTTAGGGCTGTGGCAATTTTTTTTAGAGAAAATAGTATCAAATAGATGTTTTTCTAAGTATTGTACCGAAGTCAGAAATCTAGGTGTTGTGGCGTCACTAGCAGGTTCTCCTATGAGGTGTTTGCAATCTGCAAGCTCACGGCCAGATGCAACTAAATCCTACACACTGGCCCTTTAAGTCTGACGAATGCTCTCTTTAATCTCCCTAATGAGCCGAAGACGACTTCACATTTTGTGCTCTCAAATATTCACTATACAACCACACACTCAAGTGTCCAGCAGGTTAACAGTCGGCCCGACATCCCTCAAGCCCCATCAAGCTTCAGAGCAAACAAGATGCAAGCAATCACCAGGAAATATCTCATCAAACCTTTCTGCAGCCCCACAAGGGTAACAGGCATCCCACAACACTTTGATTATTGATTTTACATTTTGGCAACAAACATTTAAAAGCTGCATGTGTCAGTACCTGAAGGACTGTACATTCACTTGGTCTTTCTGGAAGGCACTGGATAAAGTACTTACTGTATTGCACAATAAAAAGTTGGCATTAGTTTTAAGGAAGTCACTTTGTAATCCATTTTAAGAATGCGGTACTCCGTTCTGTGGTCCTCAAGAGACTTTACAAGCTTGTCTTCCTCGACGTCGACTCGTAACACCTGTGAGAAATAAAACAGTTACATAAATATTCTAAAAAGAGATTTGTGAGGTGAGAAAATCATTACGTAGAATTCATCAGTATATATTCTTAAATATTTGACTAAACCAGGATTACTCAAAAGTAAATATTATTTGCCATAAAAGCAGTCAGAAGCCTAAAAAAGTTCAGTTCCCCCTCAACTCCACGTTTCTTTTTTCCATAAATCGTTAACAATGATACAGGAAGCAATGATCCAAGTTGAATTCTAGTAAAATAAAGCTCAGTGCAATACCATCAGCAAGCTCTTGTTTGTTGATTTTTCCATACATAAATTCTATTCATTCAAATTAGTTTCACTCAATAGCAGTCGCTCTGTGTCCCACCAGTCCACACTGCCCCACAGTTTGAAAAGTTATCAAACCTTTTGGTGTGTGACCCTCAAAAGACAGAAAAGAAAATCAACTGCAGCCAGCAGCGTATTTCATAGATAATGACTGAGTCAAAGGGCCTTTTTTTTCTAGATCAGAGGGGAAAAAAAACCCTCAAATTGTCTCTTGGCTTGGGCGGTGTTTACGTTTTCATACCTTCTTGACATTTCACTAGGGTATACGGCAGGGCTCAACAGTAAGGGTTGCCTGCTCTCAAGGAATTAAACCATTTTTGATTAATATTTAAGTAATTTTTCATGCAAAATGGTAGAAAATGTTGTTTTCAGCCTCTCAAATATGGGGAGTTCCTTCTTTTCTTTTATTACCATATTAACACTAGAACCGCCAAGCGGGTCATTTTGACCCCCCTGGCATTTTCAAATGCACATAACTCTAGTAAAATTAATTTCCTACATCTGTCAGCTCATGACTTTTCCTAATATTGATTTATTCATCCTGTAGTGAATTATGAGGGGTGTGGGATTAAAGAAAAAAAAAAAAAAGACCATTTATACCTAGAACCGCTGAGGGGGGTCATTTTTACCCTCATAGAAACAGCTGCACAGGCTGCGCTCTACATTCGCGCCATGCCAGGTTGCTTAGCAACGCCATTGTTTACTCAAGACGTTTCATTCATTATGAGACTGCGCAGCAACCTATGCTTGCTATAAGCTATACCTAGCTTACTAAAAGACAAGAAAACAAGAAACAGGACATATAAAAAGAAGTGCAAGTGTCAGAGACTCTGACAGCTTCAGGACCTCAGTGAGGAGGGAGAATCTGATGAGGGAGAAATATCGCTGTGACTGATCCGTCATTTTCACCCGATCAATCGTCTTCATCTGAGGAGGAGAGCCTTCACCCACTAAAAAGAAAAAGCCATTGACAGGTAGGATCCTGCCTACAGCATAAACTAAATATCACAATATTATGTAGCTTATAATTACTATCAATAGAGCGACCAGCCGCCCTGCGCGTATCGCCACTTCAGGACGCATCTACATCGCTGAGAAAGTCTGTGTATGTGTGCTGATTGTGAGGTGTGTGTGTGTGTGTGTGTGTGTGTGTGTGTGTGTGTGTGTGTGTGTGTGTGTGTGTGTGTGTGTGTGTGTGTGTGTGTGTGTGTGTGTGTGTGTGTGTGTGTGTGTGTGTGTGTGTGGTGGAGAGAGGGAGACAGGTGCGTCTTATCCTGCTGAGACTCCGATTCTGTTTAGTTTTGACTTTGTCTGCCTGCAGCTAAATAAAACCCTAACTATAAATGATAAACTTCATAAACTGAATTCTAAAAGGTTATTTTCTCATGTCTTAATTATTATTCAGAGTTAACAACTTATATAAATGATCCCTTTTGCGATTGCAGACGCTGTTGCGCGTTAGAGCATAAAAATATGTGACAGAGCCGTCTTCATCTGAGGAGAAGGAGAGCCTTCACCCACTAAAAAGTAAAAGGCTTTGACCGGTAGGATCTCGTCTATAGCATAAACTAAATATCACAATATTATGTAGCTAATAATTACCGTCAATAGAGTGAGCAGCCCCTGTGTGTATCAGGAGAGAGAGAGAGAGTGCGAGCGAACTAGCCCTGTGTGTGGTGAAGAGAGGGAGACAGGTGCGTCTTTTTCCCCGGAGGCTCCAATTCTGTTTAGTTTTGACTTTGTCTGTCTGCAGCTAAATAAAACATAATTGTAAATGATAAACTAGGTTATTTTCTCAAGTTTTATTTATTATTCAAACTTAACAACTTCTATAAATTACCTCTTTTGCTTTGAAGATGCTGTTGCTGGTTAGTGGGTAAAAATGACCCCACCTGGCGGTTCTAGGGAGTACTGGAATGTTGGCGGTTCTAGTGTTAAAATGAATATCTTTCGGTTTCACACGGACAAAACGAGATGTTTAAAGACATCACCTCGACAACAACCTTTTCTACGAATACCATCTGGATAACTGAGAGTCTTCACAGACAGTATTTTCAGACATTTTATAAATGTTGCAGCCCTAGATTAAACGTGACAATTAACTTTAGTCTTTGTTGTTATTTAATAACCACTAATGAAACAATCTGCTCAAGGGCAAGTGAGAATTGATTTCAGATTTTGGACCCACTTGCCTGACTGGGGCAAGAGGGGCAAAAACAGTTGGACACTGCCGTCAGAGTGACAGCGGGAAGTGGTGGTGAAGACACTGGTGAGCTGATGAGGCAATCATCATGTGCAAATATGGTAGATATCGCCCAACCTTAACACGGCCCAAACCTACTCGTGACCCATCAGATTTACCACCATTTCTGACTTACTTGCATTGTCCTGTATAGTGTTGACAGTTTGCTCAGAGTCCGTCTTCTTGCCCAGTTTCTTACTCCTCCACCTGGATGGAGATTTCACGATAACCTCAAAGTTGTCCTCGTTCTCATCAGTCCGGCTGGTTTCTGTGGGTGAAGGGCACGTGTTGCTCGTCAGGCTGTTAACCGAAAGCTTACTGGACGATTTCCCTCTGGAGAATTTCCGCTTGAAAACTGATCCACCCTTTCTTTTCCGGCTTGACTCCGTTGGGTTTCTGGAAGCTTTCGCTCGGAGCTTCCGATGGCAGCGGACTAAACCGGTCCATCCTCTCACTGTTGGACAATCGCGGGCTTCCCGGCTCCGCCTCCTCAGGAGTCTCGGCCAGAATCGACCCTCTCTTGGGTCCGCGTTCCTGCAGGGATCCCGGTGGATGTGGGGTGTCGCCAAACACCAGCGAGTATTTGGGGTTGTAGAATTTGTGTGCGGGCACCTGGATGTCAGCTTTCCGTGAATCCCCAAGGTAACCTGGAAGCGGGATGTGGTCGCTGGTAGAGGCGGGCGTTTGGGCCCCACTTTGGAGCGTAATGTGGTGGTCACTCTAGCAGCAGGCGGGCTGACGTGGAACTCTTTGTAGAGGTCCATGTTCTCAGAGATGGCGTAAAGCTCACGGAAGTCCCGGTCGAAGAAGTCGACCACCTGTCCCGTCATCACAGTGATCATGTTCCGGTCCATACGAGACGTACACCAGGAGAAACTGGGATAGAGACACAGAAAAGTTAAACAACAGGTATCATCTTCATTAGATTTTGTGTGTCCTCATTGGTCCATTAGATTTACAGCAAACACGATTATATAAAGAAATCTAACATTTAAACATAATTATAGAAAAGACATATTTCAGTGCAATATAATATAATATTTGGTTAGTAGTGATGTTGAGTATACATGCAATTCAAAGATACATACTGCCACATTTCTTTTGAGCTAATTCGGTCGCAGATGTCCAGATTTTGTACACTTGTAAGGCACTCTGGGTTTTGCAGGATGTGACATACAGACATGGAGGAAGCATAGGAGTGAGTTATACTTCTGGCCTTGCTTTCAACAACATGAGGCTCGCTCTGGCTCACGCTTTCTCACACAGCGGTAAACAATTTGGCTGTGCTGGCTGCCTGCTCCGAACGCCATTAAAAACTCTCTGCTTGTAGGATCAATTTATTTTTAGAAATTAAAATTTTTATATTTTAGAGAACAGAAGAGGGACAATAGTCTGGAAACAAATATTTTTCCATACTTATCCAGACCTGGAAATTACTCAAATTCCTTACTTTTCAATACTGCGAGGGCACCCTGAAACAAGCGCTGTATAACACTGTAAAGTAAAAAGCATGGACTCATTGTAGACATAAGTAGATCTTCACACACACACACACACACACACAGTCCTCACCTGTACGAGCCAAACATGACTTTGTCCCCGTCCACCAGCATGTATTTAGGACAGAGTGACCCAGGCAGTCTGCCGAAGGACAAACCGAAGCCGACTCCCTGAAGTGATCTTGCTCGGATGTTCTGCAGCCACAGAGGGTCACAGTCAGGCGATGGATGGGAAATAAACACAGACAGCAACGTCAACAGGGTGACATTATATCAAATAAAACAGGACACAATTGTCGGCACCCCGTCCTCTAGAAATCACCAAAGTTCACTGCACCCCAAGGAACTGATGTTTCATGCAATGATATTTGCTGAATATATGATTTCATGAAACGAGGATGTTATTCTCTCAGTCTGCTGCTATTTAAACCTCAACAAGTCCTGCAGTCTGGTTTTTTCACTGCAGCCACACAAATGCTGACCAATTTATTGCTGTGTATGTTTTAGGCTGAAATGTATAGATGTAATGTAAAATAAAGCTAAACTAAAGCTTTGGAAATTATGGCGATTTCGGTGGCACAGTTATTCTTGGTCTCTTTAAGGATTAAACAAAACACATAACTCTGTGATGATGACATTGATGCACTTGTCTGTCTTCGAGATCTTATCTGGTTGTCTTATCTTATTGTTTGGCCTCTGACCACATTTTTCTTTTACTTTCATTTCTATTTTCATGTCTATCACCTTTTACATGGCAGAATTCCCAACCAGCCACAAGTGTCAGGCTATGAGTCTAAATAATTTGTTTAGAGCAATAAACAGGGTACAAATCTGCTAAAAATTGGACAAAAGTTTTCACCCACGTAATGACTTTGTGAACAATATGCTATGCCTTATGTGTTTTTTCAGACAGTGCTTACTGCAAAACATGAGTTTTATCAACAGGTTCTGACATGAGCACACTTTAATTCAATTTACTTAATTTCCTCAGGATAATCTAGTTTAACAAGTTGTAAAACTGCTTTGCACAGAGTCCTGGGTACATGTATTAAAAGACCAGTGTGTAAGATTTTCAAGGATCCATTGGCAGAATATGGCAGAACTTGAATATAACAACATGATAAACGATAAATAACAATCAGTCACAACATTTGGTTTTATGATGTGTGTAAAATGTGTTCAGGGTGATTCTCTTGCATGCCTGTGCTATGCTAACATCCGATGTGAAAGGGCCGTCTTACCCGAAGGTGCTGTGAGCCGATCTGCAGCCTGCAGCACATGTCCAGGAAGTGCGGCACACCTTGGCTGTCCATCAGGATGTAAACGGGCACGGAGCGACGGGAGGCCACGTCCATCAGGTCCTGCAGGATCTGCGGGTCTGTGATCATGTCCATCACGATCGCTATGACCTGTGAGAGAAACGGTTAAATAGATTAAAGGCAACGACTATTCAAAATGTGTTTTGACAAGAACATGCAGATTACAGCCTGATGAAATCACAATTTAATGTAAGTTATACTCAAAGATTTAAAACAAAGAGTGACGGGGGGCGGGTATTTGAAATCACTGTATATACTGTTACTATTTCTATATTTTATATTTCCCCATGTTTATATTGCTACTTTCTGTATTTCCTCTTGTTTAAATTGTTCATATTTTTCTATATTTCCTTGTTTATATTGCTTGTTCGCTATTTATTGTCTATTTTTGCTATTTGTTATATTTGACTAATAAAGGAATATCTTATCTTATCTTATCTTATTTTATAACAACAACAGAATGTATACTAGGGTTTACAGATATATCAGTTTTTCATCACTGGCCAGTTTAACGCCAGTTATATGATTGGGTAATTTCTGTTGTTTTATTTTGCTAAGTTAATGGTTTGCCACTGAAGAACAAGTGAGATCCACTGCTCAGCGACAGATTAGGACCCAACCCAACACTAATGTACAGACAGCACCAGCATAATGGCATTCATGGAAAGAGAAGCCAATGTTATTACATAACCACAACAAACCAGAACCAGGAATCTGACTTGGGCAAGCAAAAAAAAAAAAAAAACCCACTGAAATTACTGAATTGCATTTGGTTGGATGATTTAAAAAACACAGATGATTCTACGTGGCCAAAACCAAAACTATGTACAGTTGTATAACAAACATCTTAATATGACTCTTGACTTAACAACAAGCCTGTAATGAGCTTCACCGCCGGCGTCATGTCATGTAATCCTTTCACAGACAAACCTTTTTTCCACAAAACCCTTGTTACAAACAAGAAAGGGTGGAGTTACATTTTAAAAACGTAAATTTATGAAAGTTCCTTCACTGTTGGGTCAGTTTTTTTTTAAAATCATGCTGTTGCAGGAAGAAAAAATAACCACATTGTGACCATTTAAATGCATGAATCGCCTCATCAGACTCAATGCTCTGTTTCTCATCCATGTTCCCTTTCAAAATAAAGTCAATAAAATGCTTATAGGGCAGCATGTCTTTTTCAGACAGCTAACAAAGGAACCCTCAGAAGAAGCTAATCTGTCTAAGCTGAAGCACTTTGCCACCCAGCGATACATTCACCCCGAGGGCTGGTCTTGCAACAGTGGAGAAACCCACAGTTTCATCCCACTGCTGAGTTCCAGTCAGGCTGACACATCACAGACACAGAGCTTTACAACAACAAAAGGAGATCAGCTGAGGAATTTAGGACTTAAATCTGTCTCTGTCTTAAGAAGGGCTTCTTTACAGCTTTCGCTTTCTCCTCTGTCAGAGCATTGGAATTAGGAGAGGTTTGTTTTTACCAAATAAAGGAACTCCGAGCCGGTAGTTGTGTATGTTGGCAGAATCAAACAGATGCACACTGACTTGTTCTGCCTTTAACTGTAACATGTAAAAATGATCAAAATAAGCTGAAAGTTACTGAAAACTTTTATAATCGAGTGGATGGTTTAAACTGTGTGTGTATTTAACAGTTTTTAGTCTATTCTGTTAATTATGCAGCAAAAACTGAGTCATGTTAGAATAAGGGTCAGCTAGAGGAAGTTTAAACAAGTGTAAAAGTTTAGCGTCCTGTTTACACCTGACATTAAAGGGCCAGTTCACGACCTGTAGTGCTATTTATCCATCTAAATTGTTTTGGTGTAATAAAACCAGGAATTGGTGGAGGCTTGGTGTCTCCATGTTTTGGAGATATCAGCAGTAGAGATGTCTGTCTTCTCTAGAACTAACCTTGTTGTAAGCAGTTTCATGTAGGAACTACTTTCTTTCGAGCAGAAACATAATAGTTCCAGTAGATTCTGCTGCAGAAAGAAAGTATGTAGGTTTCCACAGACTGGAGCTTGGCTTGTTGCTCTAATTATTCCCCTTGTTGTAATCCACATCGATGAAAAATTCCACAGGACCGCTTGTAAAAGTTCAACAGTTTACTTAAAAAACACACACAAAAAAAAGGTGGTATAGAAAAAATATCAGAATTGTGCATTAAGCATCCATCACATCCATGTAAAAATGACAACGAGAGGAAAAAAAGGGAGGGAGGTCAAAAAACCGTCTGACTCCAATCTCGACTTGCCTGACTGACTGACCGACCTCTCATGGGAGCCTCAATTAAAGTAATTAAAGGTGTGCAGGAGGTGTGTATGCTCCCATCCATTACAAATTTTACATAAATTACACTTTAACATTTTAAACAATCCAAATGCATTTTAAATGATCAACTTATTACATCATACATATGAACTGAAAACACCTGTAACTACGCCTTTTAATTCCTTCGAAATCAATTATATTATTATTTATTAAAACTTATATTACTATTAATTTGAACTGTTTTTAAATTAACTTTATTACTAACCGTCTTTTTCTCAGGGTTCTTGTTTTAAAACGTGTCAGATGGAAACATTAAAACGTCAGCTGGAGACATCTCGCTGACTCACGTCAAGTTAGCTTACATGAGCCAGCTACACTCATAGAATCTGCTTGTGAGTCATTATTTTAGCCGACAAAATCCACCGTCGTCAGCTAGAAATGAGAAGCTGCTTTGTTTACGTCTCTAAGGAATCACAGACCTTGTGTTTCAACAGTCACTCCCAATTTTGATGCTGAAGTTATCAGTGTAAACTGCATAAATGAAGAGTGAGAATAGAAGATTTGGCAGGCGTAGCAACGGTATCTAAGGAGGGCGGTGCTTAGCGAACGGTCAATCCTGGCTTATGATTCGATTCTTGAAATTGAAAGCTCATTTCGATCAGTTTTCTATTTGGTAATGAAACTGTGGCACCCCTAGAACTGGCCCAAATGAAAATCAGACCGCATGCTTCAGGTGCACTCCATCTACGGGAATCTATCTCGCCTGCCTTTGTGGCTTCTTGTTGCCGTTTTGTGCTCTAATATGACGCTGTTGGCATGTTAATGAGTACATACTTCTGCTTACGGGGGCCTAATCTGAGCAGAGCCTGAGTAATCGGTTCTCAGTGAATCTTCAGTACGAGAAGACAAAAATGTATCCCCTTTGGAGCAAATGTGTCCGTCACATTCTGTGCCAAACCCCTTATTAGTTTAGAGGTATCTTGTGTGAAAGGGTATGAGTGTGCTAAATTAACTTTATGACAAGCAACCTATCACATATGAATATCTCTTATACACAAGTAGTTGATATTTTGGCCTCATTTTATGGTCCTAGATAAGAAATGTAATGTTTTCTGTAACCCTGTGACTTTTTGTCTAGCACTACAATATTAAAATGTAAGGCGAGTCTGGTGTGTTGTAGTTCTGAAAATGTTGGACAGACAGACACAGGACCAAAAGAGGCATTCTTGGGCCCTGCAGCTGAGATTACAGGGCAAAGTCTTCAGGTCAGGAATGTTTAATGCATTTTATAGGTTACACTCAGAGCCAAACCACAGGGCTTAGACAGAAGTCGCATGTTATGTCCATAGAATGCTGCGATCGATATGAGTGAAAGGTTAAGAAAGGCCACAAAAAGAAGGGAGGAGGTGATTTCAAACATGTCAGGACATGTTCAGTACAAACAGAAGATGTAGGTTTAGGAGATGTGTCATATTCAAATGTTCCACTGTTCCCCCGAAGAGCAAAGTCATGGGAAAAAAAAAAGTCTATTTAAATTTGTAACAAATGCTCCTGTGTGAGGCAGAAAAGGCCTGTTGTTTTCCACACAGTGTCTCACTGAGGAAAAATGCTGAGTGGACCAGCGAGGTGAACAACACAGATACAAGCTGGGACGTGTGTGGACAGCAGACTCAAGAGACGCGAAGCCTTCTGACAGGATCATCATCAAGTAAAATGAGAAAAAAAAACAAACAAACCCGATGAAGAAATTTGATATCCGCGTGCCAAGACTAATGTGTAGGAGAACTGGTTGCTCAACATGAGTTATGCTGAGCATGTGTGTGTGTGCGCGCGTTATTTTAAGAAAAGATCCTTCCCTTTCTGATAAACGACAACAAAGCTGGTTATGTTTGTTATGTTCCACACACGCACACCAAGCTAAACAAGCTGCTGCATTTAACCTCCTCCTCTGACCATGCCAGGAAACACCCAAAAAGACTAGAAAAAATAATAGTTAGGACATGAACTTAAGGCTGAACAACCAGGAAGCAAGGTGAATGTGTACAGACTCATGTGTGAACTATAAATCACTGTCTTTATAAACTGCAAGCAGGGAAATGAGGAGTCTTTCAAGGGCTGGTGATCTCGTTTCACCACTTGCAATGCTTCTTGTATAATAGGTACAGTATGAACTTGCTGGAAACAAGGAGGGAGGGGAGGAAGAAAAGCTTAAGAGTGCAATCAAACACACACACAAAAAAGGAAAACACAAAAGGAAAAGAAAAGAGTGGGCAGGGAGCTAAACATAGAAGAAAAGCTGAACTCCCAAAGAAATTCTGAGGGAAATCCATAGATGAGTTGCATAATACAGCTGTATCAGTCTTTCCTTGACCCAGTTTGAAAAGAGTCATAATGAGGCAGGGCGAGCCGTGAGCAGGCGGAACAGATGACTCAGCTGGGCTCCAGCAGCGTCATGAGTAAACACTGCGATGGGCGACTCAAACACACGGACCCACTTGAAGCTCTCAGTTCCCGTGTGGGGAGGGATTAATCACTCAAACATTAATTCACCCCACCTGGGAATTTTGCAAATGAATACAATGCCGGTAAATGGGAGATTGGTAAGGAAGTATGGGAGGTAGGCAGTATTAGATGTGCACTGCATGGCCAAAAGTATACGGCCCATCCACATACCAACACTGTTTTATCCTCTTGGCCTGGCTTTTATGGTTTGACCGTATTTGAAGTCCTTGGTTTTCAAAGTGGGAGGCGAGTCTTTTTTGCTTTATTCCTGCTTCTTGTTTGCTTTAAAGGGGATAGGAGTTGTGTTAAATTACTGCTGATGAAAATTCAACATTTCCTGGTTTCGCCAATAAGTGATAAAAGATTCAAGATAAGAAAATAACGGGGAACATTTACTGTGAAGAATTTTTAAGAAACTAGATTTTATCTACTGTTCAGCTGCTCGACTAAGGTCAAATGCTTCATCAGTTGATTACACGCCTTCACGTGGGTGCAAATTCTGCTGTGCTGATGCACGGAGTCAAACTGAGTCAAGCCCAGCTGCACATACTGTTATGTATGGATGACAAAGGGGCAGAAGGTGGTGGTGACAAGCCTTCGTTTGACCCGGGACTGAATGCCACTTGTACCCTTTCCCACTGGAGACAAAATGTATTTGATGTAGTCTGAAGTTATGTCAAACAAATATTATGCTATCTTCGCTTTACCAAGCTTTATCTGAGGTGACTCTGAAAACGCCTGGTTTAAATTAAAGGAAAATTTAATGCTACAACATAAAATCATATTATTTAAAGAAACAGTGCTGCCAACCTTGTGGAAACAGTTTGGGGAAGGTCCCTGCCTGCAGGTTAATTGATTATTTGATCAAGAGAAAATGATTCCTGGATAAATTAAGAAATTCTTAAGAGAGAGATTATTAAGAGAATATGCCCCCAAAGAAAAAGGTTCCAGCTTCTCATGTGTGGATATTTGCTTGTTGTCTAAATTACCTAAAAGTAAACTTTTTAAAATTCAGATTTTGGTCCATTTGTTGGAAACAAAACAAAAAAAAAAACACTATTTCAAGTAATCAAGCAAGTAATCTAGTAAGTAATTGATAATTACACACTCAGTGGCCACTTTATTGGGTACATCTGTACAATCCAATATGACCGTTCTGCTTCATTCATTCAGTTTCATTTTAATGTCCACATATTTTTGGCCATGTAGTGTAGCAGTGTTGCAACGGAAACTAATTGGCCTTCCATGATTAAATAAACCATTTTAAATTAGAATTATCAAAGGCGTGTAAGTAAACTGACTTTTAATCGTCATAAATGATCATTAACAAACATAATATTCTGTCTTGGCCACGTGTGTGATGATGTGTACTACTTATGTAATTCTTTTGCTCCACCCACTGAGGTTGAGTTCAACACGTCAGATTATTTCCGCCCAAACAGAATTAATTTCCAAACAATAACTAACACATCCAATTTAATTATGCGATCAGGCAAACAGACAGCAGTGTAAACATGAGTATGTGTGTGATAAAATGTAATGTGGCTGAAGTGAGCTGGGTCAAAGGAAATTACAGGACTCGAGGAGGTAATAAAAGCATAACAACTTCCTGCATAAACTGCATTCTTTCACTACTTCAAACTCACCCACCACCTCATAACTCTGTACTCCTCGTCTGTGGTAAAACAAACAAAAAATACAACACACCTTTGTTCTTCTCCAACATCTATTGACTTATCCAGTTCACTGTTCTCGCCACAAACACTGATATTTTACTGATAATTTAATCACCAACTATTTTGATAATCGATCAGTATAAAAATGTCCAAATCTCTGATTTCAGCTTCTCAAATGTGAAAAAATGTTCTGGTTTCTTTAGTCCTCTTATGAGAGTAAACTTTAATATCTTTGTGTTTTGGACATAAAATGTCATTTGACGACGTCAGCTTCGGTTTTTGGAAATCAGATCGGCATTTTTTTCACTATTTTCTGACAATTAATGGAGCAAATCACTAATCGAGTAATCGAAAAAATAATCAACAGATATGTAATGGAGGCAGGATATTTTACAGTTAAACAATAACCATTTTCACCAGTATTTTAATAATCATAAAGTATAAATAGAAAAACACAAATAGAGCAAAAATATACATATATATTAAACCTGAACTAAGAAAGAAAATTAAATATACATAAAATTATCAAAAAAGTTTTCATATGTACCGATACCTACATAGGCCAATATTGGTCAGATAATATCTGTTGACCGATATCGGTTAGAGATTTGTTGTGTATTGGTAAGTGTAAGCTTTGGCACCCATAGTTACCCTTTTAAGACAATAAAAGTCTACTCTTATAAAATGTGGCAGGTTTAAAAAAGTCTTACTGTTCCATATTTCCAGATATAATTTCTTGACAACCGTGATAATAAAGATGACATGTGATGATCCACGTGTCCTCCTCACCTTGGTGGCCTCCTGGATGAGCCGTCGCACCACCTCTTTGACGTGAGGTCCGCTGTCTTTGGGCGGGTGCGTGTGCACGGCCACCCGGGTCACCCCTCTGAAGAACCCCCCGCTGGGCCAGCCGATGTCCAGCGGCGGCACCTCGGTGTCCGACATCTGGGGCCAGTAGGTGGAATGGACCCCCGAATCCGCGTCGGCGCTGGACGCCGCCGCCCTGCTGCCGTCACTGTCCGAGTCGTACTGTTTGAAGGAGCTCGTCAACATTTTGACTTCTCTGGCCGACAGGAAGTCTTTCATGTTGTCCTCTTTGAGCCGCATTTTAAAGGCACCGTCGCCGTTCTTCAGCAGCTCCTCGATGGCCGCGCGCTGCTCCTCGCTGTAGTAGAACTCCGGTCTGGACTCCGGGATCTTGGCTCCGATGTGGCCGTCCTCCATGCACATGAGCTGGGATTCGGCCATGGCTGTGGCGGGCGGTTCCCCTCCTGGAGCTGGAACCTGTCGCGCACCCCGGTGATCTGTTTAGTGTCTCCTCCCTGTGTGTGAAGCCGAACAGGTGAAAATGAAGCTGGAAAAGTTTTCTCACCTGGGCTGGAGGGAGAGAGGTGGGGCTCGAGGCGGACAAACCATGCTGCCTTCAAGTGCAAATGGAATAAAGAGTACTGCAATATAGGCAGTCGTAAGCTGCAAAATGACCAATTCTCACAGTCTGTGTGACTGTAACTGTCTGTGTAAAATCACTTTTTAAAAATTTTAATAACATACAAAAAAGCAAATTTCATATATTCCTATTTTGTAGCCAACAGATTCTTAAGATTTTCTCTGCCAAGGGCCCGCTTCAAGATAGAAAATATAGCTGGGAGCCCATCATACTGTGTATATACCCCTGGAAATGATTTAACATTTGAATTGGCAACTCCTTACACTTCATTTACATGTTCATATATATATGTGTTACAATTACAAAAAATGCACCATGTTAACACAGGATACACACACATCAAGAGAGTGTTTTTTTTCTATGCTTGCATAAAATAAATGCAGATTCTGATTATTTCAAATGATATACAAATAATATACAATACAAAATATACAACAAATATAGAATGAAAATAAGCAATAAAATTGTCCTTTCCTGGGACTTAGTTTGTGGAAAGGATATAGTTGTGTAAATAAGTAATGATTACTAAAAGTCTGATCATACAATAAACACAAGCTATAATGAAGCCTTGTAAAGTCGTGATCATTTAAATTAATAAATCTGAAAAACTTTTCACAGACCTCTGGCACACTGCCATAGACCCTGGGGGTCCCCGGACCTCTATTTAGAACCACTGTTCCAGGCTAATTGTTGTTTGAATTTTTATTCTTGCAACCCAAATGCAACAACAACTCACTTCTGCACCATTACCAGACGCTTCAAACATAAATTGAATTAATTTTTAAACAATTGTGCAGGAACTATTCAGATCCTTTACTTAAAGGGACAGTTCACCCCCAGAATCAAAAACACATATTTTTGCTCTTACCTGTAGTGCTATTCATCCGTCTTGTTTTGGTGTGAGTTGTCGAGTTTTGGAGTTATCAGCTGCAGAGATGTCTGCCCTCTCTTGAATATACAGTAATGGGACTAAATGGAACTGCGCACGTGGTGCTCAAAGAGCCCAAAAAAAGTTTCATGTAGGGAACTGCTTTCTTTCAATGGTAGAATCTGTGGATTATCTTAAGTGACTTGGTCCTGATTTATGGAGAAAGACTCTGGTTTTTAAGTTTTTAAAGTATTTTATTTTATTTTACTTTGCGTTTTAACCACAAAAAAGCAGTCTTTTTTTTTAAGTTCTAGTCCCACACTGTACAAATGTGCTTTTACAAGTCCTGCATTGAAAATGTTTCTCAAATAAAAGTATAATCAGGAAAATGTACTTAAAGTATTAAAAGTAAGTATACAATTATATATTATATCATTATCATGCATTAATGTAAAAGCAGGATTTTACTGTTGTAGTTGGATGAGGTGGAGCTCATTTTGAACTATTCTGTACAGGACTGCAACTAATGATCATTGTCATTATGGACTAATCTGCTGATCAATTTCTGTTAAATGATTGATTTGTTTGGCTTATCAAAATTCTAAAAACAGTGAGAAATGCTGTCATAATTACCCAGAGTTAAAAGTGACACCTTTATAATTTTACAAAGTTCGTTTTGTCCAAACAATAACCCAAACTTCAAAATGAGATGTTTGTCATGAAATATTTTTTACATGAAAAATAACTTAAAATGATTATCAAAATGGCTGCAAAATGCTTGTAATTTTATGTCAATCAACAAATAAATTAATCAACTAATTGTTTCAGTTATACTTATATAAATCATTGGGTAGTTCAGTTTATAACAAAACATTGTATTTTACAGGTTCATATGTTTTACTGAAATATCTCAATTTGTAAAATAATTAGCAAGTAAAAAGTACAATATTTCCCCTGAAACTGAATGGAGTAAAAGTGGAAAATGACATAAAAAGCAAAGAGTAGAAGTCGAACTAGACTGGTAACATTTAGGATTTCCAATTAGAATAACTGACTTACAGATGGTACTTGAATGCAGCACCGCTTTGCTTGGAAAGGACAGATTCTATGGAAACATGACTTGCTGTCAAGGAAGGAACTTGTCTTTCACCTCTTGGCTATCCCTGCAAAAACAGACCAGCCCAGGTAATAAACTGAGCGAGTGGGAAATTTCTATGTAGGCCAAACAAGATAAGCTGAGTCACATGCCCTCATGGAGTGAATGACAAATCCCAGGTTCAATCTGACAAAGGTTTACAACCCGTCCGTGTTATTTTCTCAAGCTTCTCTCTGTACCTTGAAGGATGAAGCCTGGGCTCCAACTCCCTCCCCTTGAGGGTGTCCAAATGTCCCAGTAATGTCCCCATAAACACTGTCCGAATAAACTTGGGTGTTTAGTATTTCAGTCTTGTTTACCTTTGCTGACATAATCACAGCACACTAAATCATCACCAGTCATCTCAGTGGTTTAGAACAGGTTTTCAAAGCAGGAAGCTGGCCTCCCCAGGGGAATTTATTGTCTTTCCCAGTAATATTAGGCTGTACTGGCTGAATTATTGAGTATATATGTCACCAAATAACATCATTAAACATAATTAAAAATAATTAAGTGAAACACCTGAGTTTGAAGTATTGGATTTGTTTGAGGAGAGACAATAAAAACCTCTGGTTTATAGCACAATTTTGTTTTCAGAGAACATCCCTGTCTATGGAGACTTAGGTTCCTAAATTAAAATAATATTACAGCAAACTCTAAAGGAACTTTACATCATGTTATACTTACAGTGCTGCAGAGCCGGGCTTCAGTTTATGAATACAGATATTATATGAACGCTTCTCCAAAGTATTATCAACTCTCAATAATAATGCTCATAATTGTTTTTTTGTTTGTTTTTTTTAATTAAAAGTAAAACATTTTAAAAATAAATATTGTTTCATTAATATCTTGTACATTGTAGCTTACATATATTTATTTATTTATTTATGACCAAGTTTTTATTCTATTTTCTTTAAGGTTTGCAGGTGTACAAATAAACTCTTTCTATCACCTAACATACAGTACATTATACCAAGGCACTGAAGAAAAGGGGAACAATACATCCGAAAATTATTTAAAAAACAAAATTAAATTTGTAGTTTACATTTTTGTCAAATATTCACATCAAATTCTGTAAATAAAGGACAGTTATGTTATCATGACAGGTAACTACAGTAGGCTACATAACCACGTAAACTTAATCGGTTTGAAAACAATCTCCAACAAAATTAAAACATCACAACATATACAGTATATATAACAACAGTGTTCCTGAGATACAAATTCAGAGGACGGCGCAGGGATCAGAGACTGTCGTTTGTAATGAGTTACTAAAGATCGGTACCTGAATGAAGGTGTGGAGTTTTAGCTTCTTTTGTAGCAAACTGGAATGAGAAACGGCCAAAGGAGGCGCAGACTTTTGAGATGATCATGTTAGTGAACTTCTTGGAGTGTAGATTGCGGTTGCCGTTTAAGATATGGGGGGGTTTGCCAATGATAGTTTTATAAATTAACTGATACCAGTGGATCAGTCGCTGGGTATCGAGTGATCGCCAGTTGATTAGAGAGTACAAATTACAGTGATGAGTGTTGAAAGGGGCACCAGTGACAAAGCGAAACGTGTGTGTGTGTGTGTGTGTGTGTGTGTGTGCCTAAACCAACAAGTTAGTCTTCATTTTTATTCTTGACAGCTGATGCTTTTTGTCACCAGACACCGAGCATTTTGCTGTTGGTTTAAGGATTGCAACTTATTTCAAGTTAAGCTGCTAGAATTAGCATTAGATATATGATATAGTCACTGTATTATTGCATGTGTTTGTCTGTGTGTTCCTCTCAGATGGGTTTGGTGTAGTTAGAAGGGAACAGGCCTGTTCTGCCCCTTAGTTGGCCCTTCCACCATGCCGGGTCCGAGCTCTCCAGGACCTTGATGATATCGCCGGCGTTGAACTCCAGCTCGTCTGACTCTTCGGCGTGGAAATTGTACAGAGCTCTGACTTGCAGTGTGGAGGAGGCTTTGTGCTGGACATGGAAGAGGAGGACGTACAGGAAGAGACACGGACAGACAGATAACAGACATGAACCAAATGTCACTGAACTTTACAGGTTCATCAAATGTCTTTTTGGTGGTTTGGTGGTTTTTGGGGAACTTGTAATTAGAGCTTGCATTAAGTTTCAACTTCCCATTTCTTTTTCATTTGTCAAAAAGGGAGACTAAAGTAATTAGAATGGTGGGCTGCAGCCCCTTAAACTGTAGGAGGACAAACATTTTCTTTTCATATAGCCCTTCATATTCATTCACAATCATTATTTGAATCCTACTGTGTCATTTTGAGGTTGTGAAAGTGATCATACAGTATATTGTTGCTACTGAGCTACGATGCAAAGTGCTGGTCTGACCATCAGAAGCACTTTGCAGGACAGCTGGACATGTGGGCAGGAGGAGCTGAGGACTGAACCACCAACCCTGTAACTGGTGGACGACCCACTCTACCTCCTGAGCAGCCAAAGACGCCCCTTTATCTTAGTTTTCAGATAAATTGAAGGATTACATGCGTCTTTATCAGATGAGAAAATGATCCCAACTTGTAATCCTCATAAAGTCCTTTTCAAAACATATTGGATAATATCATTAACATGCCTAAAAAAGACTTTTTCTAAGCTCCTTAGAAATTTTGGAGATCAGATCAAAATTTAAGTAGTCATCTAACTACTTTAACTAGCTGCCAAACACACCCACATATACATAACCAACATATATTAAAGGACCAGTGCACAGGATTTAGTGGCAGCTACCTTTGAGCTTGCAGACTCTTGTCTCATTCTCCCCTTCCAAACATGTAGAACATACAGCAGCTGTGAAACTGCCACAAAACACAAAAGGCTGCATCTAAAGCCAGTATTTGGTTTGTCTGTTCTGGGTTACTGAAGAAACATGGTGGCCTCCATGGAAGATGACCCATACACTCTGTAGATATAATCAGCTCATTCTAAGGTAGCAAAAACACAATGATTCTTATTTTCAGGTGATTATACACTAATGAAAACAAGCTGATGAATACTATATTCCATTTCTGCTATATTCTGTTGAAAAATCTTACACACTGGACCTTTAAATGGATTTATTCTACAATTATGGACAAAGTAGACTAAGTATAGACAGAAACACAATCATTAAAACAAAAAGCATGCAGGTACCCAGAATACACAGAAAAACAAACAAGACACACACACAGTACTGCTGAATACCTGTCGTGGTGCAGGTAGAGGCGGGCATTTGGAGAGTGGAGGAGTGGGGAGAGGTGATGCACTTTTTGAGCCCCCTCTCTCCTGTTGGAACACAAAAACGTACTTTTTTTTCTTCTGTGCTCTTTATTTGAAATGGTTAAATACATCAGTGACTATATTCCTATACTACAATGGATGTTTCTACTCTTAAAACATGACACATTTCTTGTATATGTTTCCATGAGTAGGTTTCCTACCTGTTGTTGCGTCTCTTGTAGGAATATCTGATTGTGTTTGGAGACAGAGTTCTTTTTGTAATATTCAACCAGCTGGTTGAGAGAGGGGAACTTCTCTGACCACAGATAATACTGCCCTCTGCTGTCCCGCATCACCTTGAAGTGCTGCACATCTGCTGCATGTCTGCAGAGGAGTAAAATACAGAGAATGCTTGTGAATCTTGTTAAAATGTGAGATGCTTTGTGAAAATCAAACCTGTAAGGGCAGACACTGGCTTGCTTCTCCTTAACTTTTCTGAATGCTAAAGGTATAAAGGCTGTAAAATTACAAGGTTTTTATTTCTTTTTTTTTTTTCTAAAAGGCTTCTAGAACTTGTAATCTCGTTTATAAATAAATAAGCATATTCACAAGCATAAGCAGAGCCAGAAAGATGCACAATGTAAATAAGGTGGTCAAACTTTGTTCAGACTGAGCAGCTATCTATATTTTTTGTGGCTTGGCGGTGTCTGTGGTTACACGTTTGCACCTAGACTTTACCTGAGACTCAGCAGCTCTCTTTGCCGACAGCTGAACACTAGCACAGTCATTTAAAACGGCAAAGAAACACCCTTTTCATATCAGGTTACTAAAAGTTAATTCCAGTCAATCACAGCTGAGTGTTTTCAGTGGCAAGGACTTGCATCCATATGGATCCAAACCACCGACATGAAAAAAGACCTGCGATTATATTTTAAAGGTAGAATCAATGAGATTTGTCTGAGCTGTTTGGAAACACACCAGAATGACATCAGGGAGTGAAATACTGATGTTTTGGTTGGTAAAGCATTTCCAGCACAGGCAAAATAATAAGAAAAAATAAGGAAAGACAGGCAGGGGCCAGAGAGAGGCCTCTGCAGATACCCCACCACACACTTCTAGTGGGTCATAAGAGATGATTCGAGAGGGACTTAAAAGTGGTCGTAAGAAATGACAAGGCAAAGAACAGGAGAAGGAAGCTCACTATATTAGATTCCTTTGGCTTTTTTAAAAAAATATTCACCAGCCAATGACGACTCCCATCTCAGCAGCAATGCAGCACTTCGGCTGGCACCACCACTGACAAAACGCTTCATAACTACTAACTAGCATGGACTAGGGCCAGTCATCATAGCATGCGCTGGGGCCGGTCATGACTGCCTTATGTCACTGGTGAATTCAGGCACTAGCTAACCTTTGCTACGACATCCCACACTCTTTGTCACATTTCTTGCAAGCAGGAAAGTTTCTCAGACAGAAAGTTCATCTGCTGGAGGAAATGATGCGGTCAAATAGTTAAATAAAGAATATGCATAAAACTGAAAGCGCAAATAGAAGAACTAATCGTGGCTTTTTCTGTCCCACACTGATGTGATAATGACACAGAATGAGAGAAGACAGTTGGATCACTGTCGGGTATAAAACACAAAACAAAACAAAAATATGTAGGAGAAGTGAAAATGGTGCAGGATTTTAAAAAGGCAACCTTTACTAATGTTAACACTATTCATTCTCAACAAGTCAACACAAATCCACATTGTTTGAACCAAGCGGACAGCATCCAATCACGTTCCAGAAGAGAACCATAAAGATTGAAACTTATGTTTACTTAACTCGAGCTGGAAAAAATGACAGCAAAGATAAGTTTGTTCGGGTACAAAAATTATGCAGCAGTAATGTGCAAAACGTGTGGGTGGAATATTACAGACTAGTGGTTGTTAATGATTAATTACTGATCGATAACTCACCGTTAAGAATCCAAAAAAACAACTTTAGTAATATACCACTAAAATTGTTAAAAGAAAACCTAAAATAAGAAAAATATGTGTATTTTTTATTAATCATTAATGATTAATTGATTATTGATTGTTAATGTTTTCATCCATTGGTTTAGGAAAATGCACAAAACCTGCAGTCCTATTACAGATGGAGATGCAACAACTTCCAACAGCAACATACATTTGAAGTTGCACAAACAACAGTAAGTTGAGGCTAATATTAATATAGTTAGCATCAATGAGGATACTTACTGTTACTTTATTATGCTTAGTGTACTTGTTAAGGACTTGCAACCCAAAGTTTAGGACTGTGGACTTCTTGGACATCTTGACTTGGGACTAGGCATGGAACTTGCCTGTCTTGACTTGAGACTTACTTGTGGCTTACAACAAAGACTGGATCCTACCTCTGCTAGTAGGGCATCTGCTAATGCTGTTAGCTGGTAGCAGCCACTAACCAAATAGATAAATCTCTCTAAATATTTGTTGGAAAACAGTCACCAAATTTTAGCTCTTGGCAGCTCTAGATACACATATAGACACACACTGAGTGCACCTGACAGAGATGGAGAAGCCTCCTGGGGCTGCATTTTGGCTGCCCCTTATGAGGAAGGACCCCACTGGCTGTGACATCAGCTTCTCCTGGGCGTCGCTGCGACTGGAGTCTTCCTGGTACCAGCTGGTGTCATGCAGGAGGCAGAAAAGGACAGAGGTGTCAGGGTAAAAAGTAAATAGTATGAAAGACCATTAATTTATTTTTGAGCATGATGTGATGACTATATTTCCACTGTATACTGTCTCAGTTCTAAGTTCCTCATTTCACGTGAAGATGACTTCATCCTCTGTTCTGTGTAATGTCAGATATAGGTCACGTCTATCTGTCTCTGCCTATGTGTCATTTTCTCTTTGGCTTTGTGTGAGTTTTACCTGGGCAGATGAATGTTGATGAAGTTTGGGGTACAAAGCCCTCGACTCCATTGAGTTCTGCTTTGTACCAGTTTCCAGTGGTTTGAAAATCTGAAACAGTGGGACACAATCACATAAGACACATTCACATCGAGCAGTTTGCACCTCGGGAATATAGAATTTAGACATTCAGCAAAACAAGCCAAACTTCTTAGGCACAGCAGAGTTTATTGTCATCTTAATCGAGCCGTGTGTAGGATTTAGTGGCAACTAGAGATGAGGTGGCAGATTGCAAACACCTCGTTTCACTTTTGTGTGGGGGAACCTATGTTCGCCGTGCGCAAAACTCTGTACCCAGAGCCAGTGTTTGGTTTGACTGTTGTGGGCTACTGTACAAACATGGCGGTGCAACATGGCCGCCTCCATGGAGAGGACTGTCACATTCTGTAGATACAAATGTCTCATTCTACGGCCTAGGTCTTCAACAGATGGTCCACAACGCCTAGGGGGTCCTCAGAGTTACTGCACGGGAGCTGCAAAATTATTGCTTGATATGTTTTTTTTCCCCAAAAATTAAAATTTGTCAAAAAATAAGAAAGCAAACATTTAACCCTTGTGCAATCATTTGAGCTAGCTAAACGAGCTAACCAACTAAATCACTGTGTGGTCACATATCCATAACAGCTTTCTGTTTTTCTTATGTATATCCTGCTAAGTTCTATTAAAGTCTAAATTAATGTACTGATTAAAAGTGTGTAGGATGTAGCAGCATCTAGCAATGATGCGATTGTAAACACTATGTCTCACTCTCTTGTTCCAAGCATGTAGCAGAACCTACGGGAACCATGAAACTCACACAGAGGCCTTATTCATTTGGCCAATTGGGAAAAATGGCAGTGCACATGTGGTTCATGAAGGTGACCTGCGCTCTTTGTAAAAATTGTTTATTTTAGGACTGTTTGTTTTCAGTGATTTATACACTAATAAAACTAATTATATATTCAATTCTGCATGTTCTCATAAATCCTGTAAATCATACCACTGGACATATAAAGGGGAAACATGCACAACACCCAGGTGGTGCTCAAGCAACCCTTTTAGCCTCTGACCAAATATGTGCTTTTTTTTATGAGACACCTTTTTCCTATTTCATTTTCTAATTTTATATCTTAGCTTTCTGGCCCATGGCGTCAATTTTTAATCAAAAGTGTGCTGTAAGGCCCAAGAATTGCATTTGACTTCTAATTCTGCAAAACCACACAAACCCCTGCCCCTGTCTCTTCCACTTCCCTTCAGCACTGAATCAAAGGCCCTACAGAGCAGCGTGATCCACACGTCTCCCTGACCCGCAGCCTTCAAAGGTTACAGACAGCCAAGTCACAAATAGTGTTTGCCCTGAGCCTCAGTATTGTTTGACAGTGTTGTTAAATTAAACCCTCATTGAAACATCTCAATACAGCCAGACTAACTCAGGTCAATAGGGCAGCTTTAATCTTAACCAGCTAGTTTGGCATAAATAGCGTGGTCAATGAAAAAAAGTGAACTCTGATAGGAGTTAGTTCCTTTGTCAGGCAACAGAAACAAGTAAGAAGCCTATGCCTTCCAGATTAATAACAGTCTGTGTAATCATATCTGGATATCTGAACATTAACTTGGAGAGAGAGCTACTTTAATGTGTGAACACGCTGCAGGTAGTATCTGACTATTTGTGTCAACATTACAAAGGTATTCACTTTGTATTTGAGGTGTGTGTGTGTATGTGACAGAAGAAAAGAGCAGGGCAGAGCAGCTGTGCTCGGGTGGAGGTGTGCAGTAGTGGAGGAAGTATTCAGCTGCTTTACTGAAGTAAAAGTACTAATACCACAATGTAAAAATCAGGGCCATCATCACTGCAGATTTTATTTTGAAAGGTCAGTCTCACCTTGAGATCAAGAACACAGCCTCTGATTGGTCGACAAACACAACCCAAGGTATTTTGGGATTGACTATGGGCGGCTAACAATATGCTAACAACAACAACTGTTTTCAACATGGAAAAATGGATAAATAACTTCAGAAGTCATTCGATGATGGATTTACCATAGATTTATTTTACAATGTCTCAGGAAAGAAGAAGCTTTTCCTGTTTAGCTTACTTCGGGGCTAAGCCCATCACTGTTTCAGCAGTTGGGAAACAACAGATGGGGCTTTTCTTGGTCTCGAGAGGCTGCAGTGTTTATTAACTGACACACTGTAACCTGTTCTGTGCATTTACTGCCAGATCGACAACTTGGTGTTAAGTTTATGTTTCAACTCCGCTATGAGCAGTATTGTCACTCGCCTGCTGTTCGCACTGCTTCACCTGCGTACTGCCCTATTTCCTTAAAGGAGCTACGCTGGGCTAACGACTGTATGTTTCAGTAAAGCCCAGTCCTGGTGAACCACCATCCTGCTGTGATACGTTGCTTTGTCACAGCTGTAAGAAAAAATCCATACCGTCACAGCCCTTGTGAAAACACTCTGACACAAATAAAAGTCCTGCACTGAAAATATGTTATTTAAGTAAAAGTATACTCATGTAAATCAGGAAAATGTATTTAAAGTATTAAAAGTAAAAGTACAGAATACTGTTACAAAATGAGGAGGAGAAGAAAATGAGGAGAGGAGAGAAAAGGGTAGGAGTGGAGAATAAAATAAAAGGTGAGGAGAAGGCACTTTGTCTAATTGTTGCTAATTGGTTAGTTTATTTTATTTATTCAGAGAACAGCCTTTTTCAATTTTTTGTTACTGATTTTGAATGGTTATTTATTTTACAGACCACTAAAGCACAGTGCGGCATTGTTTTCTTTGTTGTTGCCTTCTCTTGTGATAGTGTGTATCTGCATGAGTGTGTAAATAAATATGTTAGTAAAAAATATTTTACTATATTTAACTTTATTGATAAAGGATTATGTATGAGGGGCCGTACAAGACTTAATTCATTCTGGCTCTCTCACACACATACATTCTTCTTTCACGTACATATATTGTCACTCTTACACACACATATATTCTCCTTGCACACACATACATTCTCCTTTCACATACATATATTTTCATTTTCACGCATACATTCATTCTCCTTTCGCATACATACAGTATATTTTCATTCTTGCACGTACATACGTGCACATTTCACATGCATACATTCTCCTAAATAAATAGGCATATACGTATATGTACAAAGAAAATATATGCATGTAAGAGAAGAATGTGTGTATGTAAGAGAAGAATGTATGCATGTGTGAGAGAGTATAGTGGAAAAGGAAGTCCATCATTTATTGCGCTGTGATTGGCTGAGAAGCTCAAGCGGGCGGGTCACGTTCAGGTCACAGTCAGCATGGAAGGTGGAGAGGAGTCTCGAGCACTGCAGCAAGCCATTGGGGTATTAAGAAATATTTTATCATCCCCAGAAACGGTCACATCCTTATCCTCGTCGCTTGAGCGGCAGGTGACAGGTTCATCTGTACCAAACTTTACTCACAGCACGGGGAAAGTGAGATGAGACAACTTTTCAGACCTGCCAACTTCCAAGTCGCTTCAGCAGGACAAGCAGCTAACGCTAACGCTACACAAGGCGGAACTGGAGGATTACAGCAGTCTTTGCGATATCGGTTTGAATGTGATCACGAAGTTCACCATGCAGCCTCTCATGAACATAAGAATCTGTAGCTTCTCCATGCAATCGTTCAACACATTGTAAGACATTGTTAAAAAAAAAAAATCTTATGTCATTTTCATTGCTACTCACTCCCAAAATGAAAAACTGGCAAAATAGGATGACTTTGAATAGCATCATTGTCTAGTTTCGCTGTTTGATATCTGGTTAGGATAAGCCAAGCAAGCACATGTATTTCCAGGTTTGAGAGTCACTTCCTGCTTAAAGGGGGACTTCCTTCTTAAGGAGGGACTTCCTGTGTCCCTGGAAAATGAGTATGTATGTGTGCGTGAGAGTGAAAATATATGTATGTGAAAGGAGAATGTATGTATGTCAGAGGAGAATGTATGTGTGGAGAGTGAATATATGTATGTGAGAGATGATGGAGAGAATGAATATATGTATGTGAAAGGAGAATGTATGTGTGGTGAGGGTGAAAATAGATGTGTGAAGGAAAATGTATGTGAAAGGAGAATGTATGTTGTGGTGAAAGAGGAAGAGAATGTAAATGTGGGGTATGTATGTGTGAAGGGAAAATATGTGTGTGAAAGGAGAATGTATTGAGTATGAGAGAAAATATATGTATGTGAGAGGACCAGAATGAATTATGGCTTGTACGGCCCCTCATAATTATGAGAGGAGCGCCCTTTTGTTTTTCACTTGAGCACCTACCCCCAAAATGTCTGCATGCCACTGTTTTTAACGGTGACGGATCAGGTCTATAAATATCACTGTAACTTACAAAGAAAACTAACATGTGGTTTAGGGGTGAGAGTCACAAGTTTCATCCATGCACAAAAGCACGGAACCTGCTGCACTTTGATTGCTGGACATACTTCTCACCTTCTGTTTAGAGCGCTGACATCAGTTTGCATTCTGTGCTTGAACATTGTTTGTATAATTTAACTGTACTTTATTTGGAGCGGTGTGGTCATTGCATCAATATTACTTGTACCTTCTCATTGCTTTTGCTATTTTGTTTTTTTCTAACACTTCCATTAAAAGATAATGATCTCATTGCAGTGAAATAGGAAACAACCTTGTATTTGAGCAGCAGGATGCAGTTTCACAGCACATTTTCAAAACCTGCTGCACAAACTATTGTAAAGCTTTACGCAGAACAGTGACACATTGATGCAAATACTGTTGTTACTAATTCTGTGTGAATATACTGACTGTCTATTCATCCAGGTGACACTGATTTGCATGAAATGCTGCCAGCACCGCATCAACAGTCCGCAATTTGAATGTTTTTTTCATATTCAGACATATTTATAACTTGAAGGCGAATGTTTAGTGTGGGTGTGTTGTACAGCACGTGTATGTTCCTTTACCTTCAATTGCTCTCCCTTTCGGAAACTCAGTTCATCATCATTCGCAGCTTCATAGTCGTACTTGGCCGTAGCCTCCATGGTAAAGTAGCTAAAAGAAAGGTTAGGAGGGTATAAAGGTGATACAAATGTACAAATGGGAAAACTAAAAAAAAAACATTAGTTGTTTTACTTAGAGCTACTACAAGGAGTTTTGAAATGGCCATATGACCTACATAACCAAACAAAACCATCAGCGATTGGCTGTTTCTGCATGACTGTCCTTAATGCCTACCACTGGGTCGGACTCTCCTTGAAATCAGATGAAACAGCTTTGTTTGCATTTTCCCAGACAAAGTTGCAGTGAGTAAGTACATCAGCCAGTATAAAAGCGGGGGGAAATTTTGCATGAGATAATTTTATAGTGGCTGTTATATTTTGTGGTTATTACGGTGGAAACATGACAGCTTTGTTCCACAGGGGCCTCCAAAATCAACACAATATGAAAGGTCCTTGTAGTAGCTTTAAGTAGTACATTTCTAGTTTTATTCACCTTATAATGTAGCAAATTAGCTGACACTATTTGATCATTTAACAGTTCAACAACTCAGTAACCACTGTGTTTTTAAGGAAAAAATGTCCAAATTCTCTGATTTCAGCTTCTGAATCGTGAATATTTTCCCACATGGCATTAAACTGAATATTTTTGGGCAGTGGATAAAACAAGACATTTTAGGATGCTCCCTTGAGCTTCAGGAAACAGTGATCAACATTTTTCACTATTTTCTGGACCAAACAACAAAATAATTAATTGAGAAAACAATCGACAGACTAATTGATAATGAAAATAAACATCTGATGCAGCCCCACATGCACTACATGTTCACATGCAGGCATTAAAGGGAACAGCAGCTCTATCTGTGACCTAGACATCTTAAAAAACATTATATCTTTTTCAAGTATTTATTATATTTTCTGTTATCTGACTTATTCACAGGAACAGGAACAACAACCTGATATTTGCAGTCCAAAAGTACCACAAAAAGTGCTTTAACCTGTCATCTCTGCTTAATTTTCCTTTAATGCACATTCATGAAATAGATTTGACAGATGAAACCAATAAGCTATCACAAGCTTCACCTGGACTCACTTCACCTGCATTTCATGGAGTGGAACTGGACCCAGTGTGTTTTACCCTCAGTGGACTGAGAGGAAAGTCTGAACTGACAGCTTATATAAAAAAAACAGCAAGCCAAGAAACCATAATTCAAAATGACAGTGTGTTGCTGTTTGTGCCCCATGGAAGAGGCAGAAACATTGTGCTACTCACCATGTATGTTTTGTTCTCCCTGCAGAGCCGCGACCGTGCAGTTTACTAAAGAAAAGTGACAAACTCCTGCTGTCTCACAGGAAGCAAAGTCAGACTGCAGCTGCTGCCGAGACACACTTCGTGTCACTGCTGACCACTTGCACACAGTCACAGGAACTCACACTGAAATAGACAGGTGCAAAGACGAGTACAAAAAGATATGAACTTATATGCATGCTACATTTGCATGAGTACACTACATGAAAGCAATAATTAGGTTTATTGTAACTGCATGACATAAAACTCTTGAATATATAGTGCACGTGTTCACAAACTGCACCAGCTGAGTATTAACAAAGCCTGCAGCTGCATACAGGATGATAAAAAGTCACCTTTGGTCCAAATAATAACTAATAACACTTTAACACACAATTCAGTTGCTGGCTATTTAGGCTCTAAATGAGAGTTGAAAAGAAACAAATAAAAACAACTGAAAACCAAAGCTAAAGGCTGTAAAAATAAGTTTTTGCTGAACTTCTGTTTCCAATTATCTCAATCTAAAATGAATGATCGATTTCTGAAGGACTGCTTGGAAAGTCTAATATTAAAAATAAAAACTAAGACAGAAAATATACTTTGAACCATACATTTCCATAGTGTGCACAAACAACACTCCAAATGGACGCAGGACGCACAAAACAGCCATGATACTCATGAACGCAAAGTTAAAAGCCAACCAAGATGTGTTTGGTGAGTTCTGTTTGGTTTCTATTTGAATGGTCTCAGATAGCCAGGCCTCTCTCTACAGCACTCAGTGTGGAGAAAGGTCTGGAAATAATGCCCACTCTTGTTTAATCACAGTCTACAATCGCCAAATTGTATTTTAAATGCTGATGAAAATGCTTTAAATGCGTGTCACTTTGCACTGTGCAATACGAACATTGCACATTAACCAACAAAACATGACAACAACTCACTAAATGCTTCACCCTTTCAAACCGAAAATGATCACATTGTCTGTGGACAAACATCATTTAGGTATCCAGAGCAGACAGTAGGTGTCAGCCTGCTACAGAGTGCGGCTAACGTTAGCGGTGCTAGCAACAGCAACAACAGCAATGCAACAGCAGCCTGCTCTGCCTTCAGGTTAATGCCTGTGTCTGTGCTGCATGTGGTTACACATTGTTCCAGTCGATGTGGTCATATACCAGTTCATTATGTCACAGCCTACATTCAACCTCATTTTCATTTTCAATATCAAAACACTGCCAAATGCTTGGTGAGAGGGGCTGCCGTCTGATGGGGCCGCAGCTCCGACTAGTGGCACTGGCTGCATAACACCTTAGAGACAACAGTCAACTTGCATTGTACAAGAATAAATATTCATAAATAGCTGAACCAACTAGTAATTCTGGTGCCAACTAGTGAGGATGACGACGTTTAATCGTGTTAATCCTCATCGTGCACGTTACTAGCTTTGATGAGAGCACAGACTGTATTAGGGCTGTCGCTGACTAAGATTTTCTTTAGTTGAAACAGATTTGGCCATCCTATATGAATATCTGACAATTTGTCCTTTTTTTCAGTGGAGTGTGCCATACTACATTCTTATATGTGCCCACATAAGTATATTTTGCCAACAAGGCTTGCGTTTGAATGCCTTTCTTTATCATCTGTGATGTGAAAATATCAGATTTTCACACAGGTAGAGAAATTAAAAGTGTGGATCCCCCTGTTCAGTTATAAAATCAGCAGATCTGTGGAGCTTCACTCCCAAGCTACACTTGTCCTGCAGACTCTGTGCTCCTTTACGCCAGTGGTTCCCAAACTGGGGGGCAGGCCCCCCTTGGGGGGCGTGGAGCCACTGCAAGGGGGGTGCAAAAGACCAGGGGAGAAAAAAAGAGTGAAACAAAGCTGAATGAATACGATCTATGTAGGGGGAATAAACAAATGAGTTTGCTGTTTCTATCCAGCTGACCTTTATTTTGCTAAAATTTAACTTTTGAATTATTTTTTGATCAGTTCCATCCCCAATTATTGTTAACAATTGATTGAAATTTTGTGGTGGGGGGCTTGAACTTTTGTTGGCTTCTGAAAGGGAGGCATACTGGAAAAAGTTTGGGAATCGCTGCTTTACGCCATGAATTAAGGATTTATTTTGACCAAACCAGAGTTGGTGATTGTTGGGATAGTGGAAAGACAAACCAGGACGTTTCAGTAAATTGCTGATGATAATGCTGGTGAGTTTGGCGAGAGCAATTTAACAGCTGAAACATATCTTTTTTTTTTTTTTAAATGTGTCTCTTATTGTCATGATCCTCTCCATAATGTTGTCAGACACTAGCAATAACAATCTGAACCTGTCAGTGGCAAAAACAAGCAACAACAAGTAACTGGGTTTTTCTAAGCCTTTATCTGTTTTATGCTGTAATGCACAGTGAAAAAAAAAAAAAAAAAAAAAAAAAAAGAATGTTTGACTGAAAGAATCTCTGTCAACTATGGGTGCTCTGACTAATGATTCGAATTGTCTTCTATAAGGGGGCAACCCTAGACTGTATATAGTTAAAAGGACAAAATCAGAGCTCCCTAGAAGTGAAACCAATCCGCCAATCATCTCTATTGCCCCCTGGTGGCAGGCTGCAGTACAAGTCATAAATCCTGCTTCCCCAGTGCTAATAGGTGGGACATGGGCCAAACAAAACAAGCAAATACATGTCAAATAAATTTTTCCCAAAGATGGTTTCTGTCACTTTAGATAGTTCCTATGACAGTGATCTTTGTTCAAGTATTCATTTTTCTGATCAGTTTGGTTTTAATTAGTTATCAGATTATTTAAAAACACGGTTTAATGCCTTGATTCACGCTAATTACGTTTGCATCAGCCTGCTGTGTGGTTGGGAAACCAAATGTGCAGCTCCAGTGTTGGTCACTAGGCTCTAAATGACATCACCAGTGCAAAATGGCTGCCCTCATATCCAGGATATTTCGGCTTCATTCTTGTACAGAGAGAGGAATTGGACAAGCATTGTCCATCTTTAGTTTATGTGGCTGAATGAGAGTGATAAATAGTCTTCTGGACCAATTTAAACAAGTTGTTGTCCCCTTAGTCACTTAGACACAAAAACATGAGAAAATAGGGGCCAGTTTTAAAAATAAAAAGCTGCCCTTGAAGACAGAATACCAACACACTAACGTCAGCATTACGCTTAATGCATTTGAGTTTTTTGAACATCTGGCAAAGTACAACTTGTAAACATTAACTTAACTAAAAGCTGAGTCGAATCTGATAATGTTGAGGCAGTGAACTACTCTCTGGTCAAAGATAGTGGCAGGAATTTGTAATTTATTCACCAAAACAAAAGAGATGCAATGTGAAATCAGTAACCCTCCTGACACAGCTCTGCTAACAACTGACTGTTCAAACTATGAAACAGGGAAACAAGTCACTTTACTTTTAAACATGCCAAGCACAACACCACAAACACTTAAATTTCTTCAGAAGGTGCCAGGTGTTTCATTTGTGGTTTGCTGAACTTGTTTGCTTGGGTGGAGTTTCTGCCATCTTGTGCTTTGTATTCAGCATCTACCTGTGAGTCTGCTTATCTGTGTTTAGGTGCAACAGAATAAAGCATTACTCTAATTCTTTAAATACCCAGCTGACTTCCGTGGAAAACCTGTTACTGATTTAAATGGCAGGAGATGCGGAAGCTGTGAGAAATATATCTGCTGTGGGAACTGTTACACATCTCTTTTTAAGTCTTTAATAATCACTCTGACTTTCATTACAGTAAAATCTGATAAATGGAAACAGGTAGAGTCAACAGATGTACAGTTGTGCTCATAAGTTTACATACCCTGGCAGAATTTGTGATTTTTTGGCCATTTTTCAGAGAATATGAATGATAAGAGAAAAACTTTTTTTTTCACTCATGGTTAGTGGTTGGGTGAAGCCATTTATTGTCAAACAACTGTGTTTACTCTTTTTAAATCATAATGACAACAGAAACTACCCAAATGACCCTGATCAAAAGTTTACATACCCCAGTTCTTAATACCGTGTATTGCCCCCTTTAACATCAATGACAGCTTGAAGTCTTTTGTGGTAGTTGTGGATGAGGCTCTTTATTTTCTCAGATGGTAAAGCTGCCCATTCTTCTTGGCAAAAAGCCTCCAGTTCCTGTAAATTCTTGAGCTGTCTTGCATGAACTGCACGTTTGAGATCTCCCCAGAGTGGATTCACTTTATTCTTCTGTAGCCAATGACAGGTCGACTTGGCCTTGTGTTTTGGATCATTGTCATGTTGGAACGTCCAAGTACGTCCCATGCGCAGCTTCCGGCTGATGAGTGCAAATTTTCCTCCAGTGTTTTCTGATAACATGCTGCATCCATCTTGCCATCAATTTTGACCAAGTTTCCTGTGCCTTTGTAGCTCACACATCCCCAAAACATCAGCATCCACCTCCGTGTTTCACAGTAGGAATGGTGTACATTTCATCATAGGCCTTGGTGACTCCTCTCCAAATGTAGCGTTTATGGTTGTGGCCAAAAAGTTCAATTTTGGTCTCATCACTCCAAATGACTTTGTTCCAGAAGTTTTGAGGCTTGTCTCATGTGCTGTTTGGCTTATTGTGCATTCTTGAAACAAGCCATCAACCACCACTTTTTTCAGAGTCCTGTATTTCAGCTGAAGTTATTTGTGGGTTTTTCTTTGCATCCCAAACAATTTTCCTGGCAGTTGTGGCTGAAAGTTTTGTTGGTCTACCTGACCGTGGTTTGGTTTCAACAGAGTCCCTCATTTTCCACTTTCTTAATTAGAGTTTGAACACTGCTGATTGGCATTCTCAATTCCTTGGATATCTTTTTATATCCCTTTCCTGTTTTATACAGTTCAATTACCTTTTCCCGCAGATCCTTTGACAATTCTTTTGCTTTCCCCATGACTCAGAATCCAGAAACATCAGTGCAGTGCAGTCTGTCAGGAGCCCAGAAACTCACTGACCTTTTATACACACACACTGATTACAAGCAAACAGATCACAGGTGAGGATGGTTACCTTTAGTAGCCATTCAAACCCGTTTCTGTCAACTTGTGTGTATGTTATCAGGCCAAAATCTCCAGGGTATGTAAACTTTTGATCAGGGTCATTTGGGTAGTTTCTGTTGTCATTATGATTTAAAAAGAGTAAACACTGTTGTTTGATAATAAATGGCTTCACCCAACCACTAACCAGGAGTGAAAAAAAGTTTTTGTGTTATCATTCATATTCTGTGAAAAATGGCCAAAAAAATCACAAATTCTGCCAGGGTATGTAAACTTATGAGCACAACTGTATACCTGTGGTAAAAAGTTTGACTGTCTAATTTAAGGGTTCAATGCTGCTGTAGTGATGATGTTTGCCACATGATGGCAGCAGAGTACAAGAAAAAAACTGACCATTGAACACTGAGATATTTTACAGACTTTCCCCTATTTCACAAGTATGCAGAGGGTGACATTGCAGGACATGAATTATGGTGCTTTTTAATATCCCTTTCTACAGACCAAAAGAAATTCTGTCCATTATTGACAAGACAGGCACATGATGCATCTTTATGCACTCAAGTGAAGTTAACTAACAAGTCTTAAATATCACAAATACTCAATGGACATCACATGCTATGTTGGCGGTACACTCCCCTCTTGTGGTATTCACCACCAGTAATAGAAAAAAGTCTAAAAGTTTAACAGTCAGTTTTGATCAACAAAACGTAAGCAGGTAAGACTAATAAACTTGTTTTCTATCAACTGACTTCTTCAATAAATTGATTTAAGATGGACTAATATAAGATGGATTTTATGTTTATGACAGATCTGCATTTTGATCCAAAAAGTTGTACTAGGAAATTATTAAACTCTAAATCCTAAAAGTCTTATACAAGATTTTTAGTTAAATGTCCAAACTGTAATCATGGGTGGATCATATGTCATTAATGAGTTGATACTGCGCCTCTTTCACCATCCAGACAGGTCTTCAGTTGTGTGCGCTTCCCAAAACCAAGGTAGTTCACAATGTTGGGAGAGCATACAAAGGCAAAACCGTCTAGTTTTTATTCCAAGAAGAGGGAGCCAGTTCATAAATCTTCACCACCTAGTAATCTTAGTTTCTCAAAAAGTCACAACCTTTCCTGCTGACCAAGTCCTTCTCTGTAAGTTTTAGCAGCTTCCACACATTTTCCTGAACTTTTCTGTGGTTTTAGACATCCTGAAGTTGGCTTGAAAATTCAGCATGTGATCCACTGTGTTTTTCAGAAACGGCTTCTTATCTGGGTTACTAACCAAACCGTGACGTCGGTGCAAACACTCAATCGGCCCACATCAGACCAGTTTTTTCAAGAAGACAAGGAAAGCCTCCACCACCAGTGTGAAAAGGAAGGAAAAAGTGGTGTGTCATGCATGTCAACCCTCCTAGAATAACAATGTCAGTATCTTTCTTTGTCATTGATTAGGATCAATCTTGAATATTTTTCAGGTGTATCATTTCATAGATACGTAACTTGTATTTGTGATAAATACAAAGAAACAAACAGACAAAGAAACAAGTTTTCATTTGACTTTAGTACCAAGATACTGACTGTTCCATCACTAAAAGACTTTTTGTGACTTAATGTGACACCACCTTTTAATTCGGTTGGTTTGGCAGGTGAGAGCAATGAGGCTAAACTCAAGTAGCATGAAATCACTGCATTGATGGGGGGCAGTGATTCGTCTCGGCCCTTTTTAGGAGCACTGCAGCGCTGTCTGAGAGGAGTGACAATACAGTGTGAGGTAACTGCAGGACAAAACCAAAAGGTTTTGAGCGTAAAAAGAAAGATGTTGTAATATCAGCCCTTAGTAATGCTTGGAAACCTGGAACGTAGTGTGAACAAAGTGGTCGAGTGGAGTGATAATAATGCTCTTGAGATTAACCCAAGGAAGCGGAACAGATTGCATTTGGCTCACCATCTGACTTTCATAAAGTTCCTATTGTTATCCATAATGAAAAAAATCAAGCAGTTATTTTCATACAAATACTTGGGTGTCACGACTGACCATCTGTTATCATGGAAAGATCACAGTGAGTTTGTCTGCAAAAAGACAAAACAAAGAATTCATTATCTCCGCCGCCTTAGGTCTTTTGGGACAAGTAAACAAATTCCAGTTTGTTTTTTTACGTCTGTGGTTATGAGTGTTCTACAGTAATACACGGTGCAATAGTTTTTCCACTACTCTGAAGCCAAAGTCAAGTCCATGAAATGAAAATCTGCTCAAAGATTGTGGGCCAATCCTTGGAGAAACTTTTCAAACCAGCCTACCATACAAAACATATTAATACTCGCCAACAACTTTGTTTCTGATCCCAACCATATCCTGAACTGTGAATACACATTGTTACATTTTATCAGAGATAAGACAAGACAACACAAGACAAGACAAGACAAGACAAGACAAGATACAGTTACAGGGACTGGATATATTTTGCATTGTATATTAGCTAACACATTTTGATTCCACCCCATTAAAACTTTGCAGGTTTCCAAACTTCTGTTACAAAAATACATTCTGTCACATGTAGTTATCAAAATTAACACAACAATCAACACTTTCGCTATGTTTCACTTAGGGCTGAGGCTCCTCGTCAACGTAATCAACGTCATTAATTATGAAATTGCGTCGATTTGCATATCGTGCAAACAGCTACGATGGCCAGGTCAGAGCACAGATTCACCCAGAGAGCAAGCTGCAGAGAGCAATACATGCCGCGATCATCTAAAGTAAGGTCACATTTTAAAAGAGACAGAGACACAGTAGTTTGTCTCTCTTTAGCTCCACAAACTGGACATGACTTATCACAGCGGGACAAACTGCTCTGCACGAGTGCTGGAAGTGAAGCACCGAGCGACCTGTTCCTCTCCTGCAGCGGCAGCATCATTCTGTTTACTTTGTGTCAGCACCCAAGCATGATATATGAGGATTATCAACATGTGGAACATGTTTCTGTTAGTAGAAGACACTTAAGATTTTCTAGTAGTTTCTTCATCACTCCTCTGTTAAAAGTGATGTCTGCACCGCTGCTGTTAACATTACACAATGTGTCATCTAATGGCGTTATTTTGCCGTTTTGTACTGGGTAACTGATCAGAAACAGAAATATAGAATATGCCTGGTGGTGAAGGAGGTAAGAAGGAGGCATGTAGAGAAGAGGAATTGTGTTCTGTTAGAGAAGTGCTTCAAAACAAGAGCAGGGGCGCAGGTGTGGGAGCAGAAGTCAGCTAAGAAAAGGGATAAGAGAGGACAGACGAGACAGAAACAGAAAGCGTGAGAGGTGAGGTGAGAGGATACGGAGGAGCAGCCAGTTGCAATGCAAGCAAAGGCTGCCACCACCATCACTCTGTCTCTCCCTCTGACATTCACAGTCGGTCTCAGTGGTCTGCCTGCCGCGAATGCTCAGATCCCCGTGTGATGTTCGGTGGGGATTTGATCCTGCGACGGGGCTGAAAAGCAAATGTGATTTTTTTTCTTTTTTAAAAAGTGAAGCCAGCTCTAAGCAATTAGCATTCAAACCGTAAGAGGTTGGATGAATGGACTGTATGTACCCTCATAAGATGTTTTATGTGAGTGTTATTTTTTAACAATGCCACAGGAATCATCTGCCTCTCGATAACTGTTGCCAAGGTGACCTACAGCATGTGCATCTATTGTTATGCAGCCTATTATGTAGCATCACAAAAAACAAAACAGGTACAGGTGTAATTATTCAAATGTTTACCGTGTGTGTGTTTAATGGCCTGAGACCTTGAAATAGCTCATCTAGCTTCATGACAGAGCTCATAAACCTCCTGTTTAAACAGATGGACAGGGCTCATATATGGCTCAATGCGGAGCTGCCATTCAGCATTAAAAGGCCCGTTAACTCTGTCTGGTGTGCGTGACTGTGCGCACGCCTGCGTGTGTTAGCACTCAGCGACGGTTGCATCTTTTAAGTGTCGAGGGACTCAAAACTCTGGAGACTTACTGAGTGCAAATGGAAGAGGGAGAGGCTGAGAGCCAGATGGATGTATTTGACAACAGAGAGACGGATATATGATAAATATTCTGTGAGCAAACATCACATTTCGGTTTACCTCACTTCACTCTGCTCATCTCCCTCTGCCCCAAACCTCTGTCCAAGTCTGAAGAGGCAGGAGGGAGTGAAAGGAGGTGAGGAAGAAAGTAAAGATTTTGACTTTTGAAGTTCTCCGAAAAAAAAACAGCTCTCTGAAATTCTAAAATGACAAAAAATATATATATATATATATATAATATCAATATATATAATACTTAGTATATAGTTCATATATTGGACAGTATCGTCTCCAGTCAGAAAATACCTGCAATCCACAAAAAGAGGCATGACAGAATCCCCAGTGTGGGTTTCAAATAAAAAATGTCAGAGCAGAATCAGTCATTGTGTGACTCCTGCAGCAATCACACATCTTATATGATCTTATTTTCACTTACAAACCATATGGGCGCCATTGCGATATTTGTCACAGTTATTGAGATATAATATTTTACTGGTTTTTTTTTTATAGCAGTATATAGGAGTGTGCATATATTCATTAAAATCTCGAATACTTTAAGTGCGTAAAGTCATACCTGGTGTCACATGGAGCAATGTTCAACATCTTACAGTTTTTATTCAGTAATGCTACCATGCGGTCGTTTATTAACCATTTGACATACTGGATAATAATGAACTATAAGTAGTAATATTTTTGTACAGTGTGTCCCTTGGATGAAGCAGAATCAAAAGCTATAGGCCACGCCCATTTCCGCGTATAAAGGTTTTCTGCCATTTTGGATTTTTTCTTAAACACATTTTCTTCCCCATTTGGCACATGTTTCATCCAACTGTACCATCTGTCTGCGTTTCAAGGCATGGCCTGATGCACTTAACGGGCTGAAACTCTCTAATGCTAAAGTGGATTGCAACCATATTAGTGAATGTTGTATATATACAGCTACAATGCACAAATATGTCACATTTAACACAATTCTTCTCACAGGTTAAGCTACAGTAGCAGTCAAACATGATATTTCTACAATTCTGTAACATGGCACCACATATTTTCTTCAGGAAATGCAAATATTTAAGTTACAAGTTAAACTTCACAAATCTTCAAATCAACAGTCATTAAAATTGATAAATACTTTATTTTCAGGGTTCCTCTTCTATTGTTCTGAGGAGGCACATTGAGTGCATCTCATTCTTTGTTGCGGACTACAAGCCTGTTGAGACAAAATGGGGGCTCGTCTGGGATCCTTCCGAGAAGTAAAGATCATACAGTGCCATACAATAGATGGCAAAAATGTGAATAAAGGTGAGGCTGTTATACATGTTCATTCGCATTCTGATTCATTCACACCTAGTCTTAGGTGAATCAAGGGTCATCTGAATCAAGGGTGTAATGGTGTTACATGCTGGACAGATTGTAAAGCCCTATGTCACTTTGAGCAACATAAATAAACTTGACTGTACTTCACTAGACAGCTGTAATTGTTAAAATGAAAGTAAATCTGGTTCATTAGATGAATGACAGAGAAATCTGACTAAATTGTCTCAAGTGTTAGCAAACTATCACCAAAGCAGCTATCACAAAAGCTGCATTGAAAAGTCCTCCACACAGTATTGATGTCTGAGGAGGAGAGTGAAGAAGACCAGCACTCAACCAGAGGAAGCATCCTTGAATAAAAACTGAATTAAGTCCAGCTCCAGTAGTGACCGACCCTGACCCCTCTGCAAAGTGGGCCTAAGTGAAACAATAATTTTGCCTCAAGAATCAATGCTGTTCAGTGTTCTGGCCTTATTCCTGACATAATGATGGATAAGAGCCTATCTGTCTCCATCAATGAAAGTCCATACCTCACCTTCATCCACTGGACTCATACATCACCGGCTCATATCCATGCATCATACCGCGTAACACTGACGGTGCCTTCAGGTTTAAACGGCTGTGAAATGAATGGTTGTGCCTGTGCTGCAGGTGGCTGAAAAGCCTGCACAGAAACAGTCCATCAAGTAAAGTGGGCTCAGAGATTACGAAGATGCTGGAATACTTGGAGAGGGTCTCGTCAAGGTGGGACAACTTATTATCTCCGTCTGTGATCATGCAATCGGTCGTGTGTGTGAGCATGTGCATTTGTGAGTGACCTGGAGCTTGTCCGCAGCTTACCTCACATATTACCAGACCTATCAACCTAAAAGTTATTGGGCACAATTCAAAATTCAAAATCTTGAAAAATCTATATAAAACCTATATATAACCTATACCAACTGCTGACTTGACTCCTCATAACCAGCCACAGGGCCACAAGTCAACAGCTGCTAGACTAGAACAAGGCTTACCTACCAGCAGTGGCGGGGAGTAACTAGTAACTAAATACATGTAATCAAATTACAAAAGAAATATAATTGTAATCCATTAGCTACTGAGAAAGAATATGTAATTAAATTACATGTAACTAGTTACAAGCCATTTTACAGGTGTGTTAAAAAAATCAGCTTAAGTGTCTGCTATATTTAGAATATTTTCACTGCTTTGCCTTGCTGTTAGACTGCCATTATAAGCCAAATATCGCTCTCTCTCTTGCTCAACCAGACTCCTTTGCCAAAAACAGCAATTTTACCTCACAGAAGACAGGAGCTGCTGGTCTTCCACTGCTTTGTTCAGTTAGTTTGTTTCTCTTAATGTGTGAATTTGGTATTTTAAATGGTTAGTTTGGATTCACCAAAGTCACACAATAACACAAAGAAACTAAGTGATAAGTCAGTGGTTGTTAAGTAACTCCTGTGTCCTGCAAAGTAAATTGACTGATTTTGCCAATGGAGTCTGGTGGCTTTGGAAAGTGCAATATTTGGCTTATTAGAAAAGGTTGTCTGATGGCAAGGTAAAGCTAAGAAAACATTCTAAATATAACATAGGCCTTCACTTAAATTCATACAATACATTGCTTAGCTTCCTACACCAGTGCTCCTGCTGCTTTTCCAAACTTGGGGCATGCCGACCACCACATACTGTAGGCAATGCACTGACGAAATGAAGAAATAATCAGTAAACACTTTGTCCTGATGTTCCCTTCAATTCTGGAGTTTCGGTCCTCTGGGATAGTCTTTAAACATTCACAGATAAGGTCATTATGAACCTATGCCCAAATAAGGTCAGAGTCAACACATCTACAGCATACAGAATTATCCTATTGGTCTGCAAATCCACATGTGGCAAGTATGAATACTCAAGGTCTGAGACCACAGCTCAGCATCCTTTGCTCCCATTAGTTCAGGGTCAGTGATATCCAAACCAGATTACAGTTAGGTCTTCACCGTTCAGAGAGAAAACACAAACACCTCTCTGACCTCAGCTGTCATAGCAATACTATCACTGTTCCCTTGTTTATCTGAAGGGAAAAGACAGCTGCATCTTCTGTCCAGAAGAGAGACAGTACGTCTGTCAAGAATCAGTGCAGGCCTCATGATGTCTCCAAGGCCATAGTATGATACCTAAAATTGGAAAAAATCCAACATAACAGTTATAGATAAAAGAAAGTATGCTTTTCAGATTTTTCCTCCTTCATTCTTCTATTCAACTTTTGTTGAAGTTTGCTGTGTTTTTGAAAGATAAAACATGTGTATGTCAGTTCGCTTGATGGGTCAATCAGCATAAAATGCTCCTCACCATGGCAACAGTTCCCATGTGTGTTCTGCTATGGCAAACAGTGCTGAAATGACCCTCATTTCAATAACCATGCATATTCATCTCATCAGGATGGCACACAGGCAGAGGCTAGGTCAGAGTGGGTGGAGGTGGAGATGAAGAGAAAAGATGAAGGGATGAAGAAATGCAGGTCCAGCAAAGATGAACACACATGCACATACACAGAAGACCCCCTGCCAGGCCTGAGAGTTGATTCATTCGGCAGAACAAAGTTGCTGAGGGCAGTGGTGTGTGGAGTGCCAATCTCTCTCTCCCACACACACACACACACACACACACACACACACACACACACACACACACACACTTAATTATTCCATTAATCAGCCTTTCATTCACTGTATGACAAATTAAGCTGATGTGATGACATTCTTCTAGTTCCATCACGTGTTTCAGTTGTATTTGTTTTCATAAAGACCACCGACATCCAGACATGAACCAAAAAATCACAGGACCATAAGAGCAGCAAAAATACTGATTTTATGAGTTGGCTTGGCTCCAAATTACAATAACAACAAAAAGATATCAAAAACACAGACAAAGAGGTTTGGAGAAGAGAACATGTGAAGAGTTTTGTCTCATGTTGTGCAGTAAATTAAATTAAATTTTCAGTAGCCAAAGTGCATGCAATAAATACAAAGACAAAATACACAAAATATAAACAACTAGTACACAGGATGGACAGGTATGCTCAGTGGCAATGTAAATGAATAAATAAATAAGGTGCAGGTAGGCACTGACGATCAATGGACCTTGGACACAGTTCGAAAGAATCTGGTGTGCAAGAGCAGAGTGATACTGACAACAATGATAATAATAATATAGTTACATATAATAAACTATAATGTAGCGCAAAGAGGTTGTGGGGTACGCACATCCAAACAACTTTTATAGATACAAAACATTATGTTGACAATGCCTGGCAAAGATCTCTGTTCAATTGAAATGCTGTTGTATTAAAATTGGTGGGAGGTATCAGTAGTTTGCTGATCTTTCATCTGGGGAAAAAAAAAATCCTTGGACTGGCCTTGAAATGAACTTTTTTCAGCATCTCGCAGCGGTCCCGAATTCTCCTTTCAACTGTCCCACGCTTAACAATGATTGTCCTAAATTTAAGTTCTTTTTTAAAATCTTTATTTGATATATTAAATATAATTTCACTATACACACTCACAGCAATAAGTTGACACTGGAAACACAAGCATGATCTTCATGATCAATTGTATGTGGGGAAACGATCTGCCACAACACCTGAGGCTCAAGGTGTTTGGAGTGCCACTGTGTAGGTCTTGATGATTGATTTTGTGTGTAAGTGCACATGTGACGTAGTGTAAAGCTCATGCCCTCACATTTTTTCTGTATCAAGGTTACTTGTTTATGTGATGTTTTCATTTAAGAAAATACTATTGGCCAATAAATCGTTATCAGATTTGTTGAACTTCCAAATATCTGTATCAGCATCATTTTATGGATTATTATGCCCATTCATTCAAAGGATAAAGCTGGCACTATTCCATATTTTACTCACACTTCTGTCAACAAATCCCAAAAAATGACCAAAGCCATCAATAATCTGACTTTCAGTTGGTATTGAAGATGTTTTATCTTAAATGGTCAGGGCAAACATTACTCAGCCAGAGTAAATAGTGAATTTTGGGGGTATAATTTTCCACTGCATATCATTGCACATTTGGAGCACAAGTGAGTATTTATGGCATTAGGAAGGTGTACGTGTGGATTGAGTCAAAATAAACTATGTGTGCCTGTGTTCATGCTAATGAAGGAACATGTCATCCAGTGCAACAGTGTGGAACAATTGTGGTTTTTAATAGTTTTTGGAACAATGGAGCTCTATGTCACAGGGGAATAAGCTAAATTTGGCTTTGAATACACACAGAATACTTGTTAGCAGGATCAATTACGTGCTGGTTTTGGTCTTTTAATTGGATCTGTCAACAATAAGAAAAATATAGGATATCACCAGTCTTACACTTTATGTGCTTCTTTAATTTGCATCTGAATGAAGCACCTCTATATTAGAATAATTGATCTTCTTCTGTTCTTCTTTGGTCTTTTACACTTTCTGTCTGAAATCTGCAGTTTTTCATCTCCCTGCTGTCAGTTTCATTTTATCATTTTGTATCAACAAAGAATGACAACTACACCTTTTTGTAAGAGGTACCTAAGCATTTTACCTTGTGTGCAAATCCACTGAACCTGTATAAATCCCCATCTGTTTGACTGGACTGTGTGCCAATGATTTGTTTGGGTGATCTGAACACTTGTTAGAGTAGTTGCTGATACACTGAGATATATATAGAGAGAGAATGACAGGGAACAGAGGGAGATCAGGAAGAGAAAAAGCAAGAAAATTGAAGCAGAAAATTGGAGTGACAGGAGGAGGATGGGAAAAAAAACAGTGGATGAGAGGGGAAGGCTAATGAGTGTCTGGCTCTCAAGTGCAGAAACAAGTTTGTGTAATCGATTATCTTATTTTTTCATGAAGTGGTCATAAACATGTCAGAGAGCCATCTACCAATCAAGCAACACATGCTTGACAGACGAGGACTTCTTAACAGTCAGCTTGCGCAGCTCAAATGATTCAGAGCATCAGCCAGACCGAGCACAAACAAACTGGTCTGTGCTGTCAAATGCAGTTACACATATATTTACATATAAGCAGGAACACAGGAAATTGGCTTGGAGAGTGTGATCAAAGGGAATGGGAACTAACAGCTGTACTACACACTTGAAACAAAAGAGAAACACCGAAAGCGAAATGAGAACAAAACATTGGTGCAAAGCATATGGAATATATAAGACAAGACAGATTTCCATACTTTGAAGGAGCAATATGAACAACAGTAATGCTAGACTGTCCTGGTAGCAATAAGCAAGAATTCTGCAATGAGGGGAACTGAAGTCAGGGCTGGTGTTGTGTCTGGTAATAAAACAAGGACCAGTCAGGTCTACTGGGTCAGCAAAATCAGGGCAAAAAATTTTTGCCTAGTCTTGCATTGACCTTTTCGGAAAGCAAGAATATTGTATTGTCTGATCCTTTGGGTCAAACCGAGCACTCTTCTCAAAAGACTGTAATGAATATTAACACATAACACCAATTTCAGCAATTTTCACCCCGTCCACTATCACCAGCCAAGTCATTCAGCTGAACATTTCCAAAATTAATTCCTTACCCTGTGGTGCTACAAATCCACCCACTGTGTTAAAAGACAAAAGGGCAAATTGTACAGATTATTAGCTGATTAAGGATTCATTTCTACAGGAACACTAACACATCGACTAATACCCAGAAACACTATTACATCCATATCAGCAATTAAGGATAATTTTCTGCATGAATGTGGCTCTGAGCGTCCTTGTGATATAAATTATTAAGTTATTTGTCCAACCCTGTGGGACGTAAATGCCAACAAACATGTCTGAACATGTCTGTATGTTCTACTTCAGGTTTCTGCCTGTTAAAAGGGACTTTTTCCTCTCCACAAGTTCTTGCTCATGGTGGGAACTGAAAAGTTTCTGTTGCAAGAATACAACATATTATGAACAGCACAGTCTAGACCTGCTCTTTATGAAAAGTGCCCTAAGATAACGATCCTAAAAAATGGCTGTCTTTACTTGTCTGCGTAAGCAAACGCCCAATGAAATATAAACAGAACTTCATACAAGTCTGCAATCCACATCTATTTTAGATTATATTTGTTTCTTTCTGCAAAATAAAACTTTGTCAACTGAAGCAAGAAACATTACCTATGTTTACAGGACATAAGCACATATAGCATAACAGGGCTGCATGCTATGGTAAAAAAGTCATGTTGCTTTTTTTTTTTGACTGAAATTGTAATTGAAATTTTATTAGGAGGAATGATCATTTTTGCCTCGCAATTTTCATTTTCACTGAAAAAAAAAGAAAAACTATTAACACTGTAAAGATGCAACATTTGAAAACACGTTTTCTTACATCTGAAGAACAAGATTTGTAGGCCAGAGCATCTCTGCAGTACCACAGGACTTCATTATACTGCTATTTTGTCACACATTTTTCATTTATCAAAAAAATTGCAGCTGTGATTTCTGTTGTTTGGGATATTGCACTTGGCCATATTGCGGTTTAGATTATTTTGTGATTAATTGTGCAGCCCTATAGCATAATAAATATGCGGTTTGTTGGGTTAAAGGAGCAATATGCAGCAACTGCATCTGCAAAAATGAGGTGTCAAAAACTCAGCAGCATTCATGTCATATGATTTATTTCAGTAAATATATTACAGTTTTTCCCTTTAAAGTTCCACTATGCAGCTAAAAGCACACATTTTCAGTCTAAATCACAAAATGGGGAGAAGGGCTCCCATTTTCTACAATCTGTAAACTTTCTCCTTCAGTAAATAGCAGCAAGACAGGACATCAAGCAGAAAAAGTGAGACTGATGATGGCTGCACCATTTCACCACATCCATCTCTATCAGACACTGACAGGAAGAAATGACAAAGAAGAACCTGCAGAACTCTACACTCAGATTATATTACTTGATTTTGAGGTAAGAAAATCCTTCAAACTTTCAAACATTCATTTTTCTCCCAGTTCCAGAGTCAAACACCAGAGTTTAAACAAGGTGAGGGAGACTATGTTTAAAGCGATGCTTTCCACTGGGTCCCCTTAAAATGGAAATTCATGCACTTGGGCATGAAGTAATTTGGATGAAAGCACAATCACAACATGACAGGGACTCACTCTGATGAATCCAGGTAAAAACCTCTATTGATTTCCTTCATTAAATCTCTGCCAATCATAAAACAGAACATCTAGATAAAAGGAAGCTGAAGACAGGGAGATCATTCACAAATCTGATATAATTGGGATGTGGATTCTACAAAATGGGATTCAATATGAGGAAGATTAATATCAAATATTTTGCACATGTGGTGAATACAGAGGGGGCAGCAGAGCTTTGTGACACTACTGACGCTGGTCAACAGGGGTCAGTGGAGCGCTGTAGTCTGATTAAATATGCAGACTCTGAATCAAAACTGAGGTAGAGAGGACAGCCACACACAACACAGCCTGTCCATCAGACACATCTTCCACAGAGTAATGATATCACGCCGTGGGCACGCCGCTCTGAACCTGACAGCCACCAGCCTTGGCGGTGTGCTTCTGTCAAACACACACGCAACCACGCATATACACACGGTCAAGTCTTTGATCCGCTCTCACTTCATCTCCCTCCTCTCCGACTCTCAAACAAACACACACACACTCTATCTCACTCGCTCACACAGTTGTCGGTCACTTGCCGCTCTTGATGGATGTTTTGAGGGAACCACCAATGAGCAGGTCAAGATCTTCTCACTGAGCTGATCCATCAATCCATTACAGGCCCAGTGGCCATCAGTGGAGTATGAAGTTCAGTGCCACCAGTTTGTTTGCACAGTCTCTACCATTTTTGTACTATTTACTCAGCTCACAGTGAGCCAAGCACGTCAGACGGTTAACATCACCAAAACAACAAAGAAGAAATGCCCATGGGTTCCCTTTAGTTTCCATATTTAGAGTCAGCATCATCGCACATATGCATACATGATGTTGAACATGGTTACTGAATATTTAATGGGACTAACCATAAATTTCCTTTCTTTTCCTTAATCATGCCAGATAAAGCACATTTAGTACCTCAATCTTAATTAAAATCATCATCTTTTAATGTAAAGATGATATATTTTCACCCTGTTTCCATCTGATCTGAATTCTGTATGTTGTATTATGTGTATATTATGAAGGAACTACAACTCTAGTTTCGTTGTGCAACCCTGTGTTGTATAATGATAATAAATATCCTTGAATCCTCAAAAATATGCACCATTGCCATCCCTTTGATGTACAACATGGGTCAAAAGTGACCCGACATAAATTCATTTCACCAGGTATTCCTCAGTTACCTTGCTTTTGATCATCACAAATCTGTATTTTCATTCTTTCAATAAAAATCATTTTTGTATCAGTGCCCTTCTCATGCACACATGGGTCAAAAATGACCCATTCTCATGCATGGCTGAGTGTTTCTTGTTATATCTTTGACATAAGTATATTTTATTATTTAATATTCCACATAGGCATCAAATATCTTCTTTTTGATTACCACAAATCATATTTTTTTTATTGCAGGTAGTATTAGAACCCAGGTGTAGCCAATAGTGCCTATTTGCACCTGAGGAGGAATAGCCAATGTGGCTATTTACACACCCAGGGCAGAGACAAACCATCTTTTCCTCAACCTAACCAAGTAGTTTTGGTCCCTAAACTGAAACCTGGAGGATTGGGGAAGCTGGTTACTGGGGAGCACACGGAGGGCAATCAAGGAGAAGGTGCAGCACTGCACTTGGGTTAAGGTTCTGAACAGGCCAGGCCCGGTGTCGCTGGACTATGACCCTGAGCATGCCTGACATGTCAAGTCTGTTAGCCCACGTGGCCAGGTGGAGGGAGAGCCGTCTGGTTGGGACGGGGCCCAGACGAGGGTTTAAAGCCTGCAGCCCGGAGGCAACCAGGCGTCCTGCCAGGCTGCATAAAGTTAGCATGCCAGAGTCTCATTCGTGATTGAAATTAACCAGACAAATCGCTCCACCAACTAAGACCAGCTATGTACAGTTCACTACAGATACACTAAAGTTCAATACTAATGTTTTCAGTTATCAGTGATGTGTACGTCATGTGTAACAAAGTGACAAATATATTTTAAATATCACATGTATTTGTGTTTGGTCCAAATCACTGCAAAAAAATATTTTGACAAAATGATTATTATAGTAGTCTATGTCTTAACTTTTTTTAAAATTACATTTTCAACACCTGTGTTCAACTTGATGTAGTAATACAAAAACTATTTTTGTTTCATAAACTAAGAGAGAAAAAATTTTAGTGAACAAAAACAAGATATTTAAACAAATACTTGAAATATTTACTGATTGAATAAAATTATTTAAAAGATATAGCAAAGTAGCACTCAGTCATGCAAGAAATAAAGTAGGAAATGAATAAGGGTGATTTCTGACCCTTGTTTAAATTATAGCTGGTTTGGCTTGTGCATCAAAGGACTGTTATCACTCTCACCATTCTTTAGATCCTCTCACTCCTGTACCCCCATTACCCATTTCTCTCTGTGTTCAGCTAGCTGTGTTTTGTATGTTGGTCTGCACGGTCCAGGTCATGCCGTTGCCCTTGTTTGCCAGGGGCAACAGATGGCGCGTCCACAGGAGCTCGCCTGCCCACGGGGCCTCCATCCCCCTATAATACAGCTCCGATGCCCACCCAAAGACCCACCCTGCACCACCACACCACTGCACCTAAAACAGGGTTGGTATTGAAAGGATAAAACTGCATTTACATGTAAATTCACATGTGCGTACATTTTCGTCATGATATGAGCTGTTGCTCGTAGGGATCATGATATTGGATTTTTGCCGATGTCCCATATTCTCCTTGGCCCATTGCTGTTAGAAATATATAACCCTAACTGCAGAGAAAATGAAGCCTCACCTGTAGTGGAATTAACATGTTATGCTTACTCTTATCATGATTGTCCACCAGCAGATGCAGGCATAAATACATTGCTTTTTAAAATGTACACATTCACTGGGCAAAATGGAAAACTACTGCTGACGGGTTTTTTCCCTGGTGACTGTTTTTTTTTTTTTGTTCTTCACAAATTCGTCATAATGATCTGATGGCTCTCTAAAAGTCCAAATGAAACAGCAGTTAGCATATCTAAATTTAGATATTTAGAGTATCTAACTTACATATCACAGAGTGTTTCTGAGTGAAATGGGATAGGCAGGCAGGATATAATGATGGGATTTGATTTAGGCTTAATGTTAAAAAGTGGGTGTGCCAGTAACTAATGATTTTTAGGTCTGTGCCGCTAAAAGTTTGCTGAGTGGGTCAAGTCTATTAAGCTATATTTGTTTTAAAAAATGATTGTTTTTCATTATTAGAACAGTAATAAATTGATTTTTTGTTTCATTTTTTTAATGTATATTATTTCAATTAAAGGGTCAGGTCACTAAAATCACACACAATCTTCATCTCATTTAACCTTGTGGGTATTGAGTCATGTAGGTACTTTAGTTTCTTTTTGATAGCTTTTTTTTTTTTACCAGGATATTATTTTTTAAAAGTATTTTTAGCAAAAAAAAAAAAAATAGTGTCCCTTTTTAATGTTGTTGTATCAAAAACTGCTTTGTAGTGAAATTGGCACTGAATGTCCCATCAGATTTCTAACTTTCTTTACTTATTCTTGTATCATGATAGTTGTCTGATTTAAATTTGACAAGACTTTTAGATCCAAAGTCCTGTTTGCTGATTTTGATGTTTGTAAACTTATTTGGTTTCTTTTTTAAAATGAAGACAAAGACATAAGTATCAAGAAAGGTCATCATTTTTGTGTCAGTACCAAAACTCATCATTCCAGCACTGATATTAAAAAATGACAAACTACACCCGAGCTATAATCATGACCTAGTATTATTTACAGAGACTTTTTGTGACTGTCCCAGACTGTGACAGTGTCACGCAGAGGCGATATGCTCACAGCTGTCTCGGCTTTAAACCGCAGTCCCATAATGACCACTTCAGCTCCGTCAAATGATCGGCTCTGTTTACGACCGCCGCAGGAGCTGTGAACACGCCAGCAAACATCACCGTCCCTTGTCTCAACCCAGTCCTGTCTATTTTAACTCCCATCCTTAACCTCCCTTTAGATAGCTAGATTGCCGGAGATGACAAGAAATTACAGAGCAGATGAGTGCAGACTGTTAAATGTCAAGAGAGAGAGAATAAGAGCGCTGAGAGAGGAGGGGAGCAAGAGTGGGTGGGAGACAGACAGGACAGACAGGAGGAGAAACGTAGAAGGAACGGAGAGCAGGAAAATAAATTTTCTGTGTGTTTGTGTGTGTTAAGAGTGGCTGACATTTGAGCAGGGACCAGATTGGTGTTTTGGAGCTCAGTCCCTTTGCTTTAGGCTCTTTGTCAGCTCATTTACGGCACTGAGAGACCAGAGAAAGAGAGGGCGAGGAAGCTGAGACAAAGAGTGTAAAAGGTTAGAGTAGATAAGAGGAGAGGATTTCTCTGGAAAGTGGGAGATAGCCCGAAAGTTTAGTTTATTTAAGTTACCTCTTTAAAAACAGAAGTGAGAAAGAAGATGTAGAAAATGGGTAATTCCACCTAAATTACAAGATATATTCTCCTCCCACAAACAACAGAAACAAAAAAAACAAAGGTTTTCAGATAAAGCTGACAGACTACCTTTGAACTTGAAATTCTACTGAGACTAAAGGAAATTCTGGCCTTTTCAGTATGAAAATGAGAACGCTGCATGGACAAACTCCACATGCTGCTGGTCCCCAATGGCACCGAGAAGTAGCTGCTTGAATTCTGTGAACTTCAATGCTCAGAATCTTCTAATGTGCAATCAGTAAACTGCCCACAGCGTGCTCATGCTTAGTCCAGCTGTTCTGTGAAGTTTATGCTAAATGCTACCAAAGTGTTGGGAGAGGCAGAAGATCTAACACTGGCTAAACCAGTTTCACTCAGTGTTGTTTGGAAGACAGTTTAAAGCCTCTGGATATTGGCTTGAATAGTAAAAATGCATATATGATATTAAAGTGTGACATTGAGTATCCACATCTGAGTGAAAATAAAGGTACATAACTATTAATTTTGCTGTTAGCAATCTACAGCGGTGGGCAGCAGCAAAATTAGCCACCTAGAAAAATCAATATTAGTTTAACTGTACGATATATTTAGAATTTTTTTCCACTTTACTTTGCTGTCAGACAGTGCCCTCTGGAGGGTAACTAAAGCTTCCATCTAACCTTTCTTAAAAGCCACCAGAATTCTTAGACAAAGAGTAATTTTACCTTGCAGGACACATGAGTTGCAGGACTACTGCAACAGTAAACCAGCAACTCCTGTGTCTGCAAAGTAAATTACTGTTTTTGTCTAAGAATTCTGGAGCAATATAATGGCTCCAGCTCCCCTTTGTTGAGATGCCTCAGTCTCAAAGAGGCACTCTAAGCAGGAGAAGGACGTCATCTTGGGCTTTGGGAAACACTGATCAACATTTTTCACCACTTTCTGACATTTTAAAACAAACAACTACTAATCAATGAATCAAGAAAATAACTGGCCGATTAATTGACTCAGAAAATAATCGTTATTTGCAGCCCTAATAAGATTCCTTGTGTTTTAGTCAATTTAGCCATTCATATTTACAGAGGGCGCTCTGCCATGCGTCTACAGTAGCCTCAGATAAACCAAACACTGGCTATAAATACGTCCTTTTGTGCTTTGCAAAGGTTTCCCGGCCACCACAGATTCTTCTACAGACTTGGAAAGGAGATTTTTTTAGGAATGAGACGAAGTGTTTGAAATCTGCAAACTCAATGCTAGACGCCACTAAATCCTACACACTGGTTCTTAAATTTCATGAAAATTATTAAGTATTCTAACTTTTCAAGATACTTCAGTTTCCAAATCCTCTTGATTACCAAGTGCAATCTTTTTTTTTTTTTTATCTGCCAAGAAACAACTTTTAGGATTTGGAGCCTTAACTTTGTAGAAGTATTACTTATAAAAAGCAAATTTTAAACCGAAAGTGAAATTGCTGCCAATGTCCTGCCACGTATGCTGGTGTAGTCTCAGCACATGGCCATCAGACCGTATTCTAGCTTCAACCAAATGGTAGAAAGATAGGCACAGTGGACATGAGGCTCTGTGGACTTTTTTTGTGCAAATTGTCAGCTGTCAAAAAGTCATCTCAGCAAATGAGTGCAAAGCCCTGTGTGCATGCATTATAATTGGCCATTAATGAATCATCACGAGAACAAAAGAGCATAAGCCTCCTCACTTGCTGATAGAGAGATAGACACTTTACTGTAAAATGTGAGTTTTTTTAGGAGAGCTTGGAGGCCTGCAGCTTCCCTGGAGCTCCCGGATGATGAGGCAGCTCTCTCTGCCATCGCAGCCCAGTCAGGGGCCACTAATCTGGGCTACGCAGCCAGGGAGCCAGCCTTGGAGCAGGTCCAGCTCCTCACAAATTGGACAAAGAAAAGCATTATATGTGCATACTAATGCATCCACTCACACACTATACTGTTCGTGTGGCATGATGAATAATGCATGTGCCAACACGTAGATGCTTGGCTGTCAACTCACATATGTTGACAGATGCTCAATGACACACACAAGCGTACGGACACACACACACACACACACACACACACACACACACACACACACACACACACAAACACACACACAGAAGTGCTGAGCTACTGGCTGGCAGTCAGTAAAAATGCAGTGCTGCTGAGTGCAGAGCAACCTCACCACTTGGCCCGCCGGCGTTACTGCAAAGCACCATTTAACCGTGTGTGTTTGAGTGTGTGTGAGAGTGTCTGTGTGTTTGTGTATGTGCACTTGCTGCGTGTGCATGCATCCAGGTAGGCCAAGTCTGTAGGTGTTGATGAGTCTGCAGTTGGCAGGACTTTGTGAAGCTACATGTGGTGTATCTGTGTGGGCAAAATTTTGTACAAGTGTCCATTTAAGCATCACAGTGTGTTAAGTGTGTCTTGTTTATCTATCTATCCATCTCTCTATGATAAGATGCCACATGGAGAGGAGTGGGCTAATCCTCCTCACTAATAAAAACCACAACAAACAACATATAGGATATAAATACACAAAGGGAACACTGCATATTCTTGACATCAGAGAAATGATTATCTGCCTCGCTGATACATTATCACATTATCATAACTGCTAAGCAGCAACAACAGAGCTCTGAAGCAGCAAAGCACTCGCTTATCAGGCCTCGTTCCTACTTTGGATGGCTGTGCAGTTTCCCCCAAGGAATCTGTCACAAATCACTGAGAGAAATCTTTGAACACACACACACACACTAACACAGATATCTTGTATCTTAAGGCTCACAACTCATAAATCTGTGATGTATTCTCGGTCGACTTTAAACCTCTATTTTCCAACCCACATGTATTTTATCGGAACCTTTCTGCCTCACACACACCTTGTACATCTACAGCCCAGTGCAACAGTGATCTTAGTTGCTCCACTGCAGCAGATGGATGATTAGTGCTTTGCTCAAGAGCACCGGGTCAGTATTTAGAGAAGAAGAGGAAATGTCAATGAGTTTCTCTGGACGACCTTTCCACATGTTTGGTCACTGGACGTTTTGGAAGTTTGTCGTCCCATGTTACGCTGCAGGCTTTCTCATGGTCAGTTCACCCAAATTACAGGTTCTCAAAACCACATGACATGACTGGATACCACTTACTCAACAGCTGCAGAGGGGTCACTTTGAAAGTCACGAGGAAGACAGATTGAGGGAGGATTCAGATCATATTATACAAACATTTCAGTGTCAGATCTCTGTTGCTTTTAAGAAACATAAAAATTCTGAAATGATGGTATGGAAATTGTCAATTGGCTGATATGTATATGAGTATGAATAAATATTGCGATATAGCAAATGATCATATGGTCATATTCAAGTTTTTCAGAGTTGTGATTCTTTTCGCCGTGGTTGAAAAAAAGAAATCACACGAGAAAGTGTGATGGGTCATCTGACTGTGTTTGCTTCTTAACCCACAGCTTCCAGCTCTGAAAAGAATCTGAAAGACCTCTGGTTTCAGGCCATTTTAACTGTCTTCAGCCTGACTTGTAGCAGGTAACTAGCTTGCTCACCTTCATAATAAACCCCTCTAACCTCCGTCACACAGGTTACCCACAAGCCCACCTTTCTAAAGGGGAAAGCTCAGCAGTGGGCCCATTACTGAAGCAGAAGTACTAATACCCCACATTGAAAATAGCCTTTAGGGGTGGGGCAATTTGTTGACGTCATCAAATACGAAATACATCAATTTGCATAACGTGCATTGGCGCATCACTATGAATTGCTGCGCCTGGTCAAAGCATGGATTTATCCGGAGAACAAGCTGCAGCGAGCAAGCCTCGCCATGATTATCTAAAGTGTGGGGGTATTTTAGACAGAGACACAACAGTATGGACTCTCTTTAAGCTCCACAAACTGGACATGACTTATCACAAGGGACACCCGCTCTGCATAGTGCTGGATGTGAAGCACCAAATGCTCTGTCCTCCTGCACCAGCAGCAGCAGGAGCAGCAGCACAGCAGCAAGCAGCAGGGGATCAATAAATTAATTGTTAGATTAATTGATTAAACAAAAAAATGTCATGAATTTACTACATACTACAGTATATACTGCTGCATTAATGCATATATTGAATTTTACTGCTGTAGATATTTAAGGTTGTGCTTATTATAACTTTATATATTGTTGGGTGGTTTAATCTACAGCAATGCAGCATATTCTATAAGATCATCATATGTTTGCACTATTTGAGAATTTACAGTGTTATTTTGAGAAAATATATATATTGAGATATATATCATATATCATGGAATAAAAATGGGTTAAAAATATTGAGATATTATTTTTAAGCCATATTGCCCAGCCCTAGTCAGAGCTATGGAATATTAAATCATCCATCTTTGTGCACTACATCTTTGCCTTTCTTACCCTTGGGTGTGCATAAAATAAAGGTTATTAACTAAAATACAACTAAAATACAAAAATGTAAAATTGTGAATCATCTTATTGGTGTCAACCATCAGAAACTTGATATTTTATGAAAATAATCAATATTGTACAGCCCTAGGAAATACACAATAATTCACATTTTCTTTAAATGATTTTCTGGAAATGTGGTTAGAATTTGCAGTACATTTCCATGAAACTTAGTTGGTGTCCCTGGATGTCTGTAATATGACCTCTACAGAACCTCTAATTAATATAATTATAACTAGTAAATTTCAGGTGGTTAAAACATACTTAGGACCCCATGTGGTGATTATGCAGAGGACAGGATCACTGTGTCATCTTCTCCCTTTAATTCTTATGGGATGACAGTTGTAAGCCGCCAGTGTCCTGTCCCTTCGACAGCTAAGAGTCCTCCCCTGCTGCAAGAAAGAGCAATAATAGGCTCACACAGATAGACAGATGGACAGACACTTGTGCGACCAACATGTACCATCAGGGCCTGGAGAGCACCAGGGAGCTGCATGAGTCTCACATTTAATTATCTACATAATGATATCACTGTAGCGTCATTAGACAGAAGAGAAGGGAGAGAGAGAGAGGTCCTCAGAGAAAGGAGGCAGATTTTTTTTAGGTTTGTGATAGAGACTATGTATAATGCAAACAGCTGGACAGAGGTAAGGGATGCCATTAAAAACAGTCATCGCAGTTTTCTAGTGGAGTCTCCTATAGCGTCAAATAGGGCTGCATGATTTGGTAAAAAAAAAAACTTTTGACTGAAATTGTGATTGCGATACAATCGGTGGGAGTGATCATTTTTGCATTACAATTTTCATTTTTACTGAAAAAAAAAAGTAAATGTAAAAATCGTGAGGATTTTGATATTTTGGGGGGTCTGTAGCATGTTTTCTTTCACCTTAAGATAATTTTTAGGCCAAGAAATCTTTGCAGCACTGCAGCACTTCAGTATAACCTTGTTTTCTCACACATTTTTCCTTAAAAATGGATTTGGATATTGCACTGCACTGTACTTCGAAGATGATATTGTTGATATATTTTTGATATATTTTATACACTTTCCTTTATACTTTTTATCCTTAATTTTTGTGCTTTCTGGCTGACACTGCTTAAATAAAATGAATCAGTTAATCAGCTATTATTGCTAACACACGGGTATTTAGGTATAATCCATGATACCGAACACAAACTTTGTATGAGTTACAAAACAGTTTTACAAAAGTGCCATACACAAGTAAAAATAACAGATCAACAGTTTAAGAGAATACCACTACAAACCAAAAAAATATGTCTAATGTGTGTTCTTGCAATAAATCATAATATAAATCCCTGCAAGCCCCCACAACCCTACATGTACAGCATACACTAACAAAATGTGAATCACTCGATGTTCATGATTTATGATCAGATCAGATTTATTTCCATTCAAGTTGCACCTATATTAAACCTCAACTATGTCAGTCACAAAGTCATACACTGAAACTCATGGAGACTGTCGGGGAGCAAAGGCTGACAAATTGTGAAAAAACTCTCATAATCTTGCAGTGACAACTGAGCTGTCTTATCTTAAACCGGGCGTTTTTTCCATCTTTCTGTGCAAAAGCCTCGACGTTAACGTTATAAACGAGCGGGACTCCTTCATAACTTCCGACAGGTGTAACCTTGGCTTTACTAGCAGATTTAAATAGCGGCGTAAAAGCTATCTTCACTGGCTAGTTCAATACGTTAATTTTTCAGCAGTAGTCAGGTTTAAAATGTTCATGGGCAGTGTCCCACCTGTCCCAGTTCAGTTTCTGTAACATGACAAGTCCAAGTGGCCAAGGTTCCAGGTATTAATACCTAAAGGCCGGTGATCTTACAGAGAAACACGTGTGAACTACAACAGAGGTCTCCACAAAGGATGTTGTCAGTGGTTTGCTAAGGTAGTTGGTTACTAGGGAAGTGTTCGCGCACACTGGACCTCTGCGGAGAGGACGGTCCTGCTGTGAACTCTGCACACACCGCAGTAACAGACCAGACAAAAAACAGACCCTTTTCACAGCAGCCATTTTGACATGAAATAGCAGGGTAAACACGTGTTTATCAATGATACTAATTAAGGTTCCGTTTCATTTGGTCAAACAGTCAGAGTGCTGTTTTGCGCATGTTGGCTCACTGGAAAGCCTCTGCTGCACTAAATGGAATGAGGCCTCATTAGTAATTGGTAACACCTGTGTTTACCCTGCTATTTCTTATCAGCATGACTGGAAGAGGTCTATTCTCGAACGGCTTTCTGCTGTCAAGAAACTGCTGTAGGTTAATGCAGTAGTGTTTTTTCCTAAAGAGTCTGAATTCCCCTCCTGAGGATGGTGTAGCTGTAAAAACAAAAAAGAAAAAAGAAAAAACAAACATTTGTTAAGAGTCCAACTACAGTGGATGGAGCCATGGAGAACAAAGCATTTTTAAAGGAGATAAGCAAGGGCTGCCTGGCAACCTTCAACAGAGAGAACTATGGTAAGAAAGTAAATAGACTAAAAAATACAGTTTTATGTGATGTTTTCCCGCATCATCATTTTTACAGAAACAAAATTTACACACATACAAACTTGTAAATGATACACAGAGATATATATAAACGTTATCAAAATAGACTGAAAAACAAACATTTAGGGGATTTAAACAATATGTTAAAAATACAATACAACAAATAAATGAATAAAAAATAAATTAAAGATGAGCAAGTACTTTTAACACATGGGACATAAATAAAGATGTAATATAATGAGCCAGACAGAAAACCTATGTCACCTGCCTATGCTAGGTGCTTAAATGTGCATAGCAGGGCTCTAAATTAGCAGTTACCGGCTAAATAAAAATATTCAACTGACTTGCCAAGTGCTTCACTCACCAGTTACTGGTAAAATTTGCAAACATTTAATGGCAGTTATTTTTATTGTTTTATTGGGTAATTTATGTGTTGAGTTTAAACATATTTATTATCATTAAAAACACCAGTGAAAAATTACTGTTTCAGTCCTCTCGTGTCGTTTTGGATTAGAATATATCGGTGTCAGAGTTTTTTTTCTCCTGTCAGGGACCAAGCAGTGATGCAATGAGGAGAACAGGAATTTGTTGGAAAATATAGGGTTTTTATTTACCCCCAAAAAATGCAAAACAATATAAACCAAGAATTCAAAATCTAGGCCTATAAAAGAGGTCAACAAAATAGAACTCTACTCAAAATAACAGCAACAAAACAGAGCATTAACTGAACAAACTGACCTAACAAAATGAAAGCTGAGGGAACATATATACTGGCTTGGCCAAACCAACTAACACACAAGGGGGAAACAAAATGGACATCAACTAAAACTAATACAAAGGAAAACCTAACTAAACCCAAATCCCCTCTGACATGGCTGGAGATGGTACGGCCTGATGAGCTGGCCACAGGATTTAACTGGTTCAGCCCCTTGGCCACGCCTTTTGCCTCTCCAGGAAGACACCTCACACCCAGCATGGTAACTCAAAGAAAGATAAAAATTAATTAATTTAACAGCAAAAATTAATAATTTTAACTTTACAGTGTGAAAATGTGTGCACTCCATTTAAACAGTGTAAAGCTAAAGAAAAAAATCAAGAAATTATAAAATCAAATAAACTGTGTAGTGTGGACATGAATTGTTTGGGGTGTGGTTTGACTGCAAATCAAGTTAACCTGTGTAGTGTGGTCGACTACAAATTAAAATAACGTGTACTTCAAGTGAGGTGAGTGTGTGCACAGTATTACCCATTTAACTGTCCTGTGTGGCCTTGGCCATCACACTCCCCATTATTAGCATTGGCCCCAAAAATCCAGCATTGGTCAGGCTGTAGTGAAAAGAGATATAGCATAATGCTGCTGTCTCAAAGGCTTATATGCAGAATATGGCCTGGCTGTTTAATATCTATCATGCACACACATTTTATATGCAACATAAATACTTTTATATAACTGCATCAACATCAAACTGAGACATTGTCATTTGGCCACAGCATTTTCTTTTCACAAAAACAGTTTGTTGGAATGTTGTTTCCTTTTTGTCTTTCTTGCACAAATAATAGCATTTGTTTGTTATGCTTTTATATATGACGGCTGTCATCACTGTGGTGCTTTATAACCAAAACCCTTTGCTCTGTCTAGATCTGCATATCTCAGTGTGCCTTTAAAAGAACTATCATTTCTTTCTCACTCTGCATATCGATGAGGGGATTAGAGAGATGTACAGCTGTGATGATGGGAAAAGAGGGATGGAATGATGAAAATGGAGCGATCTATTACAGCTCAGGGCATGGAGGGAGGATGTAACCTAAGCATTTCAAAGTCATAGAAAATCAATAAGCATATTAAGTGAAACTAACTGAATTAATCACACTTATGGATGACACTGAAAAGTTAAATTTCAGCCATTTCGGGTCATTTCATTGGAGATATGTCTCACTTAAATGCTGCACTTGTAAGATGTGAATAATTTGTAATTATATGAGGGAATTTAAGGTCAGAGGAAATCTTGCACACTTACCAACTTAAAATAACTCAAAGCTATTTTTTGGGGGGGGTATAATACACTATCTGTCTCAGTCATCTCTGTCTTCCTAATTTCTTTTCCTCTTCTCTCATCTCTCGCTGCCGTGTGTCTTCCATAGCTAAAATAAGACAGAAGAGACAGAGGAAAAAGAAGTCAGGACGACTGCTGAAACTACCCTCCCCTGTAATTTCATGTAGCTTTAGGTGGCTTTCGTACTCCAACACCTGAGGCATTACAGGAGACACTTAAGACCGAATATCTGTCTTGCTTCTTTGTGCCAAGAATAGTTACAGAATGGTGCTCTACACTGTGGTTTGAGTGCAGTATTTGAGAATTTTAGCTGACCTTTATAAAGCACTGATGCGTACACAAACTTTCTTTGGTGGTGGCTAAATTGTCCTTGTTTTGGTCATTGATTTTCAGTCAAAACTGCATTGGTAAAAGTTTATTTTGTGACTGATCACGTTATTCAGCGAATCTCATTTGGTCCGTGTCAAGCAAAAAAGTACTCAGTGTGGTTTGGAATGCATAAGTAGGCTTGGGGCAATATGTTAAGTGCCAGAAAGGTCACGATATTTGGAGGTTACTGTTTTCCAGGGCAGTTATTTTAATAATCGATTCATTTGGCGATTATTTTCTCAATTAACTGATTAGTTGTTTGGTCCACAAAATGTCAAATGTTGGTGAAATGAGGTAGATAAGTTTCCCAAAGCCTAAGATGATGTCCTCAAGTGTCTTGTTTTGTCCACAATCCAAAGATATTCAGTTTACTGTCATAGAGGTGTAAAGAAAACAGAAAATATTCACATTTGAGAGGTGAAAGAGATTTTTAAATGAAAAATTTCTGACTGATAGCCTATCTTTGCATTTTGAATCACTGTCACAAACCTCATTTGCGGTATTTGACCCATATCAGTGTGACCTCATACAAGTTTCTTTTTTCTTTTTTGTTGTGACATGAAAGGCCCATTTGTCGAGGACACTTCACATCTGCATCAAGGTCGCTCCAACTGACGCAGAACCACAAGTGAGTTGAAATGGAGCAGGGACAGGCTCATCTGCAAAGATCCCCCTGCTGCGGCTGTTCAATGGCCCATCAGGCCAGCAACAGCCAACAGCTGTCAGCGGCTCCCTTCCAGGTAAAAAAACAAGTGCTTCTCTATTTTACAGGTTGATGTTAAATATTCCTTCTTTCATAGAGAAATTTAGTTTAACAGCCCCTCTACACAGTATAACAACATACTTAAAGGAGTAGTCCAGATTATTTCCTTGGGATTGAACAAGTAGTCAGTGTATTTGCCACAGTAGAAGCCGGTCGGCATGAGTTTGGAGAAGCAGAGCAATGTACTGCTGTGACTGGGTCAGCAACAAAACGTATTTTAGCCACTTTAAAAAGGTCCAACTAAAAATACATCAGTATGAGTGTGCGCTATGTTTAGAATATTTTCACCACTTAACTTTGCTGTGACAGCCTTTTCGGAAACCACTGTTATATAAGACAGATATAGCTCTCTCCAAACCAACCAAACTCCATTGGTGAATTTAACCTGCAGAACACAGGGGTTCCTGGTCTACTGCTGCCTTGATCTGTTAACTTGTTTAGTATTACTGTGTGACTTTGGTGAATCTGAGCTAACCTTTTTTTGAACACCAAAGTTACACAAACTTAAACAAACTAACCAATCATAGCAGCGATACATCAGCAACTCCCATGTTCAGCAAGGTAAAATGACTGATTTCACTTGTGGGGTTTGGTCGATTTGGAGAGAGCGATATTTGGCAGTTTCCCATCAGAAAAGGCTGTCTGGTGGCAATGTAAGGTGGTAAAAATATCCTAAATATAGTGTACACTTAAACTGCTGTGTTTTAAGGTATCTAGAATGTCTTTGCTGGCCACAGCAGTTCATTGCTTAACTTCAGTGTTGGTATTCCTCTCTGCTTCTCCAAACTGGGAGTGTGCCAAATGCCATCTACTGCGCTGAGTACTGATAAGGGCTTAATGCAACCCCAGTTCAAATAATCAGAACCATCCCTTTAAAGACACAGAAAAACCTTGTAAAACCTTACATTCAGCTTGATGCTTGGTTGCGTCAAAGCGACGTTTTAAAGTAGCCTCAGTGATAAAAGCCTTGTCTAGTTGAGGTCTCAGACTGACAGAGTGTAGCAGGCGCATGTCACGGGGTGAAAAGGATGACCTAGTGGAGGACAAACTGCAGCTAGTCCTTACTTTGACGAGGACTTCTCCTCAGGGGGCCTTTCTTTATGTGTGATCAGCACTTCACTGTTCGTGACTGGAATACTGTGCGTGTGTGTGCCCTGCAGAGCGAAGTTGAGTGATATTCAATTTTTCAGATCATGAAATAATCTCCATAAATTTCTGGGATTTGCAGTTTTATCATGGTGTTTTGTAACGTAGGCATGAACAATGTCACGTCTCCAGTCATTGTAGTTGATGCCAGAAGTCTTTTTTCAATTTTTTAAAACATTAACCTTAATTGATATTAATCTCATTGATTTAAGCTTGCATGTATCTTGGTTAAATGACTGGCTTTCATCACGTCCCTGAATTACTCAAAAAAAGATGTTTTTACCTCATTTTCCCCAATAGAAGCTACCGGCAGAGCTACAAGAGTTAGTAAATGTCAGTGTGATATAGAACATAAAATATGTGATGATACTGAATACGATATGATCTTTAAGTACCCTGTTAAGACACCATCCATAACGTCTACTATCGGCCTGTGTGCACTTCAGCTTTGTTTACACCTGTGTAATTTTACATGTATAAGGGAACTATGATAACTATGATTTATGGCCCATCCAGAGAGCTTGTGTGTTTGTACATGTTTTGCTTTGCCTGAATAGCTGCTTATATCTCAGATTTTTCTGATATTTTCTCAGTGATGCAAATAGGTCTAGTTTTGCTTCTCTAGTTTAGTTTATTGCTTGGAAAAACAACTGAACCTCGTTTGGCAACAAATGTGGATGAGATCAATGCAGCCGTACAGGTTGGTGTACAGAAATATCAATTAAATGTCATATTTCTTTGAATAAAGGGAAAATGATTCGGTGAACCGCTCCTATTTCAACCAATACTGCAGCTTCCGTATCAGATGAAGATGAAAAATACATCATTCAACTGGAGTGGCTGCAACAAAGCAACAATCCGTCCCAAACAGAAAGAGAGTTGAGGTTCCAGGATGAAATCAAATAAAATGAGACAATTTTCAGGCCACTTTCTGTTCACTTATGTAACAAATCAAACATCAAACCTCAAACTGGCTTCTAAACCCCTTCTGAAAGAGCAATATGTAGCGATTGTGTGTGCAAAAATGAGTACAGCAGTCCAAATAGCGAGTTGGAGTCAGAGACTGCATATCAAATAGGATTTCAACCTATTTAATACACAGTCTGTGGTTGGTCCCTTCCTCCTCAGACTAGGGGAAGCTCTGACAGGCTGCAGGAGTGCAGGATGCGTGTAATATCTTAAATTGACAATAACAAGCAACAATAAGTCCCACACTATAAATTGATCAGCTGTTTACAACTGTCAAATGTTTGTAAGTGTAAAGTCAGGCCTGTTACCCAAAAAACAAAAGCCCTCTGAAAATAACTCTGGAGTCTGAGTTAAGTGGCTGCCTGTCTCACTGCCTACCAGATTCCATTTACATATTGCTCAATTTAACTGATAGAATTCAACATAAATTCAACATAAATTTTAAACCCTAATTAACATGAAACAGGCATACAAAAACTGGCCAGTAATAGAGAGGAGAATGAAGCTTCTATGTCATTATTCTAGTGGCACATTTACATCTTTTTTTCTGGGTGTTGTAACTCACAAACCTCACAGCCCTCGCTACCAGTTTCTTTTAGCTTCTTCACTTTTGCTCACCTTGTAAGTTTGCCCTGGACAAGCATGTGCGCCGAATGCTTAGAATAAAAATCAATCAGGGTGTGTTCTACCATGTCACGCTCCTTGCCATATTTGAGTGGTCTACCTTCTTCTATTCCCTGTTGTCCATCACCGGTATGTATGAGGACCTGATGTGAAAAGAGACAAGTAGGCATTGAGCGGACAGCTGGAACGTGACCGAGGTGCACAACGACCGCTCTGCCTCTGGGGTGGGATTGCTCACACAGCGTCTTGGAAGCCGCTTGACCTTCCTTGTTCTGTTTGCAGTGGCGGGGTACAAGGTGAAATCCAATAAGATTTTGATAAACCACGCTGTCACCTCCGCTGTGCTTCTCTGTGTGTTTCTGTAAGCTGCTGTGTGTGAGATAAAGAAGGGGAGACTTGATGTGCCTGAGTGTGCTGGTACCACACTGTAGTTCATCACCTGGAATAGTGAACCTTGAAGTTACAGCTATTTTTTTTTTTTTTTTTTTTTGTTTTTGAGCACTGTCTAAAGTTGAAGGTCCTAACTTTTACCTAACTTTGTGACACCATGATTTAAATGTCCTCTGCATTTGAGGTGTGCTCCCTCAGAGTCGCTAAGGTAGGAGTTGTTTGTGAAGTTCTGATTTTGACGTGGGAGAAAAAATAAAAAATAAGCCCCATCAGTGTTCGGGAACATAACTTTTAACAGTAACCTGTTACATTAAAACAGGGGTATCAAACTTTATTTCATCCTGGGCCACATCAGCTTTATGGTTGCGCTCAAAGGGCTGGTTTATCAATGCATCTACTATTACATAATTGCCTCTGCATTCGATTATTATTGGTCACCTGGAGTGTGCAGATTACTAAGTTGTTATGCATTCTGGGACATAGTTTATGGATACTGTACTCAGGGATGTAAGTCAGCTTTTTATACACATAGCACTGGTACACCAGAGGACAGTGTCTCAAAGGGACACACCGTCCTGGACGCACCGTCCTTCCCGCTACTCTCTGTTCTTCTCCGTCTGTACAGCGTGTGTCTGATCTGTTCAGTTTCTTCATCATGTGTTATAAAGTCACCCAAAAACCTTTTTTCACCTGCAATTCGGTTTTCACAGCAGGTGAGCCGTCTGTCAAGGAGGGTTGTTGTAACTCTTATAGCAGATCAAGGGGAATATTGTTCACTTGTTAGTCAATTATTGTTCTCTCAGACAGATAATAAGAATGCAAGTGCTTTGGGTCACCACATATACTTAAACGGCCGTTAATATACCTGTTCAAGTGAAGGCTATGCGTGGGAAATGCGCATCTATTCATCTCACACACAAACAAGCAGATCTGTCTCACACACACATTGCAAAGCTGTGTCACACAGGTGCCACAGCTGTCATTCATTCATTCATCTTGCACAGTCACAAGCTCTTGTGGGCCGCATAATATGACATGCCAGGCTGGATTTGGCCTGCAGGCCTTGATTCTGACATTTGAGAATAAAAAGATTATACTGCCATTAAAAACTAACTTGTTAGGTTACAGTGCTACCTACTGAACAAAAGTACGGGTTAAGTACTTTTGCGTAAGCTGGTTATGTTGTCCAGACATCTACTTTCTACTGTATTAACTCTGCCTACTAACTCTACTCTAATAACAGGAATGCAATATCCCCTTTACAACTCTTTATTAACAAAGATGTTTGAGTACAAGTTTACATACACATAACCAAGACACTGAGGCTCAATTCATAGCCTAATATACTCTAACAATTTCATACAACATGTAATTTCTTTTACAGCCGAATGTCAAGTTAAGGCAAATTTAATTTGTATGACCTAATATCACAAATCACAATTTGCCTCAGTGGACTTTACAATCTCTACAATCAGTGTGCAACATCCCCTGTCCTGTGGACCCTTGAAAGAATAAGGAAAAACTGTCCCAGAAAATCCTTTAGCAGGGAAAAAGATGGAAGAAACCTCAACTGCAATAAAAACAGCACAAGTAGAATTACAGTAGTAAATGTAAATAGAAACTGAGGGTACCTGACAGGTGCACCTGTGCGGTATTTTTGCTGCCAACAATCTGCCAGCAAACTGGACAGACGCTTTGAGTGTTAACATTACAGCAGACACAATAAAACATGGCCTCGTACAGCCTAAGAAAACTGGCTTTTCAAATCACATAAAATCATCCAACCAATGTTCTCTCTACTTTACTCTAAAGTAATGATTATAACCAAGGGAGAAAAAGTTTTTTAAAATGCATGTCAGACAGCCGGTTCCTGTGGGACTGAGGATAAGACTTCCCAGACTAAAAAGCCTCCCCACAGGCACACAAATGGTGTTGAAGTATTGACTCGAAGAAAGATTTTCTTAATCATGGGAAATTTGTTCTAAACACCTTTCCACACCTGACTTGAGATAATCTGAGATTTCAGTGTCCACCAACTCTGAGACTCTATGGCTGTCCTCTATGTCAAATGCAAAAAAAAAAAAAAACACCCTGAGTGGGACAGGTGCAGGCGGCGGTAGTTCATACAGTGATTCACCAGAAGGGAGAGCACAGGAGGAAGCCACATTATTTTTGACATTAACACATTTTTTTTTCAGACATTAACACAACTAATGTCTGAATACTTAAATTGCAAAAGTAATGTGTTAGTTTCAATCATGCTGTTGTTATTTGCACTATTGTTTTCTTAGCTTGGCTTCCTCAGTTTGGCTTGGCAGCTAACTTTGTTTCAAGCTTCAGAGGCTGAACACAACGAAGTAACGGACATGTATTGGGGAGACAAAGACGCTTTTTAAACCCGGCACGGGAATGTATGTCAGACGCTTGCCTGGCAGGCATGTGTTGAGTGTTAATCTGCCTGCTCCCTTCGCTGGTGGAACCAGAGTTTTCTGGGCTGCGTGAGACAGTTGGAGGTTGCCTTCAGAGCAGCAGTGGGAAATGATGATGACTACAGTGGTGAGCTGGTGAGCAAAGTTGCCTTTTGATCATGTTGACATCACATGATAAGAAGAGCTGAAGATTGTTTTCACTTTTGTGTTGACAAAATCTCATTAAATGACCATATGAATTTTGCGATGAATAGTTCATCTCTCTTCTATCAAGCCCTGTTGGCAAACAATATAGAAAATACAACAATGGACAGATCTCTGGCACAATCCCCAGACATGTCATTTGCTTTACTGGCTGTGGACTATAATATGTTTCAACTGCCTGTGTAGGCTCATAACTCACTGCCCTTCGTTGTTGAGTGGCTTAAAATGCAAGTAGCCAGGGGAGAAGATCCAGCGTGTGTTGAAATGCCAAGAAATTGGCAGTTTTAGTCCCCAAACAGAGAAAATTTGTTATGAAAGACAAAAAAGTCAGCACCTGGTGGATTAACTTTGGGCTATTGGTAGCCTTTATATCAACAAACCTGCTAAGCCCTCTGCAGAGATGAAATATGGGTGTTTTTGCTGGCGGACACTACAGTTCACTTTTAGAGTTGAAGCCTTTCAAGTGTTGGACTGGACAACCAACTGACATGAATGCATGTAAGTAAAAATAAAGGTCTGAATGGCCTCAGAATGGATGTTATGTTTCTGACAGATCAAAGAACTTAACTGCAGTAATTTTCAGGGGTGGTTTTGCCAATGGGCAGAGGTCGATGTAACTACCAGCAAAAAGAGGGCCAAAAAAGAGAAGAATACAGATTATTGAATAGAAAGACATAATGTAACATAATAATAATTTTTAGCTTGATTACAGGCTGATTACAGGCTATTTTTGCTGACATTACTGCAAAAGAAGGGGATAAGATGAGGGAGGACTTTTTAAAATAAATGTTTTTTATCAAAGAATTAACTTTGGCTACTGTTTGCTGTTAGCACTATTCCCACTGCCTCAGAGCTCAACAAGCTCTAGTGAAGCGAACATTTGCTTCATAGGCAGCAACAGCAGTGTTGATGGAGCTGCTGGGCAAACTGATCTGCAAAGCCAATGGGAAGTAAATATTACAAATAGTTTTAATGATGATGGAGATTAAGATGATGATGATAGCATCCAGTCACCACAGGAGTACCATGTCTTGTTCAGTTAGAAAAGATCAGCTCTGTGTTCTCATCACCGGTTGATTCCACCAAGCACGGCACGTCTGTGCCACGGTTCTGATCTGTCCTCCGCATAGCTGCAGGCCCCACCAGCAGTGTTTCAGAGGCATTTCAGCAGCGGAGCGTTTTGCTCGCCTGATTATGTTTACTCGCTCAGATTTTGATGATTAGGTCCTCTTGCCTTGCTCTTTGTGCTTCTACCATGGATAAGCAGGCTACATGGTTAAATGGCTTCTTTTCCCTGTCTCTCTTTATGACCGTGAATCCGCACAGGGTCTTTTATTTTGAAAATTAACCAGATTCTCCCTACCGTTTCTGTGTCTGACTGCCTGTCTGTTGGATCTTCTCTGTGCTAATTGACACAGCATCTGTCAAAAATAGACTCGGTGCATATTTAAAGTGGATCGGGACGTGCTGAGGTGTTTCTGGTGGAATCACAAGCATTGTGTAGCATGGCTGCAATCAGCTCCGGCTAACGTGGCGTGGTCAAAACATGACGGAGCCGCTCTGGTGGAATTTAGCTGTCAGTGATCTCTGTACCCTGATTGCAGGGCAGTCAGAGTGGATATTCCAGTTGTTTCTCCCCAATCTATGAGCAAATAACACCAATTTAGTCTTTGAAATTGCATGCAGTGCATGAACCAAAGTCCAATTTTGCATGACACACCAAATAATGATGTTATGTCAAGGTTGAAGTTAGTAGATTCTAAAAACAATGAAACAGCTAACAAGGTTGGGGTGGCTACTTGTCAAGTTGGATGAACAGCCTGTGATTTGGATTCCTGCATGTGCAGTGGCAGTTTATTCCAGAGGAGTGGAGCTTGGTGGGTGAAGGCTCAACCACCAAAAGAGTTCTTATGGAACTGAGGAACAGTTAAGTAACTGGCATCGAGGGGCAAGCAAAGGACAATATGGAATATATTGAGAGATAATGTTGGAGATGTAGGAGGGAACCAGTCTTTTTAAAGCCTTATAGGTAAAAGCAGGATTTTGAAATCAGCTCTAGTGTGAAGCGGTAGCCAGTGCAGAGGCATCAGTATCTGTGTTATATAATCAGATGTTTAGTATCTTGTGAGGACTCTGGTGGTTGTATTCTGGGCTAATTGGAGGCTGTTGCAGTCTTAGGTAGGCCAGAGAAAAGTGCATTACAGTATTATATTTTAGATGTTACAAAGGCATCTACAAGAATTTCTCTTTCTGCATGTGATTTAGATATCACCAGTTCATATTTGGGCTATATGACAGGTTTTGGGCTCTATATGTGTTAAGGATGTTTGTTTGACTGATCCATCCAGCCCACATCCACCATATGCAGACTTTCTCAGAGGACTTTCTCCCAGGAGGCCGGGGTTGGTATCCCACGTGAAACAAAAAAAAAAAATCAGTGTTATTTAAAATATTAAGTTGCATAACATTAGTCATATGATAAACTTATTTTTACTCAAGCTATGATAATTTTACAAACCTAACCAAGTAGTTTTGTTGTCTAAACCTAACCAAACTGTGTCTGTTTCACAATGTTTTAAGAGAGAGACGAAGGTCCCCTGACTAATGGAACTGCTCTCCACAGAAGTTGGGATGGGGGTATCATCTGCATGCAAAATTGGACTTTGCATGCAGACTGTTGGACAATGAAAGTTGCACTGCATACAAACATCAGATTGAAGAGATCGGGTTGGATCATCAACAGTGGAATGGCTGTTTGTAAAACAAAAAAGTGTCTTGGTTCTCTGATTTTTTTTGTGTCTTAGTATGTGAAGTCTGCTTTTGAGTGCACATTGGCATTGGCAGGGTGTATTGAATTTATGAGTGTATTTTCCTTTTAATCTGCCAAGTCAGGACCCCGAGGACTACAGTGTCTTTTGAAGATCAATATAATCAGTTAAACTAACTGAGTTAGGCAGAATAGAACAATGTAGTGGCTGACATTTATTTACAGCCATAAGGTAAATGAATTGATTGGAGCTTGCAGGCACTGTCACCGCAGTCACACTCCTCACTTTCACAGATGTCACCTCTGACATTAAATATCAAATCGTCAATTTTAAAGGAAATTACGTGTTACTGGGTGGATGGTTGGGAAGCATCAAAAGATGATGGATCACTTGTTTGTCTGTTGGTAGGCTATATCCCAGCAAGTAAGCAATATCAGGCTGATTGCTGATTTTGTTTAGCGTGCCATATTCTGGTGAGCCAGGTACAATCTGGAACACAGCAGGGAGGTCACATTATGGCTCACAGCAGATGAGGCACAAAACTCTCTTTGTTTTGATGGAATGGTACAGAACAACCTGAGATGGCAGGATGCTGATACTGTAATACTGACGATGCTGAAAATCTTCAAAATAAGATTAAAAACAAAATCAGAGGTTTAATGAGAATATAATGCTGATACAATAAAATAATCAATATAAAGTGGAAACACAAATTACTTTTTAGTGTTCCTTTATCAGGCACACCCTGATAAAGGAACACTAAAAAATCTTCAATTGCTTGTTTGCAATCACGTGATGCTGGTCACGTGCAAAATTCAGATGGAGGGCAGGAAGTAAACAGCAGCCATGGATGAGATGGAGGACAGCACAGAGGAGATGGCGGAAAGTCTGTATTGTGCAAGCTCAGGCTGGAAATATACTTGCTGTTTAACCATGCGTTTGCATTCGCATATATGTCGCGTTAATTTCTGAGGACGCGCACAACCATCGCCCCAAATGGAAGCAGGATACGTGAGGCAGCCATGAAGCGTAGGGATGCATAGGGGTGCGTACGCAAACGTGTAAAACCAAGTATATTTCCAGCCTAGATGTTATTACAAGAGGAAGATATAAACAGAAAAAAGTAGATATGTTCGACACGATCCTTATCTTATGAAAAGACTGAAAGATTTACCAGCGATTGAGGCAGTAGATATTAGCAACTACCTTGTTCTCCAGACCTCTTTCTACTCAAAACAATAAATGTATTTGAACAACCATTAACGACGCAAAACATTTGCGTCCTCCAACTGCATTTCCCACCACAGCAACACAGCGCCGTGACGTCATATGCAAACAAGCTATATAATGAATGTCTGTTCTGCATTCGAACCATGTTATTAACCACCCAGTCAAATTTTAATTGTTATAAAAAAATCGCAGAGTATATCAAATTAGGTCTCAAAATCATGTATAAAATGAGCAGTTTTCTCAGCTCTGAAGCACTGAGGGCGTGTCTGCTCCACTGTCTAAGTGTCTATGACCTGAAACATGGACTCTCCATCGAGCAGCTTTATTGGACATGTCCATTAAACCTTAATTCATTCAGGGTAGGTTCACTGAGAGCCTCTCTTTTGCAGGAACACCCTTATCACACACAGTTGCACATTCACACCTACAAGCTGCCCAGTACAGTGTATGCATGGAGAAGTTGGGGTAAAGTGCCTTGCTTAAGCTCAAGTGGTGGTAATGAGGGAGGGGCAAGCACTACCTTTCATCCCCCTGACCCAGATTTAGCCTGCCAGTCGGGGGGCTTGAACCAGCAACCTTCTGATCACAAGCTCGCTTCTTTAACCTTTAGGCTGGAGGAAGTGCCTGGACCAAGTGATGAGACGTTGGTTGTTTTGTTTTTACCGTTTGGCAGGTGGGGAGGGGGAATGGTTGGTGACGAAAGCTGCCACCGTATGTCACCTGCCTCCACATCTGTAAATGGCAAAATTCAGTTGCAATAGCTGGGTTTCAACCAGTAGAGGGCAGTTGTTATGATTATATCTAGAATTCAAATAGTTTGCACTAAAATGTTAAGATTTGGACCTGAATCAATCAGCAACACAACTAAAATCCCATATACATTTGTTTTCAACTGAAAAAAAAACATGTTTGGAGGTATAGTTACTCTTTAAGAATCACACTTACTTGAAATCTGAAAATCTTCTGTGGGCCACTCAAGCCTTTAGTCACAACTCTGCTCAACACACGAGTATAAACGTACCAATGCAAGACGCATTCCAGTATTAATGTGACAGGTCACCAAATACGGTGTAACAGCTGGTAAACTAGGTCAGATGAACAGGAATAACACATAATTTAAGACCATGGCTTTGTTTTATAAGTTCTGATTACTTTTTTTTTAAGTAATCATAAATATTTTTATGGTAGTGTCAAACTTATAAATTTGAAACTTAAAAAAAGTTTTATTTATTTAGTTTTAATTACCGCTGAAGGCCCACACTTTGGGTAAGACGCACACTTTTGAGCAAGATACGGAGCACTTTCACTGTTAAATAGGATAATTAATGAAATTGTCGCTTAATTGTCTTTGAAGGAGGCAAAAGAAAAAAAAAACTCAGATTGAAGACGACAACTGAAAAGAACAGGAACATCCTGGGAAGCTAATCTGAGAAGTCCTTTGTAGACTCATCCTTTGTGCTCCAGCTTCAATTGTTGCATCAATAGGCCAGAAATATGTCTGTCACCTCGCTACTTAACAACTGAACACTTTCATCTTTGTTGGCTTCCATCTTTCCTCAGTTGTGCCAGATACGACATTGTGTGCTGCTAAAATGTAAGACCACATCACAGTGTACTGTATAGCAGAGGTTGTCAAATTCTTTTCCAGAAAGCCAAGACAACTTACAAGACAGAAAATATAACAGAGACCACATTTTACACTTCTACTTATTAAAAGAATCAGAATCTTTTATTATTGCCAAGTAAATTTACACATACAATGAATAGATTACAACATGATCTATTAACTAATTTAGATTTAAATATTAAAGTAATGCACAAATAAACTCTTCGAAATTGCAATATGGCCAAATGCGCTGTCCAAACTACAGAATCAGAACCAAATCGCTTTTTTTTTAAATGAAAAATATGTGAGAAAATAGCATTATAATGAGACACTGTAGTGCTGCATATACACTGGCCTAAAACTCCTTTTTCTCCAGATGAAAGAAAACATGATTGTATGTTTCAGACCCCAACAAATTTCACGTCATAATGACTTTTTTCAGTATAGATGAAAATTTTATTAAAATAAATAAATAAAAAAGATCATTAATCATATCGCAGTCGCAATTTCAGTCAAAAAATCGCAATATTACTGTTGTTGGCATATCTTGCAACCCTAATTGTAATATTTTAAGTCTGTTTAATATTTAAACTTTTACATTATTTCTGAAAAAAAAAGTGTAGTCTAATTATGTATTTCTAACTAATTTGTAGGCAATGGAAGTGTTTTGGGGAGGTGGCTGTGAATCACAGCATTAGTATAATAAAGTAGCAAAAGCTGAAATGGGGGTGGCTGCTTTCATTCCTAGCAGCACACCGACATGTGGCGACCCTGAAGCCGGGAATGGTAACCGGTAACGACGTGCCATAGTATTTACTCAGGGCTGAATTTGAGCCGTGAAGTTGCCCCCATACTTCATGTTATGAGGGTTAAGGGTTATACAACCTAGTGAATGAAAACATTAAAAAGTGATCCAGTGCCATCGGAGCGCCGTTTGTCTGCCCGGCCGCTGTCCGTGGTGCTGAACTGAGAATCTGTTTTCTGCCCACACAGTCAGTCTCCCTCTGTCTCTCTCCTCCTTCACCACACACTTACTGTTTTTCTTTGTGACTTTTATTTTAGTGTTTTATCTCCCTCACTTGGTATTGCCTCCCATCTCTCTCTCCTCCACACTCTGTCTCTTGCGCACACACAAACACACACACCATTGCTCACCATTGATTCTCTCTTTTTCTCTCTCTCTCTCTCTCTCTTTGCACGCACGCGCACACACGCGCGCCCCTGTTAAAATATTCATTTCCGACACCTCAAAGGGCCTTTTTGCCTCCCACCTATCCTCCGGCGGAGACACGGAGCTCGTGGCTTGTGGAAATAAACGCAGGGACATACAGGCTATAAATAACATTTATTAAATGTAAGTCTAGTAGGATAATTGATGACTTCACATCATCTTATTGTTAAAAAATAAAACATATCAATCATACAGGATTCACAGGAGAGCAGTCAGAGGCTCACACGCTGTCAGTCCCGGTTCAGTTTTTTCGCTGAGATGAAATCACCCGCGGAGCCTGTCGATGTTTTGTGCGTAGGTTCAGCAAACTGTTGATACCCCCCACCCTCACCCTCCACCCCCCACCCTCCCTGCCTGGAGATGCACTGGGGACCCACCAAACAATCGCAACAGGCAGATGTAGTCAGTCTCCAGTGCCTAGTTCTGTCTCCGTGAGGGTTCACCATCAGCTTCACAGCTTTTGTTCCAGTAAGTCGCATTTGCGCCTCAGTTGAGGAATTCCCCGAGTTTGGAGAGACGAGCCGCGGGGGGAGACCGTACTTTTAACCCGCTGACGGCGGGGGCGGCGGACGATAACCTTCAGTTTATCTGCCTTCATCGGGAGACGTCGTTTTGGGGAAGCTGTGGGGTCGTGGGGACATTGATTGAAAGTGGAAAGACGGGGGACACAGGGGCTTGCCAGGAGACACTCCTGCGCGTCTTCTTCGATTATTTCCCTTTTTTTCTCTCTCTCTGACGGTTCAACGACACCGACCTGCCATCTAGAGCCGATATAACCTCTCCAGTCTCCGGGGCGCAGCGCGTCAGTCTGCGCTGATGGAGCGGTTACTCCCCTGGTCAACTTGGATACCGTTTCCGGGCCCCTCATCAATACTAGTCCCCATGTTTCGGTGATCATAAGTGAAGAAAAAAGACAGGAGAGAAAGAAGGACAGGAGAGACACGTGGATTCCCGAGGCGCACCGTCGGATCCGGCTTTGATGCGCGCAGGTGTCCAATTCATCAGCTTCCTTTTTTTCTCTCTCTCTCTCTGCATGAACTGCCATCTGAGTTTTGCGCAAAATTGAAAATGTTCAAGAAGAAGACGTACTGTCGGAGTGCTTTGGACACAGGAATGCTCCTGCTCGGATATTTGCTTTGGGTTTAAGGGGAAATCGCTCGGATATCAAACCTCTCCAGCGGAGACACAGCAGAGGCTCTGGAGTTACAGGGAGCAGGGGAGAAGAATTTGGAAAGTAGATCTTACAATTACGGATTTACAGGCTTTTTCTTCTCCTGAACAACTGTAGACGCGCTCTTCTTTGATGTCTGAAAAGGTAAAAGCAACATTTTTCCTCCACATTTCCTGTTGCTCATATTTCATGTTCTCAGAACAAGCATTAACACAATAAAAGCGTTGGTTATAATGTTACCTGAAGTCGGTAAATATAAACAAAAATCAATAAGGTTTCTCTTCACAGAGACGTGAATTTCTGGTTGTTTCTATGCAACATTCTCACTTTTCAAAATCAGCTTGACACCTTAACCAATTATGAAGACAATCATAATGCGCCTCCACGTGAGAAAATGAGAAGACCGTTTCAAAAAAGATTACATAGGCCTTCATTACGCATGGCAAAAAAACAAGACAACTTATGCCAAGACATAAAACAGCACACATATTGCGTTTAATGTGAGATCATATAATTAAGATCGTTAATTATTCGGTGCACAAGAATGTATAGTGCTTGTCATGTGATTGTTATGGGGTTTCAAGCCTCTGTTAGTTATTGATTTGAAAAGAATAGCAAATTTATCTGAAGATAAATAAATTAATAAAAGAAAATGCTTTTCAATTACGTGACGCCCATGCAGGTCGGTCCAACCGCGCAGTGGATAATGATTTTTTTTTTTTTATGTCTCTGGGTCAACAGGTCCGGGGGCGCGTCTCTCTGTCTCTCTTTCTCTGCACATGCGGACTCTTCGTAAGAAAAAAAAAAATGAAATGAATCCTGAAGAAAATATTCGTCCTGATTCCTTTAGATTAGTGCAATACTGACATGGTTGTTTAGGATAATCTTAGCTCTTCTGCCTGTATTGATTTTCGGAAGTAAGGCGATGAAACAGGCAACAGGGGACGCTCTTTCAACTGATTTCGAGTAACCCACTGCCTTTTCTGAAATCCAAGAGGTTTATAGCTGCAGGTTAGATACGAGATCATTCCTATAAGGTCTTTTTATATCGAGCTAAAACTAATGCACAATGGATGGATACCCTAACATAGATGCACACTAACACAAATATATGTATATAGTATTATGCATTCATTTGATGGAAATGCATGTTAGGCTGGGTATGGAGGAAGGAGGAAGGAAGAGATGTAAAGATAGATAGATGATAGATACTGACTGCGGTTTGCTTCCTAATAAACAAAACACTTTGTGTATTATTGCCGCTGGAGAAATCCGATTAAAGAGTTAAGATGCAAGAGGAGGAAGGCAATTAAAATCCCAGAGGATGACATTTCATCTCATCATTAAGAGTGATCAGAAGGAGGGGTGTAATTGGCTCATTACTTGTTCCCCAGTGCATGCTTGGCCTATCAAACAAGGACAGTATTTGTGACAGCAACATGACATCTCTATTAGAACCTCAATATCACATGATACCTTTCATTTACTTTTGTTTTGTTTTTTTTACGTTTGCCTTTCCAACAGGGTTTTTTTTTGCTGACAAGTCATCTTCACATGCTTGGGTTTTGTAGCCTGCAGGTTAGAGGAGTAGGCTCATGACCACAAGGCTGCCGGTGCAAACCACCCCCCCCACCCCCAGAGACATTTGTGATCGGTTTGGAGACGTACTAAGGCCTTTTCATCTTACCATTGTGGTGGCCTCAAGCAAGACACTAAATTCCCAGCTGCCTCAGCGGAGCTGCTCAGCAGTAACCACATTGTCCTGGGTGTCTCCCAGCTGTGAATGTGTTGAACCTTATTATTTTTAACCAGACTATTAGTGGGACAACCACCGACACCAATAAAAAGTACCAACTATTCTGAATTTCTCTGGTTAAAAACTCATCATTTAAACATAGTTTAACTCATTCACACGTGGGAGTTTTCACACTATAATTGCTGTCTGGCCACTGTGTATTTTGAGTCACAATGTGTGTTACCCATTTGTCTTGATTCTCCCAGCCAGAGCAGGTATTTATGGCCTTGACTCACAAGACTTACAGCCTCTATTATCTAAATCCCAAAAAATGCCGTACCTCCTGGTGATACCTCACCTTTCCCAGGATTTATTTTACTCTAAGGACTACATCAGCATGATGTGTGCAAAGCCTTGAAGAAAGACTCACATGGGTTCACCTGATTTATTTGGCTGTGGTAATATAAAAGCTGATTGTCATACATAAATACAGATAGGACAACATACCTGTTTGTCCCAGTGGGGCTGCAGTACCGCTACATGTTTGCTTCCTTACCACTTTGTCTTTATAATTCACCTCTCCATGAGCATACAAAGCAGGATGTTGGTTTTCCACCTCATAAGTCAAGCACTGTTTGTGCATTTTCTTCTGTGGATGGGAAGGACCAGTGATGCCAGAGAGCTGCGGGGCCAAACCAGTACCTAAATGGTTTTCTTGAAACAGTCCCTCAAGAAATGACTAACAACTCAACAGATGCTCAATTTGAAATTGAATTTGGTGTTAATTCTCAAGAGATCTCGATTACAGCTCTAGGTAGAACTGCCAACACACTCACTCTAACTGGTATCCTGAACATTCACATGAGGGTGGAAATTACAAATTTCGAGGAAGGAGATTATGTAAGAAATAACACAAAATGTTGAGATATAAAACCCAAAATGTGTCACAGTTCATGGACTCGACCCTTTAAAGGGTGGTACATTGGGACCATTAGGGAGAATAAGAATGGTTATGTTGAGCCAAGGCCAATGCAAAGTGTTTTTCTTTTGTTGGTTGCAAATCCGCCCAACTCTACATTAATAATGCGCCATTTTTAAAATTTCATTAGTAGTGTACTCTTGGCTTAAAGGCTTAGTTGTCTGTTTTTGAAATGTGAACATCTAAGAGTAGATTCCAACTCCATTTCACATTCTATATTGCATTAGACTATCACGTCTGTGCTCATATTACAAGCACTTAAAGGAATAGTTCTCAATTTTTACGGCGGATACCTACAGTAGATGGCGGTCTGCCGCCCCCGGTTTGGAGGAGCAGAGAAGAGTGCCAGTGTAGGAAGCTAAACAATGAACTGCTGTGGACAGGGTTAGAAGCAAAGCATATTTTAGCCACTTAAAAAAAAAATCATATCAGTTTAAGTGTATCCTTTATTTAGAATATTTTCGACTCTTTACCTTGTTCCCAGAAGGCATTTTCCAACAGGATAACACCATTTATAAGGCAAATATTACTCTCTCTCCAAAGCAACCAGGCTCCCTTAGCAAAGACAGTAATTTTACCCCGCAGAACACAGGACTTGCTGGTCTACCGCTGCCTTCATCAGTTAGCTTGTTTGTGTTCTTGTGTGACTTTGGTGACTCCAAACTAACCATTTAAAACACTGAAACATCCAGATATTATACTGACTATGGATAAGTACCTCATGGACTATTAGAAATAAGGGTTCCAAAAGGGTTCTGTCAATGGGGCTGAGGTTCTACCCAGATCAATTTACTTCTGAAGAGTCATTTTTCAAGAAAGAGTTTGTCAAGTGTTGTTTGGAACCACTTCACCCAAAGAACCCATTTTAGAAGAAAGAGTTCTTCAAGGATTCCTGGGTGGGTTCTAGATAAAACCCTTTGAATATAAAAAGGTTCTTGATAGAATGCCCTGGGTGTGTTCTAGACAAAATCTTTGAAATATCAAAAAGCTCTCAATAGAAAGCCATGGGTACATTCTAGATAAAATTCTTGGAATATAAAAAGGTTCTTTGTAAAATCTTTGGGTGTGTTCTTCATAAAACCCAAATATAAAAAGGTTGTTGGTAGAACCCCCTTAGTGGGTTCTTGTTCTTAGAAGGTGGAAAGGTGCTGGATTGAGCCTCCAGAAAGGGTTCGGAATGGAACCATTGCACCATAGCAGCGTTCTTTGTATAATCAGGGTATAAGGGGTTTTGGGTGGAAGCTCTCACCGATGGTTCTATGTGTAACCATATATGTTGGGTTCTAGGTAGAAAGGGTTCCAAGCTGAACATTTATAAAAGGTTCTAAGCCTTCTCCTATGGCAACAAGCCAAAACAACCTTTATGATTCTAGTTAGCACCTTTATTTCTTAAGAGTACGCAACCCTGAACTGTTTCCTTTAAGATGTAGTGGGGATGAATGACCACTACAGAGTGTGTGTTCTGGAAACTTCTGGCTTTGAGAGGAAAGTGGCTTAGCTTATCGATGTAAACCAACATACATCCAACACACAACTACAACTGCATCCAGTGGCTCATGGGGCTTGTGCGGTTTTAGTGTGGCTTAACGCTGGCTGTAGTCCCTTTAACTGGATGATCTTTGGATGACTGGATGACACGGCTGCTGGGGGAGAAATAGAGTTTTTGTGTGTGAGGCAGAGAGACACATTCACTGAACATGAAATACAGTAGTTGTGTTGCTTGCTTTGCCTTTGCTGTCCAGTATATCCATGGCTCTTTGATGGCAACAACTTTTTGGACAGTACAAAGACTACTAAGGAAATTTTGTTGCCAGGAGACAGTTGAGCACCCTTTTGTCTCTGAATGTTGTCTTGTTTTTTGTCGCTGGAAACACTGCCTAGCTACATTGCATAAACAAAGAAAAAAATGTGTGTTTATTACAGCCTTTGCTGCTGGCTGCCCGAGTCTTAAACAAGCTGACATTGAACAGGTATGTTCAAGTGTGTGCAAGGCAGCAAGAAATATTAATCATTTTGGAAAAGCAGAACAAAATGTGATGGAAACTGTTAGTTGTGGTATTGTTGTAGAGACCAGAAAGCACACTGTATTCTGACACTGTGACTGGCTCGGAGCAGGAACATATGCTGCTAGGGGAAGAGTACAACCCATACAGTACAATATGCAGAGGACTGTGGGCTATGATATTACTATACAAATATAGAATGAGCATTTGAGGGAGCAACAGTGGGAAAGTGAGCATCAGAACAAATTGACATTCCCTCAAGGTCAGCCAACCCCACTCCTCCCACCTAATCCCCTTATCCACTGAATCTACTCGGTCAGACACCATTTCTCTGGCCAAGGTGGTGGTGTCGAGGGGGTGGGGGTCTCAGGCCAATGACCACGAGCCAATCACATTTAGTGGCTGGGGAGGTGTGTGCAACCTACAGTATGGAGCTCAATATTGTCTTGGAGGAAGGGTAAATAGGGTCGCCTTGGGATTGTTAGTGCCCGTGTGAGTTGTGCGTGTGTTAAAAGGTCTTTTTACTTTTTTTCTTTTCGAGTATTGTTCACTTCTGTGCTGCAGAACACGTTTGCAGTCAGTTTCCTATGTGGGTTTTTCATGTGCATGGTTGTGGTTGTTTGCTTTGTATGTAATGCTACACTGTGGAGTTTTTAAACACTGTTTTGATGAGTGAGTCCCCATTTTGCTTGTGTCTTGGGCTCAGCTCTCAAAATTAAGGATGTCCCATTTTCCCGGGTACAATAAAAATGGCACCTGGGCCACAAAGATATGCTGCCTGGGAAAATTGTGGTTCAGAAACGTATCATTACAAATTAGTGTTTATACATCATGGAATTGGTATCATTGTAATTGCTAGGTATTTCAAATTTGAAAAATGTGAAGGCAAAAGACCTACTCTACATCACACCGCAGTTAGCACACAAAATCAATCACAGACCACCGCATGGTCCTCAAGCACTTTGAGCCTCAGGTGTTGAAGCAGAGGTTTCTGCAAGGTGGTGTGGGGAGGCCTGAAGAGTTTCCCCACATTTAATTCAGTGTGGAGATCATGTTTGTGATCCCAATGTTAACTTCTTGCTGTGAGTGTGCATAATAAAATTATGTTTAATATGTAGAATAAAAAACACTGAGAAAAATGTTAATTCTGAGCCCTGCTCGGGCTACATACTGGAATCACTGGCAGTAGTATTAGTGGACAGAGCCACCATAATGTCACCCCTTGGTTTAGTTCGGAGCTGGTGGATGATGAACTGCAACTTGGGCGGTGCCTGTTTTTGGTTGTCTATTCAGCAGGAATGAACGCACTGGAAAACTGTTAACTGAGGTCATTAAACTCAGTACAGTCTGACTTCTTTTTGCAACGGTTGTGGCACTTCCACTTTGGGCTTCACTTTTTAGTACCTGGAAGCTCAGCACCTTCTTCTACTGTCTGTGACTAGATGGGTACAAACCATTGACCATATATAAAGATGGATGATGGACTTGATCTCCCCCTGGTGGCTGGCTGCAGTATCGGTCATAAACTCGTCGCCTTCACATGTATATTCACTGTTCATCTTCTGACATGTTTGGTTTTAATTAGTTATTTGATGCTGTAAAAAGGGGGTTTCATGTCATAACTTATAGCTGAGATCGTGAGTCGGCCAGGTGTATGTCTGGGACGTTAGCTCCTAGGCCTGGCTGACTAGCTGAAAGCAATCACAAATGTTAAGCTTCATATCGGTATATGGTGATAATTATCGATCATGTACAGCATGACTGATGACATGTGTACACCAAAGGATGGTTGAGGTGATGCAGTAAGTCTTATTCAGGAAGCTATTTCTGCAGTTTACACACAACGGTGTCCATATCCGTGGTTGAGTTGTGATGGCAGCACTCTGAGCATGACGTCCCTCGTTACCTCTTCCAGAAACACTTGTCCAGCTCCTCCACCTAGCTGGCTCTTGTCGACCCAATGGGGGAGTGGTGCTACTCTGACCTCCCTCTGTATGTCTGAGCCCTTTCAATCTTTACAATTCCGACTTAAAAAAATCCAAAAAACTGCCCTACTGATGAGCTGAACTGCTCTGTTTTATCTGTACTCATTCTTCTCGGTGTTCTCTCATTTGTTTCATGCTTTCATGGCAGTTGCATTTAATGCATTCAGATGAAACTAGTGGACATTTTATTGGACTTCTTCCTTATTACTATGATGGAATGTCTGTTGACGATAGATATTGCTATTATTTTAACCTGATCTCTACTGCGCAGCCTCCGGCTCCAAATAACATCACCAATGCAAGATGGTGGACCGTGTATTGGGTATATTTTGCCTTCAAGTTTGTAAAGTGGGAGGTAGTGGAGACGCATCATTCATCCAAGATAAAAACACAAGCATGTGGGTGACACAATTCAGCTCCTGTGAAATGCAGAGAAAAAAATGCAGAGCATGAAAGCCATAAAACATGAAGAGGAAGGACAGACCAAATCACCCAGTGTAATGTTCCATTGTTCAAAAGTTTGTGGTGTTACATGCCAAGAAGCAGAGCAATGTGGCAGCAAAATGCAGGAGAGAAGGAGGCTGTATATAAATGAGGAAAGTTTCAAGATATATTGAGAATAATATGTACAAATGTTATGTAAAGAATTAAACACATTCAGCATGCCTCAAGGATACACAGTGTTTTTGTGAGAAACACTGAATGTAACCATAACAATTTTTTAAAAAGAAAAATCCACACGATATCCACAGGCATTTGACTTGGGTTCATTAGTGTAGGAGCTTATTGGCTTAAATGCTTACATACAGTAACTAAATGCTGACAAGTAGAAAAATGCAAAACATATAAAGAGACTAGAAATCACTTCACTTTCAGCATTCAAGACCAGTATGCTGCAGTATTTCAGCCACAGATACACAATGTGTTGGATAAACATGCCATTATCTAGCTGTAACACCCGGGATGGAAATAAATCCTCAGGAGACGGGCAACTCTCTTCAGAACAGTGTCAATCCTCTTCAGATGGCTGTCATACCTGTCCTGAACTATGTCAGAACATATCAGATCATTCTTTACCTAGGGAAGCTTCCAGTTCGTTTGGGGGATTGAGTAAAATGGAAATCTACTTGGCTTCTTCCCATCAAGATTTAATGTGTTGAGACCTGGTTATGGGGGGAGAAAGTGTTTGACCTCATCATGCTGGTCATAAAAACAGTGTTGAATTTGTTTGGCAATGTGTGCAGGTGGCTTTATCTCGGAATATGGCATCAGGGAATAGTGTTGACCCTCTATGTCTTGTATTATATATGACCCTGCATAAGTCTCCTGAACTAATGAGTCCCAAGACATAGCTGGCTCTACCATTACAGATGCACCACATCGTTAAACATGCAGTAACAGTTCACTGAGGGCTGAGGACGCCCTCTGGCTTTTTCTTAATGTAAACCTGTAAGGATAAAAGAGAATTATATTACTTTTCCATTGCTGGCGGCTCCGGCTTTTGTGCTCCTGATACCAGGTTACATGTCATTTTGCACCGGCCTTGGATTTTGAATTACAGCCCTACTATGAACAGCAGGAAACTCTTCATGTAGAGTTTTTTGTCGAGACATGTCACAGAGGTGTTGATTTAGCACTGCAATTCACTTCTAGAGTCTGTAAAATCATGCTTTTAGCAACTTTTCTGTGAAATCTCCATCTGTCCCTGTCAGCGAGCTTTGACTTATAACTGCCTTCTCCTCTTTGCCAGAGACTGTTTACTTCTTTGCCATGTTAAATAATTTAGCAGTTTTTGTGACAGATGCACCTTGAGTTTGAGTGCTAACTGTTTGGCTTTTTTGGACCTCAGTTGCCTCAAGGTGTTTGGAGAACTCTTGCAGAAATGTGGTGACTGTCGGATTTTATCAAAGGCTGACACTTAACTACTTGGTATTTCATTCAATCTCTCACCTGTTTAGCAGTCCTCGTACCCACAATTTAGTAACCGTGCAGCCCTTAAACTGGAAATATGTCTCTGTGAAAAGCATAGCGACACCTCTGTGAACCTCTGCAGGGAAGGGTGTAATGTGTAATCACTGGGTCGCACAAGCTTTCAGAGGAGCTGAAGCTTACAACTCTCAAACCTCAACAAGTTGTAGGGACAAAACAGAGAAGGAAAAAATAGATGTACATAGAAGTATAAAAGAAAGGCAAAGACAGGAATTTGCTGGTTTTTCACTTATATTCAATGCATTTTGTTTAGGGCTGGGCCAATTTGATATTACAATTCTTAAGTATTGCAATTCTACAAGGATAGCAATTCAGTATTACAATTTATTGTGATTTTTCTTTGTTTTTTTCAATAATAGAAAATTTTCTTCCACAGGAGATTTCCCTTAGTGTCTTTGCTCTATATGCAGGAAAGGCTGTGTATCAAATCTAGGCTGGATGCACACATGCAAATACAGCTACTGTGCAAGGCAACGTTGTTTGGGCAGCATTACTGGTTACCAAGTTCTCACATGACATGAGGGCGACAGTTGGTGGCGGTAATGCACTTTTATGGTGGTTTGCCAAAGTTGCAGAAGAAGAAAGTGACAAGAAAACATAGACAACGAGAGTAAAGTTATAAATACAGAGTGCAAGTCTTGTTTTTAACACAAGTATTGTGTCATGTGAGGCAGCTGAAGGAAATTATTTTCTATTTTCTATTTTCTATTGTTTCAACTCCTTACTTTCTACTACTACTTTAAACTGTTATTTTAAACCAATTCTTCAATTTCCTGAACAATTACCTAATGATATTTACTATTACAGTGTTATAAAACTACATATACCATGAAGTAGCAGTTCCCAAACTGGAGTATAGGTCCCCCCCGGAGGAGCATAGAGCCACTGCAGGAAGGGTGTAGATGATCAGGGAAGTAACGTGGTTAAATTGAAGTGAATATGATTTATGTGCAGAAATAAACAAACAAGAGTTTGCTGATGCTATCGTGTTGACCTTTATTTTACTAAAATTCAACTTACATCCATTTTTATTAATTGTTTCCCCAGTTATTGATTAATAATTTTGGGGTGGGGGGGCAGGGTTTGAAATTCTTTTGGCTTCTGAAGGGGGGGTGGGGGGTGGGAGACATGCCAGAAAAAGTTTGGGAACCACTGCCATGAGGGAAGGTTTTGGCCATATCGCCCACCCTAATCTATAAACGATAAATTGATTAATGTAGAAATTCAGTGATAAGGAATATCGTTGTTAATTGCAGATGTACACATCAGATACAGGGTTTCCCGCAGTGTTTTTGCTTAAGGTGCTCCACCTCATGTGAAATAAAAAGCACCTCAGCTAACATAATTTTTATGAAATATAATATTAGCCTTTTAAGCTTCAGGGGAAATGATCAACAGCGCTACATTACGCAGCAAAGGCTATATGTTTAATGAGTGAGGTGATTGTTTAAATCATCGATAACACTGATAACCAGATGAGATGCATCAGGATGTGTCTGTTTCTGCTCAGCAGGTGATTGATGGATTAATCACACCGTCTATTTGCTTTGCAGCAATTATTTAGAGTAGTTCATCACTATCCACCTCTGCTAACTGATTTTCCTGAGGGAAACCTTGATGAAACGAAGTGTTGTGCTGTCTTTATGGATAATCCAGGTTGTTCACAAGATCATGTGCTATTAGAGTGGATGCACTTAGGGGTGATAGTGTGTTCCACATCACCTGTGGAAGACAGATTGTTTTTTTTCCTCTCGTCCACCCTGTAGTACTCGGAGTTCAGTGATGGGAGATACTCTCCACACAAACAACCCTCAATCACTGCAAGGCTCAGTGGGATCAATATGTTCTCATAACTCAGGGCCCCTGACCCTGACCGCAGATCATTATTGCCCTCTGAGGACGAGGCTGACACACACACGCACTGACATTAACACACTAACACACAAACACACACACAGGTGCTGTCTCTGCCATCCAGCAAAGCTTCCCAAAAGGCTTTAAATATCCTCAAAAGGAAGGCTGGGGCCACTCCACACACACACACACACACACACACACACACACACACACACACACACACAAAACACACACTCAGTGCGGTCCAGTGGTGCAAAGAGAATTGAGTGCCGGGGGGCTGACAGGTAGAGGAGACGCAGTCAGAGAATACAGCTGATGAACAGAGCAAATGACAAGGAGACAAGGGACTCCCAGGCTGTGAATATTCTGTCTTTGTTTTTTCTTTTTATTGTCGTCATTACACCACTTTTATGAGACATTTAATGAGTAAAGTATTGTAGGAACATGCAGGGTCCCGAAAATTCATCTGACAAATAAATCAAAAGGACACAAGCCAACAACTTTATGAGTCAATAAAATTTCAATGGGATTTACACACATAGCTTCTCTAACCTTGCCCCTATTGTACACGCTGTTAAAACGTGTGTCGATCAAGGTTTATGATCAATTGTCTTTTATGTACACAAAGCTTTTAAGAACGAACTTCTCCAGCCAAATGTCAGTTGAATGTTAATCTTTTTTTTTCCCCACTGGTTTCAGATAAAAGAGAAAATTAGACTGGTCAGGTTAGCTACATGGTTAAAAATGATTTTTGTCAAGTAAAAGCTTCCAGGGATGGAAAATTTGGTTGGTCACTCAGTCCACCTCTTTGGTCCATACTGAAATATCTCAAAAATTATGAAAACTGATTGCCATTAAATTTAGTACAGACATTCACAGTCCCCAGAGAAGCACATGGGAGAAGTTAGCCTACAGAAAGCTCTTTCTGGCAGAAAGCTTTATCTGGAAGAAAGCCTTCTGTCAGAAAGCCCAGAGACCAGAGCTTTATGCCAGAAAGGGCTCTGGCAGAAAGTGTCGAACAATAGTATAAAGGGCAAAACTCAAAGACCAACCAGGGGGCTGAGGTTGATTCCCACGTGAAGCTTATTATTGAATTTTTTTTAGATTCTAATTTTTACCTTTTATTGTCAGTTGTTGGTTTTTTACTGGGCCTATTATTTTCAGTTTTCTGTTTTGTTGGAGTTTGGTTAGGTTTAGGCACCAAAAATACTTGATTATGTTTGGGAAAAGATTGTAGTTTGGGTTAAAATAGACCATTAACCGCATGTTAGAGAGGCTTTCTGGCAGAAACCCCTTTTCCTGTGACTATGGTGATGCCCTGACTTGTTGTGTGCAGATTTTGAGTGAGATGTCCCATAAATACCTGCATAACTAATGACATTTCCATCATCCGGGCTGCACTGTGTGTGTGTAGTGCAAATTAGCAAATGTTGGCACACGCTAAAATAACATGGTTAACATTGTACCTGCTAAACATTAGCTGTCTTTGTCATTGAGAGCATGTTTGCATGCTTAGAATTTAACTCAAAGCACAGGGGTGCAGCTTCAGTCACTAGGAGTCTCTTGTCTTGATAGTTTGCCAGTCTTGGCAAATAAGCTACTAAATTTAGACCAATCACTTAACCGTGGCTGCAGTTAATGATAATTGTACAAACTGTTTTGTCTGACCAACAGTCCAAAACCCAAAGATATTTAGTTAATAAAGATTAGTGGTGGAATGCAACTACATTTAAGCCCTGTACTTGAGTACAAATTCAAGGTACTTGTACTTTACTGAACAGGAAGGGTATGAAAAATCTGGAAATAATATCTGAATGAAGGTACTAAAGTAAAGTATGCACCTGCACTCCACTACATCTCAGAGGCAAATTTTTGTCTGGCAGTCAGAATTACAATTTTTCATACTCTTCTGTTCAATAAAGGACAAGCACTTTGAATTTGTACTCAAGTGCAGGACTTAAAAGAACTTCTGTCAGGCAAATGCAGTCGAGTAAAAAGTAAATTATTTGCTTCTGAGATGTAGTGGGGTAGAAGTATAAAGATGCATACTGTACTTCAGTATTTGCACCTTCACATATAATCCAAATATTGTTCTTTTTCCTCCACTGCTTTTGTCTGGCAGCAGTACTTTTCAGATTACAATTTTTCATACCCTTCCTGTCCAGTGAAAACAACCTTGAATATATAAACAAAATATACATATACAGCAGTTAGTAGAACGTACACATTAATGCAGCAGAATACTAATTTAAAAAATCACAGTAAAACACTGGCAGGGGCCAGTGTTCTGCAGAATGAGTACTTTTACTTGTGATATGTTAAGTCAAATTTGCTGATAATATTAATCTACTTTAACTTAAGTAAGGTTTTGAAAGTACTCTTACTTGTATTTTCATAGTGTGGTATTCGGCTGAGTACTACGACTTCACTGAAGGATCTGAATACTTCTTCCACCAGTGACAGCGATGTACAGTAGAAAAAAAGGAAGCTAATCTGTGACCAGACAATGTTTTTGCTTGATAATCATCTTCCACGATCAGTCTGTGTCAATACATTTCATGTCGATTGATTCTTTTTGAATGACTAATTGTTCAAGCACTACACTGAACCTGATGTAACAAGCAGCTTTCTGTCAGTTCTGTCAGTGGCAGTTCGTAATGTACATTCATTTGTACGGTCTACAGGTTTGAGTGTGTGTGTTCCTTTTTTTTTTTTTTTTGCTCATGGTGTGTGTGTGAAGCTATTCCAGTCTCGTCTCTGACCCAGCCTTAATAGTGTTTGTCGTGGAGTGTTTGTGCTTCTCCCACCATCATATCTATATTTAGGCTTCTGTCTCCCTCATTTATGGAGGCTGTGCTCCTTGGACACACAAACGTTATGACTAGTTGACACCCTCAGAGCACTTTCTCGACTCCCAAACTGCTCAGAGGTGGCTGGTCATTTGGAGTCAAAATGCAGTGCCAACAGAGCAGGCATTAACATTTCCTCTGTGACTGCTGGATTGCACAGATTCTCAAATGTCAAATGGGCAAATTTGTATTATTAAGAAGGTCCCCACAATATTCTTACTCCACTGTTTTCATGGTTTATGTAATGTTTTAATCAATTGGAGATCCTTGTTTCTTTTTCAACACATTATTTTGTCCAGAGGAAATTTTCCAGCCACACTCCAAAATTTAAATGATCCTCTGGCAGTTGGTTCAGATGTCCCTATCTGGTCTTCAAATGTGAGTTTAACAGCCCCTTTTACTCCACTCAGTCAACAGCTGAGCCAGCACTTCCTCCATCAAAGAAAGAGCCAAGTAGGGACAAAACTTGGCCATTTCAATGAATGATGAATCTTACCACACATTAGAAACATTTTAAATGGCACACTAATGCACAACGAAGACGATAATGGGAGCGAGGAAAAAAACATCAAACTGTGATTACAGGAAAGCTAATTCATCTTTAATTCTTCTTTGTAAACCTCATCCATTCTGGGCAGTATATATTAGAACAAAAAAGTAAAATAGGCCAGATTAAAACTTGTCAAACCGGAATTAATGACGTAAAATTGTTCCCTTACAAACTTTGTTTTATTTGATCTTTTCTGTAGGTTATGTTTGCCAAGTTTGACTCTGTGTTGAAATGTCCATAGTATTTGTATTGTGTACTGCTTTTCTATCTAGGAAATAAAACATTACAGATTATACAGATTATAAAAATAATTTGCAGTGCAAAAACTGTAGGCTTCACATGCTATCATACTTTTCTCAAACTAGCGGCTGTTATTGACTGATATAATTTGCTGTTATTGTAATTATCTACAGAGAGATGAGGACAGAAAGAGACATATCAGCCATTGTCTATTCCATCTCCATCTCGAAAATTAACCTGACAAGTGAACGAGTGTTGATCAATTAAAAGCAGGCTTGGGGAGTAACAGATTACATGCAATAGGATTACATAAGTAGCATACAAAAAAGATAACTGTATTCCATTAAAGGTACAGAAAAAAAGATGTTATCAGATTCCAGATACATTCAGTAAAAATGAGGATTTTTAGCTGAATTACAGTCTTAAAATGCATTTTAAAATGAAGAATGATACCACGCATAGTGTGCACACATTATCTTCACAAGTCTCACAAGACCACCCTGGTCTTGAGTGAAACCAGCTAATCTTACAGTTGCCAATTTATTACCATGGCTTCTAAAAAAAAAAAAAAAGAAAGAAAAAAGAGCTTCCTCTGGGTGGAAATTTCACCATTATTTTGTCCTTAAATCAGAAAAGAGGAACAACATCACAGTACTGTGATAGTTTTGAGTTCAGCTGTGAAATTGCTCAACACAAAACATGTCAAGCTAAACAGTTTCACCACATTTGGTACTGAGGTAAGCCCTGCGATGAACTTGTCCAGGGTGTACCCCACACAGGTGGCTATGGGCAATGGATGGATGAGTGGATGATATCAAGGTAACTGAAAAGTAACCTTGTGATCAAGTTACATTACTTTAATACTGTGGTACTTAGGTTTTTAAACAGATTAGTGATTAGTGAGCAGTGATTAATAATTGTATCAGAAAACCATTTTTAAAGTAACTCTCCCAACTCTGGCTGTGCACACGGAGCAGAAATGCTCCATGTGCTTTTCTGCTTGTGGATACTGCTCCGTGTGCTCATATCACGTGCATGACCCTGATTTTTATGTGCACAGTTTTGAGACTAATAAAACACCACAGAGGAGCTCTAGTGTAGCTCTATTTCTCATTCTTCATTGATTGTTTTGCTTCTTTTTTGTTGCAGCTGATGCAGCGTCTCTTTCCTATCTTCAAAAAACAGAAAACAAAGAACAGAAAAACAAAAAAAACACAAGAATTTAAATAATCATTTGGACCTAAAAGTTTCACTCTCAGATCAGACATTGGCGTCAAGGTGTGGTTGAGGGCTCATTGATCTCTGAATCTGGCAGTCCCATCTGAATTTTTGTGTAATTGAACTGAATCTGATGAGTGCATTATATCAAGGCATGGTGTCATCTGACATAATCTGAAAAGCCACAAAGTGAGAACCATCACCCTGAGGGGATACAATAAATATTGTTTTTTAAACGTGTTCTGCATGTATGAGTCTGTGTGTCAAAAAATCATACTGAATAGTACATAACTGGTGAAATAAAACATTACAGCATTTGAAGTGCCGCTGGGAAAATCTACATCTGCCCTACTGTACCGTGAAAAGTGAAGCTTATTACTTGATGTGGGAGTAATGCAGCTTTTTTCTTTTTGTGGTTAATGTCATTACATAAACCTGAGAAGAGGAAGGTGATTTGTCCTTTTTCAAGTGTCCCTTATGTGCTTTGAGACTTTGGATAATAATGCAGCAGCAGGGGCTGAACCTGTGATACTCTGTGGGGTGGATCACACACAGTCACACACTGATGCCTGCAGCTCTGAAGACGTGTGTGGAGGTGAATATTATATTTTGTGCGTGGAATAAGATAAAAAAGACTGTCATGCAAAAGCGATTAAAGCGAGAGAAGTCCTGACATTTGCGGTCCTGGAACGCAGCAGTAATCACACGCGCAGGTACACGCACGAATAATTGACTAGTTGTCTCTGACCAGGACCTTAATCAACTGGATTGATTAGACCTCTGTGTGGTGTGTGTGTGTGTGTGTGTGTGTGTGTGTGTGTGTGTGCACCTTTGGTGGATTTCTGTGGGCTAATTGGTAGAGAAAATCAGAGTGCCAAGGGATTTGGGATACAGGAGACTGGTGAGCACAGTGCAAAGATATATCAGCTCCTAATAACTTCTACATTTTTTCATCTGCTTCCTATATCACTTACACATTCTCTTTCTCTTGCTCTCTCCTTCATTATACATTTTTACCATCTGCCATTTTTTTTACAGTAAGTTTGGCATAAAGTTATTGGACTACATTGTTGCTTCGGTGGTTTTGCTTGTCCTCTCTACAGAGTACTCTTATTGTGAAAGTAGAGCAGAGGGGAAAGGCATCTGTTCGTTCCTCATCAGTATGCATAAAGCTTAGGTATGTGTGCCAAACTGTAAACAAAACCTGAGCTGACACAACCTACAATACACCCACAAGTAGCAGCCAGATACAAGTTTACAGTTATGCTGTTTTGACTGATATTTGTCCCAATGAAAGAGGCTGTATATTAATGTTTCTAGAATTGGAATAGTTGGACCGCTAATAATTTTTCTAATTTTCACACGAGTCATTGCTCCAGAGAACAAGCAATGTGAACTTTTCTGCTCATTATTTCAATGAGAATAACTTGAAGAACTTGCCACAGATTACCTTTGAAGTTTGGCACTTCCATCTGATGCAACACAATGACAACACAATGCAACACGGCCAGAGTGCAACACAAACGCAACACAACATCAGCGTGAAGCACAGACATAAGGCAAAGTTCGCCTCAGTGCAACTAACTACACAAAAGTTTACAAATTACAAACAATACATTAGTCTGGACTCAGGGTGTAACAATGCACACATTTTCTAATTTAATTTTAATGTCACAATTAAAAATACTTTTTGATTTATCAGTGCACTGTTATTGTATATATATATATATAATATATATATATACAACTTAGTTCAAGTGTGACTTGGATTTGTTATGTGTATTTCAAAATAAGGATAACAAGGATTCTACTTGGGATACATTGTTAATGTGATGTTAAATCTGGAGGTCTGTCCTTGAGGTGCTTCACTAAGTTACAAGTGTTTTCTCTTTTTCTTGTAAAAAGTTCCAGGGCACTGTTTGCCTGCTGGTTTTGACAAATTTATTACTGTCTCTGATAATCCACCTCAAACGCAAAGTACTTTCACACACAGCTGTTTTTCTTTTTGATGAGTTAAGGCAGAGCTATTGCTGAACCTGCACTTATCACCATCTTCAACATGCTATTGTTCTTTTGCGCTGGTAGGCTACTTTCTTCTTCCTTTGGTATTTAACGGCAGACTAGAACACTTGTAGGCGTATACGTTACCCCCGTCAGGTCCGGAAGAATTGGAAGAATCCCTGTTAACCACAGTATGTCGAAAAATGAGCATCTTCAAGTTTTCAGAATTTTGGCTTACTTGGTACTAGAGTATTTGTTCTTGTGACATCACTAGTGTTTTTTTAACGTAACAAGACAATTTCTTGGTGACGTGATCTCTGCTTGCAATCGCAGTTAGTTTATGATGTTTTTTTTTTTTTTTTTTGGATATGATTGCATTTTTGTTGTGTTTTAGGTGCTATATGTAACACAGAATGCTTGTTTGACTGTGAATTTAAATGAGGTGGGACGGTTGTTGCAAACTCACAGCAGCAAAACCTCTACTAAATCAGTGGCATCTACACTTACCCTATGTCCGTCTGTGGAGGGAGGGAAAGCTCTTCTTCTCTTTTCCCTTATTCTTGCTGACATGTGAAGTTATTCAAAATGTGAGAGTCCTGGCCAGTTTTCAATTTTCTTACACTGAATTGTGATTTTCTTGTTTTTGTCGATCACTGTAGAGAAGTTTGGAATTCCAAGTCAGACCTGTTATCATCTATCATAAATCAGTGCTTTGTGAGAGTATTATGTAGGGACATTTAACAAGAAAGCCTTTCTTGCATCAATGCACAGCACCTATGATTGCTACCAATACAACACAAATGTAACGTTTAACACGACATGTAGTGAAACTACATTCAAGGTGCAAATAGGGTGCAACTAAAGCTTGTTGGCAATAGGATAGGGTTAGCGACAGGCAATTGGCGGAGTCTGTTTTTGTCATTTTAGTTTGTTAATTCAATGGTCTGCCTCCGAAGAACTAAAACATTTCAACCAAACCGTAGTTAGTGATGGTTGAATGAATGTGATTATTAAGCAGTTCAGCCTTAGTTCATCTCAGTCTTAGTTCGGTGAAAGAGAGAAACTTGAATTCAGAACAGCAGAATCAGTTGGATTTTTCTGTTTAATAAGAGAAATAAATGTAAGAATATTTCCTTTCTTGACATTTTCTGAATTTTTGTTTATTTGACTGTAAAAAGTGAAGTGAGTTTGTGGAACATCCCTGCTCACACACATCTCCCAGCTGAAACTAAGGGAAGGGAGTGAATACATCCAGAGTCACAGTTATTGGGTTGGTGGCTGCTGGTTGGAAAAAGACCTACAGTTATCAGAATTTATCGGCAGGGCGGCATCCTGAATGATCATTACAAGAAAGATTCATATCACTGTTTTGTGATATGCCACCTATGATTAAGATTCATTTAGATATAGGCCCAATACTTGGTAAAGGGTAGAGAAAGATTGTATGTAACCTTTTCTTGTGACTAACAACAATCATTATCCTGGTGACCACAAAAGGTTTCTCATCAGAAAAGTAAACAGCGGTAGTTTTATGTTTGAACAAGTAAACCGTGTTGTTTCTGATGAGTCTTGTCTTGTACCTGTTAGCATGGGGTTCCCTTGTGTGAGTCAAACTAATGCTAACACTCTACCTGCTCAGCCACAAACCACCGCTTCTTTCCCACCTCGCTTCCTCTTCTTCCTCTTCCTCCTCAACCTGCACGTTGCTATCTCCTCACTGTCTTCTGCACAGCTCTATTTTTTCCACATTCCCCGTCTCTTCCCCTCCGCTCTCATGCGCCTCCTCTCGTCCTCATATTTTCTCCCTGTCCTCTCGTCTCTCCATTTCCTTCGTACCTGTAATTAATCCTCTCTCGCCCCCACTCTCATTTCCAACCAGCCTGCAATATCGCCACCATTGTTTGCTGCTCCCACCGCTTCTTTCGGAGAGACCACACACACACACACACACACACGCACGGTGTATGTGTGTGTGTGGTGTGACAGCGAGAGTCTTATTGTTCATATCTGCTGTTGTCTCCCATTGTTTATGTTTATAGAGGCACATGATTGCATGCATACTGTTAAAAGTGTGAATCTGTGTGTGTATCTGGTTGCAAGAATGTGTGTGCGTCGCTGTCATTCCACACCTGGTTGTCAGGAGTGGTTACTCAGTGTCGGCGGCAGCCAGCTGATAATTAAAGCAAAGCTGAGCGCAGAAAGATAGACAGATGAGAGGGATGAGCAACAAGAGGAAACAAGGGAGCCATGAAGCAAAAGAGACACAAGGCCTTCAGAGACACAGAGACAGTTTGTGTGTGTGTGTGGCTGTGTGTGTGTGCGTGTGTGCACGTTGAGTCTAAATGCCTGTGGTTTTAATTTTATTTAGTGATTTTTATTGGAACCATGTAATTTTATGTCCTTCGAAACCCTTTTTTTCCTTTTCTATTTTATTTCTCTTCTCTCCCGGTCTTTCTCCTCTGCCTTTGCAACCAAACCAAATCCACCCACCTCTACTGGCACACTGTATCCTGTTATTTTTGCTCCTGCTTCTGAACCATCTGTAAAGCTGTTGCATCACTTCACCTGCACACCGTCGACAACCTTGCTATCTCTAATTTAAGTTGTAGGAATTCCATTTATTGGAGGGAGCAGAGATTCATCTTGTTGCAGCGGAGGATCAATTAAGGGATCAAGGAATCAGTCAAGGAACCAAGATCATTTATTATCATTGCAACCAGAGTGTAGTTCCGTCATACACACACAAAAAACAATTAAATTCAGAATGGAATAAGGATAAAATAAATCTGTAATAATCCTGTAGTGCGTTTTTTAAATTGGCATCCGGTTGAATGTAAACAGCACAACAAGATGGTGGTGATAACATGGTTGACATCTCTTTAAAATGAGACATTTGAGAAACATCTACTTTGACTGTGTTTAAGCACAAAGCATCATCCATGTAAAACTAGGGCTGTAGTAAATCAAATAAAATCCTGGTCGATTGAAATTCTTCCCACTTGTCAACTAATCGAATAGGTAAATGGGGCAAAAAATGCAAGTTATCAATTAAATGTGTGCGCTCTACCTGGTAACCTACATAGGTGCTAATTAAAGTTGCATAAATTGCCAAGCACATGAATTCCTGCAGTTTGATCATTTCTTTTTCACATGGTGCTATATCATTAGAGCAAGAACACACACATATGCATTATGCACGCACCAATGATGAGGGTTAAACCAGCTTTCGTATGTAAAAATACAAGCAGCTCTCACTGTAAATAAACTCAGAAAAAGAACAGAACAACAGTTACAGCATCCAGCCACCTGCTATCGTTATTTAGTTGGCCTTGAACAAGGCTAAACCTTCACAAAGTTTCTCTTAACTGTCGCCCATTACACAGTTAGTCCAACATCATCCCAGCCTGTGGAACTAGCCTCATTAGCAAATGCTAGCGCCAAAATTCAACAGGTTAATCTACAGGGTAAACACTACAACATCATAAAATATAGTAAAACTTACAGCTTTCCACTTTGAAGTCGGGTCACAAACAGCTGGTGTTTATCCATCATTGAGCTGGAAATGTATACAAGTATGTAAAAACTGGCAGGAGCTCGTTAAGAAAGTAGTCAGCGGAGTAAAATCCACACACATCATCAAAAATAAACTATTAATCTCTCGGCTCGAGTCAGTAAACATTCAGTAAATGTGCCTCTCACTCAGAAATAATAGATTAGGTGTTTTTCTTGTCATTAAAGTAACACCACTGACTGTCTGACAGGTGGGAATTGGGTCGGACAGGAGCATAACAAACAAATCGACCGACTGACCAGTTGGTGTCAGCCCTAGCAAAAACACAGAGTCATCCTTTCGTCATCCTGCTGGAGTCTTGCATGTTGCATCCTGTCAGCTTGGAGTGAGATCTGACCGTCAAGTGCAACAGTTTGATCCGCTATGTTTAGGGTCCCAGTAGGATGTGGCACAGCAGTCTTTGAATTCCTATTTCTTGGCCCTTTTCGTAGTTTCATTTTCCTGGCTGGACATTACTCAGGAGCAGCCTTAAGTCGCAGCTGTAGCATGACTCTTGTCTCAGCTCTCCTCCTGTCCTACTGGGGTGGTACATCCAGCTTATCTGACTGCGTGGTTTTAAGAAGCGGTGTTGCCATAGCAATTAGAGGTTTTACATGCACCTAAAGCAACTGCTGTGGTGTGTTTTTTGGTAACATTCTTTCCAATCATAAGATTCTTCCTTCCAAGTCAATGGCTGAGCTCTGTGTAGGGTGACATTGCTAAAAACAGGTCTAATGGACCAAGAAGCACATGCAGTCAAATGAACATCACCGCCACATTAGCCAAAATTATTCAGAGGAGAAAGGACAAAGAGTAAAAATATTGCAGATATGCTCCATAGTAAACATCCATCAGAGTTACAGACTGACTTGCTGGGTTAGATTTTGCGATGTACTTACTGTAAATGTGCATGCACACTGTTTTCCATGCAAAATGAGATTATTTAAGACATTGCAAGACATTTCAAGATCTCTCATGTCAAGTTTGACATCTAAAAAAAGTGGGTGAGATAATCTGGCTAAGCTGCTGGCTTGTTTACAACCTGTTTTATAGTCAACTGCTCATTTGTGTCACTCTGTCAGTCTGTCAGAGTAATTTTTGCCATGTTCTCAGATCTGAGAGATGATCTTGGAAGTTCAGTGTTATCATGGTGAAAAAGATGACAAAACTATGAAAATTAAACCCAAGGCTTAATAAGCCGGAATAGTCCTTTAAGTAATAGAATTACTGCTAACTTTCTCCAGCAACCAAATTTTTTTGACGTCACATAAACGAGAAGCCCAGTTTTCAAAATCGACTGAGGAATCAAGAGCGCAGCTTATCATCTTGGTTTTGTTCAGGAGCATGTTTGCATGACAAAGACTTCAGACATGTACAACATATAATAACTGTTAACAGTGTGTTGGGATGAAAGAAAAGGCTGGGCTGTTATGTAATTTTGAAAACTATAGATTATCAATATAAGTCATCATGAAAATCATATGAAAGCAATCTTTAAAGGTCCAGTGTGAAAGATTTACCAGAATTTATTGGCAGAATTTGGCTGAAATGGAATATAATATTGATAAGTATGTTTTCATCAATGTATAATCACCTGAAAATAAGAATGTTGTTTTTTCCACCTTAGAATGAGCTGTTTATATCCACAGAGGGCGCAGATCCGCTTCTACAGACTCCGCCATGTTGAACATAAATGCTTGAAGTCAAGAATGAGACGAGGTGTATGCAATCTGCAGGGTCATCACTGGATGCCACTCATTCACACACACGACCTTTAAATTCCATTTCATTTCAATTAGACTTTACGTTTTGTTTAATTAAGTGTCACATCAGTGTGCAAAATCCCTTTAATGTTACTTGTTGATACTGCAGAGATATCAGTAATTAGTGATAAATCAATAACTGCTCTCAGGGGCAGTGTTTTGATAAAAATCTGACTGAAATCTGATTAAAACAGAAAATGGCAACAACATAAAGACTAGCAGCTTAGAGGTCTAAAAATGAACATCAAAGTATTGTAAAATGCACGCTCACTTTCACACTCAAACATAAAACTGCACTTCCTCACTAGAGCCTGTTCTCTCAGTAGACTGTAATTAAATGCCATCAAACTAAGTCTGCCATGGTTCCAATTTACGATTGTATTCATGGGAGTAATGTAATTATTGAGCAGCTGCATGTAAACGCAGATTTAACAGTAACCAGGTTACTGTACAGGTGGTATTTGTTCTGTGGTTTCCTGACTTAACCTGATTTCTCCAAGTAACCTGGTTTCTTGTGTCCAGGGTAAACACTATTTGGATGAGAAATTAAATTATTCTCAAGTAAACAGAGACAGACACACTCAATTGTTTCTGCATTAGATTCTTTAAATGTCTTGTAATATGCAATTTTCCTTAAAAAAAAACAATGCATAGACTCATATAATCATAATCCCTTTCACTTACGACCCACTAGAAGTGTGTGTGGTGGCTGTATCTGTAGAGACCCCACCCTCTGCCTGTAATTCCTTATTTTCTCATTATTTCGCTGTGCTTGGGACACTTTACCAACCATAAATGTCAGCATTTGACATCCTAGTATATTTCTGGTGCATTTGCAAACAGTTCGGACAAATCCTACTGATTCTAGCTTTAAGTCTAACAAAATTTGTGTATGTGGGGGGGTTGAGCTTCTTTTCTTTGTCTATGGTGATTTTTGCTGCACAGTTTAGGTGACGGAGGTTGTTTCCTGAGAAATGCTGAGCTGACACTGCGCTTCTAACAGCAGCGGTAAAAGCATTTACAATCCGGTTGAATCACAACTTTGTTACAGTCTGAGTAACAAACTCCTGAGTAAAAATGGAGTGGATTATTAGTGTAACCTCACAGTTGATCTCCTCTGTTTCCCCGCAGTTGCTCACTCTCCTGCTCCCTTCCACCCTTTATATTCCTGCTCCTACTGTACCATCTCCCCTCTCATCCATCACCTGCTGCACCGTCTCACTCATCTTCAAATCTTCTCTCTCCTCTCTGTATAGACCTTTTGCCCTCCGCGCGTCTGCGATAACCCGTGTCAGTCAGCGATTATAGATCTCTCCCTTATCGCTTCTTAGTGGTTAAATGGATCTCACACAGAGGCAGAGTGATACTGAGGCTCATGATTTACAGCCAAGAACAGAGTCACAGAGAACTGAGGAAAGAGGTCGTTCAAACCGAGACATGTAACATCTGTCTGATATATGTGACATTCTTTCTGATAAAATGCGTGATACGATTTATAGTTATGAACTGCTGTACACCGTTAGAAATCACATGCAATGCATCTATTGTGGTGCTTATGATGACAAACTGAGTCTCAGCTTACTGGACGCTGTTTGTTTGTCGTTTGAAAGCGAACAACATCTTGATGACTCAATGATCATGATTCTTTTGTCTTCCAAGAAATGTTAAGTCAGATTTATACACCACTTTGTCCGAACAATGTTATAGTACCCTGCACTTTCCATTTGCAGCTACCTTAGGTTCATTTATCACAGATTATTAAGTTAAATTGAGACAACATGTCCCGACTGTTTTTATGAATTGTTTGACATGAGTCGTATTCTTAAAGGAGAAATATGTAGTATATTTACTGTAGGATGGCCATGATATGTCATCTAAGAGTAAGAAACAATGCTACACGGAGCCCTGAATGTCCTATATGCTGAATGTTCGCTGAATGAGTTAGTGTCTGTTTATGAGTCATAAGAAATCATCAATAATCTTTTAGAAGGAGTAGATGTTTATGACAGTTAAACCGAGCAATACATTAATGGAGTCTGGCAGGTAGAAGGCAGGCAGTCACTGAACTGCAACAGAGTGTGTATTTTCAGGAGAATGGGCTTAGATTTACATTGACAATTATTGACAGTTATAGACTAAGCTGCAAAAGGAGGACTCACGTCACTTGTTATTGTCAAATTACAGTGTTGTGCTCGTCTGGCACTCCTGCAGTGTTCCTGCAGCCTGCCTGAGCTTCCTTGAGTCTGAGGAGGAAGAGATAACACTTCAACAAATCACTTCAAACATAGACAGAATGGTATATAATATTACAATATTAAGTCCATGTTTTAGTATACAAAACATGAAACACGAGGACATTAATTATAGTGTGATAAATAAATCAGGTAACATTGGTCTTGTTTGTTTATTGTTATTTATTACATCTTTACTGAGTATAACCACACCACAAGTAAAGCTATATATATATGTATTCTCACATTTCTCAAGTGGATGTATAAAAAATACAATTGAAGTGGAAAAAAGAAAAAAAAAAGGAGCAAGGAACACTGTATGCTTGTTGCTGTTATTATTGGTATTTATTAAAGCTTTGCAGCCTTCCCACAGTGGCCCCGGAGACCAGAGAGTGACTCAGGATTTAACCGATAATTGGTGGTGCGAGACGCTCCGGTTACATCTATGTTGCGGCTTAATGCATCTGCAAAGGTTGAGCACATCATGCCATTTTCTTTTCTCTGGTGTCACCGTTGCTATGTTGTCACTATGTTGTTAATCAAGCGCTTGTTTTTCGAGCAAAAATGATAAATATGGCTTCCAGCTTCTCAGATGTGAGGATTTTCCGCTTGTCTCGCTCTTTTATGATAACAAACTGAATATCTTTGTGGACTCTTTGGACTTCTGATCAGCTGAATTTGTCACATTCAGCTGTGGAAAATTGTGATGTATTTTTTTTTTTACTATTCTCTGAAAATTAACTGACAAAAAAAAAAAGTCAGTTATTTGAGTAAAGTTCAATGAAAACCATTGTTAAGAGCCTCAGAAAAGATGACTACTATAAAACCTCACATTTCTTTCTAAATCATGGAAACAATTCATGGTGGTGACAAATTTGTTTGCCTGGTGCTGATTCATTCTGCTCCATTGAGAGTTGAGAAAAAGCAGCAACATTTAATTAACTAGGGTGACTGTAGCAACATTTTGAACAAAATATCAAAATAGCTTGCCTAAAAGTCCGTTTGCACCTCTGTATGAGCAGCTAAAGATAATATATTCATGACAGAATTAAAAGGTGAAAAATTTAATTACTCAACAAAATTATGTTAGATTGCATCAAATGCAATCGCAGGTACCGCTGTAATCTATTTTGGTGAATCAAGATTACACTATCAATCTAAAATATCACCTCCATAAAGCTCCAAAGCCACTGAATTCCACACTTCCCTCCCTCCCTGCCTGCCATGTCTGTTAGAAATCATAGTCTCATGTGATGTATGTAACCTGTAACATGCAGGGGAGACTGGGGGATGGATGTAAAACTTCTTGCATTTTCTCAGTTACTGACACTATTTGAAGTAGATGAAGCAAATCTTCATATATTAAACTTATTGCTCACAATATTTTTTGTGAGAGGAAGAAGTCAGATGTTGCAGCTGACCCCAATCCTGGGGACAGTTGCAACATTTTAATAGTACATTAAATTTCCCTAATTAATTTTTACTTTTTGTCTCAATAAGCTTAGTATTGTAAAAGTGTGGATTGCTTTGTAATAATACTATAGTACCATTACTTTATTTAGTAATATTTATAAAAAGAAAAACAATTATTGAGTTAATTGAGTTAATGTGCAGATGTTAAAGATGCAATTAATTCTCTAATTTCAGCGTGAGACAGAAAAAATTGAATTTGGAATGATTAAACATTTTTTATTGTTAAAAAACTGCAGCAATGACTAATTTATGTTGAAATATACTGTTGTGTGATCTGTTTTGATATGGCGCCTTAGCATGGCCCTATCAGCCATCCCAAAACATCATGTGCTAATAGATGCACTGACCTTGACACATGCTAAACCATGTCACTTAGAAGTAAACAAAACTATGATTCAAGCTCAGTAAGTTTTGATGAATCCATTTAAATGGCCAGACAAAGACACAGCTCATGAAAAAAAAAAACATCTTTTGCAATGGTCCCCTGTTGCAGCTGTCCCCAGTCTACCCTAAAACACACAGATTGTCTCTTAAGTTTGTAAACCTTTTAAAGAAGCTTGGAGTGGCTGTAGCCAAATAAGAAGCTGTTACTCACAGTATAAAATCACATCGCGAGGGAAAACTGGCTGCAGGTGGCTGATGACCACAAAACTTTCCTCTGTGGCCAACGTTTCTTGGCCGACTCACTTGTTGACTAACCACACGCTGGCTTATACCCATGGTTGTTCAGTGATAAAGTAAACAAGTGGACATGAGGGAATTTGTTGAATCTGTTGCCTTCAGTTTGAACAAAAGGTTCAGGTTTTGTTGTGGAACAATTTTGCGCCTTGAAGTTGCTGAAATAATGAGCCAAAATTTAGGAGGTGAAAATGTGGCCTGTTGACCCTGTAGAGGACTTGCAGAAGAAAAGTGTGGAAACGCTGCTTGTGTTTTGTTTGATTTGTCTTATTTGGGTCCCTAATAAGCCAGTCGGCCTGTCGGAGTGTAAAGATAGCATTGTGGCTATGTTTGGACGTTTTGTAGCTGCGTCGCCAGCAATGTGAAGCAAATATCAAACTTGCTAAGAGGAAAGTCGCTTCAAAAACTGCCAACAGCCACCGTGGTCCCAAGGTGCTCCGGCTGCCAGGCAGTTGGAGAGCAAAGACATAAGAGAGAGTTGGCTCGCTGTTGAGAGCGGGAGAGAAAGACTGTGATTAGGATGAATGGTAGCACAGAGCTAAAAGCAGAGCAGGGGAACAGAGATGAGCGGGGTTGTCACACTCCAGATGGAGGAGGTTGACCCTCTTGAACTCTTGACTATGATCCATCATGCACACACACATCCATGAACACACACACACACAGTGAGGGCAGCTTCCACTGCTTGCTTTGTACCTTGGTTTTAGCCACACTGTCCTCATGCAACATGCTATCATGTCAAAGCATGTAATAGACTCACCAGTCCACCATGACAGTGTCACATTCTCCCTAGTCTGGACGTCAGAAGTATACACAAGTTCTAATTCCACTGTCAGGTTAACAATGATAAGTGCATCATGTTGGGTCAGGCTTTCAAAATAAAGCTTAGGTTAGGTTTAGGAAAAGATCATGTTTTGGGTAAAAATAACTATTAGAGTAGAGGAAATCTATACTCAAGTAAAAGAACAACTACTCCCGTAAAACAAGACTCATGTAAAAGTGAAAGTTACCACTTGAGAAACCAACTCAAGTAAAAGTAAAACAGTACCTGATTAATGAATTACAAGTTACTTTCAATGTTTATTTTAGGGTGTATTGCAATTATGAAAGTAGCGTTAATGTTGAAGGTGGCGTTATTTAGGTTAGCTTATTTCTAAAGTACACCAATTTAAAAGCCCATCAGACCACTAGCTACAAGATATGTTCATGTCAACAAGGTCCAAGATTAATGAGTTTTTAAAAATGAAGATCAGTATTTTTTAACTGTTGTCTTTCTTTAGATTCTGGTGTATAAAGTATAGCTAAACGTGGCCAGGGATTGTCACTGGAGGCTGCCTCTTGTTCTGGGTTTTGCTCATCATCATCATTGTGGTCAAAAGACAGGTGGTGCTTATTTTTCCATCCAGGCAGCAACTTATAAAGGCTTTTCACATGGCATATTCTTAGAGTTAACCCTGACGTAACTTAACCCCTTTTCACACACATATTCTTAACCCGGGATTAAGCTAAGCCTCAGGCTATATGATTCACGCTGCCTTTCTTCTAACTCCGGGTTAAAGCCTCTGTACCCCCACACAGGTGTTTTGCATGAACCTGGCTGATTATCTTCTTCTTCTAATCTTTTAGCCCTGTTTCACACTGCAGCTTTTAACCCTGGGTTCAGTTGATTTTCAGGAGATAACCCTGCAAACTCTGGGCTCCTAAGGCTTCTTTCTCATGTGTGTTACTTGTTACTTACTATTATCCACCCCAGTCGTAACTGAATGCCAGGCTCCTGTGTGAAAGTCCAGTGTTTGATCCATCCACCCACCCAAGCCTTCTCCATAAGCGGACTTTCTCGCTCTTTATACATTCAAAATGCCATACTGACATGGCACTGACACATCCTCTAGGGAATCTACTGTTCTATTATACACTAAGGCGTGTGACAGGCCTGCCTCAGGTATACAGCATACACACACCCAGATATCACCTAAAACACACACACACACACATGCTTGAGGGAGATTTGAATTCCACTGCTTGCTTCGTTCTCTAGCTTAAGTTCACTCGAGACTACTGACAATCAAATCAAACCCCTCTCATAGACAATTTCTATCAGCCAAATTCACATCATTTTCTTCTCGTGTACCTCTCTGTGCTCTGGCCAGTGCACTAGTTTCGTAAGGCGCTATTCTTTTTGGGGGTTTTTTGTTCCCCAGAGTGCAGTTATAATGGCTGGCAACTGGCCTAATAAGCACTGGTTGGAAGAAGGAACATTACAAGGAAATTGGCCATGGGGAGTCCAGCAGCCAGGCCAGGGGGAGTGCATACACAGACACACACAGACATGCCCAGGTCTCCAAGAGTTTGGCTGGTTCTGGCTCATTGGATCCAGCTGTCATAATGGTTATGCCCTGAAGGAGGAGGAGAGGTGATTTTCTCTCTCTTCGGGTCTTTCCTTCAGCCCATTCAAACCTGGACAGTGTGGAGGATCATAATTAGCGATGCCAGCCCGCTTCTCTTTCCTGCTGTTTGGTTGCAGCTGTATTTTTGTCACAGTCATTTTTGTTTCTCTCATTGCTGTGATTGTTGATTGTTGTGCTGTGATTTTTGTTCATTGAAATACTTTTGCCTGAGTCAATGGAGGGAGCCAGAGGCATTATGGGCTCTGAATGAATGTAATAAGCTTTTTAACCAATGAGAATGAAGTTAATCTTCAGTGTCTTTGTTTTTTCCGATAAACAAGGACAAAATTTGAATGTTTTGTCATTATGTTGACAACATTTTGCCCTCCTATCATAAGAAATGTCTTAACCCGACATTCTTGTTAACTGCAGGGTTCAATGTGATTTTTTTCTGATTTTTTAGGTCAGAAATGCACTTGCCTGAGGTAATTTCTTTCTTGCCCCTGTACTAATTGTTTTATTAACAGTTATTAAATAACAATAAATAGTAATGTTAATTGTCATGTTTAAAAAATAGTGAAAAATGCCCATTCCAGTCCAAGGAGTTGTCTTCAGATGTCTTACTTTGTCAGTCTAAAACCCTAATCTAAAAGATATTAAGTTTCATGTGATAATAGACAAAGAAAAGTGGGAAATATCCATAGTTTAGAGCCTGAAAACAGTTCAGCTGTCCTATAAATTAAAGGCACAAAAACCAAAAACTATTTAAAAGAAAAATTACTTTTGCAATGAATCGATTATCAACATATTTTGAGAGTGTTTTAGTTGCCAGATTTACTTGCCCGACATGGTATTTTCCTTGCCCTGGGCAGTCCTTATTGTTGAGCCCTGAACTTTATTTTTGTCTTTAAAAAATCTTTTTATACCAAATTTTCAAAAAGTTGTCTACAGTTTTCAATAGGCATACACAAATAGTTATTTTGAATAAAACAAAAGTGCAAAAATATAAAAATAATACAAAGCCAACCTATTTATGACCCTTATTATGGGTGGAACCAATATCAAAAGATATATAAAACTATAATTGCCTCCTTTAAATGTTTATACACTCTATGCCATTGTATTTTCTATTCTTTCTTCATGTCTCTTCAGCACTGAACTGAAATATGAAAAAAAATATATATAACATAATCTTAGACATGTCTTTTAAGTGTACTGCCCATTTCCATGGCTTCATTGGGTTCGTTGAGAAAGGATTTTCTCCTCTGAGTGCAGTCATCGAGGGACGTGGAGCCCTTTGTTGTGTTAATTAGAGCTTGAGAAATGATGAAATGAAGATAACAAAATAGTAGCTTCGAGTCAAGGTAGTAAGCACATTACAATTCATAGCGAGTAATAGGATTTCAAAGTGACGCATCTTTCCAGGAGTTAATGTCCCACTGGGAAATGTTCATCTATATTCAGATTTTAGCTGTTGTACTCAAAATAGTCAAAGATACTCCTGGTGTGCTATTTTAAGAATTCCATTTTAGGGAAAGATTGTGGTTTTGAGTAAATATTGGAAGATAAAATAGTCAAAGATACTCCTGTTGTTATATTTTAAGAATTCCATTCCTAGTTTCGGGAAAGATTGTGGTTTTGATTAAATATTTCAATATTGTCTTGCGATACAAGAACACCTGACTATAGTCAAACAAAACGTAAATCTTTATCTAATCTCAAGTGTTTTAGCAGCGTAAGCCTAGCAAAGCATGACACACAGGATAGCAGCAATTAGGTTTCCCCCAAAATGCAACTGGCAAAACAAAGTAGTAGTATTTGGTCATACACTGCAGAATAGTGTTGTTATATATACCCAAATTTTAACTTTGATACCAGTTAACAGTTTAGTATCACAATACTCAATACCAGCATGATGCTTGAGACTGAAACTACTTGACTACTTCTGTACTTGATACCTAATAAATCAGAAACATAAAGTCCACAAGGTACATAAAACCTGGACATAAAGCACGCTGTTGTAAAATCATGAGACTCATAAATACATTAACAAAGAAATCTGTACTATTTAATTTTAATTTCATACACATGAGGGCAAATTGCCAATCTATGGTTATATTTACTGGGTCATTATAGACCTATTATGTATTCTATGCCATTTACACTAAAATATTACTCCAGCAACACAGTCACTTTTTTTTAATTCAGGGGCATTATGTGCCCTATGGGTGCTGTTATGTTCTCTAAATTCACAGTGGGAGCCAGTGTGCCTGTTTTACTGGCCAATATGTCTGACCCTACAGAGCCACTGTAGTTTAGAAGTTATATGTAGTGCTAATAGCCCTACACTTGATAGCTATTAAATGTTTTTAAAAGCTTCAAAACAAAAGCCCAAATAACTCGCTCTTTATACAGTGTCACAGGCAACATTGTATTAAGCACAAGTTGAAAGCGAGTTGAGAATATTCAAAACTTTGCATATGCCGCTTTGCAGAGTGTTGTGTTGGGAGGACCATGCGGAGTGAGGGCAGAGAGCTGCTGCTCGCCCACAAACAGCTGCTAAGTTCTGGGGAGCTTTGGGGGAGAGAGCCGGGCGGGGGGCAGAGCCTGAGCTTCTCAGGGAATGAACACCACGAGTCACATCAGATCCTGATCCAGTCCGATGTATTTTACTGCATGAACTTAAAGAGAGGAGAGGGGAAAGTGAAGAGACCGGAGGAAAAAAAACAAAACAGAAAAAAGCAGTGTGTCTTCACACACCCTCAATGCTGGACGAGGTGAAAATTCACTTCTGTTTCTGTCTGAATGCACCAGTCTTGACCCACAACAAGTATGGAATGTTTGGAAATTCTAATACGAGATAGTTTTCAAACAACATTTCAGTATACCATGCAGGACCGCTGCAGAATAATTTAAACTCGGTACAGGCTAGCTAGTTGATATAAAACATGGATTTACATTACTATTTAATACAGAACATTAGTTTGCTCCTTGTTTGTCGTCTGACCTGCTTCTTTTGTCATCATCGATACTGCTGCAGACTGAAATATGTGCAGGTTAACCACCAGGGTTTGCTAGAGGGATGCACCACAAATGTTGTCAGAAATACTTTTATCAATGAGCATCAAACTTTGCCATTGAGTACTTGGCTCATTAAGCAAATTATTTATAAGGACATAAAAAATGACTCCATGAACAACATGTATGATCGGCCTGTGGAGCCACTTTCTTTGCCCATTCTCACACTTTCCAGCTGCTTTACATACAGCAGTGCTGTTTGCAAGTATGCATTTCTGATGCCCTCATCCAGTATCCAGTATGTAATCACAACAATGTATTTGACTTTTTTTTTTGACAATTTAAGTAATTCAATTGATGGGTGAATATAAGAAGTGCGTGGCGATAGGTGTGCTACAAATCATCTATAGAATCTGATACCTGAATATATTGTTGACAGAACTGACAGGCTGCGTCTCATCGTGTTCACTTATTCTTGCTCGACTTTAATGTATAAAACTGGTGAAGTCACAAAAAATGATTTCAGCACACCATTCTCTTCTGCTACTCTTGTTTTACTTGCACACCCTCCATAACAGATTGTATAAAGTAATCTGAATTTCCCAGCATGTTTTCATGTGGTGGTAAGAGGCGCCTGGGTTGAACTGGCCCAACTTTTATGCCGTCCTGTTTATTGTGTCTGATGATTTATATCAATCATAAACTGCTGCACATGTATCAGTGCAGCAGTAAAGACTTAGCCTATTATATGTTTTTTTTTTTTTGTGAAGCAAAATATGGTTGTTAGCACACCCACAAGCTAATCAATGGCTCCTGCGTAGTTCCACTCCCACAGACTGTTGCATCAAGCTCTAGCAGAGGCGTTTGAATGTCAGATATGATCCAGTATCATCCAGCGCTGGGACTTGCCTGCCGATGGCTCATCAGTGACATCAGATCTGGCAAAAGGTTAAATGCTTCTCACCATCATTGAAAACAATATATCTACAGTTTGACTGCAACAAAATAAGTTAGAATTGTATTTGTTTTGTTCTTTTGCTGCTTGTGTATTTCAGTTCATATTGCATTTAGTTTGTGGCAGTCACACAGTGGTTAAACATGGATGCATGGCTAAAAAAATATAAAACATAGCAGAAATATGAAATAAACATTGGGCCTAGAGTGTAAATAACAAAGGTTAATTATTATAATTCAGTGAGGGAATCATGAAATCTTTCCACTGAAGTTAAAAAAAAAAGTTGGAAATATTTGCAGTTAAGTGATTTTTCAGAAGCAGTGGACTCCTTCTGGACTTAAGACAAGTGAAAATATCTGTGAGAAAACATTTTGGCCTGCAGCTACACAGCAGATAGCTCATGTAGCTACATTTTTCACTTGTGACATGATGTAGTGGTTATCATTTTTATATCATATCTTGTGTATGTGGTATATATGCTTTACAACAAAGATACAGACACAGAATTTGGTTCAGATCTGGGGTTGCGCATCGATGTAACCACATCTCTGATTCTTATATCTTTTTTTTCAAATACGTGTCAATTTATCTTAACACTCTTAGTTTTTTGTTAAATATCCATGGAGATAGGATGTTGAAACACAGAAGTTAAAATGCAGTTTTTCAACCAACAGCAGTACTTTACCTGTAGACGCTTTGTTGTATAATGATACTCCAAAGCCACTTTTACACTGGACAGACACCCACGAACATCTGGCTTTAGTCATCGGTGGGAAAGGGTACGATCGGGATCGATTCCTGGGTCAAATGACTCTGCAGTGGTCACAGGTATTTATCAGCTCCAGCTCTGATTGGCAGTGATGAAAACATGATGTCCAGGTGGACACGCTAAATTTTGCCCCTTTTTCCTTTGGAGGCAGTGACGGCTTGTTGGCTTTTTTTGGGTTTTCATTGGCAATAACTTAACACGACTCCTGAACAGCTGAAAGCAGGGTCTGAAATTAACTTTTTTCTCCACTGGCCAAAGGGTGAGTGAATGCTCAAATTTTTACCAGCCACTTAATAGATTACCATTGTTTTTTGAAATTATTTTTTGGTCCTGTTGGAATTGACCGTTTGCTAAGCCCCGCCCTCCTTAGTTACTGTTGCTGAGCCTGCCAAACTTTCCAGTCTTGCACTGCATTTATGCAGTTCACAGTGACAATGGTGGCAGATACAACAATGAAATTGGGGGTAATTGTTGAAACATGAGGTCTTACAATCCTTAGAGACGTATACAAAAGTAGCTTCTCATTTCTAGCTGATGACGGTGGATTTTGTCGGCTAAAATAATGACTCACAAGCAGATTTTATAAATGTAGCTGGCTGATGTAAGCTACTGCTAACTCCTTGACTCGGCCAAAAAGTCAGTTTTAATGTTTCCATCTGACACGTTTTAAAACAAGAACCCTGTGACAGTGTAAATGTAAAGTTACCTGACAGCTGCGCACATGTTATAATGTTAATGCTAAGAGACTGAGGCTGAAGCAAACATTGGTTGGATGGTGAAATAAGGCAGGTATATCTACATGATGGATGACAGAAATACACTCATTAACGTGGGAACAGGAATCACAGGGACTAGGTTAGTGCAGCAGACTTGGAGACAGGTCACCCAGCCAGACCAGCCGGACCGCAATCGCGGAAGATAGCTGGAATAGGAGCTAAGCTAACCTGGCCTAGACCTGAGACGGTGAGCCAGAGTGAGATGCATCATCATCGACCCACTTTGATTCTGCATCAGCCCGCATCCTTTTTCTCAAACCCCCACAAATGCAGACGCAGTGGTATCCAACAAGTTTGGCTGAAAGTAAAGTTACTGCAGCTAGTAAGCTAGTGTTAGTTAGCTGGACATGCTAACATTTGCAGCTTATGTTAGAGCAGATGAAGATAGAGTTTAATCCATTCACCACATGTGTGCTCTTGTGTTTCACGTTTTTGAGAGACTACAGAAAAGACGTCACCGTCCAGACTCATGAAACACAGAGTATCGCTCCTCACTGAGCCTCCTGCACACCTTCAACATGGAGAGAAACGGAAAGCTTGTCAGCTCTAGTTACAGTTGCTGAGCTATGATTGGACAGATGCTGTTGGAGGTGGAGCTTAGCGAAGGGTCAAATTGTGCCATGAATCACAAATATGATGTTTGTCAATTTATAAGATAATTTTAGAAGTCAAGATGATGTCACAGTTTGTTGTAAAACTGTTTAAGTATCAGACTGTGAAGAAACGTAATTTGAAAGACTACACACCAAAATCATGAAAGTGATGTCATTACTTTCTCCCTCCAAAAGTTAACGTTAGCCACTGAAGCTAGGTTGCCTGTGTGTTTACGTACCAGGATGTCACACAGGGTCCGCACAACGAGTCTTACTTGTTCTTTCTCTTCGCGTCTGATAAAAGGACCAGAAGTGGCTAGATAAAACACTTCATTAAGATAATGTTACAAGGGCAGCGAGATTGGTGTTGATGACATATAGAGTGTGAGACGAGAGATGTAGTTCACTAAGCAGTTTCACCCAAAGCTAAACTAAGCTAAGACTTTCTTGACTTGAAAAATTATGTTTTAAATTGACATACAAATGTGTAATTTGTGGCACAATACAACTGAGCCATTACTGAACATTTATGAATAAAAAGTATTTGAACAAATACATCTTGTATATGGTCCTGAAATATTCCACTTTGCAAGCAAAATGTCACTTACATGACCCCGCAGCATCCAGATCCCCTCATACAATCCTTCCCTTATTATTAATGCTGTGTATGACTGTATCATTCTCAACAAGTACAGATGATTTGATCACCTCGTGTGTAGATAATTGGCTGTTTTAAGATGTGACTCATCTCTCACTTCTCAAATGTCACCAGAAAATCAAGATCATTTGTATCTTCATCTCATCTCTTCATTTCATTACAATTGTCAGTTGATTAACCTGCTGCGATCACCAACGCTCACTAAAAAGAACAACAAGAACAATGTTTGTTGTCTCACAACAAAAAGGCTCGTTCAGATTCTTCTGAGCTGAATGTGCTGTGTAATCAGTTGTATCCAGTATTCTTTGTATCGTCTAGTTTTAATCACCCCCCCCCCCCCCCCCCACACCACACACACACACACACACACACACACTCCCCCACCCCCCATTTTTTACCTTGATTGTTAGAGTCTTTTTTTTTTTTTACTTTTTGTCAGCCTGTCAAATAGCCAACTGTTTGTACCCTTCACATCTACCTCCTCTCTTCTCCCCGTCTTTCTCTGGCAAATTCAACAATGTTTTATTGGCAGCGCAGTCCAAAATGACTAAACATTGCCAGGGTGGTTTTTAATGTATTACAACACTAAAAAGCCATGTAAAATCAGCACAGAGATGATTTAACTCATAATTCTGGAGGAACGAGCAAGAACTGGATTAGTTATACAATTGAAGGTATAAACAAGTGGATATTGTGTATGTTTCAAGTCAGTACAACAGTTACTTTTACTGTTTATTAAGCAGAGTTTTGTCCCCATGTATCAGTCTGTAGTAATTTTCTTGTTATCAGTCCTCCAGGTTGTGGGATTGTTGCTATTTTTTTCAGTTTTCCCTCCATTTGTTGAGTTAAAACTGTAAAATGTGTTCTTTTCAATATGAGGGCAATGGGATCATTGAATCAAAGGTTATGCTGCTGGGAGTGTGAATGTGCTCAGCAAATTTTATGGTCTTTTGTCCAAAGAAAATGTCTATTTTGACATTTTTTTCATAGATTCTCGAAAGTAAAGTCACAGTAGAGCTATTCAACAACGTGGCGTTTGACCTGAAAGTGGCACCACACAAAAGGTAGAGAATCACTCTCTGGAGTTAAACCAGCACAAAGCTACTGTAAACCAAAGAGGTTTCAGTCTTTATTGAAGTCAGGAAAAAAAGGAAAAGCGTGCTGAAGAAAACTCTAACATATGTGCTACTGCAGAGGAGTGAAGAGAGGAGCGTGATATTGGAGTGATCAGTCTTCAAGTGGAGGCTGTTAAGTAGGATGGGCTACTGAAGTGCCGGAGAAAATGAAGCTCTCATCAAGTTTCCCTTGAGATAAAGAGGGATGACAGATGTGTACAGCGAGGTGTGCACATGTGTGAAACAGAAATCAAAGAGATAATAATGGCTCAGTACTTCGACTTAGTAACAATCTTATCTGGTCTGCTCTATTGATATTTTTAGAATAAAAAAAGCTCAAGTGACAATGTGAAAATAATGTGAAAGTTGTAGGGATGAACCTGCAGAGAATTATCTGAATCTGCAGCTCCCCACTGCTTTACAGAGCTTTAAAACGGTCATTAAAGGATCTTCAATTGATCTTAAGTTACTGCCACCAGCATGTGCATTTCAACAGGTGATAGAAATAAAGATAGGAAGTTGTTACTGGATTGGTCAACATTTCTTCTGTCAAATACAGAGGCAGAGAGGCGCTCCCTGCTGCTGATGAGGGGTAGCACTCTTTGGTCTCACTTCTGTGACTTTGTCACCTTTGTGTCTTTTGCCATACCAGGTATGAAGAATGTATTTAGGCCAGTAGGCAATTTTGAGTGAGATTAAGGGGGGGGCGCTATTCCCATTGTTAGAAAACTGATCCCCCTTGTTAACCTGCCATCCCATCTGACGATCCCCTAGTAGCAGAGAGAGTGCAGGTGCAGAGGGGTTGTTTAGTTGAATATGTTGGTCTAGTCTGCCTGACTCATCGATTCTTTATCTAACTGAGGTTTGTGCAAGTTAGAATCTATGGCCCCGACCATGACTCTGAAATATTAGTAGCCTGACTGTGATGTGTACTGATAAATCCATGGTGCTTTCCATGGTCTCTCTGTCCCATCCCTTTGTCAGATCTGTCTTGGATCTACAATATTTTCTAAACTATATACTATAAATATTCAATTCTATACTATATTGTAGCCTATATACTCTGAGTGAGAGCCGCATGGAGACACAACTGCCTGTAATATTCCTGTAATAGTCTAGATTGATGCCTAATAGACATGACAACAGATACAGTTTTACTATAGGGTTAGGTGGTAGGGTTTGGACCATCCCACCTGTTCAAAATGAACAAATCACCATCCGGTTGAGGCCTTTAATGTGGCCTGTCTCATACTAAAGTTTACAGCTATGGGAGAATTGTGGTGAAATCATTTGGTCAGTTCTCCAAAACTGTGGCCCCAGATTGCACTTTCAGGCTAGTCCACCAATGAAGAGCTTTGATGACCGAAAACTGCCTGCTTCAAAATTCTCACATGAAGTGTAAAACTGTAAGACCTACAGTAATTCTCACAATGCGATTGCTTTTATGACCCATATGTACAAACCAACCACGGGCAGCTGTGGCTCATTAACTGACCACAGGATAGGTGTTTTGATCCTCACTTCCTCTTGTCCATATGTTGAGGTATCCTTGGGCAAGACACTGAACTCCAGGTTGCTCCCCACCCGCTGGGAATACACAGTGCGTTCCTAATTGCCGGCCCTACGCCTGGATAAAACGGAGAGGGTTGCGTCAGGAAGGGCATCCAGCATAAAAAGACTACGGCAAATCAGATTTGTGGATCATAAAATCAGATTCCCGTGCCTGGGTTGGGTGGGGCCCAGTTTGCCAGTGAGTCACAGATGATACGTGGTCAGATGACAGATGATCTGCTGTGGTGACCCCTAATGCGGGGAATATAGGACAAAGAGCTATAAACCGACCCACTGGAAACTGTTGCAAGTGTAGGAAATGTACCACTAATGTCAACGCAGGGAGTAGTGTGTCTTATACAGTAAGGCAAGAGTTAAGTCCAGATTTCAGTCGCAAACCTTCAATTAACGTTTGCCTTTATATTAATCGTGACCTTTCTCTAGCTTTGCTTAACCTTTACTGTACCATAGTTGCCATGGGCACATCTTCTAGAAAGCCAGTGTAAAACCGTGAAATGGATATAATAAAGGGTTTTTTGCAGAATTCAACATCTATTTTCACATCTGGTGATCAGAATATGACAGGAAATGGTGCAAAATATACAAGTGCTGGAGACAAACCCAACGAGTGAAAAAGAAAAATATATATATTTTTTTTCATGTCCAATTAGTTATCTTGTGACCCCAAATTTGTCTTGCAACCCAGTGAAGCACTGAAAAAAGGAGACACTATTCAGCTCTCCCCGGTGCGCTGCAATGGACAGACTTCAAAAGAAGGAGAGCGCTACTATAAAATGTGAAAATCACAGAGGCTGTCATTGAAAGCAGGAGAAAAGAGGCAAAAAGTGATAGAGGGATAAACACATCAAAATAAAAAAAGGAAATGAAAAACGGAAAGAGACTAAGTGAATGAAAGGCAGGAAAACAAAATTGAAAGAAGACCGAGGAGCCATTGTGCTGCAGCTTTAGAGAGAAAGAAAGGTGAACAGGAACAGAGGAAATGGAAAGCAGAGACAAAAATGGGGAAATGCTGGAATAAGGGGAGTGATGAGAAGAGACGAGGGCTTTGAAAGAGAGCAGGTGAACGTGTCGCGCCCTTTCATGATGGTGCAGCATTTTAATTTGGTCGTAAACACACAAACACATCGACAATATCACAGATGTTTTTCGCTTCTTTCATGTCATTTCTCTCTGTAACCCTGTGAGCTGGTTCCTTTTGTCGATCTGTGTTTTCACCGACAGTGTCGGTTGCGCTGCATCGTTTGTGAGTATTGTTAATGTTTCTTGAATTCAAATGGCACAACCGTGCTGGATTGAAGGGGAAACTGAGCAGATTGGTCCTGGCTTTGTGTCCTGCTGTGTAACACCAATTCTTCATGACATCTGAAGAAAATACAAACGGATGTAAAGAAGGCGTCCGTTGTGTGTTCTCATTTCATGCAGTTTGCAGAGAATAAGACTCTGATCTACCTATCTATCTAGACACATTAAGTTAGATTGATTTTAAAAATATTGTGTTAAATGGCATACATTGATGCTAATAGGCTATCTGATGGGCTTATGTTCAATGAAAACACATGACATCACAACAATATTTTTTTTCTTAAGTTAATTTTCATTTGGGGGCTTATCCAAGCAAATATTGACATATGTGAATGCAACTAAGTCAGCATATGTATATTTGCCACCCCTTAAAGGCTCTACGCCATCCTCTTGCCACCCTATGAATAATTTTCTAGATCCACCCCTGATTGCTACTTCTACCTCTTTTCTTGATCTTTACTGCATCTCTGTGTCTGTTTGCTTTGAGTCAAAAGTTGATTAAGATTAGAAGAATCAACCAAAGCAGAGGTGTGCACTCACCTGTTTTTAAAAACCCATCCTTCTGCTCCCTCTTGCTTTTACACCTCAACTGTCTGTACTCACGATCCATTTATACCAAGCCTGCATGCCAGCCTCAGATCTGAACTGTGTCTGTTTCCATCACATTTCCCCAAATTATTTGAGTTCTGATTGAAAAGCTCTGTAAAAAATTCTCATAGATGCTATTTCAGTGTGACGAAAGCTTCAGCTGTGATTTACAAACTGTAACTGCCATTTGGTGTTTGTGTTGCATAATAATGCAACCAGTCTAGAGGCTAACCAGCCTGCATTGTGACTGCACGTAATAGTGTTGTGATAGAACAACAAAGAAGAATTCTGCTGCAGCTTTCCTTGATCCTCTGGTCAGCATGTCCCATGCATGCCATGAAAACACAAAGCAGGCAGGCTTTCAGACTGAAAACAGCCCTGCATCAAAATAAATCAATGTGTTTAAAAGCTTATCAGTAGCCAAAACACTGCTCAATGGTTTGTAATACTGAGGATTTCAGGATTTTTCAGCTCTGATAGGTTATCACAGTTGAAACTATTTTATCTTTTGTGGCAATGATTGTGGCAGAAATTTGACGCTCACATTACAAAGTACCAGGAATGTGCACTTGCATGTATTTGATTGGCAAACACAGCATCTTTCCAGATGACGTCATGTTGCAACAAGAGTTGAGATTGGTTCAACTTTTTTGCAAGATGACCTGGAGTTGATTTGCTAGAGCCCCTGTGTTAGCAAACCCCTGCTGTGTCAACAGACTAGCTCCATTCAACCAAACAAGAGGGCTGCGTTTATTAACACAGGGCTACTGTTGGTCTGAATTCTTAAGTGTGGATACTCACGTTATCTGAAACATCTGGAAGAGTGCACTCAGTAAAGTGCAGATTCTCACCAGGCAACAGATGGTGAGGCGTGTTCTGCGTGCCACCACAATTGCCAGATGGCGCCAACATAAACATGACCCCTACATACTGTACGTTGTCCCCAGTTGAAACAAGATTAGATAAGGGCCTCCTAGTGACCAGTTAACAAAGAGTGAGAAGTCAGCTGTCAATGGCTGTATAAAACAGAGCAGTCAAAAAATAGAATTACTGCTTCACAGTTGTTTGTCTCCACCAACCAGTGACTTGTGAAGACTTTGAAGTTAATATAGAGCCACTATAATGACCTGTAACTTTGAAGGAATTTAGTAAAAGGTGTATTTTTTTGCCAAAATGGAAGTAATTTCAGAGGAGTACATTATTTTATCCTTTTAGAGAATTTTATTTAATTTTGTCATAAATAGCGCGTATATTCTTGAGTTATAGCCAAAAATGTGGTTAGTGAGGTCACCGTGACCACCAACATCTAACCAGCTCAGACACTTGCACCAAATGTGAAGAAATTCCTTCAAAGCGTTCTTTAGATATCACCTTTACGAGAATGGGATTGAAATGAGGTCACAGTAACCTTAACCTTTGACCACCAAAATCTAATTAGTTCGTCCGTAAATTTCAATGGATATTTGTACCAGTGGGAAGGCTTGAAAACATAATTCCTGTCGCCGGGATAGAGAGATAAAAAAAGTTTTTCAAAAGTTCTGAATCATCGAGGTCCGTCAGCATACAGCCATGAATGTGCACACAAAAAAAAATCCCCTCCATATGCCTTCATTAGAATTAATTAATTTTATTTTTGTCATCATAAATGACTTTTTATATAGTTATCAGTTCGTTTTCATCAGTGAAAAAAATGTTGAACACTGTTCCATTATGGAATCAAATTCAAGCTATCCTCTGAAATAACATTCAAACTCTTCTCTAAAACAATATTTAGAGCATTAAAAACTAAACCGACTTCCATGAAAAATGATATTAATAATACTGTCAAGAAAGGATAGAAACATACTGTAGAGGTGAGAGATTTTTGGCTTTGTAAGTGGAAGATCAAAACTTTAATTCTCCCCAAGGCAACATGTTTCTCTCTCATCAAAGTTTCTCTGAGTAAGGTGCTGAACCTGCTCCAGGATGCTTCACTTTACTACTTCTGACCTCTTGACTCCTCTTCCGAAACACAGCATGTGCCTGGAAGCAAAGTGCCAAGACACAAAGACCTAGCTACTGTGCAAAATGCCCCTTCTGGATTCCCTGCGCAGCGAGGGACTCAGACACTGAGCGTGCTTTGTAATTGTTTACACATGTTGTGTTACCTTAGACGTCTTTTCCTGGCACATTGTCGCACAGCTTGAGCAGAAGCATCCTGGCTAAATGAGAATCTGTGGTGATAGATGGTGGAACATCACATATTTCACTGAGAGCAGATGGAAGGAAATGCAACACCCTGCTTGGTGGAAAATGGATGATGCAATCGCCTCGCATTTTCTGCTCCATCAAACTGAAAGGGGAGCATTTGAATATGCCTGTTGGTGTTAGACGATCACTCAGAGCGTAGTACATTCATTCATTTGGTTTTATATACTACGATGGGTGGAAGGCAGCAGGGAAGAACTTTTACCATGGCTAACACACATGCAGATAAACACACTCATGTTTGCCTTAAGGCAGTTTGAAGTCTCCAGACAATGACGGAAATCAACACATGCAACCCAGGAAATTTGTGTGAACACAACAAAAACATGCAAACTCCACACAAAAAGGAATCTTCCTGCTGTGAGGCAATAAAATTCAGCTACCACACTACCAGTAGCACCAAGTTGTATGAACATTAGAAAGAATGGGGTGATACAATATGTATATACACATGAACAGCATGTTCATCTAGGGCTGCAACTAATGATCGTTTTCATTCTTGTTTTAAGGATTTTTTTTTTCAAACCTGTGTTGTTTAGTCTTGTTGAATCAGACTCTAGTTTTGTTTTCCCACTTTGTACAAATCACTTGTACAGATCTGAACACTGAAATCGTAGTCAGGCACCGAAGAAAAATGAGATGTATGCAAACTGCAGATGAGTGAAATCAACAGTTGCTAGCAGCTATCTGGAGAATGAGGTGGGGTCTTACCTGGTGTGTCAGAAAGTACATTGCCTTCTTGATGTTTGGCTCGAGAGGATCCTCTTCAGGACTTTCTTCTTGTGCATTCTCACTTAGGCCTGTAATGCAGCCTTTCAAACCAAGAAAAGACAACACTTATGCCATATTCACGATAGAACGATATCCAAAATCTATCACAATATCTACTCAATATCACGATACGATATAATATCGATATATTGCCTGGCTCTATTCTCACTCCTGTCCCAGACACATAAACTCATCTTAAGTGGTCTTGGTCTGGTTGTTTGGGAACAGTCAGATTTTACACCAACTGCACAAGAGTTTGTTTGATCCACATTGAAGAGGTTAGGCAGAAACCACCCTTAGTACTGATCAGATATGTCATTAAAAAGTTTTGTTGAAATGTATATCAAAGTTCCTTTCTTGTCTTCTTGGCCACTAACTCCTACGCACTGGTCCGTTGAAGGAAGTAGTTATTTTAACCCAAACCTTGATCATTTCCTAATCTAACCAGGTAGTTTTTTGTCCTTAAAACCTACCTAAGACCTTTATTTTGAAAGTCTGTCCAGACATTGCATATTTATTATTGCTAAAGTGACCACTGAATGATAACAACGGTGGACAATATATTAGTTTGAAAAGCGTGCTGAATGTCATGAATAAAATTGTTTCCATGTACACAAATCTAATAGATTAAATTCCCTGACTACACCACAAATTGCCGTGAGACTGTGTTGATGCTATGCATTCATGCATTCTTACATATTGTATACACTGGTTGAAAACAAGTGGAACGGACTCCTACATTTCTCGGTCTCCCCCTTTTTTGTACCTCCCTCTGTTATGGTTTCCCTTCATCTCTTTCTCTCTCTTTCTCCCTCCTCTTTACCTCAGTGCTCTGCAAACTGTCAACTCCCAGGGAGTGGGTGTGCGACACACTTACATAAAACCAGCATGTTACACAATTGGAGTGTTCTGTGTGTATCTGTGTATGTGCTTATACATGTGAATGTGATTGCATGTTGCCTACATGTGGGCTGTGGGGCTAAAAGTCTTGACAGAGCCTAATAAAAAAGGATAGAGCCGATTATAGCGCTGAATGTGAGTGGGTTTGTGTTCAAGTGCAGTGCGGTGTTTATTTATCTGCACTGCTTTCTTGACTTTACGCCTAAGCACTCTGTAGCCTATTTAACTACATAGAGCATGGATCCTAATCCTCATATCAAACATGGTGTTCTACAGAGCTGTACAGATTCCCTCTGAGCTGACTAACACAGCTGCACAACAATCATTCATCTGGCTATTCAGGTGTAGGAGACATGTTGAATGTGGTGGTTGTTCACTCTGCCATCTTCTTTTCTGTAATGATGCTCTTGTTTCCTGTCTGGCTGACTTCTTCCTTACTAACTGACCTCCCGATCACCTGACTTCCTCTTGTCTTACTGCTTGTTCTTCCTCTCTTGCCCCGTTCTTTCCTTCCCTCCCTATCCGCTCACCTGTCTGGCCTCCTTTCTTTCTTCCTTCCCAGTTTTCTTGCTTCCTAACGAAAGCCTAACTGCCCTCACTGACTTCCCTTTTACTCCTAACAACTGTCCTCCCCGTCTTGCCTTCCTCGCTTCCTTCCTTTCCTATTTTCATCTTGTGTTATATTTACCCACATCCTTCCTATCCTTCTCTTCACTCTGATTCCTTCCTTGGTGCCCAAGTGTCAGACAACATTTCCTATATTTCTTTGTGCACTTGTGCACACTTCTCTTCTCTTTCCTTTCTTGCCTTTCCTGTTTTTATTATTTTTTTGCTGATGTCCTCATATTTGTAGGATTCTTTGACTGTGCATCCCAGTGCAATTTTCACTGGATTCACAGTTTTCCAATTCTAATCTTTTTTTGACATGCCTGTCACGTATTTGTGCATGCAAACACAACACAATATCCTTGTTTCACACACCGGTCTAAGCCTTTATTCCATTTTTGAGAAACCCAAATAGCTGTAGTACTCCACTAGTGGTTCACAACTATTTATTTTCTATGGAAATAGTGACTCATATTTCAAGGTGTTGTGGGATAGCAAGTGATTCAGGATTGACCAGCAACATAAGAATAAGAGAGGAGTGGGAAGGTGAACATTGCACAAGATGGAAACATTCAGCAGTAAGCTCTGTAGTGATTTGCCAGATGAAATGACAAAGAGGAGGTGATGCAATTTTAGGCTTGTAAGTTTTGTCTTTATCAGGTGGGGGTGCAATAAATTTCTGTGGAAGAGAAGATCACAATTTGTCTGGGAACCAGACAAATTTACAAGCTCCTGTTTCATTTGCTCTGACAGATACCCTCCCATTCAGACAGATTTCCCACAATCCAGGATCTCTTCTGGCCAATCACAGCTGTTTAATATGGGGTAGGTCTGATATAATGACTGTACAGAGGAGGGCGGCCGGTCTAGATTGAAAAAGTCACGTGTCACACGTTTTGAGCGCAACTCAACAGGCAGATAAAATGTGAATAAAGATTCTGTGACTGTATCGCCTAATTCTGGCCTCAAACGTTTTCAGAAATATGTTTAAATCAGCTGTTTAGCTATATTTTCAGAAGGTTTGCCACCAGGCCATCATTTATTTCCTGCTTGAAAATGGACCAAGAACCACCCCGACTTGCATGTGTACTTCAGCTGCATGTGTCGTTGATCTGATTGGTTGCAGGTCATGCTTTGTCACTCTGATTGGTTGTAGGTCTATCCAATTGGCAGTGGCAGTTATGTCTGGACCCACTGATAAATTAACAGTAAGATTCCAGACTAAAGCCCTATTCGCACGGGATTAGTATTACCTGGGGACGTCTGGTAATTTGTAAATTACCCCCCCACCTCTGTGTTTCTTGTGGCGCATTCGCACAGGATATGCAAAGTCTGCATATTACTCGAATTTACTGACATTAAGGCCCGGATATGATGTCAAAGCTGTCGTAACATCCATATATATATATATATCTGTGATATCCATATTATCTAAAATGTTCCTTACCGCATGCTGTTACACATGTCATCCACGTCAATGTCCTGTGAAATTTTGCCCTTTTAGTGGATCTCTTTCTGCGGATGGGTCTCCATATAATTCGCCGAGAGACACTATTTGCACCTAAAATACTTTCAAAACTGCCATTCATAATTTCAACCGCAGCCTCAACCCGGAAAAAGATAGAAAACGGCAGGCAATAAAAAGAACAAACACCGCCCAATCACTGAGATGCAGATTCACACGGGACTAGTATTATCACGGGCCGTTTGTGTGTGGCGAAATATGGTAGGTAATTTGCGGTGGAATTTTTACTTTACAAATTACAGACATGGCGCATTTGCACGGGATTAAGATCACAGGCATCCTCCGCTATTATTACAAATTACCAGAGGTTCCCAGGTAATACTAATCGCGTGCAAATAGGGCTTAATTCATAGTGATATAGCAGTGCCTGATGGAAATTTTTAACTTTTTGCACAACGGTAACATCACTGATAAGCTCTGCAATGATTTGCTAAAAAGTGGTGATGCAGTTTTGGATTGGGAAGTTTTGTCTGTGGTGTGGATGCAGTAAATGTCCATGGAGGAGAGGATCGTAACCGCCGTTTTGGGATACCTCTTTTTATATGACTCCTGCCTCAAGGATTACAGTGCTGCCTGGTACAAAGTTATATTAACTTGCTTGCATATCTAGACAGTTCTCGCCATGGAGCGAGCAACTTATACACTCATGAGTTACTCATGAATTATCAGTAATCTGCATGCTATCAGAATAATACAGGGAGCTCAATAATCAGGTTTCTATCTGTTCTGTGTAAACATGATATATTGATTATATAAACCAGCACAAGACATGCAGTCTAATGTAAGGCATTTAGATAATTCCTCCACCATACCACCCATTTTTCCCTCTTCTCTTTCTGGCCTGCATTCTTCATATTCTCTTTCTGCATTCGGTCTAGGATGATGGTTCCTGTCGCCCAAACCTTCTTTTCCTTCATGGTGCACATTATCTTATTCCCCCTCCTCCCTCCATCCCTCCCTTCCTCTCTGTCCTCTCCCTCTTTAGTCCAATGATGTAGTGTGATGACCCTGTGTGTCTGACTCTGTTGAAGGATTAGTCGCTGTAGGAAAGGTGCAGAGAATCTCACCTACTAGGCCACTTGTGTCAATACATCATTATCTGTCAGCGCGAGCTTAGCTGTCTGCTGGTGTGAGTCTCTCTCTCTGTTCTTGTTGGTTCCTTTCTTTATAACTCACCTTGGGACACCTCTTTATCTCTTTGCAGTTGTTTTAGTCTCCCACTTGCCCTCTTCATCTTCTACTTCCTCACTCATTTTTGTTCTCAGTCGAGTTATATCTCTCTCTCTGTCTCCCTCTTACTTTGCATGTGTCTCGCTCCCTCAGACATGAACTGAATACCGGGACTGACCACCAGGTTGGCCTGGCCTGGACAGTCAATCAGAAAATAGTTGAAATTGGCAAAATGAAATGAAAGAAAAAACAAAATGGTGTCAAGCCAGATCTGTATAACGAAACAGCCAGAGCTTCCAGGTCGATAAAACCAGCACTGTCAGGCGGACAGCATTAGGTATATCGTGTTTGTGTGTATGTATGTGGCCGTGCATGTGACGTGGCTCATGTCTGTGTGTGCACGTGCTGATTTACGTGATCATATGATCTGTCTGCCCATCAGGAGACCGTTATCGCCATCTGCAGGTTTACAAGTTACTACAATAATATTTGATCATTCTATCCATCCTCAGTCCAAAGATTTGCACTAATTTTTTTCAGCCTCACCGAAAACCAAACCCTCAAAGAGTCCTTCTCAAAGTATTTCACACCAAAGATGACACAATCAGAAAACAGCTGACACACACTGAAGTAACTCTCTCCTTGTTCTGCTCAGTGTGTCTCGCATTCCCAAAGCCTTCAGCCAGTGACAGTGCATTTGTCAAAGGAGGAATGCAGGCCTGGAAACATGCCCATCAGAGAGTGGAGGAGCATGAAAGCAGCAGGGCCCATAGGGAAAATGCAGAGGCCTATTTTCTCAGGGCCAGCAAAGCAGACATCCATAGCCTTCCGAGTGACAGGCAAATGGCAGTACAGAAAGACCAGGTCAGAAATGAGAGGCAGGTCATGGAATATGTCATGAATGTGATTGATGTGGCACAGGTAAATGTTGGCTGAGCTACAGAGGACACAAACATAAAGCTGCACACAGCTTGAGAAACATGGCCGTCCATCATGGGAGCTGTCTGGAGTTGATTCTGATTCTCTTGCAGGTCAACATCTTATTTGCTGAAAAAGTCAATGATCGTATAGAGAAGAGCAAGAAGCCGAAGGGCACTAAAGGAAGAGGGTCCTTGGTCATGAGGAAATAAAGTCATTAAGGCCTTCAGAGTGTTGATTCAGCAGATAATTGCTGCTGAAGTAAGAAAGGCAGGGATGTTCTCAATACAATTGGACACAACCAGTGTACATTTGTTCTGTGATATGTCATTGATGTTGTCAACGAGAAACTCATTGCTGTCACTGATTGTGAGTCATCGGGACAGAGCTTTGTGGACCTTGTGAAAGAGATCCTTGGGCGGATGGACGTAGACATCAAACAGTGTGTTGGCAATGCAACAAATGGAGCGGCTAATATGTAAGAGCCCCCTAACCAGCTACACATATGGTGTTACTCACATGTCCTCAACCTTGTGCTAATTCACACCACTGGGATTATAATGGTAAATTGATAATTTTTCTCACTGCTCAGTGACATTATAGTGTTAGTCCTACAAGTGCATGAACCCATGGGAGGAAACCAGCGAGGACAAGAGACACAACAACTCATTGTAATTGGTGAAACCTGCCACTGGGCCAAAGATGAAGCCTTGAGGAAGTTGTTTTGGAAGCTTTTTTGACCGTGCACTTCACACGTGGGAAGAAAAGATGCACTCATGAAAAGATGCACCCCTGAATTCATACTGATTGCTGACATTTTTCCAGGAAATTTGAGTAGAATTCCCCTCTAAGTACTTGCAAAAAGTGGTATGGATATCGTAACAGCACAGCATTTGGTGACAGGAAGGAAAGATAACCAGAGAAAGTGTACCCAAGACTTTGAGGGTGTGAAAAGGCAATGGATGGGTTTTCTTTGAGTGGGCTATTGGCATTCTGGAGTAGCAAAGGCTGAAGTTCAGACCGCTCTCCTAGGGAAGATAACAAAAAAACGAAGAAGAGTTGCATACATTGCTGTTATGCAGCAAATGCAGAGCTGTGCTCAGATGTCCAAAGCACTTTCCCGAGATAAGAGAAAAAGGCCTTCCAAAGGTGGAAGCCATGAAGGAGCTCAGCAAGTTCTTGTTGGAATTTGATGAGTGTGCCACAGTTGAGTGCTGCAAGCTGAGCTGATCAGCCTTGCACAACATTGAGCACAGCTTTGAGTATTGTGAGGGCAGAGTAGAGTTGGTGAACAAAGGTTGGTCTACTTGTAAAAACTGCCCAATATGCTACTATCTTCAGCTGTCTCAATCTACAGTCTACATCACCTCACAGATGCGTATCACATTATTGGTCTGGGTGGCAAGTACCTTCTCACCCTGTCCATTACTCAGGAGGCCTGTGAGAGGACCTTCTTCCCCTGGACTTTTTCAAGAATTGTCTATGATCCTCCCTCACACAGGAGTACCTTGAAGCTTTCGTTTTGATGGCAACAGAAATGGTAATTCTTATGTGACTTGACATAATTGCAAAGAGCAGTGAGTTACTGCACCACCTACTGGTTTACAAAGGTAATGGTAGTTACTTACTGGTTACACTGAAGTAGACAAAGAATTTGCTGTGAGTTAACCCTATGAACTCAGAAAATGGTCTGACAGTGCCTACATTGGTATTTTTGCTGATTATGACATAATTTCCTAGATTATTTTAAATTATTCATATCCCTAAAATCTGTATGGCTGCACCTATAGCCACAGCATACCTTGAAAACTCAACATAGTGGCCAAATTTATAACTAGTCTGGTACCTTAACAATTGGAGTCCAATTCCTGGCCTGAGTTATGGTTTCAGTCCGCCCCTGCTCTCTCAGGAGTGTGGTTGTTATCCTTTCTTTTTCCCTCTGCTGGCTGGTGCTGCCTCTTTCTGCATGGTTCCTTGCACTCACACAGATCTGACACACATAGAACCCCGCACATACAGTACATAAAGGAATCTGCATACACATATATACACTATATTCTACTGCTTCTGTAGTGCATACTCACTCACACACTCTCAAACAGGGCCCCCCTGTGTAATTCTGCAGATGAGTTATTTTGCCCCAAGCCTGCCGTTACTCACGAGGTATCTGTCATATCACCCCCACGCACCCTCCCTTCTCCTCCCATCCATCATCTCACACCCCCGCCCTCTCTCTCCTTCATTCTCTCCCTCTTTCACTCTCACATCCACACAAATCTCACATCCACAATCTCATCGTCTTTCATTTAATTCTTCTTGTTCCAAAGCTTCTCTCGCTCTCTGTCTTTACCTCAGCACAATCTTTTGTGACTCCCCCAATCCCTGACCTTCCATGCCTCCCACTTTGCCCTCTGACCTCATCAAACACACTCTTCATTATATCATGTCATGTGTTTGTGTGTTCGTTTGTCGATATTCAGCTGCTGATGATCATTAGTCTCACAGCTGCGACTGTAAGGTGTGAGCGGCATCCCCTTTTTGTTCTCTGTGACTAAACTGAAATCAAAAGCTGTTGGTGTCACTGTTGTGGTGTGTGTGTGTGTGTATGTGTGTTAGGGACTGAATCCAAGCCATTAGACGCCCTGATGGGGATAGTGAGTCACTGATGTGATGGGCTGTCATTTGTTATAACAGAGGATGGCTTGTTGAGTTCACACACTGAATGGCTGGCAATTTAAAATGAAAGAAGAAAGAAGAAACTGATAATTACTTGTTTCCATCACAGGTGATGCAATTTTCACAAATCTCAGAGGTTCTGAAAGTCGACGGTTATGTCAACAGCTGTTGTTGACAACAGATTGCCATGAAATTTGGTTCACATGTCCAAGGTGCCTAAATAAAATATCCTAATGATTTTTATGATGTACAAGTATTTGGGTTCTACATTAAAAATAATTAGCCTGCATTTCTTTTATCATCAGTTGTACTTTGTGTGTAGTATTAATTCTGTTGCATGCTAGTCTAGCAAAACCAGACCTATAGAGAAAGATCTGGCTGCACACATTCTTATGCTGTGATATGGGGAAAACGACTTGTGTGTATTTCTTTAAACCAATCACAACTGTCTCGAGTGGTGCAAAGCCAAAGATGCAGTGAATGTGTCCCTGCAAAGTAGTGTCAGGGGGAACTTATTATGGTGGAACATTTGGGGGGGCAAGCCCTCGTGTTAACTTGCTAAATCACTGCAAAAGAAAATATAACAGCCGCTAGAATGTTCAGGCTTGTAAGTGTTAGCATTGAGGTTAGGGTTAGGGCAACTTGCCATATGGAATTTCAGGAGAATGCTGCTTGAAATAGGTATCCAGTGTCAGGCTTATACCAACAGTCTACGCCCGATGAGTAAGACTGTTAGTATGCTAACATGCTAAAGTGAGATGGTTAACATTTTAAACCTTACACCTGCTAAAAAAGTATATTAGAATTGTCATCCTGAGCATATCAGCAGGCTGACATTAGCATTTTAGCTCAAAGCACTGCTATCTTGTTAGCATGTTTTCTTGCAAAAGTTTATCCTCTGTGTAAATAACTTCCAAAATTATTCATTAAGTAGCTGTCTTCCTCATCATATCACATGTACACCTGAAATATCAAATGGTAAATGTCACTGTTAATTACATAAAAATGCTTCTTTCCCTCCTGAAAATTATGTGTATGAAAATGCATGTGTATGAAAATGATGTGTTTTCACAGTTACTTCAGGTAGCAGGTAGCAAACATAATGTGGTGGAGTTTCTTTGCTCATCTATGGATTTTTCTGCCCTTTTGGTTTTTTCTACTATCGCTCTTATGCTTCAACTTGAAAGGTGTTTAATTACTGAGGCAACATCTAAATGTTGCTTCCTATTTAAATGTAAATTTAAATGTATAAGTGCCTTTTGGTAATCATCTCACACTTTAATTTCATAAATATGGACCATTTGTCACACAGTGGATGCCTTATTGCAGGCTTCTTGTTCTTTATAATACAGCAATTAGCTGACTGCATCTGTTCATTACGGCTAATTATTATCTTTAGACAAAACTTCTCAATCAACTGTTAAATATTAGCCTATGTTCAGAAAGTTGCCTTTTTGAAATGTTCCTTAGAAAGCAAACATTAAAAATGTGTGGCCATTAGAAACGTATGTTTTATTTCAGTAGAATTAACAGCTCAAATTATATCTTAGACAAATGCAATTGCATAATCAGTTTGAAATGCTCAAGCAGTAATTGCTTTTATTTGGCCCCATGTCAGCAAATAAACATTACCATAATCTGAAAAGATTTTCTGAGTCATGTTGCATACTTAAGCTTTTATGTCCACAACATTCATTACATTAGTAAGCTTTCAAAATGTTAATGGTGAACCACAGAAAAACAAAAAATGCATTTACAATACAATTCTTAAAAGATAATTGAATAGTGGTTTACTTTCCACAGCTGGGAAAGATGAAAAAAAAAGAAAAAAAAAAAGATGTCATGTCATTTACAAGCCGTATGCTCCTTAATTAATGTTGTTCATTCTTGCCATTACCATATGAAATTGTATGGCACGTGTTAAATGTGTGTAATGACCCAAAAACCGAGCCAAATTATTTTTATAATTATCTGGAATGCATTTGCATGAAATTAACATGATAAACAATCAATGCATCATAATGTCACAACGCTGGCAAGTAAATTATTATCATGTCTTATTTTATTTATTTATTTTGCCATGTCCATTTAAACATTTTTTCATCACTGAAACATCAGCTCTCTCCTGTAGGTACCTCTCTAGTGTCAGTTTTGCACAAGGCTCCGTGGTCAGTAGTTAGCAATTTAAAATAGAAGAATCTGGGTAATTTTCAAAATAAAAGGCACAGAAACTACTTGGTTAGGTTTAAGCAACAAAACTACCAGATCATGGTTTGGGTTAGAATAAGTTAAATAGTTGCGTAAGTTAATGTATATAACCTAACTTATCTAAGTGTCATACATAAGTTACATAACGTAACTTACATTACATAAGTTAAAAAGAAGTCAACCATGACTGTTGGTTTTACACAGGACACTAATCCTGGTCTCCTGAACATGGTGCAAAATTAGCTTTATGTGCATTAGCCAAATGGCAGTGAATGTTCAAATTTCAATAAACTCCCATTGTTTTTTGGTGAGTGAAGCAAATCTACCAGCATTAGGCTGCTGGCTGGCCCTGCCTGTGGGTTGAAGTTGTGTGTTTGCTTGACTCATTCATCCATCAATCCTTCCACCGTACCTCCTCCATATGCACACTTTTTTTTTACGCTTTATACTTTGTCATCTGATTTAGACGTCGTTAACAAAACGCTGGAGACATGTCTCCAGAAATAATGTCAGAAGGATACCTACAGCTTCATTATTTGAAGCGTTGGGGCATTGACCACTGGGAGTGAGAAGAGGCCGACAGTAACTGACAGTAACTGTCAAATGGTCAATAAAATAGTATGAATTGCAAATTTCATGCCAGTCAGGTTACTAGTGGATACCGTGCATGGTGTCATGGTGGTCACAGACAAAGGCAGAAATGTATGGACTGAGACAAGCACATAACTGCCAGCAAAGGATAAACAATGAGTGCTGAAACAACGTCCACCTGAAATCAAAAATTAACACTGCCACTAAAACTCTGTCTATCTCTCCCCAACTACGAAAACCTGAAACTTCAATTCCAACCTCAACAACAACCTAATGATGTTCCTTTTAGGCAATGGATCAATTAATGCGAGGGCACAATTTAGTAATTACAGGACACAGGTTATTACATAATGGGAGCAAATTAAGTAATTTGAGAGCACAAATAACTAATTTGAAGGAACTTATCCTCTCCAAAGACTTACCAGGCTCAGAACCAAACAAACTGTCAAAATATTATATTAGTTAATTTGATCATTTTATCTTTTCGTCTTCCAAATCAAGAGCAGAGGCTATTTCCCATGTGGTCATTGAGCAACATTTGTGTGCACTTGAAATATCGTACATTTTTTAGAGTAACTTGATTTTGCTTAATGAAAACATTATTTTAGAGGCGTGACATTTTTAGCTTAAAACAAACTCTGCTGTACAAATTAGAGCCGTAGCACACTGCTCAGCTCCCAGTTCACCCAGTCAGTGACAGTGACGCATCACTCACACTAACTAGGTTATGTATATTTACACTCCGCCTAACAGCTCTCTTGTTATCTGTGGGTCCTTTAACCCAGGAAGTAAAAGTGTGATTTATGGACACGGCTTCCTATGTCCCTCAGCTCTGCAGACCGATAGTGTGACTATAGACAGATTGTGTTAGTGCCAGCCTACAAAGCGCTACAGCTGCTTCACGGTCTATTTTTACCAGCCATAGATCCTAGTGGTCTGGTACTGTCACACTCGCACATCTAGACTAATGGAGGACACGCTGAGAACCACACTGATGATACTTCACACACACAGGAAGAACTGTAACACACGATACACACATGCAAATGCAAACACGCTAACTCGGATACACCTGAGGCACTTCTGGATTTGCACAAACCAAAATAAGTGCGTTTGTGGAATTCACAAGTCTCAAACGTGCGTCAGTTTGCGAAGCCGTTTTCATCTTCTCAGCTCATTTTTAAAGAACGTGTCAGCTTTTCTTCAGTAAAGCTGAGAAAACACTAGGTCTGAATGACATCTGCAACACATAATGTATCCCGAATTATCACACTGTGTACGGTCTTTGAGTACTGAATGGTCCTGCATGATTTCCACTATTGTTTCAGAAGCACCAGAGGCACTGTTGCAAAAAGAATGTCAGGCCTGGAATGCACATTGCCAGGGGCAAAATTTTAACATTTAAATGACTTCACAAGGCCTAGGTGATGCTTCTGAGGTTCAGTTCATCCAAATCACAGATGAAAAAAGCTAGATTTCCTCAGTTTCCACTCGTGGTATCTAACAATTCGGTCAGTTTTGTAAGGGACCTACAAAAACCAAAGAACAGGAAAAATAAGTGCTGTTAAAGACATGTTACATGAGGGCTGTATTCACACTGAAATGAGGAAGAAATGGTTCAATATGAAAATGGCTTAAAGAACATCTTGCCACAGCAAATGGACTAAAAATACATGGTATATTATTTATAAATGATGTGGCAATGGAGGATGTTCCCCTGCACAGTGACTTCATAAAGCTGCATGTGAAGATATTAATTTTACAATTTTACAATTTAAATTAATGATGATATTGTTAGGCTATATGGATGAATTTAGAATTAATATTTTAATTCAAAATGCAGAGTCACACAGAATAATGTCGACCATAATTATGAAGTGTAATTTATTTTTCAAACTCAAAATGAACCCTAATGAATTATATAGTCAGCAGTGAAGAACTTTGGTTTGGATAACAGCAGACTTACTGCCCAGGTCTGGACCAGTCAAAAATTGTGTGTGTATCTGAGAGAAAATTCAGAATACAAGACGACTGGTGAAAGCAACAAGATCTCCTGAATCACTTGTCCAAACCACTTAAGAACAAGTCTGTTCAGATGAGTGGTTCTTGCACGGGGCCCCTTGTTTTTGGAGAGAGATGTTGCTTGTAATTATTGAATATTCTTCTCAAAAATCCTTTCACTTCCATTGTATTGGAGCACATGTCTCAAAACCTGGACAAATTTAAAAGAAAAAAAAACATTTTGCATTGTTTGATAGTCTGTATTTCTTGGTAAAATAAGCAGCCCATCCCTTTAATGTAGAAGATTGAATCGTAGCTTTCCTTGTTTAAAAGATCAAAATCAAATGTCACTGGTTGGAAAGCACACTTATAAAACACCCATTCAAGTAATGTGATTCAAAAGAAGAAATGTTGAAATAAAATAAGTAAAATCATAATAATGATTTGGCTTCCGTGCTTAGGTTCAAAACAGAAAATTATTTGTTGTTATGTTTTTATTCTAGCCTGATTAAAATATAATATATATATATGTCCACACAGATTGCATGTGAAACTCTGAATAGAACAAAATAGCTGGACATGACTTTTCATTGCTTACCATCTTCACTGACCCATTTGATTATTTTTGTTTGTTTTTGACCAACATCAAATCAAATTATTGGCTTCATTGGTGTAAAATCAGAAATGCCTCAAGGAGGAAACCTATTGATTTCATTGTCTGTCATGGCCTTTGTTCTGACACCACCATCAGCCAAACCCTTAAATTTCCACATGACCTCATCTCTTGAGCCCTGAATTGTGAACTCACACACATTGGACTCCCAGCAGGAACAAACCTATTGATCGTTGACGACCCCTCTGAACTTCCCTCCTCAGGCCCACCCTCATGTAACTGCTTTGTATTCCACCAGATCTGCTGGCCATTGAAATATTCTGTCCTGAGAGCTTTCTTGTTTTTGAAATCTACCGTACTGATGTCTCTGATGGTTTTTTTCTGTATGCACCAATTTGATATGTTGGATTGATAGCAGCATTGATACCAATCAGTCGCTGGCAACATTTCATTCATTCATAGCAGGCCTCAGATTTGGAGTGCCACAGCAACAATTCCAGTCTCAGTGAGGTATACAAATTGTGAATTTGGGGAAATGAAAGCACTGGTAATGGACTAGAACTTGTTACTGGAATACAGCCAGAGTTAAAGCATTGAACGGGTATCTGAAGAAAAAAGCTGGATCTGAGCATCCTTAGTATTTTTTTTTTTTTTTGTTTTATCTAAGTCATCGTTCCATGTCCTGTTGTTTTTGGACAAATGTTGGTTTTTAATCCACCACATTTAAGTACTAAAAGCCTATTTATATCTAACTGTCACATACGCCCACTGAACTCCAAACCGTCCAAGAAATACTTCTGCTTAATAGACCTTTGTTGAAAGTGCTGCTCTCTGTGAAGCTTAAATAAAATTCTTTCCCACACAGGCCAAAAAGAATATTTTGTTCTTGTCTTTGTATCCATCAGCTTAAAAAGGAACTCAAGTGGAATTAGTGCTGATATACAGTATATTATGTGTGGCAGCTGATCATAGTGCTGCATATGTGGGGTGGAAATCCACAAACCTGTTTCTATGTTGGTCGGTCAGGCTTTGGTTCAGACTGAAATGGTTTTCCAAGTAATCTTCAGATAGAATCATTTTGGTCCAGATACCAAAAGATTAGGATTACAGAATCTAGATTTGCACTCTTCTTGTATTTCTACTAGAACAGCTTGGAATTTTTTTTATTTTTTTTTTTTTGATATTCTAATTGAAATATTAGTTTATTGGTTAGTTGTTATAGTAGTTGTTGTTGTTATTATAGTAGTTATGTTGTTTTGGCATGATATGTGTTACTTTAATATGTAAGAAATGAATAAAAGGGTGATCAAATACATCCCATACTGAATCCACCTTCCCAGGATAATCCTGATTTTTAGCATCAAAACTATCCAAATTTCAACCTCAGAGTTTTGAAAATTTGATCTGGATTCTGGGTAGGACTGCATTACTAAATCCGCATCCCAATTTTGTAGAATCAAGCTCACATCTCCTGGTTCCTGATACTCAAATTTGAGATTTAATCCTAGAGTTTTTGAAATACTGACCCCAGCGGACAGAGCCTACTGATTTTGTTGTTTCCTTGGCTTTTTATCTCGTGCCACCAGCAAGTAAAAGTTTTTACTTATTTAATGACATATCTCAACATCTGATGGATGGGTTGGCAGCAAATTTTGTGCAGACATTCATGTTCTTACATGATGAATCTTGATGACATTGATAATTGCCCAGCTTTTCCTCTTGTGCCACTCATGAGGCCAACATTTGTGGTTTTGAGTGAAATGTCTCGACAATAAATGGATGGATTACCTTGAAGTTTGCTACAGACATCCATGCCCCCCTCAGGATGAGTTGTAATTATTTTGGAGATCCCCTGGCTTTTCATCTAGCGCCATCTATTTGGCCAAAATGTAAATATTTCCAGTATTTCCATAGTTTTATAACTTAACACTACAAACAAAATGACAATGCCATCAGCCTCAGCTGTTCTTTATGTTAAATGGGATTAAGTCATTGTTCTACAAATCAGGAGCAAGTTTTTGGACTAAAGTCCTAAGTCAAGACTGACTGAAGTCTCAAGTCAAGTTCTAAGCCCTGAACCTTGAGTTTCGAGCCATAACCAAGTCATAATGTGCTCTTCACCAAGTGTAATGTCATTTTAAGCTTTGATTTATTGGCTCTTTACATAACTTCAAATGTCAAATGTCTCATCTCCATCTGCAACTTTCGGCCAGCAAGTTTTGCATACTGCAATTTGGTTTTTATTGACAATTTATTGTATAGTTTTTGCATGTGAACAAAATTATCTTTAGTATCATTTTTTTTTTCCAGCTGAAGCACAGTACCATAACGTTAGTTCTTTTGCAACTTGACTGGATGCTGTTAGATTGTTTCAAACAAAGTGGATCTGGATTATTAAATGTCAACTTGCTGGGAATGAATGGTGTTTTTTATGTTTTTGGACTTGGGGGAAAGGATCAGGTATTTTCAAGTCAAAAGTCCAAGGGAAGACACAGTGTGCTGGTATAAACCTTTAAGAGCACAATTAGGGAATAAAACCTTTTGCAACCCAGGATGCCTCAGAGTCTAATCCATTCTCTCTGTTTCTCTTTTTGCTCTATCATTTTTTTCTCTCCACTTGAATTCAATCTTTCATTGTCTCTCCCTCTTGCCCTGTTCCACTTCAATCCCTCCCCATCCTTCCTCCCTCCGTCTTTAATGAACTCAGTAAGTCCAGATGAGCATTTGTTTGACCTGTCAGTGCTGTCATTACAAGACGACTGAATCAGTGAAAATAGTCAGTCAGCTTAAGGCACGGATAGACGCCCCCGAGGGGAGCCCCGGGCATTGAAGAGGGCACACAAACAGGGCTGTTTATTCAAGGACAGAAGCTTGAATAAACAGTCCTGCCTCGTGGCAAAACAGAGAAGCGGGTTTAGTCCTTGAGCAAGGCACTGAACCCTCATCATGTTCCAGTGGAGCTGCTCCGGTCTCTTGTGGCAGGCGGTAGCTGTATTGGAAATGGTAACTGGTATGTTTTTTTTTAAAAAGCTGCATGCTGAGTTGACTTTTGTTCAATAAATGAAAGTGCAAACACACACACACACACCCCTACACACACCGGTACCTGTTCCAGTCAAAAGAGGACACAGACAGGCTAAAACAGTGCTGCTGAAAAGTTGAACAAGGAGCTGAATAATTCAGCAGCCTCTCAACTAGTCGCCCCGCTCGCTGCAGTTCTCTGTTATTGTGGAAGCCCCACTGTTTGCCCCCTGAGCAGACTGGTGCTTATGTCAGCTCCCTGTTGTGTTCACCGTGTCGCTACACCCCGATTTGACAAGACATCTTTTTTCTCTCACAATTCAAACTGTTTTCTCCCCTCCTTCCGGAGCTATTCCACCCTCCTCTGCCTCTCTCTTCTTTCTCAACCTCTTTTCTTTATTCATCTTGCTCCTTTCCTTTTAAACGCTCGAGTCTTCTCTCTTTCTCTCTGCAGGGCAATCACAGTACACCACTGTGTTTTATAACGTCTGGCTAACTGAATGAAGGCTACCTGCTGAATGAGTCTGTTAATTATAGAAGTCATAAAGAGAGCAAGAGAGTGGGCTGAGTCCACTGTAAAAACTAATTTGAGGCAGTGATATGTAAATCTTTTACATAAATGTTCATTTGCTGCCCTTTTTTTAGCTGTTTCAGCCTACATTCTTTGATTTTGCTGGATTAAACATCCAGAGTCTGTTTGATACTGTATGGAGAGATGTGTTTTATGCTTCAGGCAGCAGCAACAGCAGTTTGTTTGGAATAAACACAAGGAAGATGGTGGTAAAATGAACAGTGACAACGTGGTTGTATAGACAAAAAAGACTGCAGCAGAATTACAAAACCTTGCCTGAGTCACAAGTCTAGGTGGTCTCGGTCCAGATCATATTGAACCATGGTTCAGGTTGTTTATAGTGTGAAAAAAATTTTTGGATGGTGGGACTTTTAGTTACAGCAAGTTCTGGTGTGCTGTCGTCAGAACCGGAAAACAAGGAGAAACAAAACACAATAAGCTGTCAAAGCAAGAGGGGAGAGGTGGACACCAAATATTTAAATCATATTTGGCCCTACAACTTTATAAAGTTAGTAGGCAAAAACTCTGACACTTTCAGTCATTTTCTAAGAGGATTAGGGAGAGAGGAACTGAATTAAAGTGATAACACACCTGCATCAGACAAAGCAGTCAACTGCAAGTATATGTAGATACAGCTCATATTGACATGACATAGATGTGTCATAGAAAAACGTAAACCTTGGTTCAGACCCTGACACAATGGTTATACTGTTCTTACACCAAAATTAGTGAGTATACGCAGTTTTTAATGGGGCTAAACCTCCTAAAATACGCAATTGACCCTTTTCCTATTCCCAGAAGATGAGTTTGCCTTTCTGTTTTTTTGTAGTGTGAGGAGAGGAAGCAGAAAGACGCAGTGAAAATGTCTGTGTTTAGCTTTCAGTAGAACTTCTGTAGCTTCTAACTGATTCTCTGTGGTTTGAGGTTTAATTTCTCTCCTTCATCCCTGTTTGTTCTCTGAGGTAGCTGTTTTATTTTATTGTTTCATGTTCACCTTCAGCTGGATAGGACTCGTGTCAACTATTTACTCAGCTTTTAGATAATAAAATAACAGGGTACTTTTATTGTGAAGAAGTTACAGGAAATAAACTGTTTATGCACTGTTTTACAGACACTGATTTAAGACGAGTGGTCCATCAGTTAAATACACAACTTCAGCTGTGCTCCTGTGCTGACACCCTAAGTCAAACTGAGTCAGGCCAAGTGACAATCCTTCATTGCATCCACTGAAGAGGGATGAATGCCGCTGGAACCCTCTCCACCGAAGACAAAAGCCAGATTTTAGTGGATCTTAGTGGATTTTTTGTCCAGTGTGAAAGGGGCTTAACTGTCTAGCAACACTGATTGAAAGACTTGCTGTGCAAACTTCTTTTCTTGGGGTACCTGAGCCAAGCTGTCTGCAAAGCAATTTGACAATGGTATCACTTAATTGAAGAAGTTTTGACTTATTATAATGGGTCTTTGTGTTCATGGATTGATTTATTTTGCTTGACAGTGCATGCTAATAATAGCTTGAGCCTGAGTTGCAGTTGGACTTTGAAATTGTATGTTTGTCTGAATGCGTGTGTGAAACACAGTTGTAACTCACAAAAACAGTGCTGACTATCAGTTTTACAGATGCTCAGAGTCACACAGATGCGCTCAGCTCAGTCAGTTTCATGTTGGTAAGGGCGAGGACAGACATGGCAAGCAGAGGAGGTTAATTACAGAGAACGGGCGGGTGGTGACAACTGTGGAGATTATTAGACAGTGGATGGAGAAGGACTGCTGGATTGTAGATAAGAGACTGCAGTAGTTAAAAAAAAAAAAAGGTAAAACCATACAGATCAGAGTTTTACAACAGGAATGAGGTGGATTAAGGTTTCACATTATCACTAACCCCTTTTGTTGTTTTTCATGCTGAATTTATTTTACAAAATTAATACAGTATCCCTGTGTGGTCAGTAATGGATTTTGTCAGCTGGACTTTGAGCAACATTGTTTCTGTTGGACCTTCACAGCACTGGTGGTTGATTTAGATTCCGCATGTCGCTTTTTGGTCTCAATTAAGAGTTTGCTGCTGGATGCAGCGCTTAATATGTTACTTTGGGCCCTTGATCAAAATAAAAACCCTTCTTAATGTGTGTCTTACTTTGTATCTTATAGAAAACCTACAGTTGGATGCACATTTTTAACAATATCTAGCTCTTCCTATGAAGGTTGAATGCACCTGTTGTGTGCAAGTTGCTTTGGGCAATAGGTTCTGTCAAATAAATTGGATGCGTCAAATTTACAATACATTACATTCATCATTAATTTTTTTTTTCTTTTCTCATTTCTTTCTTCTTCAGTGCTGACACACTGGTGAAATTTGCTTGCAAGATATGGAAGTGTTTCATGCACAGTATTTTACATGTACAGTATACAGTATATGGTTTGTTTCTGATTCATGTTCAGCTTTTTACTGATACAGGCCGTCTGAACCGATGCTGTTGTATCTTACATGTTAAAGTCAGATGCATCGGATGCATGAGTGAATCGTTACACCCCTACTAATAAGGCTGAATGTTGTATATAGCACCTTCAATTGCAGTCTTATTTTCATCAAAACTTAAAGGTAGGATAAGGAGAATTTGTCAGGTGCTGTTCGTAAATGCAGCAGAAAGATAGTTGATTGCTAAGTCTCATTCCCAGGTGGTCAAATACTGATATTTTGGGTTGGTAAAGTGTCCCATGCACAGCAAAAAAAATGAGAAGATAAGAAGGTACGGGCAGACAGCCTTGCCTCTGCAGATCCAGGCACTGCCACACACTTCTGGTGGGTCGTGGGTGATGATTGAGAGGGATTATTTTTGTATGAGTCTGCATTGTTTTTCGGGGTAAATCCTGCATAGTTTGCCTTTAAATAATCAATAGCATCTACCGGATTAACATGATACTCTACAACTGTTTACTTACATGTTATAATACACATACTTCTAAAAACTAAAACTAAATTGCATCTTAGGTCAATATCGGTGAGAATTCCAACTCAGTGTTCCAGGTCAGTGCATCCATAATACTCAGACCGAGGTTTTAGGCATCTATGGTAATAGGTAACTACTACTCATTGTGAATAGACTTGTGGAGTACAGCATGACTAATACTGTAATAACAGTCTCATAAATCATATACTAGTTCATATAAGATAATTATGTCATGCTAGTGCTAGCATATTTGCCACAGAATCATAATGGATTACCTAACCAGTTTATAATGATTTTGTCTTCAGCACAGAATAGACCTTTCGGCGTTGGTGTGTGTTTGGTGGGTTATAATTGAGGACACATAAGGAGGTGTGTGTGTGTGTGTGTGTGTGTGCCTCTTGCATTATATATATGAGACAAGGGGTAAAGGGCAATAAGGCGAGTTACAGCAAGACAGCATGTGTTTCGTGTGCAGCGTGCTGTGGCAAATTGGATTCCTGTTTGTGTGAATGTGTGTGTACTTCTCAGTGTGTTTGTCCACAAGCCTGCTGTCAACGTGTGAAGGTGCATATTATCTACTGTGAAAAGAGTGCATGTGTTTGAGAGCGAAAGAGTGAAAAAGTAACAACAATACACAGAAAGGAAGTCGAAAGATTGAGAAGATTGAATGTGAAAAGTGGCCAGCAGGAAATGCAAAGGCTGTTTTCTCTCCGTCTGTGATGCATAGAGAATAAGTAAGAGAGTTTGGAACGGCATGTCATTGATTCCTGTTCTTGTTGCTATCTGATTTTACAAAAAAGAAATCAAACCACTTCACATAAACTGCACAGCAGCTGTAAGAAAGTCAAGTACAGCAGAACTAGAGAGGCATTGTGAGAGTAAGCAATAAAGAGATTGAGATATGAGAAGTAATGTACTGACACAATTGTCGAATGTGGGGAATCATAACATGTACAAGTGTCTGCATTTGTGTGTGTGTGTGTGTGTGTCTTGAAGGCCACTGTGTATGTACAAAGGGAAAGCACGAGAAACAATAAAGGAAAGCATAAGAAATGAAAGAACAAACAGAGAGAAAGCATTTCTTTTACATATTTATTTGCAAACTGGAGTTCTAGATTTACATTTATTGGGGGCAGAACTGCTCTGTGGGTTGAAATAATCTCAGTGGTTTAGTTAAATCTCAATGAGTGAGGCGCAGATAGAAGATGGCTTGGTATACTAAGGGTAAAGCACAGGACTTTAGACTATAAAATCTTGGCTTCATGTCCTAAGTCATGTGTGTTAGAGAGATTGTGGCTGTTATATATTCTAAAAGTTAGGGAAGCACAATAAATATCGGGGCTGATATTTATCCAGCGGGCATCGGCATATATTTACCAATAAATATTGGCTATACTAATATCAGATTGAAGAGACTGTTAAAGCATTCAATTTGAATTCATTGGCAAAATGATTTATAAAAGCAAAGCAAATTATATTTGTGAAGTTTTTTGACGACCTTTACTTGAAAAAAGAGTAGAAGTGTTTGTTTCTGTTGTAACAGCGATGTCAGTTAGATTTGGTTCAGTTAGAGCTGTGGAACATTAAATCATCTGTCTTTACACTACTACATCTGAGCCTTTCTTACCCTCAGGTGTGTATAAACTACAGGTTATTTGAAAAAAAATCCAAATCTATATTATGCAGAGTTTTGGAATTCAACCTCAGAACCTATAACAGGTCTGTGATAAACTGTGTGCATGTTCAGTGTACACTTAATGTGCTCAGTACAACAAATGTACCATGAAACCCATTAAAACCAAAATGTTTGATTCCACAGCCATTACAGCATAAAAACATGCATTACATGATATTAGGCTTTTATTCTGAAGTATGCACTTCAAAATTGTAGTTTTTACTGTTCTCCACTAGATTTCTACCATTTCCCTATGTTTGGCATGAAGGAAAATGCATGCTTTTTCCTAGTTTTCTATAAGGGCACTGTTGCTGTATAATGGAACTAATGAATGATGATGACGATGATTGAATATTATTATCATGTAATCGCTTCTGTATGTGTGTGAGAGAGTGAGCAAGTTAGTGAGTGTGCGTGCATGATGCCTGGAACTACAGGTTGTCCACAGCTTATCTCAAATACTGCTGGACTGAGCAGTCAGTCTTTTTTGTGCACCTTCACGACTGTGTGCTGAGGAACCTCTCTGGTTAAATTCTTGAAAAACCAAGTTTGCATTATATTTTCCATAAGGTTTGCAGGTGTAAATCAGCAAATAAACTCTGTCAGTAACATAAAAGACACTAAAAAAAGAGGCAAACAATACATCAGAAAATAATAATTCAAATTAAATAAAAGTAATTTTTCACCTTCTCTTAATAAATTCATTACTTAGCATTTAATCACACTACAGCCCCTCTAATATAACAACGACAAATGAGGATACAGTACAGCTAAACAAAGCATACGACTGCATTTCTGATTGCTTGTTAGCCCAAACTTCCCCATGGGTCTCTAAAAATCCCATTATACATTCATTATATTTCATCACAATACAATGCATACTAGCCAAAAACAGAATAAAACTGCATTTATATGGTATTTCTAGCTGCATTGGTTGCCTCCTTCCTCACCTCATCCTAGAAACGGAGAGCTCCATAATAAATTTCTCTATTAAAGAATGATTCCACTGATGAATGGAGTGTGCGCTGGTTGCCACCTGACAGCCAACATCTTTTTAGCAGCAGCACATGCTGATAGTCACAGCTGTCTTTGAGCACAGTTAAAATCCTGCCTCAAATCATCATTCAGCAACATAAGTTCTGGAGAGCAGTTAATATCTAAGCCACATGCTTCTGATAGACGATGTTCTTATTTGTTGCCAGAAGCTTTTAACTGATGGACATTCCCACACAGTGAGTAAAAATGTCCCCAGTGATTATACTCATCATAAAATATGAAATATGGCATCAAATGACTTTGATATGTGAAATTCAGATTTATTGATTGATGATTTGGGTTTTTTGGATGAACGAGAGACATTCCTCCAAACTCTGGTCCAGTATATCAGTGATTCAGGGCCGTCTTTATTCCATACTCTATCGCTAATGGAGGCTTTTTATATTCTCATGATGTATTGCAAATTACAGAGACATGTCCTTTATTTAATGCTGATAGTGCCTTAGATAAAACCATTATGGGATGAATAATAGGTTGCCTCTCACACAGAATATTTGCTGCCTGTCCTGAAGAATGTAGTTTCCTTTTTTTTAAAAATGACTTTCATGCTTTAATGTTTGTAATTGCCAGAAGCCTTATGTTTTCAGATCATCCCATTCTTGTGAAGGTGATATCTCAAGAACACCTTGAGAGAAATCCTTGAGAGAAACAAATGTTTAGTTGGACTCAAAGATGAACTGATTAGATTTTGGTGGTCAAAGGTCAAAGGCCAAGGTCATGGGGACCTCACTAGATAAACTCAAGCTCTCATTCACTATGTCAGTGTCCAGAGATAGAAGTTATATTGTGCAGGCAGCAGTTACAGTTCTTCCCTCTCTTTCTCATCACCCATCACTCATCTACCCACTCACAGTCACATGCATGCACATGCACTTGCACAGGCATTCCAACTCAATAGTGCTGAAACAGAATGTGAGTTTGACTTTGAAATAGAAATTCAAAGCCCCTCTTTCTTTTTCTGCTCATATTCTCATATGTATGCACCCCACACACACCTACACAGAGGCTCATACACACCCAAGCTCCTTCATGTAATAAAAACATGGGCATTCAGAGATGCAGCCACCAGGGAAAACGAACAAACACTGGTTTTGTTTTTGAGACCACCACTCAGTTTAGGCAGGTACTGGTGGACTGTGAGTTGCTCATCACTGACATATCCCATTCTGTTATTATCCCCATCCTAACAAATCCCATTAGCACTCAGTATGGAAAATAATAAATTTGTTTTCATAAAAAAAAAACCCAGCAGGGGTATTATGTAACCAAACTGGCATTTAAAGAGTTAAAATCATGAAAATGAATGAATGTTTGGTATTTATGATCAGGACTGATGCTGGTTTAAAAAAAAAATCAAATCTTTATGGTATTTATTTTTTTTTTTTTTTACGGTGACCATTTTTCATCTCAAAGGTGCTCAGTGTAACAAATTTTGGTGTGAGGCTGAAGGGTTAGGAATTCTTTTGTTTCCAGGAGAGTGGAAAAACTAATGAAATACAGTATGTTGACACATAATGTATTTTGCATTGGTAATTGCCAGCTTCCAAATATTTAATGGTGGATTAGGTAATGTACTTCAGAACCACTTTTGTTATATTTGTTGACATTCTCTGCACATCGTGATAGCAATTAATAAATCAAATGGTCCGACAAAAAGAGAGAAAAAAAATCTGTGGCTCACAGGCCTGTAATGATTCCATCCAGTCATTTCATTCGGGCCAGATGAAACAAACACAGGACTTTTACCCGGAGGCTGGGGTTCGAGTGCTGTGTGACACGAAAAGTCAAACTTGAATTATTTAGAGTTTTAAGTTACTTCTGTAACACTGCAGAGTTGCTTTCGTCACATGACTTATGTCACTTCCTTCACGTAACAAACATAATGTGCCTTTTTTTTAACCCATACCAGAATAATTTAAACCTATCCAAGTAGTTTTTGTGCCAAGACCTGACCAAAGCACAGCATCTTTACAATATTAATCACTGTGTGTAATGTCACGTGACTTAAGTAACATGCAAAGGTCCACTGCTGCTACTCTCCACTGGTCATTTATGTCATTTTTGGAGTCATTGGCCATCAGCCTATGCTGTAGTTTAGGTACGAGGACATGTTGTCCACAAGGCAGATATATTGCTAAAGAATGAGAGAGAGTGCAGCCAGAATTTCCTGATACTAACATGTTAGTTTGACAGTTTCCATTTTCATTGTTTACCTTCATTATGATAATGTTGGGTATTTTATTTCATGTGAATGAGACATGAGGTAGTTGGAGCAGTAGTCAGGCAGTGTGTGTTCACAAGTTTTGGGGGAGTGGTGATGGAAGGAGGCCTTAAAGCCATAGTTCATCCAAAAATGAAAATTCACTCAATGTCTATTCACCCCTGTGCTCGTGTGAGGATGGGTAAAGATCTCCAGTTCACAAAACACTCCCGGAGTCTCAGCAGAAACCAGCGTTGCAGCCAAATCCAGTACAACTGAAGTTGGTGACCAGTTTTAAATGTAAAAATAATGTAAAAAACAAAAATAACACAAAATGTCTCCATACTGCTCCTGTGGTGTAATCCAAGTGTCCGTAAGCGGCGACATTAAAACTGTGGCCCCTCAGACCGGAGCCGCGTACACACACCTATCCAGGTAGCATGTAAACACTGGTGTGAAGGTATCGCGAGATCACGTATATCTCTTGTCGCATGCAATTGTGAAGGTATTGCGAGATCTCGTATATCTCGTGTCACGCTGCTTGTGTACCTGCTTCAGGCGTGTGCACGCGGCTCTGGTCTGATAGGCTACAGTTGACATTTAGGCTAAAAACATGGTGTAAATGGTGTCTTTGGAGGTTAAATTTTAATGTCGCGGTTTACTGACACTTGGATTACACCACATGAGCAGTATTTTTTATTTTATTTTATTTTATTTTTTTTGCGTTCTTTATTATTTTTACATTTTAAAACTGGTCACCAACTTCAAGTACTGGATTTGGCTGCAACGCTGTTTTCCGCTGAGATTCCAGGATTGTTTTGTGAACTGAAGATCTTCACCCATCCTCACATCAGCACAGGGGTGAGTAGATATTGAGTGAATTTTCATTTTTGGGTGAACTGTCACTTAAAGGGATTTAAAATTTCAATATTTGGCTAGGGATTGTCAGTTTCTCTGTTTCTATAAATATGTTGTTTGTAGTGTGTGTGTGCACAGGTGGTACTTTTTCATGGATGCTGCTTTCCTTACCTTGCATCAAAAAGTGATATGTGTACAGTAACTTAACCTTTTTTTTTTTCTTTTTTGGAATATTCATTTGAAAAATATTTTCTCCTTAAATGTGTTTTATTAATACAACTTTTTTTTGTCCATTTAAACATAATGAACTAGTTGCACTGCAGACATTTTGACATGCCATACCAGAAAACTCACAAGTGTATTAATGATTGCTGCAATCCACTTATAGGAGGCCCTTCTATTGTGCATGCTGGCTCACTGTTACAGGGACACTTAATGGAACTGAGCCGTAATTACTGTTCATAAGTCCATCTGTGTTTTTCTTGCTGTGACAAGTTAAAATGTCTGCTGTGCAACCAGTCCATTACAAGCTGCAAATGACTGAGCCATATGCTTTAAAACAACATCTTTATCATTCCTTGCTTTTTTCAGTGGGCTTCAGTTTAACCACAGAACAAAAAAAAAATGTTTCTTTGGCTCCGCCCCCTCAGCTTCATCTCAACCACTGAGATTTTTTTTATGCCTCCTCAGCAGCTATTCAGAGAAATCAACAACACTTTAATGAATATTTCTCTTCCCCTCACTCTGTCTCCTTACTGTTTTATCCTTTTATCTCGCCCTCCCTCTGGTCATCCTCCTCTTCACGCAGTGGCAGTAAATAACATCAGCTCCACAAATTAATTCCCCCTCAACCCTCGTTGGCCTTCTTCATTGTCTCTACCAGGTTTATGGGATAACTCCCCCATCAATTAAAGGCTAATTCGGTTTGCTGTCATGTATGGAGCACCAGGGTATTTCCTCAGCTTATGAAAATGCCAGCTCATTTTAAGCAAGTGTCATCTCTAATACTACCTACACATTGTGGGACTTAGAAGGAGAAGATATTAAATATATTGCAAATATTAAACAGATTAAGCAGGTGGAAACAATTGGTTGCAAATAGAGAAGCCAAATAAATTTAACCAAGTCACCTTTGCTCTGCATGTTTGCTCTGCTAATATGCTGCCCATATGCCTGGTCTGTTTAACCATTTGGATTGTAAGATTGGTTTTATGTCACTTTCCAGCCACAATACATTTCCACACAGTATTTCTAAATAATAGCGTGTTTTACATGAATGGTGTTACAGTCATGTAATGTGTTGTATATCATGGTATTAATCTGGTTCATACATTTTGGTCAGAAAATAAAATGAAAGACTAAAAAAGCATAACTTCACCAAAACATGCTCTAAATGGATGAAGACATAAGTAGACTACATAGAGGAGTTTTTCTTTGACCCAGATCAAGGACAGAGGTACCCCTGGCAAATTGTGGTTAGTAAGTTTGCGTGATATACATAAAGACTAAACAAGAGAGGCAGCCACCCACACCAGGGGCCCATAATGGTCCCCTGCAGCCAAAACGGGCAACTGCCCCAAAAGCCTAAAGAAGCTCAGAAGTCCCAGGTTCACTGGGAACATTAAGGTTTCAGTTGAAATAACCCAGTACCAAGCAGTATCCAAACTTCTCCAGTCAAACGATACCTGTATTAAATTCCTTTGCTATCCAGAAAGAAAGAAATTACTGTTTGTATAGTTTTTCTCACTAAAGAAGAACCTTCAAAAAATGTATTGAACTCCACTGGTACCAGTATTACTTTAAAGGCACAAGTATGGAGTATGAGACCTCTACCACCCGTCGCCATATACCGGTCAGAAAAAAGATTTGCATTTGCACTGCAGTTTGCAATGATGTATTTATTGATCAAACAAGAAGCAATAACTCAACCATTGACTAAAAGAATAATGAAAACAGATTGTGGCCCAATACTTAGGGTGATATCAATATTGCATTAAGTGCGGGAAACAAATAACAGAACTCCCATGATGGACCACAGTGAGTCAATGACGCGATGCAAGTTATAGAAACAGAGTTATTAAAACTAACATTATTATTATGTAAAATGAAAACAAATAACTTCAGTCTGGAACAATGGCTGTGAAGTCTGGGACAGCTGAAATCAGAAGTGGAGACAGTTTGGGACATTGTGGAAAAAGTTAATTTTGAGTCCTGCATGGATGCATATTCTTTAATTAAGTTGTGTTAAATAAAAGCACCATAGATATCTGATAAACGAAGAACTGTGGGCTGGTACTCTGGTGTAAGGTTTATGGCTCTCTGAGCTCACGCTACTGTTTGATAAAGCTGCCATGTGTAGTCTACTGTGTGCAGTGTAGATAACAGCATCTTGGAGATGTATGAGTAAACACCAAGGATGTAAACTAATAAAAAAATACATTCTTTGCATCATGCACAGATAATGCATCTGAAAAGATAAACATTTTTGCTGTAGTAGCTCATGATCTGATATTGAAGCCTGGCACCAATTGTTGACAGTGGAGTGAAACTGAGGACCTGAAGTTAGGGACTGTCTGAAAAGTGCATGTAAATAGACCAAGGGAGTTAGACCGGTTAGTACACAATTTGTGGAGGGCAGGGGTGGAGGTTAGAGGGGATGGCAAGACCCCAAATGGCGCCCGCCTAACTAGTTAAACTTGTCCCAGATGGACAAACAGGTACACAGACAGACTTTTTGATGTTAAAATGGTCAAAGACAAAAAATTTCCCACACAACCACATGTAGTTTCATAAAGACATGCCAACCGTAGACTCATCAACACCTACAGAGTTGGCATACCTGCACACACCAGCACAAGTGCCCATGTTCTCAGCAAGAGTAAGAATGCTTTGAGGAAATCACTGAAGCCTAACCGGTAACAGTTTCTCCCTGAAAAGCCCAGAGGCGATCACACGTGCTTCTCATCTGAGTAGGAAAACGTTGCTGAGGTAGAGACAGCACAGGCGTGATTTCTTCCCAGCACAGCCGCTGTAGCCAAACAACTACTTAGTACGCAGCAGCGTCTCCTCTGTTTGATTCTGCAGGAAGAACGGGGAGATGAGCTGATTACAATTCATGGAAAGGAGCCAGCTGGCTTGTGTGGAATCCAGGATAGAGATGTACTGTAGTCAGCTGACAAGAGATATGATCCACAGCAGATACTACATACATCCACAGCCATGAATGGTGCAAAGGAGTGCAGCATCTGTGGATGAAATAAGTTGGGTACATCTTATAAATGAGACTGCTTTAACAATGTGAATATAAGTTGACTGGTGCATAAAAGGCATTTTAAATCCCTTTTGTCAGCAGCTATCATGAAAAGCTTTGAGCGAGCTGTTGGATAAGTGGTTGCTGCTGTGGGTTTCCACAGTTGTAAAACCACAGAGGACTGTGTTTTGCAGAAACTGTTTCTTTTAACAAATCATTGACAGTCCTTTCTGTTTTTAAAAGTTACTGTCTAATATTTTACATTCCCCAGAAACAATATTGTTTTCCCTGAGTAGCCTTTATCTTTCACCTGAATATATATATTTTTTTTATTACAGGGTAAAAACATTCTCTGTTGCTATAAATTAATTTCCCTTTGTACTTTAAAGGAATACAGTAGATTTCCTGGAAAAAGTCTAACCTGTGGTCCTATAATATTTTCTAAACCATTATATATTATTATCAGAGTTGGAACTTAGTCATTTTTTACAAGTCATGTGTAAGTCTCAAGTCTTTGCACTCAGGTCCCAAGTAAAATTCCAAGTCAAGACTGAGACGTCCCAAGTCCTGAACTTTGAGTTATGAGTCCAAAAGAAGTCATAATGGGCTCTTCGTCAAATGTAATGCAATTTTAATAAAAGATCATTGACTTACCATTCTTTGTGCAACTTAAAATGTCGAACAAAGTTTTTTTGTTTTTTTTAAGGTATATTTTTTTTTCAGGACAGCTGGAGAGTAGACAGGAAACAGGCAGGAGAGAGAAGGGATGACATGCAGCAAAGGGCCACATGGGGAGTTGAACCAGTGGCCGCTACAGAGGACTAACAGCCTCCATACATGGGTCGGACGCTCTACCAACTGAGCTAAACGTCCGCCCATGTCGAACAAAGTTTAAAGTTGTTAGGTTACCATCTGTAATTTTCAATCCACACGTTTTGCATACTGCCATTGTTTTTTTTCGACCAACTTATAGTTTTAATGCAAACATTATCTTTACCAACTGGAACTCAGTAACATAAAGATTGTTCTTCATGGTTCCAAGCTGCAGCTGGATTGGATGTTGTCTGACTAATTCAAACAAAGTGCGTCTGGGGAATTATGAATTTTGTGAATTGATTTGTGGCACACTTAAAATAACAGACTTTTTAATCTTTGGGCTCAGGAGAAGGTATCACATATTTTCAAGTCAAAAGGCTCAAATCAAAGTGAAGTCATGAGTCACTGGTTTTAAAGTCCAAGTTGAAGCTAAATTCAACAAGTTTGTGATTTGAGTCTGACTTGTTTCCACACCTTTGATAATCATAGTGGTAGACTTGCTGTTGGATTGATACCATGGTGAATCCTAGGCCTGGGCGATATAGCTGAAAAGTATGTCACAATAGTGAAGTTTCATATCAGTAGATTGATGACAAGTGGCTGAGGTGATAAGATAAATTTGTTGTATTACCGGTCTTGTTTGGGAAGCTATTCATGCAGTTTACACACAACACTGTTCTGATAGTTGTTGATGCATCCATCCCCCCATTTTCCATTGTTGGTTTACTGTGGCAGTAGGCCGAACTTGACATCCCTCTTGTCCGCAGCGCTTTCCAGCTTCTCCACCTCAGCTGGCTCCTTTCAACATGAAGGAGCAGCGATTCTACTCAGAATTCCTTTCAAATGTCTGAACCCGCTCTGATAGGTGTTATCTGACATAGAAACAAACAACAAAACACTGCTAAACCGTTGAGCTGAGCCGTTGCTTTTTGTCTGCACTCATTTTGTTGCTGTGCCTGTTTATCTCACATGTAACTCCACGCTGTTGTTCACATGTTGACGTAACAACCAAACAACATACCCGTGAAATGTCTGTGTGTTGCTCGAAGCGCGCTCCATTATCAAGGGATGTGACAGGTAGTTATGAGCAGGGGTATGTTTGTTTCGTGCTTCCATGGTGGTCTGTATTCACTGCATTTAAGTGAAGCTATCAAACATTTTATCAGCCTACTTTCTTATTGTTATTGATGACGTGTGTATTGGCCATACATATCACTATCGTTTTATTGCGCAGGCGGAGTGAGTCCTCCTTTCTTAATTTGAGGTAAAGGTTCAGCGTTCACACTCTGAAATCAACACTTCTGTAGGGCTGTGTCATTTAGTGTTTTTTAAAATACAGCACAGCTGACCTGCAACATGAGGAAGTCGCAACAGTTTTGGGGCAGGAGTGCAAATAGTTGGTTAGATTCCTCTAACCAACCCGGCTTTAAAGGTAGGATGAGACAAACACTGCAGCCCAAAAGTAGAACCAAACATACACCAAGTTTATGTTCTCAACCATCCTCCAGTTTCCCATTGCATCATTCCCTTCCTTCAGCTTCAGCCAAATATCGATCTGGCCTCTAGCAACATTGTGACTTCAAAGAACTCAGATTTCGAGCATCCCATTAACGTGTTTTACAGGAAATCATGACCTATGGGGTGTGGCACACTGAGATACATTTCACCCACAGCTTATATGGGCGTCTCTATGGTTGCATAGATGGATCAATGGATAGAAAGTTTGATTTTTAATGATGTGAGAAAAACTTGTTTCCCTGTGTTTTGCTTGTTTTGTGTTTTTCCATCAAGATTGAAAGAATTGAGCATTTATATATGAGCAGAGCACTCACATTTCCCCTTTTACTGTCTGAAAACAATGCACTGCCAAGCAATCTCGAGCAATCACTCTCACTGGCGCTCATTTGTAAGTCCAAAAAAGACTCTAATTAGGTTACAAATTGCCTGAAAAGTTAATATTTGTGCAAACAGGCTTTTTAGATTTCAAATGGGACTTGAGTGTACATTGTGTAAACGAGTAATGATTTTCTTGAAGCCTGACGGATGTGTTTGACTCCGCCACAAAACTATTTGTATAGTGCTAGAACCTCCATGTGGTTTGGTATAATTAATGGCTTCACATACAAGTCTCAACAAGAATGATAAATCAGCTGTCAGGAACATAAGAAATCACTGCATATTCACTCAGCTGGGAGAGCAAATCAAGTTAGACAAACAACAAATCAAGTTCAAATAATCACGTGGGGTTTTTTTTTAGGCTCTCTGCCAGCTTCTGATTTCTGTTAAATACAAAGGAGACGAAAGTGTTGCAGTTGAAACGCCAGGTAGCACAGGTTTATTCTGTTTTGTGTAAAGCTTATGGGAGTTTTAGGGCCCCGCTCCACCCGATGAACTCCACAGGGAATCGAACCCCTAACTGTCAGTGCTCTGCTCCTTCTTCAGTCGCTTAAAAATCAATTTCAGAGCCGAGCAAGTGTGCGCGTTTGGTGTGAATGGGGATAAGCGCTCGTTTGTCAGTGTTTGTTTCTCTATGGGAAAGTCGATGAGCAAACGGCTTGTGTTGTTAGCTGAGGGAAATGTCAATGGGGGATAGTGGGAGCAGCACTGGGCTCTACTGGGCCCGCTAAAGCCTTTCATCTGAGTTAGCCAACATCATTAAGAGTCTGCCATGTTTGCTTTTTTGGTGCCCGCAGTTGGGTTTGTGTGCTTGTGTGAGGCTGTGTGGGTATGAGGTACGGTCTTAATGAGTGTGTATGGGCCTGTTTGAGTGTGTTCACACTCATCTGTCTACCCATGTAATAGTTTCACCGAGTTTGGTCTTGATGAGTTTGTGTATAGCGGTATTTCTATCTGTGTGTGTGTGTGTGTGTGTGTGTGTGTGTGTGTGTGTGTGTGTGTGTGTATGCCTGTGTCTAAGTGAGCCTACGGGCCATTAAGCCTTCAGCATGGTCTGGAGCCCGCTAATGAGGATCTGTGTCACATCAAAACACATCAACACCAGACCTAGTTAGCTAAGTGTTAGCTTCCAACACTGCGACAGTTAGCTTAAAGTGTGTGTGTACTTATGCCAGTGTGTGGGTTATCTCTGGTCATTCCCTTGCATTTTTTCTTATACTGCATCACTTTATTGTTAGATAGGTCTTAGCCTTGGATGCTAATAGGTACCACGCACTGTGTATGCATATAAGCATGTGTGTTTGTGCCTGGTCCTCACTTTCTGCCCTTTTTTCAACAGCTCTTTGCAGTGGCTCATCTCCCCAAGCCCACTGAGTCACTGAGACTCTGTGGGATATTTAGCTTTACGGACCAAAAACAGATGCTATAGTGCCAGGTGAATATAAAACTACCTGCTGGGCTGATTGAGGTCGGAACGGGCCAGGAGATGTTCAATTTTCAGCAGCTCTGGATGGAGCAGATGATTGTCTTTTGAATTGAAGACCCACAAAAATGGGGAAAGAAATAGGTTTAAGATAATAGAACCTCAAAATATTTTCATTGCATACTGATGCGAGGGTGGTTCTGCATTTTACCTGCCCATTTCATAGAGCATTGTACTGGGTTCTAAAGGTCTTTTGTAGGAGAAAAAAAATATTTAACTTTGAGTGACCAGGTAGAGCAGTGTGTGCTGAAAAAAATGTTAGCATTTGGTGGTTAGAATCATGGATGTATTAAGGAGAACAGTATGCTGCTTTCAAAGATGGCTCCTCATTTGTTTCTATGAAAGTTGCTTCCTGGGTGTATATACCAAAAAAGTGTCTGCAGGCTTCCTCATACTTTTGTGTTTTTGGGCCCATCCAAAAATTCTGCTGGCCAAGCCAGCTGACTTCCTGTTGGTGTCCAAAGAGATTAAAAAAGAGGGAAGGGTCATTACGTCACTACAGGACATCCTGTGCTCTGTTTGGTGCATGGAGAAGCACACTAAAATCCAACATATCTACACTGTCTGACCTTTGAATAAGAAATGCCTCTAAAAACCTAAAGAACACACTTAAGAGAATAGCATGACGACTGATTTTTCCAAATGAGAGCATTTATTTATTTGCTATTGGTCTCCAAATAGCGTTATTGACATTGCATCTTGTATACACTTCAATAGAAGTGGCACTAAAGTCTAGAGCATAGAATGTTCTTTAGTGATGTAATGTCCCTTGCTTCTTTTCTGGTTTGCTTGTTGGTGTCCCACACACTTGACTGGGATAAAATAATTTGATCATAAGGCTCTGCTAGACTATTTGGCCACTATGCCTAAATATCCTCACATCTCTTGCCTTTCTCAGGCTTGGTTGAATAATCCACAACAGCTGGACAGACGATATGACATAGCTTCACCTATAAAAAGTCACCTATTCAGCAGAAACAATAATGCCCCCTTATAGTAAATTATATCAAATGATCCAACAAAATAGGATTTAATAGCTCAGATCATTCTGTATGTCCGAACTAAATTAGGTTGAAGAGGCACTCTTCACACTTCTGTAGCTCTGGAGTAATTCTTCTTCATCATTAGAGGTTATCTGGGTTTGGGGATATGTGGAGAGTGAATGACCATCTTTCAGTCTCACCATCTTTAGTTTGAGGGTAGAATCTCTGTTCTCTGTGTCCTCCAAGTCCCTGGACTTCTGTTAAAAAGTCTGTTAAAAAAATCTGTTATTTATTAGTGTTAATTTGTCATTTTATAGTCTTTTGTATGTTGGAAGTTTTCAGAGCAGGATTTTCAAGTTGCTCCAGTTGGAAATGCTGCCAAGACAGTGAAATGTCATCATAGCATTAAAATGAATAAGATGATGATAAATTACTAGTTATTGTGAGGCTAGTGAAAAATTTTCAGTATGAGTTCAAAGGAACCTGCTGGACTTTTAAAATAATTTAATGTGCAGCATTTGCATGTGATTGTTGTGAAATGTTGGATATGTTTCTGAAATATAAACACACTAAGCAAATAATCTAAATTCTTCAGAGCTTTGCCGGTAATCTGTGTATGTGTGCAGTGTGCAGTACGTACTGTACCTCTTATGCATTAGCCTGATTGGCGCTCAAAATACGATAAATCAAAGTTATGTGACAGAAAACTCAATCTGTCTTTTTATTTTCTCAGAAATAATTCATTGTGCAGACTTCTGTGTGTGTGTGTACATTTCAAATGCCCCTCCCTTTCCCTTCTCGCGCTTTTATGGTAGGTTGCAGTGTCCATCTTGACCCTTAGCTTTGCACAACACAAGTGATATATGAGCCGGCTGCTGACATGTGATCAGTAAAGGTCAATCCGTGCCTGACACATGCCGTTAATCACACATATTTGCCACTCAGACGTAACAACACCATCCAGGAAATGGCTGTGCTGTTTTATTGCCTTTTAGCTGAGTACCAACTCAACACATTCAAGGCAGAAAATTAGCTTTGTTGTCCAAAGTGGCTGGCAGTTTACCAGCAAAAACCATAAATGTACTCATACATAAACATCGTGCCCTGGAGAAAAAAGAAAAAATATATAAATTTGTTAGTTAAATTTCATTTTCTTCACTCAGTTATTACAAATTTTTAAATGGCTATTCAAAACTCAAAACTCATGACTTCAGTACCAAGACTTACTTGTGACTCGAAAAACAATTATTTTGTCCTACCTCTGCAACAAGGTGTAATTTACTTGGTTGCTCATGCTGTTGAAAATAAAAGGTAAAAGAAAACATTGTGTAACAGCCGCTGTTGTACCAGTGAAATCACGGCTATTATTCAACAGTGTGATTCAGTAGCATGGATCATTAGTTCAGATTTAACAAGGCGGCAGACATGCAAGTAGACCATGATGTTCCTCTAAATGAATTATTAGTTTTTCAGGTCACTGGCAGTGGCAGTAATGTTGACGTGTGTGTTCTCTTCCTCCGTATGATTTAATAATAAAATTGACTTTTGGGAATTTGTTGAGAGTTGTTTTGACTAAACCAGCAGTGCATCATGTTGATATTCTATGATAATCAAAAGGACATTGTTGATTCTGTTCCTCTAACGTTGGAGAACCTGTTTTATAACCTCATTTTGATTTTGTTAGACTTTGTTTTTAAAGTTTCAAAAGCTGAAATCATTATTTTAGGCTATATTAGAGCCTTTGTTCTTATTATGTCTCTGACAGATTAATGGGAGCCGTGTCCCGTCATATATTAGTGAACCTCACCTCGGGGTTAATGATTGGGAAATTCGATGATTAACATTTGACTAACCATTAAGTGTCCTGGGCTGTGGGTTCACTGCTGCTCAGAGTATTCCTTTTTGTTCCCAAAAATAGATATTTTGTTAATCTAAGCACGTCTTGAACTGCGAGGCTCATAGATGTGTGACACTATTGGATGAAAATTGAATCCCACTTGAACTTTGTGCCTGTATGTCTGAGTTACTTACTGCCGGATTATCACCTTGATGAAACGCGAACTTGAACTTTTCTTTTTCGCTTTTAATTTTTCTTCAAAGATAGGATAAATCATTTTACTGGTGATGCTGACAATTATTTTAAACTGCATTGTATTTCTGTCTCGATGGATATGACCTGTTATCTCGCTGAATCTCGATATATTTCAGGATGGTCACAACCTGTAATTTCCATCATGAGTCCATTCAAAACGACGGTGAAGTTGGACAGCCCAAATTACCTCACTCCTCTTCGCTTGATTGTCTCTTACAGACTGTTAATGGTCTGTGATATATCAAAGGAGATAATAACCAGCAACATGCAAGACCATACTATATGTCAAGTGTAACTTTTAGGTGCTATAATGTGCACCAGCCATTGTGCAGGGACTATGCAGAAATATGCAGAGTAAATTATGCAGATGGTCCAGAGACTAAGAATGCACAAAGCAATCACGGTTCCTAAAATTCCCTCTGCACCTAAACTGTCGGTACATATTATGCAACTCCTCAACAAAGGCACAAAGTTTGAAACTTCTAGACACGTTCACGATACAAAGTACATTACTTGCTCTGGCTGTAAAGGACAATTCACAACAGCTGCAAACACAGCAGTGAAGCCAAGGCAATGTGCTGCTGCAGACAGTAAACAGCAGCTAGCCGGTCCCACTGGCCCTAATGAGCAGTAATGTGTCACTGAATCCTGCACTTTGCATTTTAATAGGAAAAAGGACTTTTAATAGGAAAGGGCTACCCAGATGCACTCTCTTTGTACCCAAGGATTATTGTTTGCCATTCTCTTGACACTTTTTTTTTTTTTATTTTCTGAAAACCATCTTGTGCTTCTGCAGTAGTTCCTCTAACTCTGTGCCGGGACACTCTGCTGTGCTTTGGGATGTTGTGAGAACCATACATTATTATTGCAGTATACAACTATACCAAAAGTTGTGAATGATCAGCACTTTGTATGCACTCAGTTCCCAATACAGAGGTAAATTACCCCTCAAATTTCTTTGAAAACTTCTGTCAAAGCAAACCCAAGTTGCCAAATAGCATCAGCCACACTGCAGGCAGTCTTGGAGTGTGAGGCTTGAGTGCTATTGTCCACGTGTGATGGACATCGAGGACTATGTCTGGATTCGAGACCCATCCAATCTGTCCTCTTTTCAGTTCCCTTACCGAATTTTTAATTTTCTGGAATGTCTGATTCAAGGGCGTGGGTGGGGCTACATGTAATTTTATTCTTAATTCTTTAATTATTTTGTAAGTAAATATTTCACAAATAATATGGTTGTTTCTCAAATTTTATTTGGCACTTAAGTACACTGATATATTTGGTATGCTTTGGGCATAACACATTTGAAAACCACTGTTCTATATGTATCCTGTTGCTGTACTTGCAGGCTCTGGACATACGGCCATTATCGCTTTACAGCCAGGTGTTCTCTGTTTTGCTACACATTTAACCATATGGGTTGTTGGGAAAAGTTTCAGGAAAAACCCAACGTAAACAGTAATGCTATACCATCTGTAGGTAGCAGATAATGACATACCTGCTGTTACTTAATGTTGAAGTAGAGCTGTGACACTAAGCATCATGATGTTGAATGGCTGGAGACTGCAGCAATAATTAAATATGTGTGGAAATACACCCCAAGCTAGACTTTCCCTATTGGTTTCCAGACCTAGTGTCCCCGTGAGAGCTGCAGTTTTATTTTGAATTCCGTATATAGACCTAATATCGATGTGAAATTTTATGAACTGCTGCTGAGAAGTTCATCTTCTTTCTAGTTTGTATTTTCAGTAACTTTATGAGCACAAGAATCCACGGATGGGTGTTTCACTTAAAATTAGTCCTGCATCAGGACCACCTGTTGCATCTGATCTGCTCCCCTCTGATAAGTGACATGCTATTATACAGGCAGTATTTTACAGAAACTGGTAAACAAGCCATTCAGCATGATTACCAAAAACCGAATGCACAAAATACTAAAAAGCGCTTGTGTAAAATCTTGTTTACAGCTGATTGGGATCAAAAACTCGAGACTGTGAAAAACAAGATCGATCTATTTTTCTATCCGTTCATTTTAATTTCCACTCTAAGCAGTGCTCGTTAGTTGTGTTCTTTTACTTTCCATGCAGCGATCTTATTACTCAGCAGCTGCTGCAACATCCACATTTCTCCACAGGGTTCTATAAACTTTTATGTTGTCTTACCAATGAATCAACGAGTTCTCTGCCAGATACTGAGATTTCTTGTATTTTTAAAACTCTTGTTGTGTTCCCTGCTGTTATTTATCAACAAAAACCCGGTGCTTGTCATTTTTATACAGTATCCCCCTTCACAAGACATTTCCCCTGTATCTCAGATCTAATTAGCTGGCTTTCCTCTCTCTGGGAAGATGGAGATGTACAAGGTTATGTGGTTCATTTATTGATCAACACAATGTTGTGTAATGAGATGGTAGTAGCAGTCCCTTTTATGCTGCTCACAAAAAATTCTATACTGTGAATGGATGAAAAAATAATAGCCTCAGTCATAAAAATGAAACTTCTTTTCTTGGTGGAGTGCTGAGGATGAATTCACAGCCTGAGGGAAGAAGCGGCTTTGTAGTGTGGTGGTACAGCAGCAGAAACTTCTGTATCTCTTGGCCGTTGGCAGCAGGGTGGCTAGACTGTGGCTGAGGAGGGTATTGTCATTCAGGCACCTCACCTAACTAGTATCACTGATGTTCAGTAGATAGGTACCAATAATGTTCTGGGCAGTTTTAACGACCTGCTGCAGAGTCCTCCTGTCCTGTTTGTGATGTTTCCGGTCAGAACTGGTACAGGAATTTTGCCTCCTTAAGTTCCCTTAAAGAATACAGCTGTTTCCCAGCTTCCTTAACCAGGGTGGAGATGTGTGATGTCCATGACAGGTTCTCTGTGATTTCCAAAAGCCTAAAACTGTTATCTACTCCACCTCAGCTCCACGTATGTAGACAGAGGTGTGTGACTCTGCCTCCTTTCTCTGAAAATCAACAATCAGTTCCTTGGCTTTGCTGACAATGAGCGGTAGGTTGATTTCAAAGCACCACTCTTCAAGATTGTTGATTTCTCCATGTCGGGGGCTGCAGTCATGGGTGTATAGCGTGAACGGGAAGGGGCTGAGCACACTGCCCTGGGGTTCTCCGTTGTTTAGTATTAAAGTGATGGGAGTGAACTGTCTGGGGTCTGTTTGTGAGTGAAATGAAGTCCAATAAGCAGCTGCAGAGTGAGGTGTTAAGCCCAGAGGTTTTAAGCCCCCCAGCTTCAAGGGGGAAATTGAGCTGAAATCAACAAACAGCATTGTAATGTAGGTTTTTGTTTTCCTCAGGGTGTGGCAACTGTAAGGTTTGCTGCTGCATTTCTTCATCTGCTGCCAAATTGATTACATATTGACCGTGTGAATAAGGGAACACAAATATGAACTGTTTTGTTTTGTCTCAGTGAACTTCCTTTCTTTGGTAGTCATAAAAATAACTGAAAACCAACCTGAAAGTCAAATGAACACAGTCTACTTTATGGACCTTCAGAGGCTCTCAGCTATGACTGAAGTGGACTTGAGCTTTCAGTAGTTTTTCGTAAGAATTGTGCGCTCAGCTCACTCATTGGAAATCCATGGGCAGGTGCCACTCTGTCATATCAGGACTTCTGCTCCTTTTATTCTCTCTCCAGCTACACAGTATTGATTCCTCTCAACACTAAGCCTCTGACTAAACCACTGAACTCTCCCTGCTAACACTCTCATTCTTTACTCCTTTATTTCTCTCTCCAGCTCTCTTTTACAACCTCTCTCATTTGTGCTCTCTTCCTATCTCCGTCTCTTGTTTCTGCCAGTGATCAGACTTATTCCCGATACAGAAATATTTGGGAAATAATGCATGTCAGCCGGGTGCCTTGTTTAATTGTCTTTAAGTGAAGTGCAATAACTTAAATGAAAGAGATTGGATTGTTCCTAAATTTGATGGTAAAATCCATGTCATTAAATCAGTTTGGCGTTTACTTTAATGCACTGATTTGTGTGAGGGCAGATTGTCTTTCTGTCTTTTTATGTTTACACCATAAAAGTCTTAAAGAGGGAGCCGGTTAAATTTGCAAACACATCTTTTTCTTGCCATTTCAGCCCTCTGTTCAGACTAAAATGGTGTTATTGTCACCCAATAATTGAACTTTTCCAAAATGATTTCCAGAGTGTGTAAATCTTAAACTTCATTACTGGCTTGGTGTTTCAGTCTATGCGGGAAAGACAGAACTTTTTCAGAACAATCATGTAAGCCAGCCATGTGAGGACTGGGGGCTTTGTGCCAATAAAGACTTTTCTGTAGCCTCAAACCTTCTGTGATTACTAATTTAAAATGTCAGCATAGCCAAATAAGCAGCAAAGCTGTTGTTAATAACCTTGATTAATGCTGATTCTGAGATTGGTTAATAACAGGTAGCATTTATCAGGTGTGATTAAATAACTATTTCATACTTGTTCTGTTGTCTGACAACAGAAATGGAAAAATATTCTGGCAGTAGTGTTGCAGTACTTCAGATCAGTCTTGGTTTTTAAAGTCTCGTCTAGAGACCTTAAAAAATGGATTATATTGTTAAAGAAAAGACAGCGAAAAGTGAATACTTAAGTGTTGAATAACTGAGACATTCCGGACTTAATGATGGTTTCTAGGGGAAGACAGGATTCACCAAGAAAACCTGATGCTTTCAAAAAACTGCTTTGTGTCAGGTGCAGTGTAAAACATGGAAAAGTAGTGTTGAATGAGGACTGCGAGGGAAAAATCTCCATCTCTCACAGACCAAGCCCATAATAGGATGCGTTTGCACTTTACCTTAGACCAAACAGTCTGACACAGAATTGGTGTAGCAGGCGCTTCACCTGACTTGCAAATGTGACTGAGGTCATCTCAGGAAAAGCATTGTTTGAATACTCTTCGACGGGAGGACATCTTCAGAATTGGGCGGCAGTTTATACCATGATTCACTCTGTGTTGCTCCTCGACCGAGCTTCAAGAAAGTCTTCTGCATAATACATCAAGGTCTCCTGAAACTTCGTCAGTCATGAGTTAACCAGCTCACAAGATTTTCTTCACAAAGATTGTTCAGTTGATTTCAGCTCCTTAGTGTTTGTATATGTTTTATCATAGAAAACAAAGGAAAATTCCCATACATAAAATTCACTTCGGAGCAAAGCTTTATTTGTTTTCTGTGGACGATTTTATGGAAATGCGGATTTTTAGGTCAAATTGAGGAATGCCTATGGTTTACATGTTCCACATTTTATCAGAAGTGTATCATGCATTGTGGGATTCTTGACTCAGTTTCAACCTGCTTTCGTCTTGGTCTTGTCTTGGTCTCAGTAGGCTCTGGTCTAGGTAATGACTTTTTAAATGTTGAAATAGCAAAATAAAGATCACAGGTATCATCACTGACAAGCTAGTAATTGTTGATTTTGTCAGAGGACGTCACAGTCATAAAATAATGATTCAGTCGGCTGGGCTGTCTGTCCCACAGTATAGACGTGGTCTTATGGACGAGGTGTAAAAGTGCGTGACTTCAATTGGCAATGGACCATCAATTGCACTACATGCCTTTGGTAACCTTAAAAAGTAGTTTTAGTTGCATAAATTTAACCTTATGTTACCATACGGATTCCTGATCATAAAGTGTTTATAAGATGACTCAGTTCTGGAGTCTGTCTTATGCCTTTTGAGTTTTTTTTATTTTTATATCCTGATCTGAGAACTGCTGCTTTCTGAACTGATTTCAGACCTGAAGTCGATAAAGTGGTTTGTAAATTTAAATTCGCTTTCTCTGTGTGTCTTCTCTGTTTCTCTCATCCCAGACCGTTGCGTTGCCATGACGAGCGAGGAGGAGGAGGGCCCCAGCGTTGCAACATCAACAGCAACGACACCGTCAGCGGCAGCGATCTCCAGGGCAACAACAACAGCCATAGCCAGGGGCGATGGCAACGACGCCGTCACTTCCTCCTCCCCCCGCGGCCCTCCCCCTACCACCTCCCGTGTCCCGAGGAAAAGGAGGAGAAAGAGGAGGAAATAGAGGAGGAAGGGATAATTCAGGAGGAGAGGATTGAAAAGGAGGAGGAGGACATGGTGGAGTGTGATGGGGATGATGAAGATGATGATGATGGCAGCAGCGATACCAGTGTGTTAGTTGTCCCCTACCCTGAGCTGGTACCTGTGGTCTTCTTCTGCCTCAAGCAGACAACCGTTCCTCGCAGCTGGTGTATCCGCATGGTCTCCAGCCCATATCCTTTTTATACTGTGCATGAGGTGGATTATCTTCAAGAATGCAGCTTTTTCATGTCCTAATCCATCATCACATAATCACCCAGCATTCTTCCAATTCTAGGCTATAAAGAAAACATTAAGAGAACGATATATTAAAGTTTAATTTTCTATTAGTAGCTGATGAATTCAGCTGTGACACAAACTCTCTGTCTAGGTAGTTTAATTTCATTGAACTTACCCCTCGCCCCCAATGGTGAATCAGCACTGCTATTTGATTAACTATACGTATGTGGTGCATGAGAGGCTGGATCAAAGTCTAAATGTGTACATCACATCAATGGTCAGATTTACTGATGCTTTGCATCTGTTTTTCCACTGCAGATCTGACACACTAAGCCCCAAACAGAAGTGGATTATGTTTTCTTCGGGATTTATCAATGTCATACAATTTGCAAACACCAGGTTTGCAGGAGAGATTCCCCACTTCTGAAAAACAGGAGTAAATATAGCACAGATGAGATTTAACAAGCCATGATAGAGGCTGTGGTGATAGAAAATGTACGTAGCTTTATCTTTATTCTGTAGAAATCATAGTAAAGTTGAATCAGTCCCACTGGATTTTTAATAAAACAAGTGATAAACACTGTAATACTACAATTTTATGACGAATACACTTCATAAGGAATTTAATTTAGGTTAAAGCAAACATTGTAGAGTCAAGATCAGTATGTTACTACCTATTTTTTACAGTTTGTGATCACATTGAAATCCCACTGCTGAGTTGAGCCTGTGAGCTCTCCTTCGCTTGCAGAATGCGTCCTGATATCTGTCTGGTGCGGCCCAGCAGCTGACTCCGTGACCCACATAACAAAATTGGTCTGGCCCAGTGACGGGACACATAGCCTACTTACACTCAGCCGAAATACAGCGATGAATTACAGGCTGCAGGTGGTCCAGATCTTGTAGCCGCATGAACCATGACATAGTCATATCCCAGCCAACTGTATGACCATAGCATTATGCAGCACTGTTTTTTTTTAGCAATGGTTTATAAGTGTTCAGTGTTCAGGCCTTGTGGTTACTTTCTCTTTTAAGTATTTGTCACATGCAGTTCTGACAGAGTTGAGGAGAGAGGGAGAAAGTACAGTATGTGAGTTGAAGAAGGAGGTAAGAAGAGATGAGAGGAAAGGAAGGAAGGTACTGTATTTGGGCCAAGTGTAAGTGGGCTGTGTGGCCCATCAAATCAAATCAAATCAAATCAAATTTTATTTATATAGCTCCAATTCACAACAAAGTTGTCTCAAGACACTTTACAAATAGAGTAGGTCTAGACCACACTCAATAATTTTGTTTACATCCGACAGTTGAAACAACTCCCCCATAAGCAAGCACTTTGGCGACAGCGGCGAGGAAAAACTTCCTTTTAACAGGCAGAAACCTCGGACAGATCCATGACTCATGGTGGGCGGTGATCTGACGGCACCGGTCGGGTTGAGAGGGAAAGAGGAAAAGGGGAAGAAAGAGGGGAGGTGGGAGGGGTGGAAGAGAGAGAGAAAAGAACAGAGACAGAGAGAACAGTAGTAGCAGAACATCAATAGTAAAACTACAGTATGTGTAGGGAAAAGTAGTACATATAAATATGTAAGCTGTATGTAAATAATAATACTAATACTAGATGTTACAATAATGATAATAAAATAATGATAATAATAGTAACAACAACAATGTTGAGCCAGATCACCTTAGACCTCTGGTTATTGTCCAAAATGGACTGGGCTTGGCATTCTGGAAATAAATGTTTCATTTGAAATGTATATTTTAGTGTAAATTCTGTCAACCAATGGACATACTGGACTAAGACTCCTTTTACTTTACTTTGGTGTGTCTGGAGTGAAACAGTTTTGAGACCTTTTGTGTGACCAGAACTGCTGCATAGATCTAGAACAGCTCAGCTGATTCCTTGTAGAACCTGAATCCACTGTGAGGATCCAGATCAGCACGTGATCCAGTGTCAGTTGTGCAGTGACTGCTGTCGTGTTTTTCCAACCCTGATCCCGTGGTCACACTTCTCTATGAGATGTGTCCCTCTTCCAACTCACATGATTCAAATAATCAGCTTGTCATCAAGACTCTGCAGAAGCCTGACAAAGACCTAATCATTTGAATCAAAACATGCAGGTCAGTGGCTCCCACACATAGACATTTAATACATAGATGCTGCATTTACCGTTTCAGTTTGTACGTCAGCATCACCGCCCTATTGGTCCAGTCAAGACCAGCTTGTGAACAAATAAATGTAAATGGGGGAGCTGCCTTTTTTCTGGATAAAAAGCACTATAACTTTTACATTTCTCAATTCAATTTCAGACTTTGAGTCAGTTTTTTTTCTAGCTTACTGTACTCCGCATATATCATGAACCCTTGAGTAACAAAATGACTCATTGGAATTGGTTGAGAAATCTTGACGTCATAGTGCTTTTTTTATCCAGAAAAACCTTCCCTGATTACTTGTATTTGTTCACAAGCCAGTCTTGATGGGACCAATATGGTGGTGACGCTGACATGTGATCCAAAGACCAATGTGGCATCCAGGTATATACGTCTGTGGGTCACAGTACCCTGTAAGATGTTGTCCTCTTGATCAGCTCATCATCAAGCCTCTGCAGAAGGCTGACAATGACCTAATCATTTGAATCAGGTGTGATGGAGCAGTGAAACATCTAAACATGCAGGGCTGTGGGTCCCAAGGACCAGGATGTAGAAGCACCATTTAAAAGGTTAAAGGTTCCTGTTCAAAAAGTTTCCTCTCCTCTCGATTATGAAATACTTGCCATCCTCAGTTTGTACTGTTGGACTCAAGTCTCTATATGTTTTTGTGGTGTTTGTGTTTTCTATCACACAAGGGTATCCACACAAAGACAAGCACAAATTGCTGCTGTGCCTATAGAAAAAAATGACAGGAGAGCTAGATTACAGTACAAGCACTGCACTGCGTTAGCTTCCCCCAGGTTCAGCAGAGACTGCTTATCAAGCTTCTTAAGAGCAACACTTACAGTGAAGTCATGTGTGACTCACACACTCAGACGCAAACTCCCCAAACACAGAATTTTTTATATCTGTAAGTAGTAACACCGCTGAGTGTAAAGAGTGAGAGTGAGTGAGTGGAGAAGCGGAGACTGACTGGTTGAAGTTCATTGAAGCAGAGATGGAGAATAGGAATATGATACGGGAAACAGCAGAGAGACAGGGGAAAAAAGAGACGCAGTGAGAAAGAGACAAATGAAAGGATGGGAAAGAAACCAAGGAGAGAGTAAGAAAGCAGGCATAAAGAAGGAAGGAGGAGGAGGAGGGGAAAGGAGGGAAAGGCTGTCAATAGGAAGTGTTTTAAGGGAGATGTAATGGTGATAGAAGAAATGCAGCAAATATATTGTGGATGTGTGGCTGTGTATATTTAAAATGCCTTTTGGTTTATTTGCATGCATGTGAGCATGTGTCTGGAAGAACCATGATTTATGTTTTTGTCCCATGAATAAGGGACCACATTTTCTTCATGACGCCTGTGATAGTTAGAGAGAATGAGGCTGAAATAAATGCTCTGTTTGTAGACACTCTGCTTTCTTACCTTTCCATTAAGCAGGCAGCACATCATCTTCTGGTCCTGCCTGACATGAATTAATAACCAACTAAAGAAAGAGGCATGAAAAAAAAAAAAAAAAAAAAGAGTTGGAGAGTTCTTAATAGGCAAGCCATCCATTCATGTCTAAACGAAACATCTTCCCAAGAAAATCTCACAAGTCAGAGAAAAAAAAAAAAACACTTGGTTTTCTCTGTGTTTTGATCCCTTGTCTTTAATTCCGACTCTCCCGCCCTCTCCTGCTGTCTCTTTCTGTGTCTCTGTTACAAGTGTCCCTGCCCTGTTTCTCCCGTGTTACCTTGAAAAGCTCACAAATGAATTAAGTGTAATTTTCTCCACTAACTAAGCTCATGTGTGGTGAATAGACTGACTGCCAGGAACAAACAAAGGCTCTGTTACAGTCCTGTGGTGCAATTACAGTGATGACACATAAGTCAGAGATTTGTCAGAGAGCTAAGAACTTGATCTCAACAGAACGCTGTTCATATGGACTCGGAACGTTAAGCCTAGCATGGCTTAAAGTTCTGTATTCTCACATGAAATAGTGCTATGCTCGCACCCAAAACTGATGTTCTGCTGCTGTTTTGCTAACTGTAAGATGTTATAGAAGCTAATTTGTAATGATGTGCAGCCTACTATTCATTATACTGGTGGACTGGCACTTATAATAGTTACGCCAGTTGATTACATTGTTATCTATGGTGCCATGAGGATAAATTCAAATGATTTCTATTGATTTTCTTCTTTTCTGAAATACTAATTGTTGGCATTGGCACAATTAGTCAAGTCTCACAAGTTACACAGGTTTATGTTAAACCACATTTGTCTGTTTTAAGCATCCCCCTCAGGGAAAGCTTTACATTTTTTAGCTCCACTGCTGGTAAGGATCTAGAGATAGAAAAACTGTCTCAGTTTTTCAACCATCCAACGATTATGTTTATTGTGGTGGCGAGTGTTGCAGCCTTGTGGTGCTACTGATGGGGTTTAGCCACAGATTTTAAGCCCAGTGCCCATCTGTGCGCCCAATCTAGATTGTTTTGGTGTGAGCTGCACAGTTTTGGTGGTATTGGCTGTAGAGATGTCTGCTTTTTCTTCAGCTGAATGGGACTAAATGGCTCAAAGCAGCAAAAAAAAAAAAAAAAAAAAATTCAAAGCAAGTGTCTCTTTCTAGAAATCATCACCAAGTTACTCAAGCTAATTCACAGACCTCATTGTGAGCATCTTCATTTAGGAACTACTTTCTTTTCTAGCAGAAAATAAAGTAGTTCTGGTAGATTTTAAAGTAGTTTCAATAGATTCTGCTGCAGAAGGAAAGTAGTTCCTGTGTGAAACTGGTCACAACAATATCTGTGGATTATCTTGAGTAACTGGGTAATGATTATTGGAGCAAGACATTGGTTTTGAATTTTGCAAATGTACTTTTTTGGTACTTTGAGCACCTCAAGCCAAGTTCTATTTAGTTTTATTATATTGGAGAGAAGGCAGACATCTCTATATCTTCAAAACTCTCCAAGAAACCAAATTAATCTATATGGATAAATAGCGCTACAGGCCAGGGAAAAAAATATATGTTTTGGATTTTGGGGTGAACTGTCCCTTAAACATTAGGTGTGGTCAGATAGGAAGGTTTATCTACATCAGCAGGATCTTTGCTTGTTACACACACAGGGATGCACAGGAGCACATATCAGTGCATTTGCTCATATGCAGTCAAATGGAGTTGTTGATGGGACAGAGTATTGGAAGACAATAGAGGCAGAGGGTCCACCAGCCAAGGGCCTGTCTCTCAGCGAAGATAAATGTTATCTGCAGGTATGTAACAGTCTTCTGTAATCTGTCAGATGATTTGGAGACATATGCACTCCCTGCTGTCAGAGTCACTGCTGCGCCGCATTTCTTTCCACAAGCTGATCGTTTCCTCAGCAGAAAACCATTCTTGTTTTCAGCTTGCCGAAAGCGCCATTTAAATAACGATGCTTTTAAAGGGAACGGGAGATGAAACTCCGATTCTGCTTTAATTCATGGTACCGCCAGAACACACCTATGATTAATTATAGATGAACACAACCCCTTTGTGGATTATAAGTAATTTAAGAAGCAGAAGTAGAGTCGGACATGCCATGAAGTCTGTCTTTGACACCGCTGCTGGTTTCACACATCACCAGCCCTCAACATTCAATCAAATCACTGTAACTAAAGGAGGAAATTGAATATAGGAAAGTGAATATACGGGTGTGTGCCTGTGTACTTACGTGTGTGTGTGTCCTTGTTACTTCCCTAAAATGAAAAGGCTCATATTGACCACGTCCACTTTCTCTCACTGTGAGTTCAGATTGAGTGGTGCTGTGGATTGATCCACCAGTGAAATCCTCTTTATGTGTTTGAATACATTCAGTCCACTCCCCGGAACTTGTCGCATGTGTGTGTAGATGTGCTTAATTTTACTTGGGAGGGATATTGGCAAAATGTGGGTGAGCAAAGAGTACAGTAGTGAGACTTAATTTGGAAAAAAATAAATCCTTAAATCTACCGATTATGCAAATAACGGACAATGAAAGAATGAACAAATAAAGGAAATGTGAAGAGAAAGAATGAAGATGGATGCTAATGTCTAAAATTACACCAGTGTATTTCAAAATTGTGTGGCAATGTTTGAAAGAAAGCTCTTCAAAGTTCTCTAAGTACTGTAATTTTCCAGCCTGGGCCTTATTTTTATAATTTGGCCATCATTACTATTGATTATGATGCCATTGTGCTTCGAATATAATCAAGGGATGCAGCCACTCTGCTGCAGTCACGCAATTTATTAACCAAAGCATCAATTGCACACAGCCCTTTTACTGCATATAGCAATTTTATAATATAATGGACCATTACAGGCATTTTTACTGCGGTTGATAAGATAATATAAGATAAGAACTATAATAATACCAAAGGAAATACTTGTGCCTGATTATGCCTAAAATTACGATAACATAAAAACAACTAAAAATAGAGTATGTAATATAATGTGAAATATAAAATATAAAGTGTATAAGGAGTAATTGCAAAGAATAGAATAATAGAAGTAAGATAAGTATGTACAAAAGTAAGCTAAAAAAATTAGTAATATCGGCAGTTACATTGAAAAGTTATATTGGAAGTGATATTGACAGCTAATAAAAAGTTACGTTACACCAGATAATAAACATTAAAATAGAACAATATTAAACATGATATTTTACATGATGATAATGATAATGAAAAGTAATATTTTACATGATATTAAAACATGACATTAAAGGTAATAAAAATATATTGTACATTATAATGAACATAAATTGCTAATGGTGATAAAAGTAAATATTGCACATGATATTAAAACATGATATTAAACGCACTCATAATAAAATATTATTGCACGTGATGTTGAAAAAGTCATATTACACATAGTTTTGGTATTACTCTCAAAGCTTTAAGATGCAAACAGTAAAAAAACATTTCATTACAAATGTAAAATGCTCTTGCAGGATGTCTTGTATTTCAATATATATTCTGCTTTTTTTGTCTTATGGCTCCACATCTTTCCTCAGTCTGTAACAACCAACAGTCAGACTGGTGAGGTTGAAAAAGGTCAATGAAGTGATACGGGTGGAAATTGAAAAAAATGTAACTTCACAGCTGAGTGAACCTTGGAGAAAATTTGAGGGTTCTCCGATAAAGTCAAGGAGTGCAACTTGAAAGGAGGAGTTTTTTATCAAATGAAAAGTATATGGGCACACTCAGAAAAGAGAGGGGTCAAGTTGAAGAGCTAATAGAAAGCGGACTCGATGAGCGCGGTTTGAAGAGGGGTCTTAAAAGAGAAAAGAAGACTGAGAGTTTTAAGTAAAAAGAGGAGTTATTGTTAGCCCGTTACTAGGATTTAAGGAGTTCTGTGATAGCTGCTGGCTCAGCTCCGTCCTCCCTCTCCTTCTCCCTCTGTCACATCACACTTCCTCACCCCTTCCCTTCTAGACAGTAAATCATTTGTAGTTTTCATTGTGTTAAATCATTCTGCAGAGGCAGAGAGAGGCCGTTAGTGAGGCAGAGTGGGATAGTTGGCAGCCAAGATAAAAAAAAATGCCTTTGGCTATCTGCAGTGATCGACAGATCAAACTTTTGTCGCTCTGCACTTATTCCAAATCGCTGTCTGTGACATAATTTTTCCGATTACCCCCGACTTTCATTTGTGCGTCGCCTTTTTTGTGTTGCTTGCTGAGTCTGGTTGGCTTATGTGTTACTCATCCACTCACTTTAGTCATTTTCTCTGTCTGTCATCCACATTAACACACACCCAAAATGTCAATTTCACATTGTTTCATTCTGTCCTTTAAAGAAAAGAAAGACTAAAGAACCTGCCAGGAATTGTTTTTTTAGAAACAACAGAACTGTCATATATCGTACCCAATAAACATATGTGTCATATGTGTACCCAATAAACTGGCAACTGAGTGCATAATTTTTATGTATTTTGTATTCCATCAGCTACCAAAATAGTGCAGTATTTTTAATTATACTACAAATATCAGAACTATGTTTTTATACCTTTACTTAAAGCTACTATAAGGAGTTTAAAACTTGTTATTAAACTCTCAACTTATTACTGATGGCTCTAAATGACCCACATAAGCAAATGAGACCATCAGTTTCAGTGCGGTTGCTCTTAATCCCTGCCACCAGGCTGGATTCCCCTTGAAATCAGATAAAACGAGCCCATGTTTACTTATTACCAGTCAAAATTACAGTGGTGTGAGTAGTACATTAGTACGTTGCTTTTGTCCACAGGGACCTCCAAAATCAACAAATATGACACTTCATTCTATTAGCTTTAAAGTATCAAAAGCTGCAACAGCTGCAGTTGCATCAATTTCAATTGTCCAGGTGCACTAAATGCTCTCTTACACTGTAAATCTTCATAATAGATATATTTCATGTCCTGCAAATTGAGCTGCACTACATTTCAAGTGCATATACTTGAAATTTCAACACCAGAAATGTACTTCTGCTCTACTTGGGCATAAGTGTATAACTTTAATTGTATTCACATGTAAGTGTACTTCTCGTAGAGGGCCCCCTTTTTTTTTTTTTTTTTTGCCAAGTCATGAAACAACACGTTCACACAGTTGGATCACAGTGTGGCTGTAACAGCAAAACTGTGAATAGCTTAACCCATGAACATGTCTGGGTGGGTGCAAAACACCAATTATCACAGGAATAATGTTAAAGTAATGTTATTCAGTGGCCTACAAAAACACTGCTGTTACTGCTCTGCACAGCAATATTCTGGATATTTTTAACACCCAAAGAACTCAAACGACTTTGAAAATGACTATTGTAGTTCTGCTGATCCCGCCAGAATCAAAAACCTGGTCTGCAGCTCGACGCTCTACTGGTGAGAGTCTTGAGTCATGAGTAATATATAATAATAATCTTTATGCATTTTTTACATGAACAGTTGGTAATATTTTATGTGTATGCATGTAGTGAAAATCATTAGTAAAGGAAGAATCTCCAACATTTACATTTGAAAGCACAAATAAACAAGACCGCATCTGTTTTAAAGGAGAATCGACCCAGTGGCAGGCGTTTGGTGTAACTAAATAGTTCATCTTTCTCTGATGCTGTCATTTGCAGGACAAAATGTAGGCCATGTAGTTATCAGTATTAAACTGAGGCCGTTTAATAACCAGTTAAAAAAAAGTACATTCAAGTAAAATGCAAGGACATTGTCATAGACTTATTTGCTTTCATTTCATATTTTTCACTAAAAAACATGGCACTTGGCACTGTACATAAAGGATCACAATATACATTAAAGACCAATTGTTTATGGTCTAAAAATGTAATTGTACTGCTGATAACTAATAGCCATATTTTAAATAAAGCACAGATTTACAAGCAGCAGCAGACTGATCAACCAGTTTTTGTGTTTTTCAGTACACTAGCTTCCTCTTGCAGTTGCATTCAGGCTGCTTGTTAAATGTAAATCCAGTATTCACTCACTTTTTGTCCGTGTTTTGTTCAACTGCTGAGAAAATACTTATTGTCTTTCTAGATATTTAAGTTTCTGACCAATGGTGCACATTTATTTAGATTTTATTTATTTTTTTGAAGTTACTGCAAGTGAGTTTGGGCTTGTTTTATAAAGGAGGGTCAGTGCCTTTGGAGCTCAATTAACTTTCAGATGGAAACTACTGCGCTCAGCACAGCTGCAACCCGGGTGTTGATTCTCAGTAGGATCTGTAGTATTACACACCCTCTAATATCAGAGGGAGTCATTTGATTCAGTTTTATTGTCAAAAACTGTGCTAGATGCAGTTTTAAAGACTTTTTGTTTCTCTTTAAGACCTGGTTGTGTAGATATGAGGACAGGCAACATTAATTAAACTGTTTTCTGAGGAAAAGGGGCCAAATTGTTTCCCTCTGTCACAATTTCCAGCAGTTTGTTTTATGTAGCTACAACACTAACTTTATCTGATTAAATCTTAACTTCATTGCTACCCCGAGGGTTTTATCTTTCGTGAGAGAGCACCTTTAAACAATAAACTCTGTTTACTGAATCAAAGAAGCACGACAAAAGTGTTTAAGAAAAATACTTTAGTTGGAACTAAGTCTTCTGGTTGCTCTCACTCTTAGATATTCACACTGGGGTGCTGCCAACAGTATTACCATCCCTGTAAAATTGCTATTTGTTTTTGCTAAATTGTACATTTCCCATGCTGAATCAACTGCAAAGTTGCATAAGAAATGAAACGTCAAGGCAAACTTGTCACGGTCTGCGGTTTCTCTTCCCTACTTTGTAACAACAAAGCTGTATCCAACAGGGAGTACTGTCATTGTATCCGCATCTGTGTGATTCCACTGATGCTGGGCTGAAAGTGAGAGTGGAGCGTAGTGCGGCGCTGCAAATATCACTTTAACCAGCTCTCAGGCAGAGACACAGCTGAGTTCATTCACATAGGGGAAGGGATAATCAGAGCAGCATGGGTGGAGGGAATAATAGAGATCATTTCAAAGGGTGGGACGTAAAATGCTGCTTTCCACATCTAAACCTGTACCTGCGGATGGGAAAGAAGGAAGGACAGGAGGGAGAGATAAAGACAGAGATAAAAGAGAAGCAGGCTGTGCAGCAGAGAAACAGAGCACGTGGAGTGAATATATATTCTGCTCCAAACCAAATCTGATAGCAAGGGGAGGTCAGATTAATAGCTTCCAATTCACTTTCAATCTCCTCTGGACCAACACATGTGGCCCTCAGTGCCACTGGCATTATTGCACACACACAGGAACTTTCATGTTCACACACCAGTGTGTGAATAGCGCCTTTCACAGTTTGTAGCTTTGTGTGTAAATCTTTGATAAGTGCATTCTTAATTTAACGAACTCTTCCGATACCTGTTCTTTCCTGGAGTGATACTTCTAATTAGCATCCCCCCCGCTAACGCCGTTGCGCCTTTTGATACAAGGTCAAGCTGCTCAATGGGTTGGCACTCAGCAGCAGTTTAACGACATCTGATGCCTGTAATGGGCCATTTGGACAAGGTCTCGATACTAAAATTATATGACTTTCAAGTGTAGGACGCAGTCATTACCTCAAGATAACTGCATTTTAATTCATCGGGTGTCTGTGTGGTGGGATGGTTCCACGTATGTGGACTTTCTTCAGTGACCTGCATCAAGAAATTAGCTTCAGATACATTTAATGCACATTGACAGCTCTGGACCGATCATTTAACACAAGAGGATTGCTGAGAAGTACCCTTTGAGTTATGTGATTGGATCACAATTGGATTAATGCAGCAAAACTGGACCGTTTTAGACAAGACGTCTGCTCAACAAAATCAGTTTAATTGGTAAATTAATTTCCTGGCACGGGCTGCAGGTGTTTTTATTGATGTCACAAGGTACTTTTTTTTTTTTTTTGCTGAACAGTGTTTGGCAGTCAAAGTGATCTGCCAGGTTGCCCCCAACAAGTCCCACCAGTCAAATGGATATGTTTCAGTTTAGGTTGTAGAAGTGCAAGGTTAGAGGTAGAGCCATGGTTGGGGCATTTGTACACCACATAATCTGAAAGAGCAACGGCCTGATTTGCCACACTGGTGTTTTGGTAAACTGCGCATTTGGCACATTTTTTTTCCAGGGTAGGTAAAAATGGAGAGTTTAGAATGGTGACTGTGACATCAATGGTTAAAAGTAACTAGTACTCTGAGTAGTTCTTGCAATGAATACTTTCTACTTTTACTTAAGTACATTTCTAACAACAGTATTTTTACTTGTAATTGAGTAATGCTTTAGCAGTGTAACAGTACTTGTACCTGAGTACACATTTTCAGTACTCTCTCCACCTCTGATCTTTGGAGAACCAGAAAGGTGCTTTCAGACAGCGAGTGGTTGCCACAGTTTTCTGTATTTTAGGTGACACTCTGTGAGTTTGTGACAAACCCGTTCGCAACCCAACTTACATACTGACATTTTCTAATAATGTCTTAACATGTGGTTGACATTGTGAAACTGTTGCACTTTGGGTAGGTTTCAAATAAGACGTTACATTAGATATGTCACATGACACGCATGAGGAAAGTCACATGATGCATGTAACATTATGTCCTGAAAACTTTTAATAATGTTTTGGTTTTAATGTGGGACATGAGCCCTAGTCTCCTGGGTGCTAATGCTGTGTTTGTTTGAACCATCCACCGTACCTCCTCCAGACGTGAACTTCTCCCTCTTTATGCAGCATCAAAAGCCCGCTGCATCTCATGCAGCCGTGGATGGGTTTATACTGAAGTCACTTGAAAGGCCGGTGTGTCTCTTTCAGCCACTAATGGGTACAGTAATTGAGCAGAGGGTCGCCTGTTCAAACTCCCCGACTGGCAGGGTGAGGGTGAGGTGCCCTTGACCCCAAATGAGAATGTGTCTAACTGTGAATGTGATGTGTTCCTACAAAAGAGAGGAGTCCTCTCAGTGAAGTCTCCCTGAACAAGTAAAGTTAAGAAAAAAAAAAAAATCTGTGACAGCAGGGTGCAAAGTGGCCACCATGGCCAAATAGAGCAGGTTATATCCTAAAAGACAGGAAATTATTCAGATAATTAATACAGAAAGTTTTGCTTGTATCATATAATATAAATGTTTTTTTTTCTCATAGACAGAACAACCAGACTTTGAGGCAGATGTAGCTGGTGAAGGAGTGTATAACTCAGATGCAGTAAAGTCAGCTCCTGCCGTTTCCCTCGCTGTAGTTTCTGTCGTTGCCATGGTCACACGGCGAGTGAGCTGAAAAAGTTGAACCATCATGAACTCCGAATGCAGCGGCAGAGAGCCGCGCGCGTTCACGAAAAGCGACAGCCGCGCCCACTTCCTAGTTGCAGCTGACCACAGCGGTGTAGTTTACATTGAAGACAGTGGAGGTGGCAGCAGCAAGCGCTCGCTGTCTGAGAGCATCCAGTTTGTAATGCTTTCTTCATGTCACGGCTGGGTTATCCATTTGCTGGAGTGTATTGCTGTGGCAAGGACGATACAGAGCATTAGCTTCTCTTTCACCTATAGTGATAAGTGATACGAATCCACACAGAGGTGCAGTGGATGGGGGTTTGTCTTCATGGTGTTGATAAGGAGACGAGCACTTTTATCATGATGCTGTTAGTACATGTTTTACATGCTCTATACATGTGAACCGGTGTGCTCTATACTTATAACAGCATTGGTCTCCCTCTTGATATATCCCTTTGTATTCCCAACAGTTCAGATCCAGGAAATGGCCATGGATCAGTTCTGAAACTGATCCACTAATCTGTTTTAGTGGAGATATGTATCATTGCTTTACACTAGCATTTTCAGTTACACCTAACTTCAGCCAGTGACACATATTGGCTGATTGTGCAGCTTCAGTTCCTTGTATTTTTTACTTTGAGGAAAGCCACACAATGCTGCATTCTTGCATTTAAAATGACACTTTTTGACACCCCAGGGGGAGCTACAGTTGTTTCCCAAAGTTAGAGTGGATAATGTGTTTACTGGTGTTTTAAATCCCGTGCCTGTATAAAAAAAATCATATAACTGTTGATTTTTTTTATTCCTTTCATTCAGACTGAGGTCTAATATTGACAACATAACTATAGTGTAAAAAGCACTGTGCAAAAAAACTGGGCTCATGTTCTCATCAGAGACTCAACTATTGTGCACTGGTTATGCTGTACCGTTTTTACACCCAAATTAGTGCACATTGCAGGTTTTTAAACACAGTTAAACCCGCTAATACTATTTTCTCTTTTTTTTTTTTTTCTCTGATGTGCATTAGTCTAGTCTCACATAGCCAGACCTCCCTCCACAGTGCTTAGCACTGGAAAAACGCACATTCTGCTATAAGGGAAAAAAACACCCTGCCTTGTTTGTATTTCTTTAAACTAATCCCAAACATCTTTAGTGGCGCTAAGCCCGGGATGCAGCGACGGTGCTGCGGCAAATTAGTGTCGAGAGGAAACTTTTTATGGTGAAACATTTGCGCATCAGGAGAGGAGCTCTGGCATTAAAATGACTACTACTCCCTGCAAAAGAAAAGTCAACAACTGCTGGCTTGTTTACGTTCGTACTATCAGTGTCCCAGGCACTAATTTGCCTTTTTTTTTAGCGTGTAGGTTGCAGCTCGGAGGTTGTTTGGGACGTTGAAAATGTAGATAACTGATGCCGTAATGCCGACTGAGACCAAGCAACCGATGGCAGGCTTATACCTGCAGTGTGCATCTAGTGAGTCAGACTACAACGATTTAAACCATGTAAAACCAAAGAAAAAGGAGCACAAGAGTCGCAGAAGTTACTGATGGAGGTGACATTTTTTTGCTTCCTCCACCAAGAAGGGTGAAAATTAGCATACCTGGGGTAAGGGATGTTTACATCACTGCCAATCAAAGCTAATGCTGATAAATACTCGTAACTACTGCAGTCATGTGACCAGAGACTGGATGCTGATTGTACCCTCTCCTATTGAAGACAAACACTAGATGTTAGCAGGTGTCAGTGTTTTTTTTGTCCAGCATTAAAGGGGCTCAGGACTGTTTTTAAGCTACGGTGTTTGAATAAAAACCTGCACTGGCTATATGTTGGCCTCGTCAGAGTGTTTGTATGCAGTGGTCAGTGTTTCCACCTATAGAAATGGACACGGGGTTGAGGACGTGCTCCCAGAGGGAATAAGACTGACAGCTGGTCTCCCTCTTTGGGAGCACTCCTTTCTCATAACTTGGACGTGCAGCACTGATGAAGAGAAAACTTATTCATGAAGACATATTGGAATAGACAGCGCTGAAGCTGTCAACAGCTGTGATGGGGGAGGAAAAAAAAGACGTCTTCTGTCTTCGTCCATTTTGTTTTCTCCACATATACACTTTTTCTGTCCTCTCCAGTTTTTTTTTTCTGTCAGTGTACATCATTTCTTTTTATACCTCCTGTTTCTATTGCCGTCTTGCTCTGTCATTCTTTGGCTCTCTCCCATGCTTCCCCAGCTGTGCTTCTTATGCTAATGCTGGTATTAATCATTATGCTAATGTGACTGTTAATCACTATGCTAATGTCACTGTACCTACCTGTCAAACTGGTGGAGAGGCTGCATACAAGGACCTGTCCTTTCCTCTTCCCTTTTACTCCCTCCATCCCTTCACGTATTCAATTTAGTTTTATTTTTTTTTCTATTTTTTATACCTCCTTTTATTCCTCCTTCACTGCTTCATTTCCCTTTATCCTTTCTCCCACTGGACTGTTTCTTGCCACCACTGTTTATCTTCTGCTTCTTTTATCACCGTTGTTTTCAGTTTCACCACGACTGAACAAACACAGCAGTGCTGATGTAGTCCACAAGCTAAATTGAAGCGAAAACCCTCATTAAAGCCAAAATTTACATATTTTAACCTCTTCGCCTTTCCGCTCTGATAAGCTGTTTTACTCATCTATTTATTATTTTTATCTACGTCTTTCATCCTGCGTTGTTTTCCTCCACCCCCTTTCTTCCTGCTTTCGTTCTCCTCGCTTCAGATTGTTTTCTGCCCCATATTGACAGAGCGGTGTGACACAGACAGGGAATATAGGAGTCCACAAGGGAATCCCACTGATGGTGTGTGTTTGTGTGGCAGTACGTGTGTGTAGAAGAGTGATTTTATGCATATTCACTTATGTGTGAGGGACAGAGACAATAAGAGCATTCATGTGTGTCAGTATATGTGGTCATGCATGTATATATGTGTGTGTCTTTATGGAAAAAAGAGACGTGTGTGTTTGGATGAATGTGTGTGTTACAAGAGATTGCTAGTGACAGCAGCCATCAAAACCAGGCACAACCAATCATCTGCCAAGCTTAGCAGAGCAAAAATGAGTGGCGTGTGTGTGTGTGTGTGTGTGTGTGTGTGTGTGTGTGTGTGTGGTGTGTGTGTGTGTGTGTGTGTGTGTGTGTGTGTGTGTGTCTGTGTGTGCAGTATGTTTGTTTGTAATATATGTCTTAAATACATAAAGTTTTTTTGTTTGTATTTTTTTTTACCAATTTTCAACAAAAATCCTCATTCTCTTTAAAAGGAGCTGATTGGTATAAACCTGCTTTCACTTGGTAGTTATGTTGTCATTCATAAAAGCTGTTTTCTGCTGCAGGAACACATTGTTCTCCACAGTTTGACAAGGCTCTATAGTGAAGAACACAGCTCTGAGAACATTTCAGGACATACAACACGAAGGAAAAAAATAGGAGCAAAATGCAAATGAGCTGCTGATTATACAGCTTGGCAATTTAAGTAACTTAAAGACAAACCGTAAAGGATTTTCCCCAGAAAACAATGCATAGACTCATACAAAAATAAGCCCTCTCAAGCAACCATGACCCACCAGAATTTCAAGTTCAAGTTATTTATTTGTCATATCCACAAACAGAGTACACAGGAATGAAATTTCATTTCTCACAGGCCAAGGTCTTAACATAGACATATACAAATATGTGAAAATATGAAATATAGAAAAGCAAGCAAACATAAATATGTGGAAAAAAAAACAGACATGTGACACACAATTGTGTGGTGACACCTGCAACCACAGCAACCCTGCCCTTTACCTGTATCTTTTTATTTTCTCATTATTTTGTTGTGCTCAGGATGCGTCTTATTAACCTAAAACATCGAACTCTCTGAGAATGAGATTCAACAATCAGCTCTCTTTGTTGTATGTTTACAAACTGCAACTGACAAATCCTGCTTACTTACATCTTATGGTGTCACCACATTCCTCATCCTTATTTCTTATTATGACACATAAACATCATATGTCATAATGTTTACCAGCCAGTCCAGTGCTGTAATATATTCCTACCATGAGGCTGCTATGCTGCACCGCCATGTTTCTACAGTAGCCCAGAGTGTACAAGCTAAACACTGGCTCTACATGTTACATTAGTTATCAAACAGAAATCACATAGAATAGCCTAAATGTGTATGCTTTGATTAAAGTGATAGTTTAGTGATACAGCACTGGGGAATTTAGGACCGTTTTTATGTATTTGTTGCAGCCTGAAGTTATGTGATGTTATACTCATGCACTATCATTTTAACTTGGCCCTTAATTTCACTTATACAAAAAAGTATAGTCTAGTATTGAATCCATATGTTTGTCAGTCTGCCCTCACCAACACCCCTTTCTCACTCTGTCGTGTTTCTCCCCCTCTTGGTGTTTTCTTTGTGTCCATGAGTGTCAGTAGCCATTGTTTGTGCTCTAAGATAAAGGACTGTTATTAGGCATTAAGGCCATCAAACCACACTGGTATTTTGTTTGGCTGTAATCACTCCCTGACCATTACTCAGCCATAATACACTGGAATCATATTAAGTGTTGCAACTCATCTCACTTTGGACTGTTACTATACATACTTTTACCCACAATAAAACACAACCAGTGAAAGATTAAAAATTGATTTGTAAGAGACCTTTGTACTGAGATAATTCATTAATTCATGCATAGGGCCACGGATTTATTTCATTAACCTTAATTTGTAAACCTTCACCCTTCTCAATATATGACCTTTACCTTTGCCTTAAAGGCAGACTATGCAAGATATTCCCAAAAAACAATCCATAGACTCATAATCTCTCTCAATCATCACCCACGACCCACCAGAAGTGTGTGGTGACTCAATAATCAATTATCTTTTTAGATTTCTGGGGGGGGGGGCTTTTGTGACAGCCGGAGATATGACAGGATAGGCGGTAGAGAGTGAGGGGATGACATGCAGCAAATGGGCCGCAGGCGGTAGTCGAACCGGCAGCCGCTGCAGAGGACTGATGGCTAAATTCCACCATGCACGCCTATGTCGCATTACAGCTGCACCACATCAGCCAGAGCTGATCGCGGCCATTCTACACAATGCTTGTGATTCCACCAGCAGCTCCTCAGCGCGTCCCACTCAGCTTCAGATACGCACCGAGTCTATTTTTGACGGATGCTGCGTCAATTAGCATAGAGCTGATCGAACAGGCTGGAAATCAGGCACAGAAAAGGCAGGGAGAATCCACTTAATTTTCAAAATAAAATACCCCATGAAGGCTCACTATCATAAAGACAGACAGAAAAGCAACTATTTAACCACGTAGCCTGCTTATCCATGGTAGAAGCACAATCAGGCAGGCAGAACGCTCTGCTGCTGAAATGCTTCTGATAGGGCTTGCAGCCATACGGAGGACGGATCAGAACCGTGGTGCAGACATGCCGTGCTTGGTGGAACCAACCGGCATCCCAGCAGCATCTGATAAATCCTACTAATTCTACCTTTAAGCTGTGATATGTCAGACAATGAACATGTGTGAAAGTAATAATTGACTAAGCATATATTAGGTACATTAGACAGGTACAGTGAAGAAGTGCATGATAAAGTCTTCGTTTACTCTTAAAATTTTGAGCCAAGTTGCTTTTCAGTATGAGATACGTCCCTGCAAAATAGCTGTGTATTTGTGAAAAGAATAGTCCAGTTTTTGAAACATATGACTCCTGCTGAATTACAAGCAGTAATTTCTTTCCAGAGTGGGCATAAGTTGTTTGGGTCTGCACCCCATCTTACAGTATATTCTGCAGGCTCCACACCATCTTTTATCACAGCATTTGCGGATCCTATTTCACTGAATAGACAATTTGTTCCTTGGCAGAGGCTGCAATTCATTTTAATGGTCAACCTTTCCCCAGTTAAACTGTTCTGTTACATCTTTAAGTCTCACTTCTTACAGCAGTTAGAGCCAGCATTCATTGGCGATGGCACAGACAAATGAGATTGCTTAATAAAATTTCAGAGGACCATGGAACAGAGCACAGAGTACTTTTCAGATTAATTTGCTGACTCTCATTGGTGTAAGTGGAGGGTAACTTATGCAAGAGCAGGCTAGAGAGAGACAGAAAGGTAGAGATGAAAAATTAATTTGAAATTGGTAACCCAGAGTTGTATCTTATTCTCTCTGTCTGATTTATTTTAAAGTGATGGTGCTACTTTTATTTTTGCCTTAGTTTTGATGGCAGCCTCTCCTTCTCTTCTGCATTTTATGTTGCATATCAGCGGGTTGGATTTGTGGGGAAATCTGCTTGATTGCTTTACAGCGCCCAAACCTGAAAGGTCACTGTTCTTCAGGCATTAATGAAGCAAAAACTTTCAGTTTCTTCTGCAATGGAAAATCAGTCAGTCTTACAGAAAAATCCCCAGTCCTGTGGGGCTGTGCATTTGCAAGAACGTGGTGATACTGTATGTATCATAATACCGGGGTTACACTTCGATACATTGCCATATATTGCGACACTGCATGTTGATATATTGCTTTTTCAAAAATCTTATTTTAGGAAAACTGTAATAATATAAAGAACACACCATCTACCTGCCCCAGGACCACAATTATGTAAGTTAACAATATGGCTAGTTAAACTAAATTAAACTAAACTAAAATCTGAGTTAAAAAAAAAGTTTACTTTTCTAAGCAATCAGAAGAGCGAAGATAGATAACAGCACTGTTATCTGGCGGTTGGTAGTTCAAACACAACACAAAATGAACCACTGCCACAAATCTTTGCCTGTATCACAATGTCACAGAGACAGAGAAAGAACCGATACAGTATCAAAACATAATATTGTGATTCTCAAGTGTATCGATATTTTCTTACAACAGTTGCAGGTATTGTTGTATATTTTGGTAAAGTCTTGCAATAGCAGAGTCGAAGTCTTACAGAAAAAATTGTCAGTTGGCCTAGGACTGAATGTTGGCAAGGATCTGTAGATACGTATCACAATTCACGGGGTGTGAGTCGATATAATGTAATATATTGCAATAGTGTAAGTAAGGTGATATATTGATATTTAAGTCTTGCAATGGAAGATGGTGTCACAAGTCAGAGTCTTACAGAAAAATCACTAATCACCAGTATCATTATACAGTACATCATTTACTCTTGAGAACTGGACAAAATTGTATTTTTTGTGACTTTTTTGTTCTTTTTCTTTTTCTTTTCTTTGATGGTTTTGATATTTGTTCTTCAATTATGCTGGTATGCTGGGGAAATATATTTTAAAAGGTCAAACTCTTGGCTATTAAACCTTGTAATAGGCCAAGATCCCAGTGATTTAACTTTTTATTAAATAGCATACATTTGCAGCTGAGGACATGAGTTTTGTCAACCCTGTCAGACACACAAAAATATTTATAACCCAAAGAACACACATTAGGTGAACCATTATTTTTTTCTTTTTGTTGATGTAAACTCATTTAATAAATCCCTATGAACATAGATTTTATCAATATAACTGATAAAGTCGACGTCACATACACGGGCACGTCCAGAATTTTTGGACTGGTTGGCCCAAGAGGACACTTTAAACATGTTAGTCCTGCTTTTTTGAAACCAGGAAGTTAGACAGAGGTCCTTAGGGTATAACTAATCCTTTTTATGCCTGATTAAATCATGTTTTTGAAAATCTGATGGAGTATCTGGGACACAACTTTAAAGGGCCAGCATTTTCACTAAAAATATATATTAAAACAAAGATGATTATAATAATACATTTTACAACTATGTCATCAGTAGGTTGTTGTTTTAAATTTGAATCTTTTAATTGTTTCAAGTTGTGAATTTTTGTCTGGGACAAAGGGTGTTTTCTGGCACAGAGCAAGCTTCGAAATAAAATAATAATGATAACAACAACAACAACAAAGCAAACAAAAACATGTTATAAATTTCATGTATTTCATTTATATAAATCTTTAAAGAATACATTTTTACCAAAAACAGAATTAGAGTGTTAGTAGTTGAGTAAAGTGACAGAGAAAATCTTTTATGGACGAAATAAAGACAAAAACTGATGCAGGCCTGTTGCAAAATTCTGCCTCAGCTATAATTTTGTGGTTTGTTTGTAATTAAAATACCAACAAAAAGATATTGAATTACATTTTTGCCAAACAATGTTGCCAAAGGGCCAAAACATAAATATTTGTTTCCATTTACCTCATTTCATTACAGAAATCAATTTACAGAAGTCTCTCCCTATACCACACCATCTGTATTCTGCAGGTCAAACAGATTGTCCTCCATGTCCTCTGTCACCCTCTGTGCCTCCAGGTCTCATAAAGCGAAAAAAAACATGCTTCTGTTTGCCCTCATAACCCACCTTTTTCTTGGTCCAGAATTTCATCCACCTCATCACAATTTCACAGATCAATTTTATCCTATTTTGTGCCTTTTGGCCTCTCTGCACTCCTCTGCGGTGTAGCTCACCCTATTGTGCTGAAAGTCATCTATAATATTTTGGCCATTTGTTTAGCCAAAGAGGCGATCAATAACTCAATAGTGACATCAATAGTTCTCCACACCATCAGTGGGATGGTATTGATTGGGGATGGATAGATGTGGTTTCCCTGGATTTTTTTTTTTTTTTTGCATTCCTTCGGGATCACTGACCTTTGTCTATACAATGTTTTAGTGAACTCCTCAGGCTCTTTAATTGAACACTTCCTCTGCTGCTGTGATGGATTATATTAGAAACACATGTGAAAGAACGCTTTGAGACGATATTATTGGTTGTTTAAAGCTTACATGTTGAATAATAAAACGCCCACGATCCACTGAACAGTCTATCATGACATGTTGTCACTGATATTCAATAATTAGATATAATTGGATTTGACATGAGACCTACTGGGAGATAACTACTATGTGTAATTCTAAAATTATTAGCCATTAAAAAGTTTTCCATGTCTACAATGAGAAAAACTAATGTTTTTTGACAATCAGACCATTTTTAGCGCAGCCATGTTGATATGAAATAGCAGGTAAATCGGTGTAATTAATGAAATTTATTGAGGCCCTGCTTTATTTAGTGTAGCAGAGCCTTTCCGATTAGCCAACATGCTGCATGACCAGCAATCACTTGTTTAGATAATCTAGTTGACAGGAACAGCTTGCAGTTTGACATTACTGTTTGGTTTTCACACTCCTGGCATTTTTAGTGTTAGTATCTTAAAATATATATGGTTCATTTCAGCCTGTGGTTTTCAAACCGGGGTCTGGTCTTGAGTGGGTTGTAGAGGGTCCCCTTGCAAAAAGAGGAATATGATACTTTATCTTTTATCATTTCTTTTTGTCTGTGGTGTAAAGTGTATCTATTGTGAGGGTGCTTGACATGAAAATGTTTAGGAAGCTATTTATCATTGAACAGCACAGGGTTGTAGAAGACATTAGCTGTAGTCCTCTTTATGCTTGACTGAACTTAGGAGTCGGAGGGGTAGGTATTGTGTTTTAGGATTATTTATTACTACTGATGCACAGTAGATGGGTACCAGCGATGTTCTGAGTGGTTTTAATCAAACTTTGCAGAGACTTCTTGAACTGAGAACTCTGTGTTTCAGGACGCTTTCTATTGTTCCTCTGTAAAAGTTGAAAAAAACTTGGGAACTCAAGTTTCCTTAAGAAATATAATCATTGCTGAGCCCTCTTAACCATGTGCGACCGCCGTGGCAGGTTCTCTGTGATGCTGAAAATTAAGACCGTGAACCTAAACCCTTTTCTGTTGTAAAGAGGATATAGCTATGGAGCTACCCCAGTTTTCCTCACACATAGTGTGCTTATTTTAAAAAGTTACATTAAGTACCATGCTGACCGGCTGTTCTTTGGCTTTCCACTGCTTTGAATGTCTGCTTAGTAAAACCTCTGGAAATGCAGAGCTACATTTGCACTGAATGACATAAATTTTAGCAAAAACAAACCCAGTGCCAAATAACATAAATCTGTTTGGAAGCAAATTGAGGCTGCAAAAGTCACAAATAGTCCCACTAATGTTAATGAGAAGTGCACCAATATCTCATTTAACAACTAAGTTTAACAACTAAGCAAACACACAGTTTTAACAAGTAGTCAGATCACACAGAGATGTTGACCCCGCAGATTAAATTTGTGTCGTATGCTCTTTGCATTTACTCCCCCTGCTCCAGACAGCCCTGTGCTGTTGATGTCATGTACTGTATTGCTGCTCTGCTTTCATGCTGGTTGCTGCCAATACACATTATTGTCAGCTTGGCATCGCCCACTGAGCCTGCGGGTGCTGAAATAACACAGTGGATCCTGTAGAGATGCTTACAGGGTGTACAACACCTGTGTGTGTGTGTGTGCGTGTGTGTGTGAATAGGTAAGGGGTCATCCAAGGTGAGTCAGCAGCCTTCACAGAACCGCAGACCCAGTAATTAGCACAGCAGGTTCCTGAACATGGGGTTGGATGTGTGCGTGCGTGCGTGTCGTCAGCATCACTAGCACTCCTCTTTTGTTTCTCTCCTCTGTTTCCTGCCTCCTCTTGGTCCTTTCATCCCTTGCTTTTGCTTTCCGCACCTCACGGCCGCCTGTGTCGCCATGGTGATGTATAGAAGTCAGGTGGTCTGACCCCGTGCTAGTTATGAGTTCCCTCAGACTTGCGTTTCGTGCATATGTGTGTGTGTGTGTGTGTGCTATATATAACAGCCTGTCTGGCTATCCTCAGAGAACCAAACACTGACGTGGAACTTTTTTCTGATAACTTAACTCAACAGTGAGACTTTTGCTTGAGGCATTTTTGCAACTTTATAACGCTGTCCTGTAATAAATGTTGGTATTTTAGAATACTAGAATAGTAGAACTGAAAAGGAGACTGTTTGCTTGGCCCATATTTGCCATATATTAACTTTCCAGTGAATATTGCAGTATACTTGTAATGAAATTCAGTTCAATTTTTAGTTCATAAATTAGTCTAAGACTGCAGCTGATTTGCAGAAGATAAACACAACTTTAAACTACAGAAAAAAGAAAATCACAGTTAAAGACAAATTATTTGAAAAGAATAAACAAAACAAACATAATTATGAACTAGAAACAGGACACAAGACATTATAACCATAGCATGCAGATATCAGTGAGTAATTTTATGTTATTTGATGGTGGACTGCGTTAAAGGAGTTCTTATATCTTTTTGATGTTGTCTTGGACAAAGGGTAACCCTGCTTCCTTTGCACTGCATCAACACGTAGTGGACAGATTGAACTAAATGCTCCACTTGACATGGGGGACTGAAATATGTGTCCCATCTGTCCCTGGGGGGCAATTTGCATGTCACAGCAGCAGTATAAGAATGAATCACATAATATTAAGAAGAGTGCAACAAATGTCAAGCACTAACATAAAAGTAAAATGCCCTCTTAAGCATGTGCAAGCATACAAGTGTTCAAATTATAATAAACAAAAAAATGATCAGACGTGTGCTGCTCTCAACAGGCTGTACTGCAAGTCAGCATATTACTAAGGCCATGATCTTTCCCTAAACTTAATGTTCTTGTTGTCTGAGCTTAACCATTTATCGTAACCACATTTCCTAATCCTAACCAACTTTAAAGGCACAATCTGCAACATTTTCCTACCGAAAACAAAGTATAGATTTATCACATAATGCCTTTGAAGCATCACTTATACCACTAAAGTGTCATGCCCTCTGCTTATTAACTATTTTCTCAATTGTTTTGCTGTGCTTCAGACTTTCATTTGACATCTGATGCATTTACCTGAACAGCTCAGACAAATGCTGATCACTCTACTCTCTTAAATTACTCTGAACAATATCTGAAGCAAAAAAAAATCATTCATTGACAAACAAGATTGAGCACCAGTATGAGGCAGTCAAAATTGTGTGTGCTTTTGTTAAACCCTGCAAAAGGAAAGCACACCAGTATGCTGCTGTTTTACCTTCTTATTAACACCTTTAGACGGACGGTCATAATTGTTTTGTCAAGAGTGTGGTCCCATGAGGGTGATTCATCCCCTCCCGATTGGCTGTCTGCAAGGAATCAGCCAATCAGGCATCCATTGAATGGACTACAATCCCAGAGTCCAGGAGGGCAGTCCAGACCAGTGTTGCTGCCCAGCTGAACCAGATGAGCTGGTTGCCCCAGGGAGGGTGCAGAGACTGGAGTTGAACAGTGTGTGTGTGAAGGAGAGACAGTTCTGAGGCAAACAGAGAAGACCAGTCCTTTGATTTTGTTTGAAAGAAGACAGTGAACACTGGTTTTGATTTAAATACCTGTTTTGATTTTGTTTATCTTCTGAGAATAAGTCGTCCTGTTATGAGAAGACTCAATACAGTCAATTTTAAGTTGAAAAACAAAGCCTGGCTGTCTTCATTCCCTGCACCCACACCTCAAAAGCCCAAGAGAAAAGCTCCCGACCTCTCAAGACATCAGACTCTGTCAAGACCTGTCTCCACAGTGCTTTGTCAGCGCTGGAAAAATGGCTGTGCACGTTATCATTCTGCTAAAAAAAAAAAAAAAAAACTAAAAAAAAAAAACTTTTAAACCACAGTTGTCTTGTGCAGTGCAAAGCACAGCGACGTTACCCCTGCAAAATATTTTCGAGGGCTGCTAGCTTGTCTTGGTGGAACATTAAAATGGTTAAATCCCTGCAAAAGAAAAGCTAACAGCCGCTAGCTTGTTTAGCTTGATGTTACACACCTTTGACGACCAAGGTCATAACTTGCCATTTTCAGAGTGTCGGTTGCCAGCTCTGAGGCTGTTGTTCTTTCCCAAAGTGACACAGATTTTGAGAACAGTAACATGCAGATGGCAGATGCCGCCCGAAATAGGCCACCATCTACATCTGGTGAGTCAGATGAACATCTGCCCCACTCCGCTGTTGCACTTTTCATGTTGTTAAATTAAGTTTAGTGACTTAACATAATTCCCAGCATACCGCCACCCAACATCAACCTGACCAGAGGTCTGATCTGCTCTGTGTGTGTGTGTGTAAGCCTTTAATATCTGCAGCTGTGTCTCAAATCACTCAGTCATTCAGTATTTCCTATATGACAGGCAAACTTGAAAGGACAGCAGTTGAGGTTAGCTGGGCTTGAGAGCCACAAAAACGTCCACAGGCTGATATAAATGCAACAATAGTCTTATTTAATTATATGGGTGTTGGAAAAACAAAAAAAGGTGCTTATACTGTAAAAATGCTTTAATAAAAACAGCAGCAAGCATTTCAGTCCTTGACTATCATTAGTGCTACTGATGATGATAATAAAGTGTGGTGTGCGGGCCATCCTTTTAAGTTTGTGCAGTTTCACAGCACCCTCATGACTCTAAAATGTATCCGGTGCCTATTATATAGCAGACACACATGAATTATTGTAATTTCGCCGGCAGTTGAAGGGTCGCAAAACTGTTATGTGTAGTGTACATACCATCATATTTAAGGAGACTCTGAAGTCCATTATTTTTCTCACTCAAAAGTCAGACACTTGAATAATAAAAGAGATTAAATATAGTGTTCTAGGTAGCAGAGACTCAGCTTGTGATATGTAGATTTGAAGGCAGAACATAGGTGTGATACATCATAGAAATACAGAAAGGAACTATTCTAAAACTGCAGCACTTTGAATTTTCAGGTTATTCTACTTTCAGGAATGCAGGAACACCACAGCACATATAAATTCTACAGTACATGTGAGCAGATAAGTCCTATAGTCTGCACAAATGGTTGGTGAATTAGATTACGCGCTATAATTTTGTTTATTTTTAAGGAAACAAGTGTTCATTTTTATGGAAATATATTTTTAGATAGAACATTGCCTGGTAATAAACTTCCAAATAGATGAGGAGTGAAAAACTGAGACAAAACCAAATGAAGACATTCTCCCAAGTTTGGTAAATGACAGTCATTAGTCTGTCATTAACACTCGCCTCTGATGATTGCTATCTGCATGGTGTTATCGTGAAAACTGTTGACTGGCGTGCGCTAATGTGTTGTGTGTGTGTATGTGTGTGCAAGAGTGCATGTTTGTGTACCCCTGTTCTACGAACCGAAATTAGCGCCTCGATTTAGGAAGCGCCTAGTCCCCGCTGAAAGTGATACTTGTCCCCACAGATACCACTTTGCTCCTGTCGGTAAGATCATGAATATTAATGTGTTATCTTGTTATGTCTCAGCCAAATTATTATGATGCCAAACAATAGAGAAATGAAGAGGATAGGGCTGATTGACCTCCCTACACAGAGGTAGATGTTAGAGCAATTCAGAAAGAGAAGCCGGGGGAAAGAAAAGACATCTAAGAGGCTAAGAGGACAATATAGGTGTAACAAAGGAGGAATGATTGATACAAAAGGGAGATCGGTGAGGGGAAAAAGAGATGGAGTGAATTGAGGATGTAGGGCGTTTTGGGGAAAAGGAGCTGCTGAATTGAGGCAGGGCTTGATCGCATATAAGTCATAAAAGAGGATTTGAGACAATTGGACTTGACTTTCATGAGACCTGACTTGCTTTAGACTATCTTAAGATTGTCGTTGAGAGCTGAGTACCTTTTCTTTTAAGGCTCAAATTTTGACTTGGTAAAATCCCAGAAGAAGAATAAATAATACTGCATCAGGCAGGCCTTGCAAAGCCACAGACCATGAATATTGGATGCACAAATACATTGCTGAACTTGAGCGCTGTTTTCTCGTAAACAACTTCTGAAACAAACAAAAGTATTATTTGGAGATTTTATCCTTTTTTGATGAGAGAAGACTTGGTGCAAGAGAGAGCAGGATTGAGAAATGAAGAGGTGGTCAACACTGTGGCTTTTAGCTTCGTGGCGGTGTGGCCTTGTAGGCAGTGGCAGTCCGTGCAAAACCCACTTCTGAGATTCATCAGCCTCCAGATAAACTTATATTTATCTACAGTTACAAGTGCAAAAAAAATAAAAACATGAAATTTGTTATTGATTATGATAATATCTTTCAAGAAGGCAGCAGTACTGTAGGTGTAATATTATTCAGCATGACTGCATGCAAAAATGAAAACAGTATGTCAACAGAAGGCTTTCAAAAAGTACTAAATCATAAAAAATAATTGGACCACTAGTTCATTCTGTCATTTCAAACCTATTCTTATACAAACAATATTATACAATATTATAAGTGAGAATCAGAAATACTTTATTGATCCTGAGGGGAAATTGTTGACTTTACAGGCGCTCCAATTCAAGAATAGAAGACATATATAAGCATAGAGAATCATAAGAATAGAAAATAAGAAGTATTTAAAAAAATAAACATTCTGCTTCAATATATAAAAGAGATAATGTAACAATAATAACAAATATATACAATAAGAAGTGTGCAAAAGTGCTTGTGCAATATATAGATCTAAAACTGTAATATATGCAATTATATGATGAATAGAAATACAAGAATGGATGTAAAAATTATGTACAAAAATGTGCATCAAGCTACAATCATACTGTATAAAAAGGTGCTGCAATGGCAGTCAAAGCTTAACTTCAGGCAGTAGATCTTTTCAGGTATTTTTCTTTTCCTTTGTTTTTTTGTAGGAAAGAGAGTGTAGCTGCATTTTATTTTAAGTCTGTCTGACTCATTGATTCTTCATCTGACTGAGGTTTGCACAAGTTAGAATCTATGACCCTGACCATGGCTCTGAAATATCAATAACCTAACTGTGCTGTCTATTGATAAATTCAGGGTGCTGTCCGTGGTGCTGAAGTAGCAGACACTTTTCTAATTGTGCCCTTTTCTCTCAGTCCTACCCTTGAATCAGCTTTTATCTTGGATCTATAATAATCTCTAAACCATATAGTACATATATAAACTCCTTTCTATACTATATTGTAGCCTGTATTCTCTACAGAGTAGTGTCACCTTCATGATCAGCGTTAAAAGTAGCAAAATGTGGTTGCAGAAGAGCAAGAGGATCATAAAGACATGCTGCTGACTGTGGTATTCATGTCCATGATCATTCTGTACTGTCTGTGCTGCTAAAAGACCAAGCCTTTCAATCATTACCTTAATACACAGTTATAAAAGACAATGTTAGTAGGAAGAAAAGGAAGATAACTGGATAAAATGGAATGGTAGAATTAAAAACGTCACAGTCATGGTTAAGACATCCTGTAGCTATGTCATCTGGGAGGTGTACATGGGTGTTTGTGTTGATTGTTGGTGTCGGGGTAAGGGGTGCTCCACATGGGCCATTCCCCCAAATTTAACAAATCATAGACTAATGCCAGGTCAATATTGGTAATATACACAGCATACAAGTCCACCAATAAATGCTATTACTGCTAGTTTACTGTTGTGAAACTACAGGCTTACGTCTACGGTTATTTATACACAATACACAACCATCTGCTTTTTACACTGACTAATGAATCATCTCTCATCCACTCAGAGTGTTTTCTTTTCCCTTATATAATACTCCTGCCCTCGCCCCATCTCTCCATCTCACACTCTCCCCCTTTATTATTTTTTTCTGTCTTGGTTCATCTCCATCATTTTCCCCTCATTATTTTCCTCTATTGAGGTAGCTACCTTCTTCCGCACTCAACAGAAATGGAAGCATAAAAAATTTTTTGAATTCGCCATGGAAAATGAGCAGATACTCACTTTAGTGCCTGCTCTTGGTGGGTACTGGGTATCGGGTCTTTGTAAATGATATTAAAAAGAGTACGGCTTAGAAGGGTTTATATGAAAAGTACACAGAGATAATTTATGGTAAGATTTGGCACTTTATAGATTAAACTGACTTGACTTCCATGTTGCAAGTTGATTGTAGAACATTTTGGCTGTTTATTTAGTGCTTTAGTATGAGTTTTTATTTTGTTTTGTTGTGTGTCATTTTTTTTTCCACTGGTCTCAGTATTTTTAGCTCTATCAGTAGTTGCATTGCGTAATTGGTGGTCAGTCTGTTCCTCTGGTTTTTGCTCTCAGTTACACAAGCCTGCCAGAGCTGGAGGATGGAAATAGTGTGTAACAGTGGTCGTGGGCAGGAGAGGAAACCTACACACTTAACATTCGCATCATATTACCACCATGCTACATCACAGAAAGAGAGAGAGAGAGACAGAGAAGGGAAAGAGAACAGACAGCAAGACAGAAAGCACAGAAAATCCCACCAGATGGTCTGAAGGAAGACTCTGTGTGCATGTTTGTGTTTTTTTTTTCTTGTCTTACAAGCAGCCATCTATCTGTAATTGCACCGATACCTCCATTCCTCATATCTCGCCATCACTGCTAAAAGAGACACCTGAGTTGGCAACTGTTAGTAAACCAGTTTTACTTAATCTGTCCCTGTCCGGGCCTTCAGTCCTGCTGCAGTTTATCTACCTCAGTCTATTTCCAGGAGCTGATGGACTGCTAAATTAACTCATGGTGTGGAGATAATGTCACCAAAACCCTGGTTCCCCCTTTTTGGTGTGTGTGCACACAATTTTGGGCTTGTAGCATTAAATATGTTCAATCTTAAGTGGCATCTTCTTCTACAAAATGATTGATTATTAAACCAAATTGTGATCTCATTGGAAGAATGGAGGCTAATTAAGACTTAATCAGTTAGATCTTTACAAAATGGATCCCCAATCAAAGTATTGAACAATTAAATTATGATTTTAATTGGCCAAAATGTGCGTTATTCGCTATGAATACGCACACACAAACGCAAACACAGCATACACATATGCACACACAACAGAGGCTTCCTAATTTTTTTGTCAGCGCTGGTTACCACAGCAACAGGGCAGAGCTTGTCTTGAGGAATCCTATGGCAGCTGTGCGCCGGCCATCTGGGAGAGAAATAGAGTGGGAGACTCAGACAGAGAGAGAGAAGTCAAAGATTTGAGGAGGTGGAAAGTTGAGTAATTCTTACAAAAAAAAAAAAAAATGTTTTCTATGACTAAAACTTTATCATTTATTTAAAGCTACTACGAGGAACTTTCATACTTGTTTGATTTTTTGAGGCCCCCGTGGACATAAGTGGAAGTGTTTCCACGGTAATAACCACAAAATATAACATCGAAAATTAAATTATCTAAATAAGAATCTCCTTTACTCTTAACTGGCTAACGTTTGACTCACTGTAACTTTGCATGGGAAGATGTAAACACAGGCTCATTTTATCTGATTTCTCTGAGAATCTGACCTGGTGGCAGGTATAATGACTATACAGAAATAGCCAGATGGTCTCATTAACTTATGTGATCATATGGAGGCATCAGTATTACATTCATAACTGGTTAAAAACTCTGTGTAGTAATTTTAACCTGTGTAGTCTTTTTTAAGGATATGTTCGAGTTGGGAAAGCCATTAAAACAGTTTGAGACCTGGTTGCATTATTAGAGTTCCACCAATTTAAAGAACCGGTTTCATGACCCCAGAATCATTAAACTACAGAATTCTCACTACCTACACAGCTACTGACACAGCTGATCCCTGACCTTTGGCCTTCTGTAAATGGGTAATGCTGTGCTCTTTTGTGAAGCGCTGCATTTGTTAATAATAAGACTTTCCACAAAGCCAGAAAAGGAAAAGAGACAGTTAAGGCACTTCACAGCCACTTGAGCCTTCTAAGAAAACAAGATTAGTTTTAACTACAGTATATCGCAAGAATAAACACCAAAAATCCTTCGAGTGTATTTCCAAATAAAAATCCACTTGTTGGCACACACTGTAAAACGCAGAGGCAGATAGAGGCTTGAGTCAAACTGATTTTAAACTTTGGAGTTCCAGTTTCTTCCTGTTGTTTTACTCCAGACCGTTTATCTTCTTCCTCTCTTCCTCTGAAACCTTTTCAACTCGCACACAGGAGGATTTTACCACAATGTGCTCTGCCTAGAGCGAGCCCACGTCTATTTGCATCCATTCACATCTTTCCATTTATGTATGCAATAAAGCTGCCTCTAAATTTGCTTTGCATTCAGTCTGAGCCCCTTGCCTGGTTCTCTGCTCATATCTCTGATTTGTTCGGTGATTCTAATAAGTCTGGTGTCATCTAGCAGCACTCACGAAGAAAACTGTCAGCAAAATGGCGCACAGCGATAAGATTGACATAACTGTAAGATATTTTAAGTTGAACTACACAAATAGCAACCCAGCATATTTTCTGCAACAAAACAGCAGTTTATTCTATGAAGCTATCTGAGAACTTTCAGACCAAAGAGCCTGCATTCTTTGTTTGATATACTTGTTTTTATTAATCATGATCTATGTATCTAGCTACATACATATGTATGCATTATAATTATTATTAAGTAATGTACTATGAAATCATCATGTAGCATTTTTAAGCACTGATCCGATGGGCCACCAAACCCCTTAATTTGGTGGCTAAACTACATTTTGGGGGCCACAAATTTAAACTTATGTAAAAACAATACAGTAAAGGTAGTTTAACACAACTTAGCACAGCCTTCTTTAACTGTGGCACTTGTATTGTCCACTTTTCCCATTAATTGTGATGTGATTTTTTTCAATGTAAAACAAGTGAGACTTTTTGGCCAGTTGAGGAAGCTGCAGTACATTACATTCTCAGTCATATTCTTCCCACTTAAAACTCGTGCTTTCTCTCCTACATTTCCGTTTTGTTTTTTTATAGTTCACTTTTGTGTTTCTGGTTCTTCTGTAAGGATTGTGTTAGCAGGTCGTGTAAGCTTAGTAAACCCTTTGACATATCAGTAGCACGCCGGTGTCAACTACTGTTCGCTGTTGTTGTGGATTGTTGAACTGTAAGGTGCAAATGAACTGGGATGTTTGTAGTGTTGTAACCTTGTGTTGGCGAGGGCTCGGAGCAGAGTTGGGAGTAAGTCACACATGTGCGAGCTGTAGTCAAGTCTTTGACCTTCAAGTCTCTAACAAGTCTCAAGTAACTGTGGTGAGAATCCAGCAAGTTAAGTCGAGTGATTGCTCAGGTCAGGCAAGTCACAAGTCAAGTAGTTATCACGAAAAGTTGAGTTTTATTTCCAGCATTAATAAAAAAGTAAAAATTCCATCATCAGACATGTCTGATAAAGGGGCTCGAAACATCACATGTGATGATATACTATTTAAAATGCTGTAAGGAGCAGCTTTTGGTGTGCAGACTCGATTTTAATACTTTTGTACTGCATTTTTGTCCAGCATCCAGTACTTTGTGCGTGCTGGGTTTTCAGCATCAATAAAAACAATTTGCTGCCTTTTTTTGTGTGTTTTTTAGACAGCTGTTACAACATTGGAAGCTAAAAGTTCAGATTAACGGTGTATTAAAACAGTGCTTAAACTAGCAGAGAAAGCGTACAGTGGCATGTCATGACAAGACTAATGTAAGCATTTAGTGGTGAGCTTGCAGCTCTTTTAGCTAGTAATGTGCCCACATAGTTTAACTAGTGATGTGGTCTCAAAATAGTCCCCTGATTGTCTTTTAATTTATATCCTCTCAATAAAGTGCTTAATTGATTGCGAGCCAATGCCCCGCCCCCCACCCCGCCCTCGTTTATTGTGTGTTTTGCAGTGACAGATAAAGTTGGATGTTGTGGTGGTTGTGTCACTTTTTTTTTGAGCTGCAGACCTTGCCTGCCCACTGTTCCCTTCTTATAACCGTCATCGACAACATAATCGTTGAATTCAAATTTAGATCCAAATTTTTTGTTATTTTTGGACTAGCTCCCTCTGTGATATCTGCCTCATGTGAACTGGCCTCTGCTGGTTTGCAGTATGTTGCCAGGTTTGCATGCATTGCACTTGAAATCACCCAATCATGTTTCAAAAACAAGATCTAGAAAAAATACAAATGGTTAATTTGGAAAAAAAAAGTCAAGTCCTTTAGTCATGCAAGTCTCAGTCCTCAAATTTGTAACTAAAATCTAACTCGAGTCAAGTCATGTGACTCAAGTCGAACTTGGTAGCCACAGGGGGCCACCTACATGGAACATTTGGCGGCCACAGAGTAACTCTTTGTGGCCACGGTTAATGTCGAACCCTGTAATAAATCATGATCTATGTCTCTATCTAAGTAATGTGTCATTAAATCATGATGTAGCATGTCATTCATCTTTCATTGGAAAGCTAAGTAGTTAGCATTGGCGGGGACATTGCCAATTCAAATATATGAACTAATCTAAAATGCAGGCCAATGTATGGAGACTTCACAGACCTGCTGTCAGGGGATGATGTTTGCTGCAGCAGACAGTCAGCATTAGACCAGACGAGGCAGAGGCTGCCAATCTTGTGATTAATGGTTTCATTTGTTGATAGTAATTATACTAATGTTGCAGAGTTAATGTGTTAATGATTCATAGTTTAAAAGCTTCATATCACACCTTTAACCAAACATCAATTTCAATATAATTATGAATGAAGACAAAAGTCAGAAATGACTGTCTGGTAGCAGACTGATGAGCAAGGAGACACGCACAGAACAAGTAAGGGCTTATTTTGTTATTGTCATCCTGACAATTATCCACATAACCTTTATCGTCCAAGTGTTTGAGTGGTCCTGAGTGTGTGTGTGTGTGCACACTCTTCTGACCTGACAGCTCAGGGAAAAGAAGAGCTGACATGAGACGCTGTGAAGCATTACCGTGTGATATCCCATGACATTTACTGCTGTCCAACACACACACACACACACACACACACACACACACACACACTCCATCCTCCCTTTATCCAGTCAGCTGTACTGGATCGAAGAACCCCTGATGGAAAATTCCAGGAAAGAGAAAGACCTGCCAGCCTTTCTCAACATGATACAGTGATGGAGGGGAAGATAGAGGGAGGGGGCGGGGGTATAGAAAGAGAGTGAACAACTGAAAGATAGATGGGAATGTGAAAACAGTTTGAGGTAAGATAAATGTGTAGGAGAAAGAACAAAAGAAGAAAAAAGGAACACTTAAGGAGTAAATGTTGTCAGAATAAATGGCTGTCTGTCGAATGTGCTGAGAGCAGCACAGTAAATAACATCCAGTCTAAACTTTTAGGTTTTGCTTTTAAAACAAAGTAAATAAATTACCAGGTACAGTTTCACTCTCAGTAAGCAATTCAGAGGAGAAATGTTTCCTTTTGAAAAACAACAAAGAAAAACCTGGAAAAAAGGACAAATCCCAAAGGTTATACCAGTTTACGACCGGTTTATACCACTTCAAAACCTACTTAGAAACAGTTGGAACTAGTTTATCATTGTTTTAAATGATTTTAAAGGAATAGTTCAACATTTTGACAAACACCGTACACTTTCTTTCTGTGAATGAGAGAAGATCTGTCACTTTCTTGTTTGTGTTAAAGGGACGGTTCGCCTCAAAATCAAAAATACCATCAGTTGTTTATCAAGTGCCTTGCTCATATTTGTTGAAGGAACATAGGAGAGCATTTTTTCATGTTTTTCTCAAAGATATTTGAACGGGTCTGTTGTTTTAGACTTCACACGAGAATCTGAAGCCCTGAGGTTTTGGTTTAAAGTCTTATTTAATCTTCCATGACTAATCATATATTATAAATGCAATGTCTCTCTCTTAAATCAGGAAAAGAGCTCCTCCTGTATCATTAGCAGCCGTAGAAACATGGTGATGCCTCATGACATTACAGGGTATCACTCAATAAGGAAACCAAAAGCCCCAAACCAAAATAACTTCTCCCTCTCTGTCTTCATGTCTCTATCTCTCCCGATCCTTCTCCCCTCTCTTTTGTGACTATTTATTTCGTTTGATAGTCGATTGGTTGCCATGGAAACCGGAGGTCGTTTGCCTCCTGCGTGTCTCTTTGGATACAATAAAAACAAGCGAGGGAAGGCGAGGGAGAGAGCAGGCAGAGAGACATGGAGAGAGGGTTAGAAAGAGTGACGCCATGCAGTGAGGTATTAAGAATTCATTTAGCCCCCGCTGCCACACACTTTCAGCCTCCCAGCTCTCTCCGGCTCTGTCACGCTGGTGCTTTTCAACACATCCAAATCTTTCGAGTAATGGTCTCCAGTACCACAGAATTTTATCTGGCCTTTTAGAGTCTTGGATTTGTTTCCTGCCAGATGTATGATGTAACGGACTTCTCCCGGAGGTTTGGATCAAAGTCTCTCGTACCTTTGTTCGACAGGTGTGGACAGTGGGCTGCCAAGAAAATCATGACACGCCTGAATGATTGTAAAAGAGCTGAAATTAGTTGATTTTCTCAGTTAGTCGGTTGTCACAAGATTATTTAGCAGTTCTTTATGCGCTTTGTTAATCAGAAATGACCATTTTTCAGTATATCACTGTTTCAGTCTGGGGTTTTCAAAGTTTGAAACTGTGGGCCTTCTCTCAGACAAAGCTTGGAGGATCATGATTAGGTCCATGTTATTTGATCCCATAAACACTCAAATATTGAGCCAAAATAGCCAAATATTGCTGTTTATCACTTCAGGCCACACTAAATACATAAAAAAATGTTTATCCAAACATATTTTTTTGGTGTTGGACTAAAATACTACTAAAATACTAAAATTCCCCTAAACTGAATCTCTGAACTCTCTCTTGAACCAAATCACACACATTTAGGCTGTTCGATCTCTGATAAATAATGTAATAACTAATGTAATATTATTTCATTTCCATTCACTGAGCCTCCACTGAATCTATTTGGAGCCCACTGAGGAGGCCCGCCTCCCACTTTGAAAACCTCTGCTGTAAACTGAATATTTTTGAGGTTTGAGTTGAACAAAATTGGCAATTTTAAGAGATAATGTGGGCTTTTAGAGCTTGTGATTGCTATTTTTTTTACAATGCTGTGACATTTTATAGACCACATTAATTAGAAAAATTATTTATTGATAGAATCGATAAAGAAAATAAGCATAAGTTACAGCCATAAAATGTTTTACCTTAACCATCAACATCAAAGTGTCTTTAATTAAGGCACCAGCAAACCAGCTGGTGTATATAAAGTGTAGATAATAACATCCAGTGTATGGACTCAGGACTCAAAGTTCCCACTATTAACTGTCCCAGACTTTACAATCACTGTCTTCTTTTTTTATTTATTGTATTTATTGCACAATAGCTTGCACACAATTACATACATTTTAACAGTACAATTAAATTAAATTGACCATTGATATGTGACTTTGGTAAGTTTTAATGTTTTTTCATGCTAGAGAATAACCATTTGAATTCTCAAATTGCGGTCGGTTTATTTTATTTGCTCTGATGTTTTTTGTAATGACAAATTTCTCTACTGTCCCAGAACTGTCGCCTATTTTTGTGTCCCAAGTGCTGTTTTTATTAGACATTGGGACACCCTTAAGCGCTGTATGAACCAGTATATTTTTTGATTTGTTGATATATTGTCATACAGTATAATGTCATTAATTGTGTTATGTCACTCACTAAAACCTGTAACACCTGCCATAATCTCACATTTTCATAAAAAAAGATTTTATCGGAGGTGTTTATGTGTCCCAACATTTCCTAAATGCTTTTTTAGAAGCTTTTCAACTCGCCAACGGCAAAAACATCTACTGGGCAAACCCTATACTGCACATTCTGCCACAAACATTCTTAAATCCAAGCCCTATCAGTCAAACTGTACTTCCAACCATCTTAATGGAGCTGCTCAGTGGCCCACATTGAAATACTGTAGGTGTTCCCGGCAGCTTCCAGTAGTGAGTGACAGCCGCTGCGTGAATGTGAAGCAGAGCGTGCTGAAAAACAGCAACCTACTTTGCAACACTCCCTGCTTTAAAGCAAAAAAAAAAAAAAAAAGGTTAAAAAATTCCGGAGGTGAAACCGTTCTATAAAACAATTTCTGAGTTAATCTTCTTCGAACACCCTGTCTGTAATAGAGCTTTGTGCTTTGAATTCCACCTCTTTCTCCATCCAGTTGCGCTGTTGATGTGCAGTACATGTGCATGTGTCTGTGTGAGGGAGAAAAGATACAGAGCCTCCTCCAAGGCACCTACACTAATTGACTCATTTTTCAGAAGTGGAGAGAGAGAGAGACAGACAGACACTCTCACATTGTTAAAGGCAGTTCATGTATAGGCAGCGTACACGAGAAGCTAAACTGAAGAGCTGCGCGACTCACAGCGGCTGTTTTTTAAAGAATGCATTTGGCAGTGGAAATAACCCCGAGATAATCCTTATAGCATTAGCCCAAAGGCTGTCATTATTACTTCGAGCTGGGAAATAGGAAAGCGCTGACCTGCAGTTTTATCCAGCCATGCTATTCACATTAAAGCGTGGATCTGCTTGGAAAGACAGCGCTTTTTAGGTGGTATGCTCACAGGCGCTGCCTGGAGGGTCTCACCACAAGCTCACTGACACCTGCGGATGATATCTCTGTCCTCATTAGGACGGGCTAGCTACAGAGAATAGCTGAAATGCAAAAAATGTGTGTGAGTTCAGTATGTGGCTGCCTGAGGAATAAAGACATCATTTGAATATTTGTATGATTTGCAAGTGGATCTAGAATTGTTCTGATAAAATATATATGAAAAAAAAAATCATATTTTGTTTCCAAAATATGTATCGACCAACATTATATCACACGGAACAAACAAAATTCATCTAATCCCTGGCAAATATTTAATTTAGCAATTAAAATGTCTCAAAAACACTAGATCTATGTTATATATTTTGTAGACTTGTGTACTTATACTATCCCAAATGTATCCAGCAAAGGTCAAAATAATAAAAATCCATAATTTATTCAAAGTAACTGTGCATTTTCTACTAGCCACTCGTTGCTATAACTTCGGGAAAACCCAGGGTACGTCAGAGAGTGAGGAAGAAAGTCAGCGAGTGTGACTTAACATAATCATATCAGTAATGCAAATGTAAGATAGTTGTGCATTTGTTTGTGTATGCATTTGTTTTGTTGCTGTAGCTCGCATATGCCCCCCCACTGTGTATTTAATAGCCAGAACCTGGCAGCCACTAATTTTATAAGCAATATTTAAAAGGTATAACCCAATTAAATATGGATCCTGCAGTGTATGAATGCGTGTGTGACGTCGGTTTGGCAGTACAGTCTGTGAGGTTGGATGAACCACTATTAAATGACAAATCTTGCCTCTTTACCTTGTATCACATGTCTGCTTTAGAGCTATTAGCCTGCCAGATATCAATATTAACCATGCCTCCCTATAGTGCTGAATATTTCTCTTTAAATGATCCCCATCAGTTGACACACAATGATTTAATGTCTGATTTAATATGAGACTTAATGTGCACAAGGGAGCGTGTGTGTTTGTGTTTGTGTTTGTGTAAGTGTGCGTTCACGTGTGGGTGGGTGAGTGTGAGCGTTTATGTTTTTGAGCACGCTGTTTGGTTTGCACGTGCATATCTTTGTGTGCGTACTTTCCGGCTTGCGCGTGTTGACGAGTGGGTGTTTGTGTGCATGTGTGCGAGGCTCTGCCTGTGTGTTTATGTGTATGCATGTGTTTTGCCCACTCACAGCCTATCTTTATCCATGCTGTGATATCTACAGTAGTCCATATCTTTCTAAGAGGGTTCAGGGCGGGCCAAGAGAAACATGTTGAGAATTTAATCTTTTCTGGGAATTCTGTCTTTTCAAAACCCGCGCTGTATAGTTCACTCAGAGAAGAGCAGGTGCCTCTTTATTCTGTCTCTCACTTCTTGCCGGAGCTGCTCCCGTCCTGTGTTGGAGGAGGCTGCTGGGGGGAAGAATTTCAGCATCCTGCACTGTATAGCCTCGGGGAGGGATTGGACCTCCTGGGCTATTACAGCACATCCTCCTTCACACGCTTGTTAGCCAAGCAGCGCGCTCGCTCTCCTCAACACACAGAAAATGCATATTGAATCACTCCGTCACACTCTGCTGCTTTGTTTCTGTCGTTTCTCTCTCTTTGGCTCGCAGCTTGGTTTTGCATGTTGTGCTCGCTCCGTTAACCTTTCCACTAAACAATTGATGTTCATGCCGTTGTATACTCTCAAAACATTTGGCAACACCACAGATATTGTCTGACATATGTTCTGCAGGATTTTTCTAGTCATTCTGAGCTGTCAGAATAAAATGGGATTTTCTTCATACAGCAAGAATTGCTGAACTACGACAGTTTAACTGCCTTGCTCAAGGACACACTGACAGCTTGGGGAGCAGATTCCAGGGATCTTCTGAGAAACATGAAGTTATCTCCCCCAGTAAATTATTTCTAAATAAATCTCTGATATATTTACTCTAATAAACCATAAAATGACCATGATATGTCATTAGAGAGGTTGAAATACTTCCTTCTCTGACATCACTACATGTCCCTCTTTGAAATTTCTATTCTGGGCTGGAATAACTGTTTTTATAAGCCAGTTTCACGTTAATTGAAGTTCAAATTAATGCAGAATGTTTGAATGAGTGAGTGTCTGTTTGTTATTCATAAGAAATCATTAATAATCTTTTATAAGGTGAAGATGTGTATAACAGTTAAATTGAGCAATATTTGAATGGAGTCTGGCAGGCAGTGAGACAGGCAGCAACATCAGACAAAGTCCAGAGTGTGTACTTTAAGAGCAGTGGGCTTTTGTTTTCAGGATAGCAAGCTTAGCTTGTCGTCGCTTTTTATTGTCAATTTATGATATTGTGCTTGTCCTTCACTACTGCAGTGTTTCTGCAGCCTGCCTCAAGTTTCCTCGAGTCTAGGGAGGAGGGGTCGAGGGAAAACAACTCGCTTCAACTATTTAATACACAGCCTGCGGCTCCAACTTGCTATCCGGACTGCTGTGTTCATTTTTGCATGTGGATTTGCTACACATTGCTCCTTTAATAGAAGCCATCTCCAATTTGAAATAATCCCCAATCCTTTTTGAAGGTTTTGCTAATGTTCCACCTTTGTGTCCTGCTCAGTGGTACACCACATACGACACTTTCCTGTTGTGGGGTGAAAACAAGTGCTGTAAAAGTCCCTGGCCAGTATATTCATTTATGTCTGTGGTAAATGCTTCATCACATGGGACTTTATCATGTTACCAGTAAATGGTGCCGTTTGTGACTGTAGATTGAAATGATGCAGAAAAGTGATGGTGTAACTAAAGTTACACTTCAAACTTCGAAAAAATATGGTTGCATCATAAAACACCTACTTTTAGAGTAAAGTTTGGTTTTACAGTCTGTCCACTCAAAGGAGGGCTGGGAGCAGAGAGTATTTTACATTAATAATTCACATAAGTTGAGCTGACCCAATAATAATGAGGCTTATAAACAGCAGAAGATGACGTAGGAAGTGGAGCTAAAACCGACCTCTTTTCTACTTCTCTCGGCTCGTAGTAAAAGATTGCGCAATAAACACAGACAGCAGCCAAAGCGGATCAATCCAGGGCTGAATTTCACCACTGCCGATGAGATCTGCCCCCTTGACTGACAGTGGATGATAGTAGAATTAAATCCTGTGACTGTACCGAGCATCCATTAGAGCTTATTTAGCTTTATAATTTGGATTTCTTTGGGGGTGTGTGCATGAGTGTCAGGAGAGTAATACAGTTAGCTAGAAAATTGCTAGTTTAATAGCGTGCACGTCGTAAACATCACATTATATTTTTCATTGCTGCTGGAAACAATACAGCCTCTGCTTTTACTGCTCTTACGGCCTGCACTTTAACAGCAACATTTAGTCAGCAGTGGTCTAAGTAGGATCAAGGCAGGCCCTAAAAGTCAAAGCGTGCTCTAAAACTATGACATTTTGTGACTGAATTGTACCCAGCAGGGCTCACCTTTCGTTGTTCTAGTGTTGTTAAAGTTATCATTATTGTAAAACTGCGGTGACTCTGAGGGCCCTTTGGTATGAATGTTAAAAGTTCACTTTTCCTTTTAACTTAGGGTTTCTCCTTTCCTTCTTTTATAAATGTTAAAAAAGAAAAATAAAAGTACCCGGCTAGTGACAATGAATGAAAATTGCCTTTGACAGTGAATGCTCGAATAATGTTTGCACAACTGCAAAACGAAAACGGGTCAGCAGTAGTCCTTTACATGAAATGAAATAAATTTATTTAAATTAAAATAACTATGTGATATTGTGGTAGATATTGTAAGAGTCCAGCAGAGCTGCAACAATTAATCGATTAATCAGAATCAGAATCAGAAATACTACATTGATCCTCAGGGGGATTGTTAGTGTTACAGTTGCTCGCATTCAAGAATAGAAGAATGTGTACATTATACATTAAACTATATGCAGGGGTGTGAAAAAAATGTATATATAAAATATATATAAACAAAATATACAACAGTGGTACACATAATAGTGTAAAACAGCAGTAATGCTGAAGATGGGGGACAAGTGTGTTAGGATACATGTATTATAATAAGAGTATAGGTTGATTTAAATGCACAGTATAAATAAATAAATACAATAGTAATGGCAGTGTAACTCATCGCACTATTGAATTGTTATTTTTGCATAGAGTATTAAACAGTTGAATTTATTGCGCATATAACCATATTGTTATGAATATTGTTATTAATTGACTATTAAATAAATTGGCAGTTTTTTGAGTCGTGTTTTTAAATTAAAAAAATTTTGATTCACAGGTTCTCACATGTAAATATTTTCTAGTTTCTTCACTCCTCTATGACAGCAAACTGAATAACTTTGGATTGTGAGTTAAAACAAGACATCTGAGGACGTCACCTCGGGCTTTGGAGAACACTGATCAACGTTTTTCACCAATTTCTGACATTTTATGGATGATCTTACAAGTGATCAATAATCAAAATAATAAGATAAAGAATAAGACACTCTTCTTCCTGTTGTGATGTATTGTGATGTGCCTACTGGTGTTTGAAGTGAGCAACCAGCCATAAAACACTGCATATTTTACCAGCATTTGGCTGGTGACTGGTGCTAACTTTGTGCTCTGGCAATGTTTCACAGTCAAACCCACATCTATTTGTCATCATTCATCACTGAGATAATTATGAAATTATGAATTAATGAATCAAGAAATTATGAATGAAAAGTCACCTTTCCCTTGTTCTCTGTCACTCCGAGTATGAGCTGTTCTCCTTAACGGTCCGTGTTTCTACGTGGTTCGAGCGTGTGAGCATCATGGTGATCTTGTTGAACTGCGTGACTCTGGGAATGTACCAGCCCTGCGAGAACATCGACTGCTCCTCAGACCGATGCCAAATACTCCAGGTACACAACAACACACACAAGAGAGCGCACGCAAACACATTTTTTTGTGATCATTCTGTTGCCATTGTTACTCCTCAGATTTCAAACTGCCTCCCACTAAATGTTGCTGAAGCCAAATCTCTGCACATTTTTGTAAAAGCATCTCAAACTTTCATTTTTATTTCTCTTGATGGTGATAACTGTATTTTGTAATCAAACTAAATGATGCCTTTATGGCAAGTATAAATGTAAATAAAACTATAAAGTTTATTCAGGTTTGATAATGAGGCCTGCTATGGCATATTTATGACGTGTTATAGCAGCTTTATTAATATCAAATTTATCAGTGTCTCAAACAAAGTCAAGTTTACATTAAAAATGACATAGTTGACCAAATGACAGTTGATTGAACAGTCATAAACAGTCATAAAGATTCCTTCATGTTTCATGGTGCACTGAAAAAATCATACTTTGGACTTAAACTTGAAACCTACATCTGAATTATTAGTTTTTTTTTTCTCAAATTATATTTATGATTTGATTGAAACCTTAAATTTTGATGTAATATTATTATTTTTTCTTTTTCTAGTCAAAGACAAAAATGTACAATCACACAAAGCAAGATGATTATTTATTATAAATATTTTACTTTGTTCTGAATTATTTTGTTCATTTTGGAAGAAAACTAATATTTACTGTTACCTCTAAATAAAGTTTTTACTTTTGAATAAACTAAATTAAACTAAAACACTCTTAATTGGTTAGAGGTCATATCATTAAGTTTTCTCAAGTTACTCTTCTGATTCAATACAAACTATCATATCATGGTTGCACACCCCATCAAACAGTTTTGTACTGATGTTTTAACACAAACCATATAAAGATGTCAGTCTGTGTGTGAAATATCTCCATGGCTATTTGTTGGATTTCCATGGATTTGATCCCCAGCAGATGAATTCTAATGAATTTTGTATCCACTGGCTCTTTTTCTTCTGCTGAACATCAGCACGACATCGCAATTGTCACCGTACTAACATTAAGATTTGAAAGTATTGTGTCAGTGAACCCAGCAGCAGCTAAAGGGAGGCGTTGTTGGCTTATTTGATCTGGTTTCTTCAGTTCCTTTAATTGTCTCCACATTTATCTTACTTGGTTTCTAGTCTATTCTATTTAAGGTGCAAGGAAGTAGATGCTAAAACAGGAGGAGCTGCAAAAACACACATCTTGGGAAATGAGACATCCTGCCCTCGGTAGTGACATCTCAGTTACTAATGACAGCTGCACAGCTGGATCACCTCTGCAAGGGCTCGACACTTCTCTTTTTATTTCAACAAGTAATGCGATGTACTGTTCAGTCAGTGAAGAGTGACATTTACTACAGCTAACACCATTATTTTGTATTTATTTATGGCAACACACCACCCTCTGGGTAATCATTTATTTAAATCACTACAATTGCCGATGGTCCAAAACAAACTTTGGGCCTTAAGTTTTATTAATCTTACAATTTGGCCTTCTTTACAACAAGCAGTATATTTTCACAGAGCCGCTAGCGTGGCTGAAGACTGTTTTTCTCTTCTCTGAAGCACTTTGTAACTATTGTTTTTAACAGTGCTCTATAAATAAAGTTTATTTTGTTACACAGGATCATGAATATTTGATCATAGGCTCTACATACATACAAACATTCATGCTCTACAAAAGCACTTACAAACATGTTTACAAATCTGTGCACATGCACACTTATACTCAGCCATACATATTTTATATGTATTTTATATGTAACCACCACAAAGGGAGACATACTGAATTCACATAAGCACACAAACAGCAGTGTACAACATTTGTAGGAGCAGACACATGCAAACACAAACATGCCCTCACATTCCTAGAAGTAGAGAGAAAAGAGGGTGCTTCTCTTTTTAGAATACATTTTATCTATTGACTTATTTCATCCTTGCATGTACTTTGTTCTCCATGCTGCAAATTCATCATTTGCTCAATATAAAATATATCAAGACAAAAACACACCATAACATAGTCATCATATAATGATCCAATATTAATATTTTTAAATGGAAAAGAGTCAGAAAAAATACTAACTACTACTACTGCAACTAGGGGACGATCACTCCCTTTGTTGCCCCCATGTTCTAAAAAACAATGCAAAAGTGCCCTCTTGGATGCCTCTATGGTGGATAAAACTTTAAAGTGCCCTCTAGGGCAGTGTTTCCCAGTCCTGGTCCTCACGGTCCACTGCATGTTTTAGATGCTGCTCCAACACACCTGATTCAAATGATGAGCTCATCATCAACCCTCTGCAGAAGCGTGATAATGTTCACTTGAATTGTGTGCCTTTCCATGGGACAAAATATGGTAAAGTGCTCAGAAGTGCCTTTCCAGTGAACAAGAATGTGGTAAAGTGCCCTCTAAAGTGCCTTTCCAGTGGACAAAATGTGGTAAAGTTCCCTCAGAAGTGCCTTTCCAGTGGACAAAATATGGTAAAGTTCCCTCGAAAGTGCCTTTCCAGTGGACAAATATGGTAAAGTTCCCTCAGAAGTGCCTTTCCAGTGGACAAAATGTGGTAAAGTTCCCTGCAGAAGTGCCCTTCCAGTGGACAAAATGCTGGTAAAGTGCCCTCATGGGAAGTGCCTTCTAGAGGACAAAATGTGTAAAGTGCCCTCAAAGTGCCTTCTCAATGGACAAATTATGGCAAAGTGCCCTCAGAATGGTGCCTTTCCAGTAGACAAGATGTGGTATTGTGCGCTCTGAGGTGCCCCTTCAGTGGACAAAACATGAAATGCCCTCTGGGGTGCTCTTCTATAGACAAAATGTGGTAAAGTGCCCCACATACTGAAAAATTATTTGGTCTCTACTGCCTTTAAGTGGTGAAAAAGTTCCCTGTGTGTTTTTATTACAGAGTCGTTGTGGTTGTACAATAAAAATAAATTAAATCTGAACCACGACTGGGACTTTTTTACTGCGCTGGTGCCCCATCATGTATAGCGGGTACTCTGATAATGATAATCAAAACAGTAGCAAGTATGCACACGTGTCTGTTTATCCCTACATTCTTGTGTTGACACATAAAGGACACACCAATTCACACCCTTCCCCTCCCCCTCTCTGTTTTCCTTCCTTTCAGTCCTCCTTCGTCTCGCTCTCTCCCCACGCTCTCCCTCCCATGCTGGGGTCTGTAACTCCTCGCAGTGACTCACTGCTAGCATGTGGTCTTTATGGTGCAGCGACCGTGACTTTCTCACGTACGGCACCTCAGCAGCTTTCCCCGTCATCTGGCAAGACACAGAATCCCCTCTCGCTTATGTCAAAGGTGGCTCGAGTGGGTGTAACATCTGTGCGCGAGCGTGTGCACGTATGTCTAAAGTCTGCGCTTGCTGAATCACCCTGGCGTCCTGCCTTTCACATTTCTCACATAAACACACACAGGGCACCTCACTCATCATACAACAGCCAGCACACACAGCAGATTGATTTGGCTCCCTGGGGGAGGTGGCTGGTGAGTTGGACCTAATAGAATTTCTCCTCCAAGTATCTATAGACCCTATTCAATATCAGCATGGATTTAGTGGGCTACAGCGCCACGGTCAATACACTCCTCTCAGAAAATCCAATGTTCAATACGACGATTTCAATGGTGCGTCACCAGTGCAATCTATAAGGTCTAACAAATGTGGACTTAAAGACCTCTGGAGGCTTAGCTAGTTATTTAGTCAGCTCGTATCTGCATGTAGATGGATGGACGAGTGGATGAAAGGAGAGAAAAGACGGTTTGGATGACACCTAAAGTTCAGATTTTCTTCAATTTGTGCGACTTAGAGTGCTTTCGCATTGAAAAGTCCAAACAAAAGTTCATGTTTTTGTTACATTGTATTCATTTGATCTGGTTAGTTTTGGTTTCACTTTGCAATTATGCAGCTTTACATGACATACATATATCATGTCCCTATAGTTGCAGTTGGTTTGTAGACAGGTGTGGACAGTAATCCTTTTCTCTTTCAGCCTTCTGCTGCTCCTCTACCCATGTGCTACCACAGCTCATTTTGTTTTGCTGCGTTGTTTTCCCTTTTTTTTTTTTTTTTTTTTTAGTTTTGACAAAGATCTGCCAGAACTTCCAGCCTAGTCTCATTCCCAAATGTCAGAACCAAACTGCAGCTGTTTCCTAACGTTAAGCACATGTTAAAAAGGCTCTCCGGCAGCATCTCAAACAGCACTTCAGTAAAAGATGCTGAAGGGCAGTGACAAAACATAGTTATGGGACAGGTTGGAATAAGAATGGCTGGGAACTTCAAGTAACTGGTCCAGAAGTCCAAACCATCTCAAAGATTTTTTTTTTTTCACACTAGAAACAAAAAAGAAAATAATCAAAAAGAAATTCCGGATAGAGACCACTACTTTTGGCTGGACCAAGTTTCGGTTGTTTGGTCTGGACGATTGTCTGGGATGAGAGCTGGAATGAAACGTATGTGCACACAGGCTGTATTATGATTGACATTAGCTACGAAGCTAACTTAATGCCGCATTAACAGAAGGTTAGCTCTTAAAAAGCCTTACAAAGCCTAGAGTGATAAAAGCACAACACTCACCAGCAACGATCGGTGACCGGTCTGCCCCCACAAATGTGGAGTGGCTGCACAAAAAAATGGTAGTGCTCTGGAAAAAAAACCAACAAAAAAACAAAAAAACAAAAAACACTTTCTCTAGGTGGCCGCATGCTGGCACAGACACTCTCTCCTATTGGGGACAAGTGAAAAGAAAAAAGCACAAAAAAAAAAAAAAAGCTATGTGGACACGGGCCCGGTTGGTTCTGTAAAGAATCAGAAGCAACACAAATTGGAGGCAGTATCCAGTTCTAACACTTCCTGGATGTGTGTTGAAACATCTTCAACACCAAACAGAAATTTCATTTGCATCTGACTTCCTCCTAGCTATCCTATGACCTGGATGGGTGAGAGTCTTCATAGACATCACACGTTGTTGTGTAGAGATGAACAGTGTTTTCATCTCACTGATTGGAAATGTAAGCGAATCGATGATGAGCCCTCAGAATCGTATGCAAATAACACAAACTACAAGTGCAAATGAGTGCTTGAGCTTGGATGCAAATCTACCAAGGCTGATGCACTTGTGTCCTAGAGTGTCTTTTAGAATAACAGCGTTCTTTGATCTGATAACTTGCTCAGTTGGATTGAAAAATACTAGGTGTGAAAGGCTCGGAACCTTCAAAACTGAATGATTTTCAAACAGTTTTCCTTTGTGTGTAATGTTTTGCTGTTTGAATAGAGAGATTTGTACTGTAACACCGTTGAGTGATAATGTGCAGTACTGAGCTAATAAAATATCACATGGTATGTTTTCCGTTCCCTCTACCCCCCCCTTCCAAATCCTGCCTTTGAAAGGAAAAAAGCCTTCACAATGTCATAGAGGCCTTACTTGAATAGTACTATACATTTTGAATAGGCTCCATAGCCCCACAGGTCATGATTCTATTATACTGTTCTGTAGGTATCTTTTTTTCTCTTGCAACCTTTCCATTTAATCCATGAGACAGAGTACTGACATCTTGTTTAAATAATGTAGTCACTCATGAAGGGCTACTTCTTGTTTTTTCATACAGCTTTCAGGACAACTCCTTCCATGTCCATGGGTCTTGTCATGGTGGAGATCTCCAAAAATTCACTTAAAAAAAATTATAGAGACTTTATCCTACTCAGACAGGGCAACATTTGGACCTCAGTGGTCTTCTTCAGGTCAAAACATTATCATGTTTTTATTTATAATAAAAGAAGATTTGGGAAAGAGAATATTGATGTACATATGGCTCTTGATTTTCTTGTCAATTTACTTCGCCAATTAGAGCCTGACTGATATGGATATATTGGTCAATACTGGCTTGTCACATATATGTTTATTGATAAGTAAACTGCATATTTGATTGAGGTCATTTAGAAAGTGTCACCATTGCATAGTTTGTCCACCAGCAGTGATGGACCTAGATTAAAAAAAAAAAAAAAGGCCTGGTATTTGACTGGCCCCATTTTCAAACCCAACATCAACTCCACCCAAAAGTTAACATGAAAAACTTGAGATAAAGCTGTACTGACTGACAGCAGCATGAAAAAGTACAACTGGGCCAATCGCGAATCTTTTGGGCTGCATGCATAAAATAACTTTTTGAATCAAAACACAGAGAGAGCTCTTAAACATCAGTGTCCACCTGAGTGTCCCACATGTATTTTGATTACAAGTCTTTAAAACCGTAATTTGAAGGAGAAATTTGTAATATACGTGCTGTACAGTTATCATAAAATGGATATGTCATCAGAGATTAAGGAAACATGCTAAGCTGTAATTATCTCTTCTCTGACATCAACACTACTGCTGTGGCATCCTCCTCGGAATAAGTATTTCTGTTTGCCTGTTTCACATTAATTAGTGTTCAAATTAATGTTGAATGTACACCGAAATAAGTTAGTGTCTGTTTATGAGTCATATTAATAATCTATTGGAAGGAATAGATATTTATAACAGTTAACTTGAGCAATATATTAGAGTCTGACAGGCAGTAAGACAGGCAGCCACTAAACTCCAACTTCAGTGTGTGTATTTTGAAAGCAGTGGACTTTTGTTTTCAGGATAAAGGGTGTGGCTTTACATTGACAGACAGCTGACAGTTACAAACAGTTGATCAACTTACAGCGTAGGACTTGTCGTCACTTGTTATCGTCATACTACAATGTTGCGCTCGTCTTGGGATCCTGCAGTTTTCCTGCAGCCTGCCTGAATTTCTTCACATCTAGAGAGCAGGAGGCAGGGGGAAACGACCTGCTTTAACCATCATAAATTAAATAGGGATTCAGCCTATTTAATATACAGTCTTTGTCTTCAACTTGCTATTTGGAGTGCAGTACTCATGTTTGTACATGCAATTGTTGCACACTTGGACACAAAATAGACTTACAGGTGTGCATAAGTTTAAAACAGTCCCTTTATTCCCTCTCCTGGAAATACAGAAACACAAGCACATTCGAGTAACGTGGCTGCATGCTGCAGGCTACGGATACTGAATGACACAGTTACCCTGTAAGCATCCACACTCACTCTTGTACTTCCATGACACATAAAATATCTATTAACTATCTATAAGCTCAAAAACACACTGATAATATTCTGCACAGTCACACAACTCATACTTTAGCAGGTTGCAGGTGGTTATTTTATGGATTTTCTCAGTAGTGGATTACTACGTGAAGCACGATATACTTTACTTTCTCTTTCACCCAGAAAACTTGAAATACAAAACACAGGCACATTAGAGTAACGCAAGTGCCTGTGTGAGCTTTACTCAATATAACCACAGATTAACCTACCAAAGCATTAAAGTTGCTATTAGTGTCTAGTGTCCATTAATATGTCAACATTACTGTGGACCCCACACAATCTTTGCATATTGCTCCTTTCAGGGATGCTAATTAAAAGTTTTTAGCCATGTTAGTAGCATTTTAATTGTTTTAATAGTTTGGTTTACGACCAAATACCTGCAGAACCAAAGAGTTTCCCATCAGCCTCAGTTGTGCTTTGTGTTTAGAGCTTATCACAAACGTTAGCATTCTAACATACTAAACTAAGATAGTGAATATAGTAACCATTATACCTGCTAAACATCAGCAAGTCAGTATTTGTCATTGTGAGCCTGTTAGCTTTCTGACAGTAGCCTTCAGCTCAAAGCGCTAACATGACTGCTGATTGGTCTACTAGTCTGTGATGTGTTTATAAAATATCGCTTTATATATTGTTATCAGTATCAGCCTTAGAAATGAAGTGTGAATTGGGTTGCTTACAATACACAATAAAATACAAACACTCAATGATTTATCAGCGAAGCACAAGTATATTAAAAATCTAAGAACAAAAAATAATAGGGACAGATGGGAGAGTGCCAAACAAGAAAAAAGCACAGAGAGATGGATAACGACAGAAGGGTAGAGAGAGAGAGAGTGAAAAGAGAAAAGAAAAAAAGAGACAGGAAGAAGAAAACGGAGTGAGAGGTGTAAGAAAGAGAGCCGATGGAAATGTCAGAGGAGGAATGTTTTGCTCTCTCTTGGTTCTGCGAACTTTACAAAAGGTAGACCCCTCGTCCATCTTTATGGTTTGACAAAGGTCAAGGTTGCAAACTTTGGCTCTTCTGTCATATTAGTAGGCCAGTCTGGCATCTTTACACTCCTCCAGGACTGCTGAGTGGGACGCTTCATTTCGGGGGCAAGATTTTGACACACGCATACACAAAAAAAAAAGATACACATCATTGGTTCGGCTTCAGACCATGTTGCCCACAGTACTTCCCTCTGAAAATCAAATTACAGGCAACGCCAAGCGCGTCAGTTCATCACTAATCCCCCTGTATACACAGAAAAGAACACCAGCTAATCTAGGCTTTTTGCTCACAACAGCAATAACACGCATTAGCAAGCTGAGATCTTTGATTTATTTGGATTTTTTTCTCTCTCGTCTTTTAATTAGATGCTTGATTAAAGCTGCGAGTGCAGTGGGGGGAAGTCGATGTGGGGCTTATCTATGATTACTGCTCAAACAAATTATTTTCCATTACCCCACCGTTTAGGGCAAACTGCTCAACTGGGGAGGGGGGTGTCGGTGAGGAGAAAAAATAGAGGTTTAATAAAGAGAAGGAGGATAGGAGAGAGGGAAAATAAATGAAGTGGTTGTAGGTGGAGAGATGGAAGTGAGAGATCAGCAGGGAGGCGGGGGAAGGACATGGGAGGACGACGATTGACAGAAGCCTGGGAGGGAGACACGGCTGGGAAAGAAGGAGAGGAAAAAAGAGGAGGTTACTGAAACCTGTCTTGGTTCAGTATTCCTTTTATCAGTATCAGCGTTTCGATCCAACACACCTGCATTTGTGTTGGAGACACTCCCGGGTATCACCCACCTCATTCCCAAGGTGTCATTGGGTCAATGTCTTGAAAACTGAGCTAAAATCATTGGCTGACTACAAACCTCCACCGTCTGGACTTGCTTGCCTTGCCCCTTATTGTATTTTCTAAATTAACTGATCAAGTGTTTGGTCCGTAAAATGTCATATAATAAAGTGCATTATAATTTTTCAAGGTGCTATTGTAGCTGGTGTCTTCAGATTACTTCTTTAAACTGACCAACTGTCCAAAACCAAAAGATATTCAGTTCACTGTCATATTTGACAAAGAAAAGCATCAAATTGTCACATTTGAGACACTGGAGCCAGTGACGGTTGAAAAATGACAATCAATTGCCAAGACAGTTGTAGTAGTCATCAGAGCAAAAATTCTGCACGTGTGGATGTCAGTCAGCATTGATGGCAAATGTAATCAACTGCAGCAATAAATTCCTCAGTGCATGCTACAGTGACCAAGAAAACTAAGTTTCCCTGCTCGTGGAGCCATGCAGCAGTGCCTACATGTACCAGGATGTATTGTGGGCGAGCTTGTGACTCTGCCTGTAGTTATTACTTTGTTGGCTGAAACTTATTGTGAGGTGACTAACAGTAATACTCATGTACTGTTCCCCTGTTCTACGCAGAGTTGAAGACTAAAAATCCAAGCTGAAATAGCCTGTAGTTTTTTCTTACATCACTTTAACATCAGGGGATGCAGGGAGAGCAACAGATTTAGTAGTTTTCTTAGTCAGAATAGCACACATTCAGGAATTCACCATCAATACTGACTGGACATCCTCATGAAAAGTGCCAAGTTTTCCCTTTACAGGAGGGATCCATTATTTTTTTTTTAAGATTTTTAATCATTCTGTAGCTTCCCAGCACTATTCTTTATGTTTTCAAATCCAAACATTCAAATTTTAGCCTAAGTACGTATGTCTTATTGTCAAAATGCTGTTTTCCCAAACACTTATGAAACGATTTTCCCATGTTACCTGATACAGGTTTCTGCATGATAACACAAGCACATACAAACCCCCTATGTTGAGATGGGACAAACACAGAAAAGGATGTAGATGGAGTCATCCTTTAATCAACAGAATCGACAGAAAATTAAATAATCAGTAACATGTTTCTTAGCATCGCTATTCTAAACTGACTGAACTTATTGCATTTATATAATTATTTCTTAAAGATTTATTAAAATAAATATTTGTGTTGTACATCTACATTTTGCTCAAGTTATTAGTTGTAAGATTATGGGCTCTGACTCTGTTGTAGAGCACAAAAAAAAAAAAAAAAAGACTGCAGGAAGTGCACTTGGCTCCTTCCAAACTTAATTAAGTGTGGATTTGGACAGCCCCTGTCACTCCAGACTTCACAGGTATAAAGTTATTAAGTTTGCAAGTCTGGAAGTCCTGACATTTGAATTCCGCCATGTTCATATTGCTGGAGCACTTCTGATAAGATCTAGTGCGCACATCTTGGCGTTGGGCCTAAATGCCCGTTTGATAAAGATGAGTCAAGCAAACGGCATCTCTCCATCCGCTTTATGTTGTTGACAGCAGGCAGGAAGGACCCATTGACTTCAGGTTTTGACCCTAACAGCATAGCACCAGGTGGTGTTTTTCCACAAGCTGCTGCCGCCCAATCAAACCATCAAGGTGTTCAGGATTTGTGTCACAGGATTATTTGTTTTATTCAAAGGGACAGTTACCCCAAAAAAATCAAAAATACATTTTCGTCTGGTCTGTAGTGCTGTTTATCCATCTAGTTTGTTTTGGTGTGAGTTGCTGAGCTTTTGGAGATGCGGCTGCAGAGACTTCTGCCTTCTGTTGAAGATAATGGAACAAAATGACACTCTGATTGTGGTACTCAAAGCGAGCAAATACATTTGAAAAACTCAACAGAAATGTCTCTTTCCAGACATCCACAGACTTCATTTCATGTAAGAACGGCACAGAAGCTGGCAACTCACACCAAAACCAACTAGATGGATAAAAAGCACTACAGGCCAGAAGAAAAATGTAATTTTTGGCAGCGGGATGATATTGGAGTAGCCTGTCCCTTTAAATTATCTGTTATATGCATTGTATTATTTTCTGCAAACTCCTCTTTTTAAAAATAGGGGAACCAATAATCACATCATATTTAAAATCCTAAATCCAAATGTCTTCTTGCAGCTGTTCCCTCAGCAAGTCATTTTCCTTTTGTCAGACTTAATTTTAATAGCATTTGGAGGCTAAAAGATGGTATACATAACTTCTGATGCAAATATTAGAGGAAAGTCAGAAAAATTAAAGCAGAGTTTTGTTTATTCCTTGTTGTGAACCTTTAGAAAATTTTCCAACCTCTTGTGAAGTCTCAACCCTTCAGGTTGGAAGGAATGACATTGTCTTCCTTTTTCATCCTTGACACATTGTCTCTTTGTCTCTCAGGCTTTTGATGCATTCATCTACATCTTCTTCGCTCTGGAGATGGTTATAAAGATGGTCGCGCTGGGAATCTTTGGTCGACGCTGTTACCTCGGGGACACGTGGAACCGACTGGATTTCTTTATCGTCATGGCAGGGTGAGGACCTCCTGTTCCTTGATTTTCATCCATTTTGTACGTCAGCAGACTCACATGAGTGTGAACAATGACAGGTTTTGTTCCGAACACACATCTTGCAAAGCTTGGTGACGGACAGCACAAGATAAAAACAATTTATGGTACAAATTAAAGCGTCATGGACAAACACATATGTTGGATTAAATGGGAACGGAAGCTCATTCATTCCCAGTAATGTGTTTTCTTGTATTCTTACAGCTTCCATATAAAGCATGTTTGAATTAGTTAAAAGTTCAAATGTTCAATTATGATTTATCATGCGTCTATTTAAAGGCCAGGCTCCAAATCTCATTTTTCGGCTGTGCTTTTTTTTTTTTGTCTTCCCGACAGTTCATGATCCATTGTGCTACCATGCATGGCCAATCATGTCGGTGTTAAATATGTAACATGACATGAAATATTAACGTGTTGATAGTCGCTGGCTTTCACCTGGGACATGTCTGACAATAGCACAACGATAATGGGATTCAGCTGAGCTAATCACCGCAATGTAATTTAATGAATGAGCTGAAATTACCCTGTCATAATTTTTGCACATGTTCATACTCTTACTGCTGACTTCACGAATATGAGCCAAAACCTTTGGCAGGTGAAATTAAATCACTTAAAGTGACTCTTTATCAAAAAAGAAAGACCCATAAAGGGAAACATTCCTTCTTTTTGGCAAAAAAATTGGACTGTTAGCGCTTTTTATTGATGCTCTCAAAATCTAATGAGCCCGACAATATGCGTGTCATGTGTGTAAAATAAATTATAAGCTAACAGATGAACCCTTGAATACGCAACCCAACTCGTGACCCCAGTCTGAATAAAGCAATGTAATTTCTACCATAGGATTTTGTGTATTTATCTCATACATTGTAGCTTATAGAATCTCTATCTTACTGTCTTTGTTCAGAGTACCTGTTGTAGCCACCTGTTGCAGTCTGTTTTGATGGCAGTGCGTTGCTCTTACCTCTTTCAGTTTGCTCTGAATGTCTTCTTTGACTTTCTTGAGTGATGCTCAGCTAGTATGAGATGTTCTGCCTGTTTTAAAATCGTTTGATGTCTTATCTAGCGATGAAGACAGGGACCGGAAACCTCTCTCTCCTGTAAATGCCAGTTAGGATTTTCAAAGGACTGCAAATGTTTGTTTGTAAGTTACAGACTGTGACTGTAGTCTTCTAACATCTGCCAAAACAAATTCAGGAGGCGTTTTAAAACCTGTTGTTCACTCCAGTTGGTCTAGACTAAGGAAGAAACAAATACTGCTGCCTTGTAGTTCCAGCCCGTCCTCACCAGAAAAAAAGCTGTATTGGTTGTCAGTGAAGGCAGCTTATAACTGATATTTGGTGGTGACCTCTAGTGGTATAAAGTCTGATTTATAGTCGTGCATAGGCTCTATGCAGAGCTTTACACCGTAGCTTATACAAGTGGCCCATGCCAGTGGCCTGCACCGTTCTAAGTATTTACACTTGTGTGCTGGTGTGTCTGTGTCACTCTGAAATTACACTGTCAAAACACTAGTTGGCGGTCCGATCTCTATGCCACTGTGGTGAGCTTCTTCTTTCTTCCAGTACTTATAAGAATGGCAACTAAAACAAGCGTATCTTGTTGGAGTTGGAGCTAATAGATGTCAAACAAAAGCTACTTTTACTGAACACGCAGCAACGCAGAAAAGAGAGAAGAAGGCGGAGGAGATGGTGAGCACGACCATTGAACCGATCGGGGTAGAAGGAGGGGGAATTTGCTGTGCAGGAAATGCAAAGCAACCAAGCTGACCAATCACAGCTGTTGCAGTCTGAGTCGCTGCAACGTGTAGTGACATTTCTGGGGAGGTGCACGTCAGGCTACAGCGTGAGGCATGGCGTAGGGTACGTGGCTACACCGTAGGTACAGCATTGGTTCAATGCAGAAGTATAAATCAGCCTTGAAGAGCGAGAAAGTCTGCATATGGAGGAAGACAGGGTGGATGGATGAGAAAAACACAGGAGGATGGGACAAACACAGGACATTCACGCCCGAGGACGGGGATTCGTGTCCCATGTGACAAAAGTCAAAGTCGACTTATTTACATTGTTTTATTACTTAAGTTACTTAGGTTATGCTACCCACAGGACTTATTTCACTTATGTCATGTGAATTATGTAACATAGCACTTGTACTTATTTTAACCCAAACCAGGACCTTTTCCTAAACCTAACCAAGGAGTTATTGTGCCTCAACCTAAATAAACTGCGACGTTAACCACAATGTTTAACTTATGTCACATATCTATGGTCCAGTATTCTCCGTTGCTGGCACCCTATACAACTATCTCATACCTCATTTTGAGAATCATTGGCAGTCTACCTAGTCTATTGTTTAGGTGCACGAACGTGTTGGTAGTTCTTGTTTGTTTCGTGTTCATACTGACTTATTTCAAACAGCCCAAGATGTGTAATTATGAAGTCAAGTAGGCTGACAGGTAAATCATTCATCAGACAGTTTCTCAGTGACTGTCATCCCGGATCATCAGCCCCACATGGACCCGCACAGGGAAATCAAATTCTGGTGTGACAATGACAGCAAGTCATGCAGCACTTTACTGCTACCTTATGTGTTCATTTATCTTCTCTGGTGTAACAGAAACCCCACAAAGACTAGACTGCAACTAGACCTCATCGATGTGAATAATGGATAATGATCTAACAGACACAAACTGGATGAAACAAGACAAAAAGCGATGTGTTGAATTGTTATATTATGGGAAGAATTGATGCACCTTCTCAGCGGTCCCAGATTGGTAATAAAGTCCACTCTGCTGGCTGATTGACAGCTAAAAGACATCAGCTGAAATGATTGAATCAATATTGAACAAATAAGTTCATCTGAACTGCACCAAACAGGTTCGATCTGAAAGAAACTTAAGGTTTTGGGTGCATGCTGGATAAAGTGTAGACATTGTCCGTTTATGCATGTACTGTACAATATCCCATCAACATTTATAGATATGTGCATATAAAGCTGACAGCTGCAACCAAACATTACAACAGTTGACAGCACTGTCTAGGGCAGAAAAAATTATAATTTTAACTGCTATAGTTCTGCTGTATATTGTACACACAAAAACTCAAATGTTCTTTCGAGGAACATTTCATTCTTTTATGGTGCATCACTCAACATCAGTTCCTGGAATTAATACAAGAGCTCTTCAGTCTCACAATCACCAAGGCTTTCTTGGTATGCTTTCAGTTTAACAAGCAATTTTACTGGATGAAAAAATACAGTTGGTGATAGAATAAAAACACACACGCACACACACACACAAAAATGCTCTGGCAAGAAGCAGACATTTCCAACACTGGAGTACCACATTATCTGTTGGCACATTAGAATTAAAGTAATTAACATGATTTGATGACTCAAAACAATCAAGCTGTATCCTATCATTTTTAAGAGATCATTAGCATGCAGAGTAGAACCCCCCACGATCAGTAAACAGATCCCCTTTAAACGAGATGACACCACCAGGTTGTCTGGGGATGCTGTGTAAATATCCCACACTGTGGCATCTGTTGGCTGAAGCTTTTTGAAAGGATTTTGTCCATCATGTTGGAGACTGTCCAAACATCATTATTGACTTTGACGAGAACAGTTAGCAATATTAAAAAACACAACGTCTGTATACAGCGTCACTGGATTTTAGTTACTACTGAAACTCATAAAATGGGCCATTCTGGATATAAAACATCTGTATACTAATTGCTTCCAGCAGCTGTTCTACTCTAAACTGTATCACTACTGTATCTAAAGTCACAGAACACCTGTCTCATCATGTGTATATACCTATTTATTAGTTGAATGATAATAATAATACGATGGTACTGTACTATGGTAAATATGGCTTATAGATAATATCTCTTTTATATTCCTATTCCTTAATATACAATATATCTCAAAATACACATTGCAACAATGCAAAGTACACATTAATGGGGCTATAATGTTAGGCTATGTAATAGTGAAACACTGACAGACACTATTTTATTGCACAATGACTAATTAAAGTAAATTTTGTTATAATACATACATCTTTTAGCTTTGTACATTTTTAGAATGCTTTTACTTCTGGTTGCATATTTTCACAGTTGGGTTTATACTGTATTAGTACTTTTGCTTTAGTGAAAGACCTGAATAATTCTTCCACCTCTGGTTAGGACACTCACACACTAACTGCACCAGTGTTACTGGCTGAGGCTTCCCCTTTAAGAAAGGTGGGCTTGTTAAGTAACCTGTGTGGTGATGGAGGTCTAGAGAAAGTAAGCTAGTTAGCAGCTACAAGTCAGGCTAAAGACAATTAAAGTAGCCTAAAACGTGGGTCTCCCAGATACGCATCAGAGCTGGAGCCACAGGTGGAGGTAGAGTAATAAATATGATGAGATAATTGATTGCGTTCTGATTGATCAATAGATCGACTTATAGTTGCTAACTAGCTAAATTAGCTTTTCATGGACCAACTCTGCTGTGAAGAGTACAAGCAGATACTGTAGTAACGTCACATAAAGAGTGATTTTTATTCTTTCTCTTTGGCACCAAACACAACACAGAGCAGTAACTGTAATTCTGCAACCTGAGCTGATCTGTTTTATGACCACAGTACCGTAATTACCCCTTAGCGGCGATCAGATGAAACACTGAAAACTCAAATATGAGGATATGGTCATCAGTTACATTGCGCATTAATTCATACTCAGATATACTGAATATATCCGATATATAACCCATGGTATTGCACCCTTTTCTACTTTACACATGTCCCCTAACGCTGCCTTTCAAATGCTTTAAAATTAAAGTCAGCATGGGCAGAGAGATCCTAAATTTTAGTTCCTATATGGTTTCCTCCTCCAAAAATGCTAGATGCTACATGTCCAATAATGAAAACCCAATAACATATTTTGTTAGCTCTTCTTGACTGATAAAAGCCCAGATCTTTCAAAATCCACTTCTCAAGTTTATACATAGACTCTAATACAATAGGGCTGGAAAACCTACTTTCTGTATGTTAATTAGGCGATAATCCAAGGTGTTGGAAGAGACATTACAGTACATGTCCATCTGAGTTCAGTCACTACATGACATGTAAAGTTTGTGTGTATTAGTCTGTATTGTTCACCATGCTGCTGCTCCATTGGCTAATTTGCTTACATGCATCACATTGCCATTGATTCAAGTCAGCATGAGTGGCATGTTCCATTTTGCCTGAACCTCTATGCCCAAACAGAGACATGCCTAATGACTTATTTGGCAACTGTCTGACTTGACAGCTCCTCCAGAGCCACGGAAGACATTATACAGTTGTTTTCAAAGGCTAAGTAGACCTCCCTGCAACTAATAAAACAGTTTTTATGAGTAAAATCAGTGGAGTTTGTAATCAAGCAGCTGCATGATATTGCAGCTAATGATCTAATTGGTGTGCGATGTGTGTAAACAGTGGAGTAAAGTACTCCTGTTTCTTTGGTTTTCATGAATGGCTCGGGGCTTTATAAAAATCCAGACTGTTAAACTGTTAAACAGAACAAATGTGAATACACCCGACTGCACCATCATTTAATTTTCGCATCCTCTAGAGTGCACGATAACTCTACTGTGACACACATCTCAAAGAGCAAACACAGAGATGAAGGCCAACAAAAATGTCTACTCTAACTTTGAATGCTCTTTATTAAACTTCCATATATTAAGATGGCTGCCAAAACAGATCTGCTTGGAAAAAGTCCACACCACAAACCACATTTTGAAAGATAATAAGCACATATAAGCACATCTCCTGTCTCCTACAACATAATCTCCTCCCACAATGCCCCCTGAAACATTTCAGGAAGTCCTGGTGAGAACATGAAAGCAGTATGTTAATTTTTAATTAATACTCAAATAATCGTCTTAAATATTATGTCAAAAGAAAATGTTTGTATCTTTCTGTTACATCTTTCTTAGATGAATTATTAAGTTTTTTCTTTCTATTGCCCCCTCCAACTTAACTTGCCTTTTCGTTTCCATTCTCTTCATCCGCCTCTTATTATTTTTCCCTGTAGGGTTGGTGAACATTTTTCATTCACTTTTTGCTACCCTGGTTTCTCTAGATTTTCTAGAGACTTCAACAGTCACCATGCAGTGCATTCTTAAAGCCCTTAGGCGAGAGAGGCTACCACTGCCACCATCTTGCTTTCTTCCGGTGTTTAATCTGGTCCGTTTCCTTGGCTCTGATCCCACAGTTTCAGCTCATACATCTTCTCTCACCCTTCTTCTCCTCGTCTTTCCTTCAGTCGTCATCCTTTAAGCAGCAGCCACAAAGATCTGTCGCCTTGTCTCTGCGCACTAAACCCCAATGCTCAGCGCGCACGTTCCATAGAGATACCACCACCACCACCAATTATTCCCCAGTCTTACATTCACCACATGCAGCGCGTGTAGCTGCAAGGAGGGGGGCGTGATAAAACGTTGCACCCCTGGGAACTAGTGTGCTGCAAACACAAACAGTAGGCGAGCTGCGGGAAGGGGATTAGGAGCAGCATGAGTTCCACACCAGGCTCTGCTTAGCCTGCCTGTTCAGCTGAACCAGACCCCTGCACACAGTGAAGCAACATGATGTTTGTGTGTGTGGACTGGTGTAGAGAAGGCAGGTGCCCAACATTAAACCAAAAGCTTGCTTTTTGAGTGATTTCTCCCTCAGGCACAACTCCCTGCTGAGAGCTATTTGTTAGGCATTTTTAATTTTGACAAACAAAACTCAGTCTGAAAGCCTGACTTATTGTTCCCTTGTGCATTATGACTCAAATGAACATTGCATTTCACTGGTTTAGATGTTTCCATGTCTACTAAAAAGCAATATTATGCCTGATTGTTTAGACATTTTTAAATGGACAGTCACTACTTACATTCACAGTTTATTTCAAAGTGAATTTTACTATGTCCTTTCATTTTTTCAAACTAGATTTATGTCTGCAGACAGTTACTAATGTGTGGTAAATCATAGGAAAGGGTGATATTAAACATTTAAAGCACTGAAGGGAGGTATGCAGGATTTGTCAGTTGTTGCTTGTGAACACACCATAAAGATAGTTGATTGTTGAGTGTCATTCCAAGCTGGTCACGTACCAACCCTTTGGGTCAGGGTTGTTTGTAGAGTCTTCTTTCCAGATTGTCAAATACCAGTGCTGTAGGTTGGGATTGATAGTTGAATGTCATTCCAAGGTTGTTACATACCAACTCCTTGAGTTGAGGTTGACTGTTGGGTCTTCTTCCCAGTTCATCAAATACCAGCGCTTTGGCTTGAGGTGGATTTTTGAGACTTTTTCCCAGATCGTCAAATGCCAGTGCTTTTGGTTGGGGTTGATTGTTGAGTCTTCCCAGGTCATCAAATACCGATACTTTGGGTTACGGTTGATTGTTCAGTCTTCTTCTCAAGTTGTCTGATACCAATGTTATGGGTTGGGGTTGATATTTAAGTCTTATTCTCAGGTCATCAAATACAGATGCTTTGGACTGGGGTTGATTGTTGAGTCTTGTCCCCATGTCATCAAATTCAGATGCTTTGGGTTGAGGTTGACCTTTAGTCTTCTTCCCAGATTGTCAAATACCACTGCTTTGGGTTAACGTTGACAGTTGAGTCTCATTCCAGGTCCTTAAATACTGACATCCAGAAATGTGTGGAACACATCAAAATGAGAAAATAAGAAAATGCAGACAGAAGGCAGGGTCTTTGCAGACACAGACACCACCATGCATTTCTAGTGAGTCATAAGTGATGATTGAGAGGAATTATTTTTATGTCTATACATTGTTATGTGTGAATTCATGTATAGTATGCCATTAATCAAGTATCTTTTGTTAAATTGCCCAGCTAGTTTGATGCAGGATGTGTTTGCAGAAACTAGGCTGGAGCTGTAATTAAATGTACCTCACAGTGTTATGTTAAACTTTATCAAGGCAACCCATGATTTTTTTAGGGACAAATGAATTTTCTAGTATATTTAAATATATTAAGGTGTATCCTTTCTTTTATTTATTTTTCAGCATTGCCCCATATTTCTTATGGACCTCATATGTGTACATCATTGACATAAATAAAAGGTGGATGACACGTCTCCAATTCCTCCCACTGTGCAAAACTGAAGCCAGATTATCCCAGATACGTCACTTGAGTCTTCGCAGTAGTGACCAGCGTTGGTGTGTGTGTGTGAAACCAAGAGTCAGGAAGTTTTTCCTCCTCCTCCTTTCCTTGCCTCAGTGCTTGCTCTTGGTGGGAAAAATTGGGTTTATAAAGAGGACGGTCTAGACCTACAAATTGATATGTTTTGGCATGATACAATTAAAATCGAATTAAATTGAAAGTGATTTCTTTATCATTATGTATCATATAAATATTACCTTTATTATGTAAATTATGTTATGTATTTCAAACAGGACTTTTACACATCATTGTGATTTCTTTAAGTTATGTAACGTACATAAGTTAAATTATGTACATACATAAGTTATGTTATATGTTATATGTGGACTTACATAACTAACATACTTATTGTTATTGTAAACCTAACCAAGTAGTTGTTGTGCTTTATTTTGAAAGTCCACTCAGATGTTGCAACAGACAACCGAGGAGCCTTGCTCATCATGCTAGAGTTTTACCTACAGCGTCATAGTCTGAAGCGTAGGGCAACTGATCAAGCTGCCGTATTTGACAAGTTTGGAGTTAGAATGTGTTCAACATATGGATGCGATGCAAAATGAAAACAAAAAGTGAAAGGTAAACATCGGAATGCATAAAAGCGAAATTTGTTTCGACCAGATAAAGATCTGACTGGGCTGCCTATTTGAATATATTTCTGGAGTCAGTCCTCAGGCATTCATCAAAGATAAAAGGGAATTCTTTCACTGATGATGTTGTCTCCCACTTCACTCCCTCGTGAGTCCATGCTGGTGTCAAGGGTCCAGCTCAGGATGTTACAAAAAATAAAGCCTGCACTCTGACATCGTAAAAGAGCCTCTTCAGATGTAAAAAAAAAAAAAAAAAGGGATTCATGCCTTGTAGGCCTGGAGTCAAGAGTGCAAACCTCTCCACATTGTTCACGTGTGAAAGAAAACATGTTGTCAAGACTGTCAAGGAGTTGTTGAAGGACAAGGTGTGTGTTTGTAAAGCTGTGTGTTTGTATGCACATGCATGCAATGTTGCATTCAGACATCTTTCACTCCTCATTAACACATACTTCACATCCTATACAAACGTGCATAACCAAGTGACACCTTGGAAGTCAGTGCTGGTCCTTTTCTTACAGAACAACTAACCACAGTGAATAGATTTTCTTATTCACCCTCAGTTCTTTCTCTGAGGTAACTTGCAGCTGAGATAATGATGGCAGCTTCGTTACACCCAACAAAACCAGCACCATAGGACATCTGTCTCTCCGTGTTCAGATCTTCTGTGTGGTGATTATATATACAGCTGCTCTTGGCTCTTGGTCGCAGTAATAACATTACTTCTAATGAGTGACGCTGATCCTAATTTGTTGAATCACTGCACCACTGTGTTCGCCCGCAGCAGAGTGGACAGGGAGGAACAGAAAGAAAAGAAAGGACAGTGAAACAAGGGAAGGCATTAGGGTGATAGGAGTTTGCATTTTCTGCCTTTAGTCTTTCACTGTTGGCACCTGCGCTTGCTCAGCATAAGGACTTCTGCCTTGCCTGCACGAGGAGATTGGAGGTTTAGTTGGATGTGAAACTGCACTGGAAGCAAAGAAAATCTTGGCTTGGATTAACTTCTGTGTGAATAGTGCAAGAACCAGTTTTCAGAGTCAAGGTTGACTGGCAATCCTAAGTGTACATTCTCATCAAAACATAGAGTAAATTCAATGTGTGAGTGAAATTTTCTCGTTAATAATCTTAAAAAGGAAGCAGGTTATAGGTGATCTTGGCTATACATCTCTGGGATTTCTTGTTATGCTTTTGAAGGTCAGATTCACCAAGTACTTAATCTAGACTTAGTAAGGTTAGGTTTGTTTTGTTGTTTTTCCATTTAGAAACAACTGTGAGTTGCAAGTTTTCTCCTTCACTCTGAGTCCTTTCCAACTTTAACTGACCTTCAGTCTCTAACTCTTCATATCGGCAAAATTGTCTCGGCTTCATCAATTTCAGCTCAACAACCATTTCTTACCGTGTTATGGCGGAAAAAACATGGGGCACAAGCACAGTTTGACATGTCTGCCGCAGCATGCCCGTCCATTATAATCAACTGAATCTGCTCCACTGACCGCGGAAGCCGCACGTACCCACATGGGCACCGTGCTGCTCATTTCTATTTTTACACAGCTGGTCTCTTATGTTTTCTTGCCATTCAACAGGTAAAAACTACATAGAATTGTTTAAAAAGAAGTACGCTCTGTTTAAGAATGATTAAATAACACAGTTTGAGTTCTGACTTGGGTGACTTGGCAGTCAGTGATAATACTCTGTTGACTTGTCTTTTTAATTCTTTTTATTATCATCTTCAGTTTTTAGCCGCAATTTGATTGGGTTTAGATAACAAAACTACTTGGTTAGGTTTAGGAAATAAAACTACTTGGTTTGATTCAGGAAAAGATTGTGATTTGTCTCTGCCATGTGTGTAAAGAGCCACACTGGCTACTTACACCCTGGGTGCAAATAGCATTGTTGGCTATGGACACCTGGGTGTTTGCTTCTGTCATGCTAGACTATATACACCTGGGTGTAAATACCAACATTGGCTATTCCACCCTGGATGCAAATAGCATTATTGGGTACCAACACTTGAGTGCAAATAGCTTGTCTTAAAATAAATACCTCTTTGTACCAGAGGTAATGCAATGTAGCGGATCAGCCTTGTGGGTGTTTTTACATTCCACATTACAAGAAATCAATCAAACCAATGTTTATTCATGATCCTGTAGTTAAAGCTATAATATGCAACATTTCAAAATTAAAATGTATATGGTGTATTATATATTTTGTTGAGTTGTGTACTTACATTACCCCAAATATTTCCAACAATGGTCAAACCCAGAGAAATCTGTAATTTATTCAAAGTAACATTTGCATGTGCATTTCCTGATGGCTGGTAGTTGCTATAAGTTCTGGGAAAACAGCGAAGAATGAAGTCGGCAAACATGACTAAAGATAAGGTGTATGAAACTTAATTACCTCAACTGTGAACATGATTTCTGCCATGAGTCATAGCAGAAGGATTTTCATCTGCCATTGTGGCTGTTTAACAATGAAGAAAACAAGAGATTCAAAAGCTTTATTGTCTAATGCAGAAATAAGCATGTTATCAGAACAATGAAATTCTTAATTCATTATGTCTCTACCTGGTGCCGTCATTCTATTTACAAATATACTTAAAAAAAACTTTGTATTTAATGAGAACATGTTGACTGAGGTAGACCGGGTGGTAATATAAGAACAGTATGTTCAGTATAATCCACAATAAAAAACAGCATGTGCAGTATAAACGCCATAAAAAGTCTGCAAAACATAACTAAGGTAGACAAGTTAATAAACAGTAAACAGTACTAAAGATGGCATAAAAACAGTAAAAAAAAAAAGAAAGTACTGCATGTGCAATGTAAAAACAGTGTAGAACAACTCCCATGATCTCAAGCTACTTTACAATGTCATCAAGCTACATCTTTTGTTATTGTTTTAATGTGAGAGAGACCTTGAACTTATTATGTTGTGCCTTTAATGCAATCTAGATATTGATTTAGTTCCAGTTAATACAGTCTACACTTCCAAACTCTTCAAACAACTGCATTATCACTGATAAAACTCAATATGCACATAGCGAAGATGATCACCTATCATCTATCCTACTTTAAATAGACTAAGAAAACATATCTGGCACACAACCACATGCTACAAAGACAGAGTCTGTGTTGCAGATTAAAAAATTCTGCTCTACCTACGTTATGTGTCGTGTCCGTGCACCGTGTATTTTGGCCGTTCTTCTTACTTTTTCTCCCTCAAAGCTACTCTTCTTCAGAAATGTTTGTATAGCCTGCCCTAACTGGAATCTGCCCCCTCATGATCCTCATGTATTGTGTGTATGTGAGCGAATACTGTATATTTAAACACGTTTGTGTGTGTGTGTGTGTGTCCCTTTGTGATGGCCTGTCATCTGGGATAGTGGCGGAGAGGCTATCTGTGAGCGCAGGCCCAGCTTTACACCTCCTCTCCCAGGATCCATTCATTCTCTCAGCTCCTCCTCTCTCCCTTCACGCCCTCTATCTGTCTCCAACACTCAGCAGAGGAGGAGGTAAAGACATGCTGATGTGTTGAGAGAGCATGAATGAAGAATACTAGCAGTATAACGGAGAAAGGAAGGGACATCAAAGCGTATTAATGGAGGAATGTCAGGGCTCATAAATTTACACATTTTGTCATCTGAATGCATTCTTATCAAAGCTATTGTAAGAATGACAACCAGGACTGTGTCCTTTGTTGCTCAGGCTGTTGCTCGCTTACTCGACTATGGCTCAGAGCATTACACATCCTAGCAGAACCACCGCCGTTCAATGGGCAATCTGAACCAGGCAATTGCTTGCTTGTAGTTCCACTATTGTTACAGCCATGGATGCTGGGTTGCGTGATTGGCTCCTGATGGGCAAAGCTACACCGAAGTTCAACTGCTGAGAGAGTCACCACAGTACCAAATGATCCTGATCCTATGCTCCACAAGTAATTTATTTTTGCCAGGCCAGAAAGGCTTTTTTTTTGTTTTTAAGGGAGACTTAAATCAATAGATTTTTTAAAGAGGAATTTATTTTAGACTTTATAGCCACCTTAAATCTTATTACATTTTTTTACGTTATAATAATATAACAACAATAACTCTGGTAACAGAAAAGAGCCATGTCTTCAGTTTTCTGTCACAAGAGGACACTATTAAGGGCCGGATTTACTAAAGTTTGCGTGTAGTAAAATGCGTGCAAACTGATTGCACACGCAAAAAAATGTACAAAGTGATTCACTAACAGTGCGCGCTAAGGTTTGCGTCTGTCAAAGGTGCAAAATAGCGCGTCTACATCCAGTTAGTACGTCTGCCCTGATGAATATGCAATCTGGGGCGTTCACACGCAATTTTGCGTGTGTTGGGAGGAGATTATGTAAATGCATTAATTTAGCACACGCAACGTGATTTATCAAACCTGAAAGCAATTTTGCTCATCGAAATTGCGTCTATATTTAGCACGTGTCAAAAGGAGGTGCAAACGGTTTGTATGCGTAATTGCGCACGCATGGCGGCGGTTATTGTAGCAAGAAGGAGACATCGAAACGATGAAAGGAGAGCCACAGAACGCATTTTTCACCCTCGTGTGAACATTTTTGGAATGAACGAGGAAACAATCATTAAAACATATCGCTTATCCAGCATTGCCATTTTGGAGCTGTTGGAGGAACTCAGAGTTGATTTGGAGCCAGCCACAAGAAGGAGTCACGCAATACCTGCAATGACAAAACTCCTTGCAAGTCTACATTTTTTTGCATCTGGGTCATTCCAGCGAACAGTAGCTATTTCGGCTGGGATCTCCCAATGTCGTTTTTCAGGTGTGCTGGCTGAAGTCTTAAATGCCATGTTGCGCCGGGTGGCCAAGTTTATTAGGTTTCCACGCACTCGGCATTCATTAAATGAGACCAAACAGGGCTTTTTTTGCAGTAGCTGGATTTCCCAGTTATAGGAGCGATTGACTACACCCATGTGCAGCTTGTGCCCCCCGCAGACACCGAGCATGTGTACAGAAATCGCAAACACACGCATTCATTGAATGTGCAGTGCGTCAACTGCACCTGCTGCTCAATGCTGGTCAGAGGCATCTCATCCACTGTGCCCCCACCTGTTTTATTTGCTGACGATTTATTATACGCCAGTTTTTCTTTTGTTCGTCTCCTGATGTCTTGGTATCTTCTTTTAACTTCATCCACTGTTCGCATTGCTTTACCAAGAGCATTCACTTTTTCACAAATTTCTTCCCATATAGCACTTTTTTGTGCGACGGTCAGATTTCTTTGCTGTAGCTCATTGAAGTGTTTGTTGGCTTCGTCTACCAACACCTCTAATTCCATGGGGTCGAATTTCATTTTACGCTTTCTCATATCCAAACTCGTCATGCTGCAAGACGCATTGCACACGCAAAACCCTCATTTAAATAGGGCGTCTCCAACACGTTTGCACCTGTTGCCATTTACGCACACAATCTTAGTAAATCACCCGCAAGCCGCGGTTCCGCCCCACACGCAAAATCCTAGATTGCACAAGCAAATTAGTACACGTAAACTTGGATCTTAGTGAATCCGGCCCTAAGTGTATTCACTGCAGTTTAAAGTAAATGGGGTGCGATTATGCTTGTTCTCAACTCAGAATATTAAACTACTGGTTATGCTTTTGATCAGCACTCAGCCAGTCCCATCAGGAAATAAATGAATATATATATTAAAAAAAACTCAAAATAAACAGAAATATTTTCTCCCTTTTTAAATTAGAAAGTAACAAGCATGAATTTGCAATAGCTGCAACCAGCCATTGCGCTGTACAAACATGCATGCAACCACATGGGATGAGACCGGATCTGAATATGCTATTTCATAAAGCACAATGCAACGGAAACAGACATTTCTTCTATCCAAATATTGCTCAGTATTATTTGGAAAAATTCAGTTCTCTGATTACCTCGACATAGTTATAAAGGATGCATCTACCTTAATCAGTCACTGACACAATGCACGAGGATTATTTCCTTGAACTGATGGATGCTTTAATACACAAGTATATCTGATTTTTCAATATCCCCTAGTTAAAGGGGAAGTGGTATTTGGCTTCAGACAGTTCATAAAACTTAGTATAGTTAGAAATAAAAAGAGAGGAAGAGACAGATGAAAAGTACAGTATGAGGATGTGGGGATTAGGGCTGGGGGTAAACGATTATTTTTAAAACGATTATTCGGGCGATTATTTTATCGAATAGTCGACTATTCTAACGACTAATTGGACGATTAATCTAACGATTATTTTTCTGTTGCACGATTAATAAAAACCATAATGTATCTCAAATAAATACCAAAAAATTCTTAATAAATTGCTTTATTATACAACGTTTTTTCACAAGCCAAACATCTTCTGCTTAACACAAAATAAAAGTGCTGTTATACAAAATGGAAGGCCTGTCAGTGCTTACTCTTTTACAGTACCAATAACTCTAGTTTAAAAGTTTTGAAAAAATACTAATTTGTAGTGCAAAACAAAACACTGCAGTGCACAGTATGGACATTCTGAGAGTGTTTAACACAAAATAAAATTCCTGTTTTACAGTTTCACAGTTTCTAAGGAAGAGCAACTCTTTTTTTTTTTTTCGTTTAAATATGTCTAAGAATTTGGATTTTTTTCGAAGCAGGTTTCACAAGCCAGTTGCATAGAGTAGAATTGCATAGACAGGTACTTACACATAACTTTTAATATTTATTGATTAGAGTTGCTTACAACGGACTGTGGACAAACACTTTCGCTCCGGGACATAATGTACACTTCACATGTCCGTTCTTGCCTTTTACCTCAAGGAGAAAGTAAAAAGTAGTGTCTGTACTTCCACTTTGAAAACGCCAACTTTCCCTCCTGACTCGCCATTGCTGCAGCTCACCTCTGCTAGTTTGGGTGTGTGGGGCTGCTGTGTGTGTGTGTGTGTGTGTGGTTTGTGTGTAAACTGAACACTGCCATCTGATTGGCTTACCAGTGAAAGCTTACGCTACCTTAGCCAATCATCATCACTTATGCGGTTTGTCCCTCACCAAAGAAAAAAATAAACAGCTGTGCAGCTCCTGTGGCTGAGAGACAAGTCGGATGACAAGAGCTTCAATGAGTAGCTTTAGATTTATAACGCGCCCCATTTAATTGTCGGTAATGGTAACGGCGTTGTAACGATGGAAATAGTAATTAGTTAGATTACCTGTTACTGAAAAAAATAACGCCGTTAGTAACGATGTTTATTTTAACGCCATTATTCCCATCACTGCTAACGTTACACAAACTGAAATTAATTTAGCAAACGTGGCGATAGTAACGTTACTTACTTCGGTCTCCGGCGTCACGAGTAACAATGGGATGCCTCCGCTTCAAATGCTCTCACATGGAAGTTGTGCTGGTGTGATATGCCAGCTCCATTTTGCAAAGACTGCAAATAACGATACCCTTACTGGTGACGTCTAAATACACCGACTGCCCAATACTTTCCGACTCTGCCCAATACTGCCGACCACACATTTCTATATTTGCGTCCATTAGTCCGACCTCCTAATCACACACTCCGACGCCACACACACACATACACACATTGTGACCGCATGATGGATAAAGCGCTGTCCGCGGTGCTGAAACAACGCATTTAGAAATCAGACAAGCACTTATGATCTCACTTCAGCTAATGGTTTGTTTAAAAAAAGTCAGGGGCTATGTTTTTTTTGTTTTTTTTTTTTTTCTTTCTTGCACACTCTAGAGACGTCCCGCTAAGTTTAAAAAACACACTGGCAGCAGCGCACACTGATCTACTGACACTTGTTTTTCTGTCACCTGAGTTAACAGGTGTAGATGACTGTGTTTGGAGGTGAGGAGAGGATAGAAAAAAGAGTGTAACTGTCTAGTGGAAAGGGGCAAAGTAATGATAACTGGTGACTTTTGACATTATGTTAAAAACAAAAAGGTTTTTGTGGGATAAGGGGCAGATTAAATACAATTATGCTTCTTTCTACTCCCTTTCATTCAGATTTTGGGAGTTTTTGTTTTTATTGTCGCCAAGTCAATGCAAAATAATTTTTCTGACTGGTTTATTGTCCGTTATTGCCATGTATCTCGCTTTCAGAGAAAGTCCTTCTTTCTCTTTCTCTCAGTCCGTATCTTCACCGTCTTCCACTGACGTCACTCCACAGAGCGCACATGGCTACTTTATATGCACAGGTGCTGATTTGCATTGACCATATATGGTTGTGGTTGGTTTGGCCGTGTAGAGGGCGAAATATGAGGGAAATTGCGGCGAGTTGTGCGTATGCACAGTTTGATAGATCTGAAAAGGGTTTAAATATCCGCTCGGAAATCCGGTTAGGGTTAGGGTTAGGACGTTTGATAGAACATTAAGTGTTGCCATTTAGACATTTAGAGGCCCATGTCGGAGTGGTGGGATGTGGACGTTGCCACCCACCCGCGCCTATCGCTATATTCTGTTTAGCCATGGTCGGAGTAATGGGCAGTCGGAGTAATGGGCGGTCGGAGAAATGGGTAGTCGGAGCATTGGGTAGTCGGCCTGTTGCTACGCACCCACCTTTACGTTTATGGCTGCATTTAAAGTATTCCCACACCTTTGATGATTTAGGGCGGGTTGTTTTTTGGTGACTTTTTCTTTGAGTAGAGCTTGGGAGGGCAGGCTGCTGTGAGGTGGTTGGAGATGGAGTTTCGTCCTCCATGCTGCAATGTTTTGGTCACCCACGTGCGTGTGGCGAGCAGGTGGCGACGCGTCGACTTCCGGATTTGACGTCAACGTTTTTTTAGAATCGTCATCGACGCGTCGCTACAGGCCTAGTGGGGATATATTTCATAATTAATTATGTGCCGATATTAAATTGATGCTTTGTAGGCACAACATTACATTAACAATGAATATCAGGTTAAAAAACAAAATATTTACTTGATTTGATGTGATTACACTATAAACCACGCCCTCTTCCGGTGTTTTATCTGAATACAGATACAGAAACTGATCATTTTTTCAGTTGAACAGACACAAATAATGACATCTCTGTATACGTGTGCATTCATGAATTTGGCCGTGGTACAGAAATCTGTTTAGTAGTTATGTGACTTTTAGTTATAGGCCACTCCCACTGCCACACAGCCATTTTGCCAGTTGGCATGAACAGATAATGAGCAGTCCTTTGGCTCATGACCAACCTTTCCACAAAATCTTGTGCAAATCTGTAAATCCATTTTGATTCCCATTGACACACACCCTTTTATCCAGCTGGCATGAGCACGGCACACATCTTCACACACACACACACACACACACACACTGAAGCTCCATGCCAAATTTCAGCCTCCTAGGGTGAAAACTGTGGCTGCCAAAGTGTGGGCAAATTTTTGTGGACCGACAAAATTGGACCGAGCAATTTATGAAATATGTTGGTCACAGCTAATAAACCCAAAGCAATGTTTTTTTTCCCCAGTGTCTCTGTAGAACCTGTGTAAATAGACTCAAATTTGAATGAACTTGCATTTATGTAGCACTTTTCTAGAGCTTTTACAACTACTAGTCAGATTCACACAGTCACACACCAATGGAACATTCAGCAGAGGCAATTTGGGGTCCAGTATTTTGCCCAGCAACACTTCAACATGCAGACTGAAAGAGCCGGGGATTGAACTGCCAAAGATAACAGTTACTGTCTCATGTCAGTGGCACTCATAATAGGAAGCACATAACTGCTTTTAACTTTAAAGCAGTTATGTGGCTTTATAGTTCGACATTTATAGATATTTCAAAAGTGCACAACTCAGTGTTGTCTCAGTGTTTTATTTATTTCTAAAAAGTCCTGAATTTCTCAAAATGAATATAGAAATCTGATTTGTGGATGTTTATATGTAAACACAGTGAAACAAACAGTTGGTTTTATGGAAATGTTTCTTTTGTCTTTCTCTAAATTCAATGAGTCTCTGTGTGTGTAACAGTCATGTCATGTTGGTTAGATGTGTCAATGTGTCTCTGTTGTTTTTTATTTAATGTTTTTTTTTCTCTTTTTTTGGTCTGTGCCATCTGTTTCTCTTTGTTCTGGTATTGTTTTCATGTGACACAAATATGTCTACATGTGCTCACATTTGTGTACGGCAAGCGCACAGTTCTTCATATATCAAACATATGCTTTCGGTATATCTTACGTGTCTCCTTCTTATATTCTGAGCTGCCAAACTTTGTACTGGTATGGAGAGCAGATGGGAAAGCATAACTGATCCCAATCTGCGTTGGCAGAACTATATTTACACATACTATATATCAAGCATTCTCCCTCTCCCGAAATAAGTGCTGTCTGCTCGCATAGGTTTCTGAAATACTGGTTGGGAGCAGTTGCGTTGTTGGGGTTAAAAATAATTCCAACAATGACAACAAGGTGTCATCTACAAATATGATGATTTTGAAACAGAATATTTGACATTTAGGGATAAAACATGAGTTTAGAGGCAACAGGAGCTTTAATTCTTAAAGTCTACACAAATGGAACCAAGTTTTCACGGCCAAGCTTTCAAACCAAGCTCTAACCAAGTGTTTTTTCTGATAATTGTTTTGATTGAAGAGATGAGATGGGAGGTCAACTTGTGTTCTAACTGTGATCTAACCCCTTGTCTCCGCCACAGGGCACACAGACATTCAGTTTTTCACTCGCACAGCTGACGCTATTTTATCTACTACTGTATTTTATCTACATTTTGTAACCTAGGCAGAGCAGAGTATGCTCTACAGCCAGAGAGCTGCTTCCCTTCACTTTACCCAGCAGCTGGAATACAAGGCATGGGAACTTCTTGAACCTCTTCTGCAGTGTTTATCTGTGAGCAAACTGTACATTTACTGCCACTAAACACCTTCGCTGCTAAACTTTAATTGCTCCTATCCAAGCGCATTTTTGTTTTCTCTCTTTTGCTCATCCAGACCCACTGTGCACACACACACACACACACACACACACACACACACACACTGCCATGCTTAGCCCACATTCACATGCATTGTGTTAGTCAAAAATAGATTAGAAATATTCACACATACGGCAGACTGCACAGAAAGTTTGGCTGCTCATTTTCTCTTGGACACTTTGAAATGCACAGACAATACAGATCCTATATAGGCAGATGCCACAGTGTAGGAGGGGTAAGAGGGACTGTTATAATGTGCAGTCTGACTGTGGTCTTGAGCACGTAGCAATGTTTTAGATTTGTTTTCTCGAGTTTTGACCTTCACTTATACTTTTACTTCAGTGGTGTCCTTTCTAATTTAATGTGCTTAAAATCTCCCATTATCAGAATCAATGAATTCCTCAGTTATGGGGCCAGAGTGGCTGCTGTTATAACAGAGGTGAATTCTCTTGGTAGATAAAAGGGTTTGCATCTGATTGTACTGTAGGACTCTCACATTGACAAAACCTTTGAGTCGATACACCACTTTTGATTCACATTGCATATGCTGCAGCCTCATTGTTTTTAGTGACTACCATCCTGCTAGCTCTGAACAGAGAGAACCTGCGCTGCTGTAGTGCTGAATCAGGCACTCTATCATCTAGTCATTACTCAGTAAAACTGAACAGTCTGCAACCACATTGAGAAGGACGAGTGTTAGCAAATCTTTTATGGACAACAGACAGATTAATGCTTGACAAAGGAGTTTTTGAGTATTTTGCCGATGTCTCATCAAATCCCTGATCCCCTTGTTTCTTTGGGTGTTTGCTAACAGATGTGCAAGTAAGCAGTTTTGAAGAAGCAGTTTGCTTCTACAAGTTCAAAAGGTCATTTGTAAACTGCAGAAAGAAGCATCTGGTCAAACTGAGCAAATAAGTTCTTGTGATGAGATTCTTGTGAAAACTAATAAACTCAATATAAGGACGGCATTACATGTTAATGTAAAATAAATATAAATTGAAAGAGTAAAGATAAAAGGCACTAGGTGTATAAAAGAATAAAATCCTGCAAAATCCTTGTGTAGACAAATTTTCCAAGGATTGCCGTAGTCTGGGGGAGGTCGGGGTGCATGGGTGGGTAAAACACTGTGAAACCAATCGTCAGCATTAATTGTTTTACATTCAGTTGTTTTAAGTATGTATCTTAACCCAATCCAACCCAACCCATGATCTTTTCTTAACCAAACCAAATAGTTTTGGTGCCTTAAAATAAACAAATTGCAACCATCACCTGAGATGTTTTTCAGCAAGTTTTATTTTGAAAGTCTAACCAGATGTTGCCTTTTTATTATTGATACCTTGATTGTGGAATGAGAATGACTTTGGACAATGTTACCTTAAAAGTCATGCTGAATGTCTCGAAAAATTTGAAAATTTCTTTTAGTGTATACAAACATATAGTCTGAATTTTATGACTATTTCCTAAACTGCTGTGAGACTGTGTTGGGATACTAATAATGTACAAGCCCATGAGAAGGTTATATTGTAAGATACTGCACAAATCAATATGTGCACATTACATTAACATACATTCATTGCATTATTATACGTATATTATGCATTATTATACATTAGCTGAAGAGCAGTTTATGTTAAACAAATCAGATTTTGTGGTCTATTTGCCCTTTTTGTACAGTCCATACGATCCACTGTCAGAACACAAGAAAAACATTATGCTGACAGTAGCAGAATACACACAGAATACCACCACAATGCCAAAGGATGACACCATCTTGGATCAACATCACATGTTGTCACATGTTCATAAAGCCTGCTGCAGCAATATGGCTTGTGCTTGTAAGTGTGCTGTCATAACTGCGTTAACACAAACTGCAAGGAATTTCTATTTGTTTCGTATGTTTTTTTTTTATTTTCAATACAAGAATGGCAGAACTGTTAAATCGCTAATCACTGTGGTAGAGTGCTGTAGCACCAGTGCAATACATTGGTGGCTGGTGTGTGCATGTGTGTGTGTGTGTTTTTATACTGTAACTATATATCTAAATACAAACACAAATTTCCACTGCATATTTAATGCAATTGTTGAAACAGTGTATGTAATGTTTCATTAACTAAAGCTCAGTCTTGCACATGTGTTTGCACAGTGTGTGTTTGGGTGCACATATTGCCATATGTACATATTGTAATTACTTTAATTGGAAGTTGAGGCATGGGGTTATTGAGTTAATGATCCTGAGTAGTTTTTGACACTAAGCTTATTGTAAACGAAGCCCAGGAATGATCTGACACCATGTAGCACCAACTGTCTAAACAGATGTGTGTGCATTCATGGCTGATTAATCCCTGATAAAGTTGTGGTGTCACATAAGAACATACATAAATACTGGTAATGTCTTGTCACGTCAGTTTTCTCCCTTATCAGTTAAGCACTTTGGTCAGCACTGTGGCTCTTGGGAAGTTTAGTCATGTTTCTGTCGTGAGGGTCATATTTAAACTAGCATGGTGTTGGTGGCTTTCATAACCTAGATGTTATAAAATCACCAGACATGAGGAGTGAAATGTGTTTGTATGGAAATGATGTGGATTACTCCTTACAGGCGGTCCCCCGGAGTACCGAATATTTCCCTTACATGTTTTAAAAATGCCCCCGGGTGTCTTCCATTCACTTTGATGACGGATGCACTTTGACTGAGTGGGATAACTGGAAGCTCACAGACAGGGGAGCCTGAATTAAGACTTTTGCTCAAAATGCAAATACCTATATGAACATGGAGGAAATGTGCTTCAAAGAAACCAAAACAGAAATGTAAATGATGTTGTTTTTCTCTCAAAGACCACTCAGAGATTTTGGGAAAACACGATCTCCTATTAGACAGTGAGAGGCAGACATAAAGGTCGATTGCTTGAATCTTTTTGTGTTTCATGTTTAGGTTGAGATTGTGTTTAGTCTAGCTTCAGACACACTTGAAGCAGGGGGGAAGCCTAGTGGATGCAGTTTGTGAAAGGATGTCGACTTTTCAATGAGGGCTCAACCTGTACGCAGTTTCTTGGCCCAACAGCTCCGGTATATTCAAGCTAACTTTCTGTTATCACAATTTCTACTCAATTTAACAACAAGACCTGCATTTCAGAGCTGTTACAGTAGAAAGCACCTCCAGTGTTGCAGATTTAGCAGTCTTCTCACTAGATTTGGTGACTTTTCACACTCCTTTTTTGAAGTGCCAAGTAATAAATTAGGGTCTTTTTTTTTTTGGGCAGACTTTAGCACCTTTCTGTTCAACAGAGTCGGCAATGTTTTTCAGTGAGTAACTAAATCTGCACTCGTCCTTGCTCGCCGTGGCTGCAGCTTTCTGGACTGTGTTCAGTGTGTGGGACAGAGCAGCAACACGTTCAGCCGACCTCACAGCCGCCAACCAGAAACATGACGGAGCTGTGAATGTGTGTGTCAGGTAAACAACCTGCAATGTTTGACTGGGAAACTTGCTGCTGTAATAAACGTAGTTTGTCTTTTAATATTTTATGGACACTGAAATCATTTTGTAATGACGTTGTGCATATGCAAATCGAGGTAATCTAGTGACTTGCTGGACTTTTCAAGCAGGTTACAGCTACTTACTGTTGAAAATAGCAAACAGTGGCCACTTTTAATGGAACTTAGCCATTTTCATTACTGCTTTGTTTGTGTTTAAGAATTACACAATAAGCTGTTTCACAATAAGCTGTGATTAAATTCCTGACAATTACTATTTCCATTTTAAATTTTAGTCATTGTGATAACTGTGTCTGATTACCACAATTTGACACATAGAATAAATACTGTTAGCATTAGCCACATTTAGCAGCAGTCTCCCAGACGCAGCAGAAATGTGTGGTTTGTTTTACTTCAGTGACAACACTGACATTGCAAAGGACATGATGCCATTTCAAATCATTGAGGGGTTTTCAGTATATTTTCATTTTGGTTTTATTTATTAGCAGTTATCAAATACCAGCAGCATTTTTTTTCCACTTGCCCAGTTGGGCATGTGAGTTTACCTAGTTTACTTGCCGATGTGGCATTTTACTTGCCCTGGGCAAGTGGGCAAGCCTTATTGTTGAGCCCTGCATACCAGGTTGTATTATAGCCCTGCTGTACTGCAATGAACAGAGATGAAACGGATGTTAATTGCTTCATTAAGGCCTGATCCCAATAAGAACACATACAAACACATTTCCTAAAATATACAATATGCCTTGAAACCTGATTCAACCAAGTTATACTACATTGTGCTGGAATTTGATGCACCTCTCTTCTTGAAGTTTACTGAGAAAGAGTCATACCAACCATTTCCTCTCCCACTATGTTTTTTTTTTCATAGTAGCATGTTATAAAGTCAGAACTTAAATATGATGTGTGTGGAGTCTAGCAGGGAGAGATTGGGGAGAACATGTGGGAAGACAGATGAGTTATGTGACCACAGCAGCATCAGCAGACAGCAGGCTTTCATCTTTGACAAGATATTCACATGCATAACGCGCGCACACACACACACACACACACACACACACACACAAATACGCACACAAACACATACATAGGGACATGTGTATGAGCATCTGTACCCAGCTGGAGGTGTAACAGTAGCTCATTAGAGCTCTGACACCAGGCAACACATTGTAGGAATGTGAGAATGGAAACTAAAACCCACTGAGACCAAAACTCACATACACACCACACAAAGAGGAGGATGAGGATTGAGTTCAAAAAGAAAAAAAAGTGGAGATAGAGAGAATTTAAGCAATGAAGGGAGATATTTAAGAGAGAGAGTGTGAGGTCTAAAAGTTTGCAGAGAGGATAAAAAAGGATCAGCGGGAGGAGGGAGAAGGTAAAGAGGAAGCTGAGTGCTTCAGAGCTGTTGTAAATGAGTGTGTGTCCTGTGTGCTCACTTGTCTGTGTGCATGTGTGTGGCCCCTCTATCTTCTCTGACTTGCAAACCTCTTCTGGGACAGAATATCTACTGCATCCATTAATCTCATTTTAATAATTGATGCTATCTTCTCCAGAGGGAGCTCAGCCTGGACTGTTGGCATAAAATGAGACATTTAGTGCTCCCTGGTAATTGCCATATTAGTTTATTCTCGCCTGTTACACCAGTGTACAGCCAGAAGAATGGCCTTAATGTGTAATATCTATTTAGCTGCATTATTTCACTTCCCAAGGTCGTTCATGGCCTGGATCACCAATTAGATAGCTGTTTGCTTATATATGTTGCACCTAATGTGACTGAAAACAGATGAACTTTTGCTGTTAATGCTGGTGAACTGTAATGTGTGTGTGCATGGAAGTGCTTTAAGTGTGTTTCCGCCACTGTACCGAAGAGAGTACATGAGTGCTTCAGAGCTTTTATTAATTAATTTGGCCAGTAAATTTGAGAGAATAGCTGCTGATTTTTCAGGATTTACCATCATTGACTTCTTTTGTCTTCTTTTGTTAACTTAATATAAGCTTGAATACCTACTATACTGCAGTGTATTAGCAGTGTTTTTGCTCATTTTTATCCATGCTAGCATTGTGGCCAGTTTGGTCTCACCAAGTGGCATATAATTACCATGCCAGTGTCTTAAATAATTCTACCAGTCATCGCAACACCTTTTTTTGCTTTTGCGTGTCATTTTTTACCATTTAGTCAGTACTGATTGTGCAGAAACAGGGTTTGAGTTTTGTGTGCGAATGTCATAGAGAAAAATATGTCAGAAAACATAGTATAAAGAGTGACAAGTGCACACATGAAAGTTGGGTGGATGCATGAGTCAAATAAACAGGAGTTTCCCAGGAGATCGTAGTTTGAGTAAAACCAAAAGTGAGCACTGAGTTACATGAAGTAACAATCTTTTTTAAAACCGTGATCTATTACTCTGCAACCGTTACTGGTCACTACACTTTGTCGTTTCCAGCACATCCATAAAATGCACTCGACTAAATGGTGTTAAATGACATGTGAAAAGCCTAAAATGCATATATATGACATATGTTACTTTATATGTTACAAGTTAATTGAACTATAGGGTTGATTGGCATTAAATTGCGCAGACATTTGAGGATGAATTACATTGACAATGTTGATCACCTGACTTTTCATCTGGTGTCATCATCAGGTCAGTATTCTGATTTGTCTGACACTTAATGACCAAATATTTGCAAAACTGACAAATGACCAGGGTGCTTTTTTTTTTGGGTACTTGTACTTTTTTGGGTACTTGTGGGAGCACATGCTTGGAGTAAGGATGTTAATAACTAAGCAACAGACATGGCAGTAATTGCACCTCATTTGACATTTATTTTGTGTTTGTCTTTTGTCATTCTGAGACTTAAAATGAGGAAAAAATTACCAAAAAACCGAGTATGAGGGGGAAAAAACATGCTTTGTATCTTATTATTATCAGGGTTTTCATCTATTGTTTCAGGAAAACTGCACAACATTTGCAACCCCAGTTTGGAGAGATGACTGTGACTTCAACTATTAAAAAGTAACTAATACTCTGAGTAGTTTTTGCACTTGTACTTGAGTACAGATTTTTGGTACTCTTTCCACCACTGCAAATGGCATTCCAGTTAGCTTTAGTTGCACTTTGTGCTTACTGATAATTATGCTAGAATGATGCTGTAAACTGTATTGTGTAAAGAGTGAGCATGGAAAACATTATACATGCTAAACATATGCATGGTAGGATTGTCATATGAACATGTTTGCATGCTAACTTTAATGAATTTCCCCTTGGGGATCAATAAAGTATTTCGTATTCGTATTCGTATTCGTATTTAGCGTTTATCTCTATGTGATAACACATGGCACAAACCATATAAATTAATGATGAAGATCAGTGAAATTAGATTTGAAAAATAACACAATTAGCTTTGTGAAAAAAAAGTTTAGATATGTTTTTTGTTAAAGTTTGTGTAATGGAAATTCAGTTTTTCTTCTAAACACATTATACATGGTAGAAAATAGATGCTGTAAACATGTGAAAAGGGAGCAAAAGAGAACTGCTCATTTTTTCATGATTATGAGACCTATATATACTTGGCCAATGATTTTTTTAATCATTCAAATTGCCGAGGTGGTTAATGACACACGTTTCTTCAAACTCAAGAACACAAGTTTATTATTGCTTTACACAGACTCAGCGTTTCTTCACTCAATCTTATGATTGTGCTTATTAAAACCAGACGTTATTTTGTATCACACTCTGATGATGGAGTGCAGCTTTTGACACTGACTGATGTGACTGTGGCTTTTGAAGATCACTGCGCCATTTCAAAATAATTAACACTGTTGGGAACAGCATGCTCATTTGAGTGAAATTAATGAAAAAACATGCTGTGCTGTGAAGAGAGGCTCCAAGCTTACACGTAACCTTCATCCAGTGTTCTGACTGTAATGCACATCTCTAATGCATCCATCACGATTCTTTAATGTACATTCACTGAGAGAAGAACACATGACCCTGACCTCAACTTTAAATAAGAAAAACATCTAGTGGTCTTTTCTGTTTGAGTTCAAGGCATCCTAAAGGTTTAGAAGGCAGAAATCTCACCTGTTGAAGTTTTACTGATCAGCAACCTTATCAAATATTGATGATGGTTATTTTCAATTTGCTAGTAAGTTTAAAGACACAGCAAACTTAATATAGACATTCTCTTAACTTGTGTAACCTATGTAACTTACACTCACCGGGCCACTTTATTTACAACTGTTCAACTGGTTGTTAACGCAAGTATCTAATCAGCCAATCGCACGGCAGCAGTTTAATGCATTTAGGCATGTAGACATGGTCAAGACAACCTGCTGAAGTTCAAACCGAGCATCAAACGGCAAGACAGGGAGTTTAAGCGATTTGAACGTGGCATGGTAGTTTGTGCCAGACGGCTGGTCTGAGTATTTCAGAAACTGCTGATCTACTGGGATTTTCACACGCACAACCATCTCTAGGTTTCAAAATGGTCCGAAAATACAGAAAATCCAGTGAGCTTTCAGTTCTCTCTCGAAAATGCCTTGTTGATGCCAGAGGCCAGAGAGGAGAATGGCCAGACTGGTTAGAGACGATAGAAAGGCAACAGTGACTCAAATAACCACTCATTATAACCAAGGTATGGATGGCAGGGTCAGAATTTGGTGTAAACAACATGAAAGCATGGATCCATCCTGCCTTGCATCAACGATTCAGGCTGCTGCTGGTGGTGTAAAGGTGTAGGGGATATTTTCTTGGCACACTTTTGGCCCCTTAATACCAACTGAGCATCGTTTAAATGCCACAGCCTACCTGAGTATTGTTGCTGACCATGTCCATCCCTTTACAACCACAGTGTACCCATCTTCTGATGACCACTTCCAGCAGGATAACACATCATGTCACAAAGCTCAAATCATCTCAAACTGGTTTCTGGAACACGACAATGAGTTCACTGTACTCCAGTGGCCTCCACAGTCACCAGATCTCAATCTAATAGAGCAGCTTTGTGATGTGGTGGAACGGGAGATTTGCATCACGGATGTGCATCTGACAAATCTACAGCAACTGTGTGATGCTGTCATGTCAATATGGACCAAAATCTCTGAGGAATGTTTCCAGCACTTTGTTGAATCTCTGCTATGAAGAATTAAGGAGTTCTGAAGACAAAAGGGGTCCAACCCGGAACTAGCAAGGTGTACCTAATGAAGTGGCCAGTGACTGTACATTCATTTGCGTTCCGTACATACTTACCAAGTATGAATCCTAACCATTTAGTTTTGTTGCCTAAATATAACCAAATTTTTCTGTGTTTATTATGAAAGTCTACCCAGATGGTAGAGGGGTACCTACAGCATCATGGTTTGAAGTGTGGGGCCACCAAATAAGCTACCATATTTGACAAGTTGGGAGTGAGATCATGTTTCCTGAGTAGTTCTTCAAAGTTTACCCCCACGTTATCTCCAAAATTCAAAGCTTCTCTTTCTCCAATCAGCCGTGCAACCCTGGAGAAAAACTCTCCCACTGTTCCTCTCTGATGGTTCCTGAGAGAATATTTCATGATGCCAACTTGTGGCAGTGCCTTCTGGGGGTAAAGTAAACGGCGGAGGCAGAGCTGCTCCCTCAAGAGAAGAAAAACCCAAGAAGTGAAGCAGGATGTTTAAGAACCGGTTAGAAAATCCACTATTCCCCCCCCCTCAAATGCCACTTAGGAACAAAAGTAATCTAGTTTCTCCTTTCAAATATTCATGAAGCTGTTTGGTTGGAGAGCAGTCCTAACTCAAACACAGACAGACACTAAACTTACTTTTACTTCTCTGTGTGTGTGTGTGTGTGTGTTTGTCTGAGACTGACAGCCTGTGCGTGTGTGTGTGTGTACAGTATGAGTGTGTGGGTTCATGGGTTACATAACAATGCTCTCCAGGAGCGTGCATTTGTGAGTTTGGTTGTGAGTGTGAGAACAACAGAAAGTGTGTGTGTGGTAATGCTTTGGTGTAAGTGTGTGGCCTCTGTCTTCTGAATTGACACAGCTTTGTGTGAGCCTGGAGTCTGCCCTGAGCACTTTCTCTCGTTGGTGTGTTTGTGTGCGTGTGAGTGTGCGTGACTGTATTTGATTGTGATACTGAGGTTATCCATCTGCGCATCGGCTCAGTGTGTGAAAAACTAAGGTGAATCAGAGGCAATGCTTTCTGTCTGTGTATTACTGTGTCAGCGTGTATAATAGACTGTTTCTTTGCATTTGAGTGTGTGTGCATCATATCATGCACAAGTATAGTTGTTTGTGCATGTGTTGCATGTGTGTAATCTTGTGTGTTTGTGTGGCTAAAATGAGCTGCCTTATCTAAAATTGCTGCAGAAAATTGCTCAAAATGACCAGTCACCATTATGTTCGCCACAACACACGGACACACACACTCACACAGAGCACACACACCCAAACACCTGCCCTGGCAATGAACTGCAACACAGTGGTTGAAATAGCAGCTATAGAAGCACTGCAGTACACTTGTACTTACTCTCAGTCCAGTTCATTTTGTCCTTTTCCTCTGGGTATATACAAGCCAAACTATTATCACATATTTATACATATATATTATTATATTAGGACCCAACCAATACTGGATTTTAGGGATATTTGTTACGCTAAACATAATATACAGAATATACAATATTTACATATACATGTTTGCCATGATCCCTCTGAAGTGGTAAACATTTGTGACACAAATTGGTGATGGTGACAGATATTTTGCAGTTTCACAATAAAAGGTATTATCTAAAATTATAAACCAGTAAACTGTCACCTGTATTTTTGAGTATAAATAACTATAAATTGAAAAAACACAAATAGAGATAATATACTAAGTAGATATTAACCCTGAATCAAGAAAAACCTATTCAATGTGTGTTTATGTCAGCCTTTCTTGATTTTTTTTCAAAATTGGATAGTTGAATTTTAATGTTTTCAACATTTAAAGATTCCCTCCACTTAAAAATGTGCTTTTCTCGTTTTTATACATGTAAAATAAACATCAAAAACAAAAATAAGACAAAGTGCCAATATGGGACCCTGACTGATGTCTACCTATGAACGAGGGGACTGCGCCATGGTCTGCACCAAGACATTTACCTATTCAGTATGTGTTTACAACAGTCTTTCTTGATTTTTTTTCAAAAGCAGATAATTAAATTTTACATTTAAAGATCCCCTCCACTAAAACTTTTTTCTTGTTTATGCTCCTTAAAATGTCTGACCTTGACAATACTGACTTGTATCTACACAAAGCTGGTCACTAGAGAGCCACTTTCACCTTCCTCAACTGAGATCGGGTATGTCTGTGCACTTCCCTTAAATCTGAGATTCAAGTTTAACCTGAGCAAGCTAGGATTTTCTGCATAACAAAGTCTAAAGCCAGTCCCTGTCTCATATTCAGATGCAAAGAAACCTAAAACCTCTAGCACAACAACGACGACAAACAACATAAACGAATAAAAGATGCTAACTACACTTAAAATTCTGATAAGTCTGCTAGTTGCCTATTTTTGAGGCTCCTCATCTGAGTCTGTGTCTGACTGAGGCTCGAAGAAGTACGGCTGAATCTCTCAGATGTTTCCTCTAAACATCAAACCTACACAAGCACAGGAGGAGTGCAACATTGAGCTTTAAAGGTCACATATTATGCAAAATACACCTTTTTGTGGTTTTTCAACAGAAATGTGCATCCCCAGTGTCTTTAAAGACCCCTAAAATATGAGAAACTGCCATTTTCTCTCTTTTTTGCTTTCAGAAAATGTGTTCCAAAACACCAGTCAGATTTGCCTCCCCTTATGAAGTCTCAAAGTGCTTCGCACCACCTCTAGATAGGCGACCATCCCACCCACTGATTACCTAGTGAATCACAGTGGGCAGTGGCTGCTTCCCTAAGCAGGGGGCTGACCAATCAGAGCAGACTGGGCTTTTCAGGAAGGGGGACAAGAGCTAAATCAGAGTGTTTCAGATAGAGGGTGAAAAAAGGAGCTGTATTAACGGCCAGTATAAGAAAAATAATGTGTTTTACGAACATTACAGCATGTAAACCTATTCCATTACCCCCAAATAAAAATATGAAAACTCCAAAATTAGCATAAAGTGTCTCCTTTAACAATGACAAGCGCTGACAAGTCACTGTAAGTATAAACATGTACTCCTGCTCCTACTGAGGATTAAGGACTACTAATTAATTTTAGCTCCATGTAAAGTAGTTAAAGCAGAAATGGGCAAGCCGAAACAAAAATAGATGTTCTGCATTGGAAAGTAAATTCCAAAGGAGAACCTGCTGGCTGTCGCGTTTTTGCAGAGAAACCAGTTTCAATGTAGCTTGTTTTTTAATTCTCTGATGACATATCATGGCCATTTGATGATGTAGTACAGGAAATATATTATATATTTCTCCTTTAATAGTATCCATATTTTGCTGTTTTTCAACAGGCTGCCTTTCTACCTTGTGCTCTCGCTTAAACTTTATTTGTACATGCCTCTTATTGTGGAAGTGGATGTTGTGTTTGCTCCTGTCCTCTGCTCCCTCCAAATGAAACCGCCTGTCAGATCAGATCACGGCCGCACACTGTGGAACCAACCTCTGTGATGTCACAGATACGGCTGTATCCAGGTACTCTGTGAACTTCAACCTCACTTTTCATGGTCGGCGTGTTTTACTAGCATGGTTTCGTCTGATTTTGCTGGGGTGCCGTAGCAGAATCTGGGATTTGCCGGCCCCCGTCACCGCCAAGGTTACGGTAATATGCCGGCGAGAGGAGAAATTCATATTTCACAGCTCGCCGAGTTAGATACACACCTTACGGATGCTTTGAAGCATGTGCGGAGGTTTGGTCACTGGACCAAGGTTTGGTTGCTGGACTGCAAAGAATAAAGCAAACTCTTTCTGTGAAGGATTTTCACCTTTGAGCTAATGTGGAAGCAGCTGCAGGTTTCAACTTTTTTTTTTTTCCAGCTTCCGAATGAGGTACAACTGTGAGAACACCTTTGCTTTTACAACTTGACATTTAATTGGAGTTGGCAGTGCCTGTATTTTTTTTATTTTTTATTTATTTTTTTTTCAAATCCTGGCAGAGTTTCACATGGCCATTTTTTTTCCCACCAACCTCCTGAGTTACATCCTTATGTAACTCGTTCATGTTTTCCAACTTTGAAACCTCGCAGGACTCCAATTCAAACTGTGAAACTCCCCCCTGAAACACCAGGAGATTGGAGGATTTCTGTGTTACTGTCTATTTCGCTGTTATTTTCCTGTCAAAATTTTGTTGAAGACTCCTCTCCGGATGCGTGGGTCGAAAGGTCGAAAGCAAATAATTGGCTCTTCAAGAATCACCTGGTAGGCTCTCCAACCTCTCATTGAAATGAGCTTGTTATTATGGAGCGCTGGAATATCTCGGAGTAGAATATTTGTGTGAAATGCCAGAAACTTGTCTCGGTTGCTCGCTACTTTTCTTTTTCCCATATCTTGACAACTCTCTACCCCCCATCTCCTCAGCCTTTGAGCAGCTTTCTTCTGTTCAGCCAGATGTATGCATATTGCTCTCCTCTCTCTGTCTCTCTGTTCCTAACGTTGTAATTATCTCCAACACTTGATAAAACCCTCAGGCTTCCTCCCTCTCCCTCTCTCAATCTCGCTTTATTGCCATCGTTATATTGCACTTAATCATCCCTTGGTGCTTTGCTCGCATTGGTTTCTGATCTATCCGTCCTTATCTCTCGCTTTCTCCGTCTCCTGTCATCCCTCTGTTTCCTCTTCTCTCTTTCTATCTGTCCTTTCCCTCCTTCTCAACACTCTCGCTGTCTTTTTTTTTTCCCCGTTCTTCAGGCAAAGTGTGTTTTTCCTGTAATGAATTTGTCAGAAATAGGTCAAATAGCAAAATACTTCCTTTCTCTGTCTCCATTATTCCACACCTAGTTTTACTTCAAGCTTGTTTACTCCCTCCACCTCCAATCCCTGCTCCTTCACAAGGCTTCACTTTCATCTCAGATGGTTGCGGGTTTAATCTCACGCCTCTCATGCTTGAGCACGCCTCGCGAACCGACAGGATATACTTTGATGCTTTCACTGCATGTACAAGCCCTAAAAGGTATATCCGGTTTCAGGGATGTAGGAGGTCTACTGTACTCACTGACTCGTATTTTGACATCTTCATCCAGCTGTGTGTTAAGATGATGGAATGCCTGGATGAGCCACAGTTATCTTCAGTTTTTGGAGACAAGAAAAAACAATTATTTTTTTATTTAGAAGTGCTACAGAGTTGACATTATGGTTGAGATACATCTAATAGCAATATTATTTAATGAATTCTGAAAAACAAAGAGTTTACCAGTGCTTGAGCAGTATTCCCACCTTTTTTTAAACCAGGAAGTGAGACAGGAGTCCTTAGGGCATAGCTAAACCTTTTTTTATGCCTGATTAAATCATGATGTTAAAATCTGAGAGAGGTTACAGGAATCTGGGACACAACTGTAAAGGGCCATCATTCTCTAAAAAAAAAAAAAAAAAAACAATTTTAAAAAGAAAAAAGATTTTGAAGGCTTTTAACATATTTTTAAAATTTGTTTGACATGGCCAGTTCTTGTCTGGGATGTGTGGGGTGTTTTCTGGCAAAGAGCAGGTTTAGAAAAAAAAAAAAAAAAAAAAAAAAAAATGAAAGCAAACAGAAACATTTAATTAATTACATATATTTCATAAAGAATATATTTTTACCAAACATTTCATACCATTCTTGGTATCGAAAAAGGTTTTTTGTTTGTTTTGTTTTTGATAGGACATGATTTGTCGCAGTTTCCAGGAATAAGTAAATTAAAAAGTCAGCCCACTGCCACCAGAAGAAGATGTCAAGAATTAAAGGACTTATGTATCAGCAGGATTTGAAAAAACTTGTCCATGCTTTTATCCTCAGTCGACTCAACTACTGCAGCGGTGTATTTACTTGTCTCTCTAAAAACTCAATCAGTCAGCTGCAGCTGATCCAGACCGCTGCTGCTCGTGTCCTCATTAAAGCCCCAAAAAAGCAGTCCGCATCACTCCAGTACTGAGGTCTTTGCACTGGCTCAAAGTCCTGCATGGGTCCAGTTTTGTAAACCGGCCCACATGTGCAAAGCTGAGAACCAGAAACGTTCCATCACCTGAAATTATCTCAAATCTGCACCGGCCCAGAACTGTCATACAAGCCCTGCGACCTGACCCACACCTGTGATTACACACACTCACACTCACTTTAAACTTGTCACTCAGTTGTGTTCTTGGAAAAGCAGCTGTGCTCCTGCAGCTGTCGCCATGTTGCCATAGTGACGACGAGCCCACCTTGCGGCTATCAAAAGCTAAGACTTTTTTAGACTTTTTACAAACAGCCAAGTCACAGACAACAATATTCTCACAGTCTTGGAGCGTACCAAATTCCTCCCAAATGTCCGACTTGACCTTCGACGTTGCATTGTCCACCAATTTGCAACCCTAACTGACTTTTTTTTTTTTTTTTTTGCTTTTTATGTCATCCATTTTAGCCAGCAACTAGCCTGCATTGCTACCAGGTTAAACAGTGACGTTCCATTGTTTGGCAGGACGTGTGGCCAAACGTGTCATAAGCTTTCACAATAAAATCCTGCCGGCTGATTAGGATTGATAATACTGTGCTAGTGGATATAAATGTTAAAAATAAAGCGCTCATTTTCATCTCCAGGGAAATAGACATATGTGTTATATTATTTTTCTCGCCTGCTGCCCACCGGCAATTAGTTCATTTTTACCCGTGCCCACACCCGTGAATTTATATTAATGTGTTTTACCCATTGCGACCTGGTACAGGAATTTACACTGGCTTCCTGTCTTCAAAAGAACTGATTTTTAAAAAAAACAAAAAAAAAACTGCTGTCGGTCTATAAATCTCTGAATGGTTTAGCGCCAAAATGTATTTCTGATCTTCCAGACCTCTCAGGTCGTCTGGGACAGGACTACTTTCTGTCCCCAATCCCAAAACTGAACCAGGAGAGGCAGCATTCAGTTTTTGTGCACCACATATATTAAACAAACTCCCAGAAATCTGCAGATCTGGGTTGAAGACATTTCTGTTTGCCTCTGCATTTCATTAATCTGAAGCTTTTGATTAATATCATAATCTGCACTGTAACTGTTACTTTCATGTTTTATCTTATTTTTATTTTCAGTTTAACTCTTGTTGTATTGAAATATCTTTTCTGTGTTTCCTTTTACATTTGGTCTTGATGCTTTTATGTTTCATGTACTATACAAATAAACTTGCCTTGCCTTAATGCCAGTTCAGCACTCTGTAACTTTGTCATGTAAAGCGTAACACCTACACAGCATTAATATTCATGTATAGCTGCAGACTAATCAATGGTTTTGTTTTCCAGCAGTGTGTTTAAAGACGGAGAAGTAGTTTCTTTTTGCAAGCACATACAGCTTATGCTAGGAAGTCTACCACTGGCCTGTTTCTCTGAGTGTCTCGCTTTATTAGGTACACAAATTCCAGCTCATTAATTCATATTAGGCTCGGCGCAGCAGGACCCCGACTGTGTGAGGGTGTGCGTGCTTCTGTTTAGGCTTTTTAATAGGAACAAACATGGAAGGAGGAGTATATTGAATCAGCACAACTCATAGGTTCAGATGAAATTGCTCCTCGGTCGTGATCACGTGGGTTGGAGTGGTTGTTTTTAACGCCTCTGCGCCGACAACAGCTTCAGAGACTTTATGTTTTTGAGTTGTCCGTCTCATTCTTGTCAATGTGATATCTCAAGAACCCCTTGAGAAAATGTGGTCAAATTTGGCACAAATATCCACTTGGACTGGAGGAGGACCTGATTAGATTTTGGAGGTCAAAGGTCAAAGTCACTGTGACCTCACAAAACGTGTTTTTGGCCATAACTCAACAGTTGCTGTGGAATCAAACATGTCATTATAGCCATAACTTCCTTTTTAACAAACACTACATAATACACATATTTTGTCATGGAAATTCTAAGGACTCAGGACAACATAATATTACACAAACAGTGATGGGTTGAAGATTAAATATACATTGTGCAATATGGAGACAGACATCATGCAGAATCCTGAGTTGAAGGTTTTGGTTTTATACCTTTACAGCAGGACAGTAAACCAATACTTTCACGCAGGGTAAGCAAAATAATTACAGTAAGGGTCATCTCTGGGATGACACAAGACTCCACAGCAGGTGGCTCTTTTCAGGGTCCTCTTAAAAGAAAGTACACCTTTTGACATTGCAATTAACTTCTGAGATATTTTTTTTAACTGACCCAGAAACTCAAGAAGTGGGTTGAAACAAATATAAAGTAAAATTCCTTCAAAGACTTCATCACATATATTACATGTGTCTGGACGGTACTGGATGCTAACTGAAATTAAAGGAGGCACACAAGTGCAAGGCAGTAGTTCAAGTTCTGAATTGGTCATGCTTTCCATTCTGCTTTGATACCCCCTTTGGAAGTATTTATGTGTGGTTAATGTGTTTTTTTAATGTATGTTTTGTGTGTATTTTCCAGGATGGTTGAATACTCGCTGGACTTGCAGAATGTCAACTTCACCGCCATCAGGACAGTGAGGGTACTGCGGCCTCTTAAAGCAATTAACAGGGTCCCAAGTAAGTGATAACACGCCTCAGACTGGGTTTTGCTGTCACTAAAATGAATTAAATGTATGATAATACAGTTCTAAGCCAAAGGGAGAGAGTGATCTTTGACTGCCTACACATGATAGCCGGCTTGAGCTGTATCATCACTGAGTCACTGTCATTCCTGAGTTGGCAGAGTTGTTGCCAAAACTGATACGTCATCAACTGGCTTTAAATAACTCTTCAATTCATGTTGTAGAAAGAAAAACTATTATGTGTCGGAAAACTGAGATATCAAAGGATGTTCATTCATGTGATGCCGTCCATGGCTCTCATTCAGCACCATGGACAGCTGCCTGCGAGAGCAGCCAGAGCCTGGTAGTTTGGTATCTGTCCGAGGTGCTGAATGTGAGTCACCGAGCCAGGAATACCTCAACTGTGAACACATTCAGACGAGGTGGCAACGAGCTATACTTATGACTTGGAGGGGGCAGGATTTGGCTTTCGGCTGATAAGAGCCGTGATGATTTTTAACCACTGCAGTGCACAAATTATTCAAGTTTATTTGTCACATATTTAGGAGTTGAGTGAGTGAACTATTGCCATAAAATGATCAGCATAATCAGAATCAGCTTAACTGGCCAAGTATGCATACACGCATAATAAGGAATTTGACTCTTGGCTTTTTTTTTTCCTTGTAACAGCTAAGAAGGGCAACAAAACTGAACAAATCAAGGTAAAGAATGGACAAGAGTCCAGTGTTTGTGTAAGTTAAAAACAAAAAAAGTGTCCGAGAACACAGTACCAAACATAGCAAGCATAACATAACACAAAAACATATTAAACAAACACACTTTAATACACAATTATATAGGTTAGAAGATAAAAATAAGCTAAAATAGAACAGAAAAAAGAAAATGACAGCACCGCTGCAGTGAAATGAATGATAAGAACGAATCTCAAATTCTCAAGTCTCAAATTTAATTTAATATAAGGGAATGGCAAGTCCCAAATAAGTAAAGATTAAAAGAACGAAGAGTTTGCAGCAGACTTGGGAGTTTTCTGGGAGTTTATTCAAGATGAGTAGTGCATAAAAGCTAAACACTGATTGTCAATGTTTAGTTTTGGGAGCGGCAAGCAAACCGAGAGGATCTGGAAGCCTCATAATGTAGCAGCAAAGATACTGATAAATGATGATAAATGCACAATTCATAAAGTACATAAGATTTAGGCAATCCTAGATTAAGATATATCCACATACTTTGTCTTTGACTTACCGTAAATAAGTGTTATTTTTTAAATTATTTTAATTATTTTTTACTTGTTTTATTTTTCTTATTCACCAGTTTCCACAAGCTTTTCCAAACTTTCCCATGTGTAAACAAACCCATATGTGCAGATGAGTAGGCAGCTAGTTTGGTCAGCTGGCCAGTTGCCTGGAAAGTAGTTTCCAATGCAGTTAAACCGCTATACTTAATCCAAGGGAGCTACTCTCTGTGTTTACTCTGAATCAAACTCAAAAGCAAGCATTTGAAATAATTTATGTAAAAATTGCAAATCTCTTCAAGGATCGCACAGTTTGCCTGATTTGCATTGTTTTGTTGGAGTCTTTTTTATGTCAACAATGGAGGAGGAGAGCACAAAGTTGTGATGACCCATAGTCAGAGTACTCTAGTATATTAGAATAAGATTAAAGAAATACTGCATAATAATAACAATAGCATTACAGGAACTGATTAGTCTGACAGTTACTCCTCAACAATCCCAAAATACTTAAAATACTTCTAATTTTAGGCCTGCTTGTCTGCTTGTGTTAACAATGGAGAGAGAGTGAGGAATGACAGTGGTCCATGAATGACTCATATAATTACATTTTTTTAGTAATTACAGGGAGACTTCTAAGAATATGCTGCTGTATTTTTAGCTTTATTTTACACAGATCTCTCAGAGGACCACACTGATGACTGCGCAGACATTTTATCTCTCGACAGTAGCTAAAAACAGCCCTAAAGTTCACCTCCAACATTAATTCAGCTGATTTGGATCTATTAGACTGTTTTATTTAGTAGAATGCTGATAAAATGAACAAAATAAAATTTTGATGTGTATTTTCCTCACTTAAAAATCAGTGATGCAGCTTAAAGTTGATTTTTTACTTCTATTTTGGTTGATTTATTTATTTGGTACACTGGGAAATTAACAGCTCCAAACACCATGACACAAAATCTTTAGAGAAAAACCTTAATATTAGACAGTTCAGCAAAACCCTGCATTCTGTTTAATGATAACAATTTTTTACATTCAATTTTAACATTTTTCAAATTTTGCTTTCTACAGTATCTTTACATTGACACTACATTAGGGTTTAAATTAGGAAAAGTTCATGATTGTAGCAAGTAAACTAAAGTTTAGGCAGATTTGGGCAAATACAGTATAAAACATGGTTAAGGTTAGAGAAAGATTACAGTTATGGTAAAACAAAAGTAAATACTAGCAAACTAGTCTGCCGGGACTCAAACTTGGGTCTCCTGCATGAAAAACAGCAAATGTTTTGCACCCAAACACCAGCCCAACCTCCACACCTTGTCTTTCCACCATATAGGACACACTACGTTGTGCATTTGCACTGAGAGCTGAGCACTGGCTGTAAAATGTGAGGTAATGAATCATCAACTATGAATTTAATTAAGCTGAGCCTCTGATTTTAGACATTAGTGGCGTGAGTGGAAAAGAGTAGACTTCTGAAGTGCTGGAGTATCCCTTTAAAAGTTTCTTGCTCCATCTTCAAACTGCTGATTAAGCTTCTCGTTAGTTTTTCATGGTCCGCTACCTCATCTTGTAATCATTCTGGGTACAATTTGAGTTAAAAATCGGCAATGAATGGATCCAAAGCAACTCTTGTATTATTGCTTGTGGTGTTTACGACTCCACCTTGCTCACAGATGCCTCCTCCTATTGTCAGGGACACAACAAATGCTGCAGTGCTGATTGTGTTTCATTCCAGTATTCATTGTGGAGCAAATGGGCCACATTGTATTGCAAATGTGGCACCATACATGTCCCCCACAAAACCTGACTGCCAAATGCCTCGTTGTCTTGGCTATAATTATATAAATTTGACTGTGTACCTATTGTTCCAATGAGCTGGCCCGGTGCTTTACAGGTGCAGCTGTGCCTGTGCACAAATTGATTTTGCCTTATGCATTTCAAACGGTGATCTGCACAAAAATAAAAGTGGAAAGAATACTTTTTTTTTAAAGGCCTAACAGAGAGGTCACATTTCATCTCTGCCCAGCCAATGTATTGGATACTGTCATAATAGCTGTACACGTTGTGCACAGGGTGTACAAATTCCTTAAAAGTGATTTCAGGGCAGACGTTTAGCTCAGTTGGTAGAGCGTCCGACCCATGTATGGAGGCTGTTAGTCCTCTGCAGCGGCCGCTGGTTCGACTCCCGCCTTCGGCCCTTTGCTGCGTGTCATCCCCTCTCTCTCTGCCCCATTTCCTGTCAACTCTCTGGCTGTCCTCTCAATAAAGGCAAAAAATGGCTGAAAAAATAACTTAAAAAAAAAAAAAAAAAAAAAAAAAAAGTGATTTCATCCACCCTGGACGGGTCTAATTTTTGACAAAATCTCCTCAGCACCCAGACCCATCACTGAAGCGATGCTCGGGTGTCACTGAAGTGTTTTGAGCGCCCCAAGCCTGTCACTTCGACTCGGAGAGTGCTGCTTAGTCTCTGTTCTTTCTGATGAGAATAATCAGAGCTTGCTTCTAGTTGCCTTTGTGCTTTATGTGTCTAAATTGCGCCTAGCAGGCAATCATTTTAAGAAGCTATGAGTGCTCTCTAAGTCGGATATGCTGGTGCTTGAAGTTAATGTTGTTTTGCTTCCTTTATAAGTATAATTGCTAAACCTCCCACTGCTCATAAATCTGCAACATAAACTATCCGAGCAATTTATTTTTTTTCCTGCTCTGAAAGCTGCTGCAGCAAATGTGGTTGGTTGCAGAGAGATGTGTGTTGATTTCTATATTTGGTACATTATGTATGCAGAGCATGTATGAAGAAGCACACACGAGAGCACTTAAACGTACATGTTTCCACAGAGAGGCTCTTGATGGAGTCAAGGACACTTCTTCTTTGTTGTGATCATATCCAGCTTTGCATATCTGTTGTCTGTCTTTGTCATGCTACTCCTCTGCCTGCCTTGCCTTCTTTTTTTTTTGTCCCTCTAGCCATCTCTCTGATGAAACTCTTAAAGCTACTTAATGCTTACAGGTTAATCTTATTTTTCACATTATATTTTGTCATTTGTGTGGTGGAAATAATACTGCTTTTGTCCACATGGGCCTCCAAAATCAACAAAATATGAAAGTCCCTTGTAACTTTGAGTCTGTCAAGCAGTGCTTTACTGAACTGCCAGATTTCTGAACAGGGTTCGGCGGGATGTTCTGGGTGATCGACGAGTTAGCCCTCCAAGCTAATGTGTGCTAACTACACTACTAATGGATCAGAAATGTGCAACAACATTTCCTGCTGACATACAGTATCAAACAAAAGCCAGAGACTATATCGTTTTAAGTTGCTGTAAGTTGTAAATTCACCACTTCCAAGTGGAAGGCAGAAGGTAGGATTATCTTGGAGCCCAACTCGGCAAGGCCTCTCTTCCTCCGGGCAGCTGCAGAAGCTCCACCTCAGAGCTACAATGTCTGGGAGTATAATCCAGGCTTCACTCAGCCTCAGCGGACGGGGCAACTTGACATAGTGGAATGATTTTACCCTAGAGGGCTACGTGAAAGCGAGGAGCACTCACTCTGCAGCTACATGTGGGAGCCAAAATGTCTCCAGAAGTACACTACGCACTCCGTGACAAAACAAAACAAAACAAAACAAAGACAACAACAACAGCAAAAAATGACTCCAACTCCGACTGATGATTCAATTCTTTGACCTTTTCAGGAAGCAGCCCTATAATTTTGTTGTTGTTGTTTTTTTTTTAATCAGTTTTTTGCTTGGCATCATTCAGCCAGGGTCAGTCTCTGATTCAGGCACTGGCAGGGTGCTGCAAAGTACTGAGATGAAGCATCTGAGCATCCAAAAGACAAAAAGAGAGAAAGAGAGAGAGAGAAATCACATAGATTTTGTTTCTATGACAACAATATCTTAAAAGTTCTTATGACCTTGCCATTGTTTCACAGTCTAACATAATCTCTTTAGTTTATATGATCTATTTATGTGTTTGTTTGACATTCGTTTCACTTTGAGCACCAACCGAATATGCTGCCTCACTTTGACTCAGCTCGTCTGGCCAGGCCTGTAGGGATCTGCATCTGGCCTACATGCTTGAAAGTGTGTCAGGATATGAGCTCATCTTAAGTCAGGCTGTAAAATGCTGGTTAACCATATGCCACTTCCTATAAATTCTTCCCAATAAAGGTCCCATGATGTTCAAGCAAAATCAGGAAATGTTAGGTTTTTTACCAGCAGTAACTTGACAAGACTTCTATCAGCTGAAAGCGGACATGAAAACAGTAAAATAAAACAGGGACCTCCGAGTACAAACGAAGACACAGGAGAAACGAAGAGAAACCAAACTCACACGCAGATTCACACGCAGGCCTACAGGAAGTTACAAAAGTACTGAGAGCTGAGCACATAAACACTTTTAAAAAAATGTTTTTCACAGACATGAGTTGAGTTTTTGTGCTCTGACACACAGAAAAATAAACTCTCCTCCATTTTCTTGGTTACCACGGTGACGAGTCCCCATCTAATATATTACTGGTTGCCTGGAAAAAAGTGCCCGTGACGACACCATTGCCTCTCTGAAAAGTTCAGACATTTTCAACTTGAAACGCTCGGAGCGGCCACATAAGAAACGCAGAGCGCTCAGAAAAAAGATGCCAGGCACATCGTGACAGGCGGCCGCGTGCAGCTACAGATGCTCTCTCCTCATTGAACAATTACAACAAGTCGCTGGCACTCTATGCCAGCTATGTGGACACGAGCCCTAATCAAGCTGTTTTTTAATCTAACCCTAACAGCCTAACCCTAACCTTAACCTTCGTGGTGTAAGATAATGAAATGCTTTCATTTTTATAACAGCGATTCGTCCTTCATTTCATCAGCTGCATCAGCCTATCAGTCCCAGCAGAATCATCAGCCACCACCACCATCAGTGTCTGGACTCGATGAGGGGATTTATCTTGCCGCTGCTCAGGTCAGGTGCCCCTTGAATCTCCCTGTAGACTCTGAGCACTCAAGTCAAAGATTTTTTTTTTTCCAATGACAGATCATTTATATAAGGATAAATAAAGAATTATCTTCACCTCATTCACATGGTTCTCCTGATTGAAATGTCACCCTGTCAACAGGGCCATCTGATCTTGTATCCACGAGACAGAATTCGTCCATGTTTTGTTCACACATGTCAATTTTTATCCTTATGTGAGAAACAACAGCTTTTGGTTTGTGCATTCAAAACACCTTTTGTTGTATTGTTGTCACAGAAATTATGACTGTCCTCCCTCTGTCACTTTAATTAATAATGACAAAACTCTCATGAGTCATTTCATGCGTCAGTGATAGATTTCATTTTGGAAGGCAATTTGGAACGGGACTATTTTTTTTGTTGTTTGTTCGTTGTTTTGCTTAGGTGTGAGGATGTGTTGTTTCATACATGTGTACTAAAGGTCTGCCTTTAATACTGTGCACTAAAGTTGAGAGGAGTTGCAGCTTGATTTTCACCAGGCACGGCTGCATTGTGTTATAGCTGCACCACGTCCGCTGGAGCTGATCGCTGCCATTTAACATCATGCTCATGATTCCTCCAGACGCGCTGCAGCGCATCGCCCACTTCACTTCAAATGCACACTGAATCTATTTTTGACGGATGCTGTGTCACTCTGCACAGAACAGATACAGCTGGCAGGAAGTCAAGTACAGAAACACCATAGAGGATTCAGTCAATTTTCAAAATAAAAGTCTCCCCTTACAGACTCATGATCATATAAACAGACAAAAAGGAAACTATTTAACTATGTAGCCTACTTACCAATGGTAGAGGTACAAAAATCAAGGAAAAATGACCTAATCAACAAAATCTGAGCAAGTCAACATAATCAGGGGCAAAGCGCTTCTGGGTTGAATGGGTTATTTTGTGCAGCTCCGTGTTGGGAGAAAACACAAACAATGATAAGTGATTAAAGTCTAAAGCTGTTTACAGTTTTAGCGAGCATGGGTGACTTTTCTATTCACTAACCTTCCTTCTTGACATTAAAAAGCAAATATATTTTATTGGTCTATATGTAAGAGTGCTTACCAACATCTAGAAAAGAGACAGTATGAGACTCACTCCCTTGCGCTAGATTGATGCTTCCTTTGTCGTTTATTCAGCAACATTTCAATAAGGACACGGCATTTGGGTTAAGGAAGGATAAAAGAGAAGAAGGAGCAGGTGAGAAGGAAGAAAAAAGAGACAGAAAGAGAGACAAACGAGGGTGGGGAAAGGGGATTATCCAGCTCCATGAAGGATGGGTCGAAGATGGACGAGAGGAAGAGCGGGATGATGAGAGGAGAGATGCGGGGGGACTCAGATGAGCAGGCCATTACGATGATAGATAGAGCCGAGGAGACGAGTGCAAGGGATGGAGGGAGTCGTCCGATGAATAGAGATGAAATGAGCGAGGGACGGAGAGGACGGAGAGCGGGAGAGCGGGAGATCAGATGGGAAAAGGGAGAAGAAGAAGAAGAAGCGATGCAGCCATTGCACGTTTTTTACTTTTTTATTTTTTTTATTTCTTGATAATATGCAAGTGGATGGACCAGCAGCACTATCCCAATCATCCATATACAGACAGACACACAAACACAGACACACACACACACACACACACAATCTAATGCATTTTCTTCAACTTTAATGAACTGCGGTTGGTTGAGGCATAAATCAATGTTGCAATTTCCCTCAGACCTTGAGTCTAAGGGAGATAGCAAAACACACACACACACCACTTGAAGCCATCATGGTCCCATGTACTGCACCTTCAAGACCTTTACAGTAATTGGGTAGTTTCAATGTGCCAGCCATTAATGCAGACAAATCTGAGGCTCATGTTGAGACTCTGGAATGAAATGGCTGTCTGTTTGCAAAAAAATGTCATCTCAGATTTGACCTGCGGGATGGTGACTAGGTTGGGCGATGTCTACCAAATTGGCATATCACGATGTCCACAGTGAAATATTGCAGATGGACAATGACATGTTTTTTTTAGGGACTCATGCGATCACTTTTGTGTGTGCATGTGTGTGAGAGTGTGTGCGTGCAAGATCAACGGACTGGAGCTAATCTCAAATACTGAACTGATCAGCCTAATTTCTTTTCTCCACATTCATGACTGTATGCTGTGATTCACATTTTTTGAAAATCCATCCATCCATCTTCAACCGCTTAGCCAAAGTCGGGTTGCAGAGGTAACAGTTCCAGCAGGGGACTCCAGACATCCCTTTCCCTGGCTACATTAGCCAGCTCTGACTGAGGGATCCCGAGGCGTTCCCAGGCCAGGGTGGAGATATAATCCCTCCATCTAGTCCTCAGTCTGTCCTGTGGCCTCCTCCCATCTGAACGTGCCTGGAACAGATGACCTTCCTTATTAGATGCTTGAACCACCTCAACTGGCTCCTTTCTATGCAAAGCAGTAGCGGCTCTACTCTGAGTCCCTCACGGATGACTGAGCTTCTCGCCCTAATTTTTTAACTTTTATGCCTTAATGTTTTTATGGCCTGAGGCATCCCCACATGCATCCCTGTGCTTGGTCGAAAAGGGTCTTTATTTCCACCCCATGTGTCCGTAACTTAGTTGCGTTCAGCCTTTAAAGCTTGAAACATAGTTAGCCGTCTAGCTATACTGAGGAAGCTCAGCTAAGAAAACAGCAGCACAAATATTGAATGCACAAATGAAAGAAGCAGCTAACAGCGGCCTGCAGAAAAGAAACACCACTGCAACAGATGAAACCAAGTTCTTCTTTTTATTTGCACTTGCACAAATCAAAAACGGAACGAAACTCCTGCCTTGATCCCTTTATTTAGCCAGCACGGATATGGAGGTTGTTGTAGAAGACAGGCGCATGCCATGTTCAACTTTCATGTTAGAGACAAGAGTTTGTTTCCTGTCACAGTCCAGTGGTTGATTTTTTTTTTTTTTTGCTTTGCTATTATCATGGCTCAAAGGACAGTAGTGTCACTCTGTTGGTCGGACTGCCACTTCGGTCCAAACTGAAATGTGTCAACAACTGTTACCATTACGTTTCGTACAGAGATTATGTTCTCCACATAGTAAACTGTAGTTTCTCTAATGCTTTGGGTTACAACCAAGTACCTGCAAATGTAATGCCTCAGCTGTACGTTTTCTGACAGTTGGCAAATATTAGCAGACACGTTTCAGATTTTGATTCGAAGAACAGGTGTTGCTAACAATGTTAACGGCTTTGTTGCATTCAAGTTTCCCAGTAAGCCTTGACAGTGTGACGTTGAGCCAGCATGAGCACTTCTAGGACCCTGAAACTGAAGCAGCTAAATGGAATTCAGCCAGGATAAATTTTATTATTTAAACCTGTTCTTTTACTGCTGTGAGGACACTGTGCCCACTGTGAAAAAAAAAGCCTTTTCAAAAAAGACAACCACTTCCTAAAAAGCTGAAGTTGCCATGCACAGATAATGTAGAAATAAATCTTTTCAGACATGTTGGCATGAATGTTCAAAAATCCACTCATTGACTGTTGAATTGTTCAGTCATTCAAAATTCATCTCACATCAGTGTTTGTCTGTCTTGTTGGCTCGCTCCAGGAGATCATAAAAGCTTTCTTTAACAGCTATTGAGTGGCTCACTTATGCTTCATCAAGTATTGACAGGACAATCGCGAACATGCTGTAGATATGAAAGTGTCAAGTTATTTTGTAAACCAGCCGCAGCGGCCGCAGGATGAAAAGGTCAGTTTTATAACAAACGCAGTTGTGGGCCGCGCCAGCACCAGCTGCCAAAAGCCGGTTACTTCACTCGTCTTTATTTGTTGGATGAATAAAGAAGCAATTCTCCCCTTTATTAAAGACAATTTACCACAGAGCTCATCTCAGGGGTAATTCAATCTCAGTGCTGCGGGAGAGACACAAACACAGTCACAGAGTGCTTCACTCATGCAGGCACACAAAAACACACCAGTATTATGCACACACGCACACAGACACACACACACTGCACAGGCAACATGCAAAGCCACAAACACTTGCATACATACACTCAGTGGATGTGTGAAGTGATCAGAAGAGTTGACTAATGGAAATTATCCAGACCTGGTTCCCACTGGCCACAGCTTAAAGGACTGGGCTTGTTTACTACATTACCCACAACCCCTCCTGGGACAAGGCCATATTAGCAGCCAAGGTAACGGTCATCAGCACATTCTCTCTCTGCTGCCTCTGTTTTTTCATTTATAGTCTGTTTACTAGGTGCTCCTGTTGTTGTTGTTGTTGTTTCTTGTTCTTCTTCTTCTTCTTCTTTTTTGTCTTCTGTGTTTTCTTCATGTTCTTTTGCGCAGAGATCCAGTCCTCTATGCCAAACTTCCTCAACTCGACTAGTAGTCCAGACGGTGGTGCTACAGCAACTGTCTAAAGTTTAAGGCTTTCAAAATTCACGAAACATCAGTCACACATGCCACTTTACAGTTTTGGCAAAATTTAGGCCCAGTGAGCAGAAACGTTCAGATGCTTTGAGCTGGCAGGAATTAAGTCCGTCACTCTATTTTTCTCAAAAACTGTAAAACAAATTAAACCTCCTCTCCTTCCAAATTTTTGGCTCAAATGACACTGCACATTCTTGCTAAATAAATCTCCAGTGTTCATGAAAACACATAATATACAAATATGTTACATAAGGTATAATATGGCTGTATTTTTACACTATACGGCCATATTTATGCCATTTGTAAAGTTCTATTCTGTTTGCACCACTGCCACTTCTGCAGTGCTTTTTGTACAATTCAATACAGCTGTCTTTTCACTGCTGCCATAATTTAAATACACTTTTATGTTGTGTTTACTATGCCATTACATTTCTATATTACATGACTCAGACACACAGTACCTCATTCATAGAGATATGTACATATTTCAACTATCAGTTAAAGAATATGCACAAAATTTGCAACCCTAACCCAGGTCTACTTACCTGTCTACCTGAGTTTAAGTCCTGAGTTATGCAGAATAAACATGCTAATGCCTGCATTGTGCTGTGTGGATTAGAGGCACATGATTTTATTAAATAATTATGGTTCTGCTGACAGGACCTCATGTATTTCTCATTTGTCTTCCTCCTCCTTTTTTAAAATCCTTTTCCTCTTCCTTCTTTTTCTTGCCCTCCTCAAAATGCCCAGCCGTGACTCACTGCTGTGCAGCAGCTATAATTCTCGCTTCTAATCTAGTTTGCACTTTGCTCATTCCCTTTTTCTTTGCATCTGATGTCCCCACACTCCATCTGCAGCTGCTCTCACAGTCTGCTCTAAATGATTTAAATGATTAAAGTTGCTTTTTATCTAAAACAAACATTTGTAGTTCAATTTAGTCAACACTTGTAATATCCCGTGATCAAATATCCAGGCCAATGCAATTATTCCTATAAAATTACTTTAATTTTACTACCCGGGGGGAACAATTTTGAATCTTTTCATCTTTTAATCACATCTCAAACTTGGGCAAAAGGCTGTTATAGAATGTCCTTTAATGTGCTGTTTTATCTCAGCTGCTTTTTTTTTTTCTAACATTTTGCCTTGTGCTTCCATCTTTAAGTTTTTGCCTCTTTGCATTTGGAAGCATGATATAAAATTTATTATTATTACTGTTGGTTAATTGTTAATATTTAGGCTGTTTTGAGTGATATTTAAACACTACAATCTTCTACTGACATCAAACAGACTTAATGATTGTGAGGAAAAGAGACGTCTGTTTCAACTTTCTCAAAGGAAACCAGGTGCTGTGATGTTTAATATCAGGCACCAACACCGCCAGTGTCAGACTTCAGTGTAATTTAGTTGGATTCAGATCAACTAACTTAATCTGAATGACATTTTGTGTTAAAACCAATAATCACACTAATTGAAAATTAAAAAAAAAAACCAAGGCCAGTAATAAAAATTTCATCAAAGTAGAAATTCTTTTCTGGGCCTGACTGGCAGTGAAAGCTGTTTGGAGTTTAAGGAATTTCATGCCTGGATATCTTTAAATATTTACATCAAAAATCCAAACTAAGCTCAGCTTACTGTTCACCAAAGGTCATGTTGTCATCTGTCTACGTAAGGATGAGAGACGGAGGGCATCTTGTATTTTTCCGAGCAAAACTGAAACCTCGCCCCTTTGAGGGAGATTTAATTCTCATGAGAAATATGCATCTTCCAGGTGGGATTATCCACCTCCTGCTGTGCTGAAAACATTTCCTACAAGGAAATATAAAACTAGAACGTTTCATCCGTCACTCAAAGGTGGATTCTTTATTCTTCAGACAGAACATGCCTGAACTTTAAAACATCAATATGTGGCATTAGTCAGGTGTCCATTTATCCTTAAAGGCTGGTCAAGGATTTCCAGCTTCCTTGTCCTCAGCTTCTTTGGACTGAAATGTCTTAAATCATTATGTCATTTGTCAGGACCCCTGGGAGACGATCTGTGGACCCCTGCCCACTTACCCTTGATTAGTCAGCTAAACGCTGCATCAATCCTCAGCCTATTTTACAGATAGAATTTAACCCCTGGTTTGGTTTCCTTATACAGATCAGCGCCAAAGTAATGGGCCATGAGATCACAATTAGCGTGGAGATTAGGGATTGATTAGCTCATTATGATAATACGACGGCTTATATGGAAATGCCAGCGTAATGTGTTAATTTTTGCATGAGCAAAAAGAGTGGGAGGGATGAGCGAGAGTGTTTGTGTGAAAGAGAGATAGAAAGAAGGTAGTTGGGTGGAAGAGTGAGAATTGTATGTCTGTGTGTGTGTGTGGGGGGGGGGGGGTGTTGTGTGGGGGGGTATACAAATTATACAGATGCTTCTTTGTGTGTTTATGTATTTCTGTAGAACGAATCTGTTGCTGGTCGACGTTTGTCTGAGGTTTGAATTTAACGTACACTCATCTAACTTCACTTTTGATACTTGGCTGATGTCTCAAAGGAGAATCTGTAATATATTCACTGTAATAAATCATAAAATGACCATGATATGTCATTAGAGATTAAGCAAACATGCTTATTTGAAATAGGCCTACTTGCTTCCAATTAAAATTCCAATTAATGCGGAATGTTTGTTGAATAAGTAAGTGCCTGTTTTTGTGTGGTCATTAATAATCCAGTAGAAAGAGTAGATGTGTGTAACGGTTAAATCGAGCAATATCTTAATTAGGTCTGGCAGGCAGTAAGGCAGACAGTCACTGAACTCCAACTCCAGAGAGGTGGGCTTTTGTTTTCAGGATACTGGGCTTGGCTTTTACAATGACAAACACCTGACAATACTAAACAGCTGATCAACTTACAGTGCAGGACTCAACAGTGCAGGAAACAACTTGCTTCAACCATAGATCATAATATGGATTCATCCTATTTAATATACCGTCTATGGCTGCAATGCAATTGTTACACATTACTCCTTTAATCCACCATAATATGAATTCTTTGCAGGCACTTAACACGCAAAAATCAGTGTGTCATTCTCAGTGAATGAAAGCGAGATTGTTTGGTTTTCCCAAGAAGAAAAATAGTGACTGGCCAGGTAATGTGAATGTAGATCAGCTGTGTTCCTGTTCAGGCTGCATCAGTCTAAGACTAAATATCTGATGCATCGCACATTAAAAGGTCAACAAGTTAAGCTGTCCTTTATTGATCCCTGCAGTGGAATTAGTTCTCTTCATTTAGCCCATCTGAAGGGGCAGCCACTGTCACAGTGCCCTGGACCAACTCAAGTCCTGAGCCAGGGCCATTCAGGTTCAGAGCACCGAGGGCAGAAGAATTAACGTAACACACGTTTCTGATGGCAGTGGGAAACCGGAGCACCTGGAGGAAACCCACACAAACAGGAACATGCACACTCCGCACAGAGAGACCCTCTCCCAGCCGGGTTTATAACATTGGAACATCTTGCTGTGAGGTGACGGCACCAACCACTGAGCCCCTGCATTACCCACTTTGTCAATTACTGTCAAGACTGTTCAATTACAACAACTCCATGAAATGTGGAGGAGAAGTGGCTTCACCTTTTTCAATCCAACCTTTATTATCTTCTGTACCCTGAGTGTCCCAAAATCTGTGGTGGGTTAATAAGATTAATTCTTAGTAAAGCAAAATATAGTCGAATACACACATTGTTTTTTTTTATTATTATTATTATTATTATGTGTTTCTTTGCTTTCTTAAATGTTTCAGTCATATTTCTTGGTAAAAAAGATACAAAACGTATCAGAGGCATCACTAAAAGGACACCAGCAAGCAACAGGTGCCCATTGTCAGGGGCATTTAGCTAAAAACTAAAGCAGCTGTGCGTTTATATCCAGACGAACAATGAAATAATCAGCTACTCCTGTCCCAAGATAAGATCAAATGAAAATAAATAAACAAAAGACAATATAACAAATAAAACATTATAATAACATTAAACTGGGATCAAAATGTTGTCCATTCAAATCAATTTGTGTTTTAGGTCGTTTTCACACCTGACCAAGCGGACTCGGTTCGACTGGGGAGCTGAAAGTCGCAACATTGTTGCATTTATCACTTGTTTCGGTTCTGCTTTCACACTGTGATTTCTGAAGCGCACCGAACTTTCTGAGCAGCATCACTGGTTGAAAGGGGCGCTCGTCGATTGGACAAAGTAGGAGGGGAAATCCCTCATGCTTTTCACATTATTTTAGGGAATGCTACAACGTTAGTGAACGCAACTGTTCCTATAATGCTATCGTAGCTTGTCAGGGATTGATTCTGTTATTTTTCTAACTTTGACGATCTAACATGTGACAACATATGAGCTCAGAGTTTAAGGACTGTGGCTGTTGGTAGTTGTGTTTTGATTTTGTTTAAATATGCCAAATTGTGAATTTATGGGTTATTGTTGTTCAGACAATTGAGCTAAGCTAGCTAGCAACTGCTAATGTCAGCGGTCACTTGTTGCCATAGCAACAGTAAACATTCACGTAAGGACTAATGAGCTGTAAATAGAGATGCAGAATCAAGCTATATTATAAATACAGATGAGATACATTGTATTTTAGCACAGAATACATGATTTTAGTAAACCTATAGAAAATAATTTGTTTAATTCGCATAATTTACCATTGAATTTATTCGTACGCACTGTGTATAGCGTCACTACTAATGTTATTTGGTCCTGTGTTTGGTCCGGTGAGCTTTCACACTGCATACGAACGAACGGGACTATCCGAGGAAACAAATCTGGTACCGTTTAAGCGACCAAACACCTCTGGTGTGAAAGCGACCTTAGAGTGGGTGCACTTTTTACCAATATATTCTATCACAAACTGCATAAATACCATGAAATGCCAATGGAGGTTCAGGGTCATCACCATATAGGCTTTTGCAGTCTTTTGTGATTGAAATTTGTCTATTTTTTTGTTGAAGTAAAATATCACAGCCACTACTCAGGAATTACAGAACTTTCCCAAGTGGATCACTTTCATTTTTGACGTTGCTGATTGTCTGATGGAAGAATAAACATTTTTGTGGGTCATGTCCTTCAAGGAAAGTTGTTTATAGGTGCTACTACATGCACCTCTGACAGGAAAAGTTGAGATCAGAGCTGGGTCACAGTTTATTTTGGGATGAGACTGCGGTTATTTTGTACTGAAAGTGAAGATGTAAATATTTTTTGTGTTTGTCTCTTCAGGCATGCGGATCCTTGTGAACCTGCTGCTTGACACTCTGCCCATGCTGGGGAACGTCCTCCTCCTCTGCTTCTTCGTCTTCTTTATCTTCGGCATCATCGGAGTGCAGCTGTGGGCGGGGCTGCTGAGGAACCGCTGCTACCCGGAGGAGAACTTCACACTGTGAGTCACCGCCGGCTCTGTGTGTGTGTGTGTGTGGTGTTGTTTGTTTGTCTGTCAGCGTGCGAACAAGAAAGCGTGAGAGAGAAACCAAGTGTGAGACAGTGTGATGCTCGAGGATCTGTGACGTGTTGGTCTGTCAGCCTGAAAGTTTATCTGCCTGTCTGAGTGGGTGTAAAACCTGCACACTGCACTCTTAAAAATAAGGTTCTAACTAGAACCATAAAGGGTTCTTCATAGGAGAACCCTTTCTGGCTCCTGGGAGAACCTTTTAAAAAGGTTCCACCTGGAACCCTTTCAGAATTTTCTGCCCAGAACCCAACATAAAGGGTTACACCTAGAACATCTGTGAAAGGTTTCACCCAGAACCACCTATAAGAGGTTCTACAGAGAACCCTTCTATGGTGTAATGGTTCCACCCAGAACCCTCTCTGGGGTTCTATCCAGAAACATTTCTGTGTTCTAACCTTTGTATAGTTGAAGTGTTTTATCTAGAACACACTCAGGGGCTTCTTCAAGAACCTTTTTATATTTCAGGGGGTTTATCCAGAACCCACCCAGGGACTTCTACTGAAAAACCTTTTTATATTCCCAGGATTTTATTTAGAACACACTGAAGGGGGTTCTACCAAGAACCTTTTTATATTCTAAGTGTTTTTATCTGGTACCCACCCACGGATTCTACAGAGAACCCTGTTATATTCCAATGGTTTTATCTAGAACTCACTCACATGGTTCTACCGAGGTAACAAGTTTTATTATTCTCAGGGGTTTATATTCAATAAGAACCCAACCAGGGGTTCTATCCAAGAACACTTTTCTCAGGGTTTTATCTAGAACCCAGTGGTTCTTCAAGAACCTTATTGTTTCAAGGGTTTTATCTAGAACACACTCAGTTGATTCTATCAAGAACCTTATTAAATTTCAGGGGTTTTATCTAGAACCAAACCAGAGGGCTTAGTCAAGAAACACTTCAGGGAGTTCATAGAGAGACTTTTTTTTATAACCTACCCGGGGTTCTATCAAGAACACTTTTATATTCTAAGGGTTTTATTTAGAACCTACTATGGGGCCTACCAAGACCCTTCATATTATGGTACAAATAACCCTTCTGGAACGTTGACTTCAAGTATTCCAACAATCCTTGAAGAACTCTTCTTTTCCAGAAAGGGTTCTTAATTGAACCCTTGAGAAACCTTTTTTTTTTTCTTGAAAGGAAATACTTTTGGGTGGAGCCTCAGCCTTTCAGGAAGAATCCCTTTTGAACCCTAATTGGAAAAATGGTATACAGAGTATTGGTATTCTCTGTACTGTGAATGTGCACCATTTAACTGATGGTAAACTAAGTTACATGTGTACGAACACACTGTAGTTATACATAAGTGTATGTGTGTGTGTCTGCATGGGTCTGTCACCTCTCCTCTCATTAAATGTCCTCCCTCAATGTGACTCAGGAAGATTAATTACATCATCTACTCAATTTACTGATATTACCACAGAGAGAGATGAAGGCTCTTTCTCACTCTCTCTTTCTCAAGTATAATATAATGAGGCTGATTGCAAACCAAAATTTGCACAAAGCAAATATCATTATCTCAGAGTCAATTCTGCCACTTAATTAAAAACCGACACTCCTTTTCTTTCACCTCCCCAACCCTGTCACCCCCCCTCACAACCCCTGCTACACTCTGTCAAATCACTAATATTATTTTAGCATAGTTGCAATGAGCTATCAGGACTTTAGTCAGAAAGGTTGGCAAAATAAAAGAGAAAAGAAATACAGGAGCAGACAGAAAGCAATATGACAGTAAACCAAAATTACTTCTAAGAAAGGTCAGTGAACAAAACTTGTAAGCAATGTTTTAGAATACGTGGGTTGAACTTTGTTTGTTAAATTGCTCACAGAGAGTGGGTCAGGCTAAATGCAATAATCCTGTCTCAGTGTAGAGATGTGTGAGATGTCTTTTTTTCATCTTTTGCCTTTTGCCAATGAAGGACTGAACAACATCTTATAATGTCCTCGCTCCAAGCAAAGTTATTACGCATCGGTATATTGTTTGTAGTTCTAATTGTCTTTAAGGACAAAAAATACTTGGCGCATTGATTAAAAATTGTGGTTTGGTTTAAAAAAATGTTTTATAAATGTTACAAAATGATCATGCTCATGATTAAAAGAAGGCAATGTAACAATAAAACGCCTTTGTTTGACATACAAAAGTATATACCATTGGTACTACAGGTGCTTGTGAGGTAACTGTAAACATATGAACTTTTAGGCATTTCAAAAAATGATAACTGTTGCCTTCTCTTGTAAGATCAGTCTCTTAATATCTGCTTAAATGTGTTTTATTGATTACCAAAATGGCCCAAGATTCAGGTATTTTGTACATGTGAGTCCGGACTTGTTGATGACTGCGGCCTACTGATGCTACATGTGCCATCCCCACCAAAAATGGCTGCTTTGGTTGGCTGTGCAGATAGCTTATTATAACCCATATGTTTACTGTTCGGTCATGCCCTCAAGGGGTCGTATTAATTATGACAGAAGCAAAGTCTGATGACCTAGCATAAAGAACAACAAAGCCTGGAGGTCAGAGGTGGATGGATGGGTCAAAACAGTTATTTTAACTTATGTTAACTTACGTAACATACTTGTGTTATGTTAGCTACATAATGTAATATACTTAACTTATGTTACATTTTTTTAACCTCAAACCATGATCTTTTCCTAAACCTAACCAAGTTGGTAAGTTAAAGCACCAAACTGCAACCCTTGCACAGTGTTAACCAATGAAGGTCCAGTGTGCCTGTCACTGAAACCCTAACCCCTAACCCTAACTTACTGTAACCCCCCAAACATGGTCCTATCTTCCAAAATGTTAAAAAAGGCTTTCTGGCAGCATCTCATACAGCCATTAAAGAGTACCTTGTGCATCAGTATGAGGTGGGGTGGGGGAAATATTCACTTCTTAGATGCATTGTGATGCGGACTTGGAAGATTGTCATCGATTCATAAAAGTCAAAAAATGATTTTCTAAATGTCAATTAACATGAAGTTGACGGAGCAAAAAAGGCGGAACTCAGCTGCAAGGGCAGCGTGCACACGATGAGGTTATCAGCAGTTAACAAGGAAAAGATGTACTTCATCCTCTCAAAATGCAGCAGTTGCAATCATGTTTTAATTTAGTGTCTAGATAACTGCATCTGCGAGATCGAAGGTGAGGTGTATTGTGGATACTTTTTACCATCACCCAGAGACGTCCAGAGAAGTCGTTCACGGAGCAGAGCGGCGATCAGCTGTAACAAACGAGAGCGGCTGAGGGACACACGCCGCGGCATTTAACAACTCCAGCCAACTGTGTGGTGAAGAAAATTTTCATTTTCATTTTCACAAGACAGAACTACTTTTTTCAACTTATCCTTTACATCAGAGTTACTTTTCTTCCAAATAACACCCCTTGCCTCCATGTCCCTGAAGCCACAGCATTTTTTGGGTCTCTCTATGGGGCCCAGAGCCCAAGCTGTGCTGTGGGAAAAAAAATATTCTCGGTTAGTTTCAACGAATCCACTCCTGTCGCTCTGATTCGAGAAGACAAGCTGGACCCGCTGACCTGTTTTCCTGTTTTCTTCCAAGGAAACAATTATTTTTTCCACCGCCGTTCTCAATTGGCATCATCTTCTCATCATCATAGCAATTTACTATGTATGTGGCAAATCATCCCCTGCCGCGTACACACACTCACACATATTATATCCTTGTTCGTAAAGACACACACTTGCAAGGATGCACATTTATGTACACACACACAATCAGAATATATCCCACTGATACACACAGCAGGGTATCAGAGTTTTGGAAAAGGTCTAAGCTTTAGGATGCTAATAATGGGAAGCAGGTGTACTGTACCTTTATCTCCCTGGTACCTCTGACCTTTACAGTTTGACAATTGGATGCACTTCATTTTTATTTTTCTATATTTTTCCACCTTCTCACTTGTCCTTTTTCTCTTTGTTTGAGGTGAAATCTTATTTTGGTGGTTGTGTGAGAGTGTTATTGTTGCGGTAGTGTTGTGTGGTACTTCTAGGATTAATGTTCTGTTTCTCAGTGGCTGTGGGCTGTTTATTTTGGTGGAAGTGACAGAAATTCAATTACTCTTCTGTCATGTCTTTTCAAAATCAGAGGAGTGCAAATGCTGTTGTTGATTTTGGGGCGACTACCGATACGCTCCGTTTGTGTTCTGCACAGAGATCGCGCTTGTGTGTTTATGTGTGTTCGACTCGGTACCACATCTGTTTGTGCTCGGTAGCAGAAGCAACAGCTGCCAATCAGATGTCAATATCCTTCAGCTTCCACGCATAAAATTGTGCATCTTTTGGTGATTTCACACAGCTGCCTTTGATTACATTCTCACACTCCAAAGTTCCACTGCAAAGTAACTTAATAGATGAGATATGATGTGATGTTTAGGAGGAATGATTTGTAGTTTTTATATCAAAACTATCAATCAACTTTTGTGAAAACCTTCCCAAACTATAAAATGAAATTCTCCAAAGATCAGAAAAGAAAAGACATTTGTTGGGTTCAGCATCTTTGCATTACAAGACATTCATCCCTAAACATACTTAGCAGCATCATTACAATGTTTCATATATTTAGCCTAAATAAAACAATCGACAATAAAACATATGATCCAGCCACTGAAACGCACAATATTGCATTTTCAAACTAGTTACTTAGTAAAACTAACACCTAGATTATCGCACTGCCGATGTAAATCTTACTATAAAGTGCTCTGTGACCGTGTGAAGCTTCATCAATGCAGCATTTAACTACCGCTAAATAAGATCTTAATGGAAGATGGAACAAATTACTTTTTGTAACGGTTAATTCTACATTTTCTAAATTGTCGACCAGAGGGTAAATGCTCATTGATGTATGTGAAATGGATCATTCCCTGTTTTCTGTGCCTTTCCAAGAACAGACTTCTCTGGAAAGAAAATGTGTCCTGCCCTCCCTGTAATCTTCACAGCAAACTGCACAAGACAAACGAGTGTACTGACGACGATGCAAGATAAACTAAACTTTAAATATAATATAGTATAAGCGCATCCTTCATGTGCTTTAGGCAATTATTCAGTATCTCCCAGGAAGTTTAGTTTAGTTAGTTGTATTGCATTTAGCAAGCACTTGTTGGGGCATTTATTTAACAGAACGGCTTTATTGGAAAATGTATCTTCCGTGTATGATGAGAACAACTGAGAACAACTGAAGCGGTGGAGTCAAGTGGTGTCTTCATGCTAAGTTGCTTACTAGTTTGTGTTGCTGAAATGTGAATAAACATTCACTCTGTTATTTTTCCTTTTCAATAGAACTCTAATATCACCCTATAAGTAGATAAGATAAGATAAGATAGAACTTTATAGTGCCAGATTGCGCCAAAATTACTGTAACATAATAACAACAATAGAGCATGAAATAAAACATAAAACATAAAATATAAAGTGTATAAGGAGTAAATGCAAACTAGAGAAAAAAGTAGAGAAAGAGATGAAACAACGAGGAGCAGTTCTGGAGGCTGCCGCCCAGGACAGCCCTCAAAGTTTAACTTACCATCATATCTCTCACGCTTATCACTTATCTTTTCGCTATGTTAGTGCAAACAGTTAGCCAGCTATAGTTTGTCAGTAGTAGCAGATGTACGAAGCCTTGTTTTGATCTGTCATGTTTGCCTTGTTAAGTACTGCATCCGTGTGGATGCAAACTCAATATTTCCTGAATGTATTTCAACTTAAGAGCCCTTTAGCGTTTCAGTGGACCATTTCTTAGCAAGGCTGTTGTTGCGAAGCATTTGCAGGAAGGTATTGTGAAATTTCACTGACTTGCAGCTCCACTCTCAGTCATGGGCTCATTATGTTCCAGTAGGGAGCAGCTGAATAACCTGCGACACTTACTGTAGTGGTAAAAGTTGGTGTTTTGGCTTAATATCAAACTGAATAACTGCGTGAATCTGTGGGAATCCGTAATTGTTTGCTTAAAGAATGATTTTACATTTTTGCACGCTGTGCACTGACAAAAAGACTGTAGGTTACAGTTTGCTAGTTTAGTAATTATTTGGAATTAATTACTTGAAAGTGTACTAGTTGAACACTGTTTCCATTTTCCTATATGAGTGCTTTCCAGGGATCTTCCTCTGAATTTACAGTTGCATGTTAGTGTCTTTCTAGGAAATCAGTGTTCTCTCTGTGGGTCATTTCACAGTTGGTTTTGATATCACTCTCACACCTGTTTACTACCCCACATCACCTTGGAAGATAACTGAGGAGATCAGACAAGATGAGTTAAAATCCAGGTTATAATAATTTCATGTGTTTTATTGTGTATCAAACTATTTTCATGCCATCTCAGTTTGAGTGTTAATGTTCTAATCCGAGTATCCAAGAATACATTTGTTGTGCACAGCATTTATTTAGTTGTTTTTGTGAACATTTGCACAAAAACACAAACCAAAAAAAAAAAAAAAATCACCCATCAGTAATGGATTATGATGACTCTTCCTGTCCCCTGGTAGCAGTAAAAGAAAATAATAGGTCCGAATTAGGAGCTGGAAGCTCAACAGGTGTTGTTTGTTCCCAAATATCTCTATGATTAAGAGTACAGCTAATACCACTGTGAAAACACAGAGCTCAGACAATAAGTGGGATTTGGTCGGTGGTGAGCGGGAGCCCGGAGAGACCAAATCCGCGTCCAAGCGTTTGATTAGGCCCGTTTGGCTGCACGGAGGAGGGGGCTGGACGGCGTTCACGCTGCCGAGCTCAGGGAGAAAATAATGATCTGATGAGAGGCTTTGGGGTAGGCCATCACCATGGTAACCAATTCAGAGATGAGATGGAGAGGGGATGTAATCATGGGATGTCCTGACCCACCCTCTGAGTTAATTTCAGTAATGTCATCCAATGTTGGTAAAGCATGGAGCAAGCAGATTCTTTTTGCCACAAAGCTGATGCAAACCATGTGTGACGGTTGTAAATCAGCGCTGCCTGGAACAAGAGCAGGAGGTATGAAACACACACCTTTGGCTGGTGTCTCCGCTGTCAGGAGTCCAACGTCTCCTCATGTGTGAAATGACTGCTGTCTGTCTGACACTGGTGGCGAACATAATCACCTCAGCATACAGAGACGCACAGCCGATGTCCAATCTGATAATGAGCGAGGCTGTGACATCTGCTGTCGCCGAACGCTGGATCGGTCACGCGCAGAGGTGGAGATTAGTGGGCGGGGTGCGCGACAGGAAGATGAGTGGAACAAGTGGGTGGATGGTCACGTCTTCCTGATGAATACTTTGTGTTCCCAGGTGCGACAAAAATACAAACGACAGAACTCACAGGTAATCAACATAAAATTATATCTGGGAACACAGGTTTGTTCATGCAGACACACGCTGTAATGCAGGTTCTTTCTGCCATGTGGAAAGTAAACAAATAAAAAAAAACAGAACTTCACTGACTGAAGGTCTTAGAAATGGGAGTGCTTAGCAGGTGGGCTCAACAGAGAGCAAACAAATCTAGGAGGAGGTATTTGACATTTAATTTATTTTAAGACAATATTTATATCAAATTAGATGATCTGCTAGTGAATGAAATATTTTCTTTATACTTTATAATTTGATTTATGACTTACTTCCAGCTGGCATGTTGAGCTGGAAAAATCTCAAAAGTTATAACACTTTATTTGAAGCAGTGTGCATTAGATTGACATGACACTATCATAACTATGACATGACACTTCTCATGGGGGAATGTTTATAACTGTCATCAAGTGTTATTCAGTCCATTATGTTACTTTATAATCTATACATATATGGATGGTTTTGACATTGGCTTTCATGAGACCATTATAATTGATATCAACTACAGTGATGCATTCTGGACTTGTCATAAAGATGTCATTAAGTTTCGTTACATTCACAAATACTTGTATAACGGTGTCATGAATAATTCCCTTGACCTCAGCTGCAGTGTGTTATATTTTGGACTTCTCATTAAGATGTCATTAAATATTATAAGGCCAGTTTTATAACAGGGAATACAGTACCAAGGCGATTCATAGAGTTTCCTGATGGACAGATAGCGTTACTTGTAGCTAAATTAGCGGCTAATTGCAGCAGCTTCTAGCTAGTTAGCTCAGTTAGCCATGCAGTTATCAGTCCTATTAGCTGACTTGGCCAAACTCAGGAAGAAAACCACCTTGGTACTGTATTCCCTGTACTCAAACTGGCCCCTTGGATGGAGGCCAATTTGAGTACAGGGATCAGGATCGTGTTTATTGGGAGCTCACAGACCAAGACTAAGCTAGCTGGACGGCAGGGGGACATAACACACATTCAGCACTATTGGCTACTGTAAATGCTAATACTACGGTGGCCGACAAGTACAAACGCGCTGCATATACAGCCAGGCACTGCAAATACAGAAACGCGCTGCATATAGGAAAACAGATGCAAAAGGAAAACGCTGCAAATACAGAAACGCGCTGCAAATAAGAAAACAAATGCAAAAAGAAAACGCAGCATATCCAGTCATACAGCAGATGTGCTCCAGGCCTCTAGGGGCAGTGCTGAGCTTCCACCCGAGAGAAAATTCGTCGGGAGAGGCTACATGAAAAAGTACGTATTCTTTTTTCTTTTTTCTTTCTTCTTCTTTCTTTTTCCACATGCGGCCCTCATCTTTTACTGTATTATGAAAGTGCAGCCGACTCCAATTTTCCTCCCACCAATAACTTTCTTCTTCTCATTCACACATCTGCTCCCACACATTGATACGTCTGTTGTCTGTCTCTTGGGTGGAAGCTCAGCACTGCCCCTAGAGGCCTGGAGCACTTCTGTTGTATGACTGGATATGCAGCGTTTTCTTTTTGCATTTGTTTTCTTATTTGCAGCGCGTTTCTGTATTTGCAGCGTTTTCCTTCTGCATCTGTTTTCCTATATGCAGCGCGTTTCTGTATTTGCAGCACGTTTCTGTTTATGCAGCGTGTTTCTGTGTTTGCAGCGTTTTCCTTTTGCATCTGTTTTCTTATATGCAGTGCGTTTCTGTATTTGCAGGCCTGTCTGTATATGCAGCGCGTTTGTACTTATCGGCCACCTACAATACTGTAAATCATTATCTGCGATAAGTCCCTCCCTAGCTTTCTGTTTCTACAGGAAACACATAAATATGCACTCTGCTAGTCGTTTCATGGAAAAGTTCACATGAAGCAGAACTTCAAGTGAACATGTCCAGACCAGGATTAATGACATGGTCATAATGGTGTCATGACAGGCAATGTCAAAACCAACCACATATAATCGTTTAATGTAAAGTTAACACATAAAGCTGTATTGTTTGGAAAAAAGTTCAAAAATTAGGCCCGCTATGGCATGTTTTTGACAGGTTATGTGTGTCTTGGCTATTGTCAAGTTGTCATAACAAAGACAACTCAAACAATGTCAACTTTGCATTCAAATGACATAATTGACCAAATGACACTTAATGAAAGTCAAAACATCCATAAAGACTCCCTCATGTTCATGACAGGTGTCATGTCATGGTAATGACAGTAGCATATCAGTCTTACGCACGTCTCTTCAAATACAGTTCAGCTGTACCAACTAAATTGTTCATTTTTCCACCAACTACAACTCCTGCTCATCAAAAACAAACAATATTTGTAGCAGCGTGGTGAAAATTGTGAGCTTTTATTTGCTATTCTGTATGTGGGCCCTCCAGTGAAGTAGATTCATAAATGTTTACAGAGAGGAGATGTGTTTGTTGATTTATTATCATTATCATTATCATCATATCCACCAGAAAGTAGCAATTAGTTACAGTACTTTATTCTCCGCTTTTGCTTAGTCTGATAAACTGAATAAATCAGCCACTTGAGATCCTTGCAACACAAGAGGGAATTTTAAAAGTAAATAGCAGGACTCACAAATTAGCTGTGTTGCTAAATTACCATACTACACCAAAAACATTTTTTAATTGGTAAAGCAAAATTAATTTAAATATACATACAGTACATATTAGTTATTTCGGCTTTGAATAAAGCCAGAAACATTTTCTCCTGGCTGCTTTGGCCATGTGTTTGGTTTAGGTAGCCAAGCTTTGCTTGGCCAGGGAGGAAACTGGCAAAGGCGCAAGTCACCTAATTGCACCCTCAGGAATAAAGAACTGAAAAACAAACAGAAAGTGATCAGACAAAAACAATCTTGTTTAACAAAGTGCACACAATAATGAGACACCAGACCAGACTTCAGCACTTTTCATATATCTTGGACAATTAATGACAGAGTAAAACAAGGCTTCAGCACTTGGAGGAGGAGAAGAAGAAGAGAAGAGTGTCACAGGCAAAAAGCTGGAAGTAACTAATTAAATTGTTTGTGATGAGGGTTGTGTAAAGAAACCTCCAGGCCACAAGGTCCTGCATCCTCTTCCTTTAGACCTGATAAATGGTGTTTAATAGTACTGGCACCGGGTTCTTTGTCACCAAAGCTGTTTTTTTTTAAAAAGTTCAACTTAAGGCTGCAGTAATTGATTTCTTTGGCAACTTTGGGTCAGATGAGCTCCACAACAAACCTGCAGCCCAGCCCCTTAAAGTTGCTCTAAGTTGTCATGGCTAAGGGGTTTGCTAACGTTTGTTTGCTTTTACGCATGCAGCACCACAACTTTAATTTTCAGTGATATTTCTGACCACCTGACAAATATAAGTCCAACATTTATTCTCCTCCCAGTCCCGGTTTGGTCTTCGTCCGTCTTCACCATCTAACTATTTGATGACTTTATCTGTTGGATGTTTGGTGCTGGTTAGGCAGTTATAGCTGTAGTTTCTGAGAAACATTGCTCGAGTGCTATAACAAGAGCCCACAGCATCAAACTTGCATGCAAGAGGGCTGCCAACAACCTCCCCTTTGGGATCAGGCCGGTGTTTGTTAGAAACATGAACACGGAGGCAGTTCAGATAATCGCAAAACCGACTATCATGTTCCAAAACCTCCAAAGATTGTTGTATCAGTCCTTTCATCAACCTCTCTGCAAGTAAGTGAAAAGATTGTCTTCTGAAATATCACCATTTCTCTAATATACAGTAGAGATACTTGTGGCACATTTGGGTTAAGCTTTCATTGGCCCTATGAGCCAATATAGTTGCAACCGGACGAGATGATGCAACAGAGATGTTGGCCAAGATCACTTGATATTATGGAAATAAGAAGTGATATGAGGGGGAAAAAAAGATGAGGAAGTAGTGGCCTGGTCAATATCCAGAGCTATGAACTTATCTGATGTAATAAAGTGCCAAAAAAGCCATTCAGTACAGTACAATACAGAGAGGCAGAGTTGGTGAAAGAGATACAAAGAGCATGACAAAGACGTAGACTGGGTGAGAGGCAGGGTAGTACTCACAATGCTGCTTCTATCGAGCCGTCTCAAATACCAGGTCAAATGTAATTGCTAACCACCGTCTGCATTCATCTGTATCTCTTCCTCCGGTCTGCCCTTTAAATAGCAACCCACTCCTGGATAAAAGTGAGATCACGAAGAGCTTTGCCGTTCCCTGTCTTTAGCGTCTACCTTGCTCTTTTTGTAATGGCAAGGCAAACACCTTTACTGTTGCTCTCCTTTTTGCCTCACACATATTAATCTTGTTTGTTTTTCTTCTCCCTGTCTTGCCATCCGTGTTTTAGTTATTGATTCAGATTTTGTTTTCATTTTTTACTTTCTTTTAACTCTCATTATTTTTTTTTCAGCCTTCCATTTTTCTTTGCTTTCTTTCTGACGTTCTTGTATTGTTGTTACACTCTTAGAAATAATCGCTCTAACTTGAACTTTAAAGGTTTTTTTGGCTTGTCCCCAGAGGAGAATCCCTTTTTGTTTTCTGTTAGAACCTTTTTCACTCGGAACCCTTTGATAGAATTCCACCAATAACCCAACATAAAGGGTTACACCTCAACAGAGCGTGTGAGCGGAGTGGAGCAGTGAGAATTTCCGCTGAAAGTAGAGACGACTTTGGACGTCTGTCTGACAGATACACATACAGATAGTTTAGTCTGCAGTGTATAAATCACAGAACTGTCCCCTCCCTCCTCTCTGCTGACTCTCTCTCCTCCTTCACAGTTATGATTAATCGGTATGGAGTAATTATGAGTTTAAAAGTATGCAAATTGGACTTGGAAAAATCAAACTTAAATCAAGTCAGCACATCTGTCCATATTCACACGCTCTCTACCTCTCCCTCCCACTCTCTCTCTCTGCTGCCCATTCGAGAAAAGTGTGTTTTTAGACTCCAAAATGAATCTTTATTGGCTGAAACAATGTCTCCACATTTTTTTTTCTTGTATCACATTATTGTCAGTTGTTAGTTCACCCGTATGACTTCTCAGTTACTTTTTTAAAGTAATTTGATAACTTTATTATCAAGCTTGCAACAGCTGAGTTTTCACTGAAAATAGTGTGGGTGTCTGTGCAATGGGCACTTGAACATGCGTCAGACTCGTGTTGTGAGCGGTACCTGAGCAAAATTGGAGCAGGACGGAGCGGGAGATAAGGCGCTCTGTGCATTCAACCCTCCCCTGCTCGTGCTCCCTGCTTTGCTCCGCTAACATGTTCTGTGCCCCAGACTACCCAGCGTTTCACCCAGAACCCTCTGTGAGAGGTTCTGAAGAAGAATCCTTCTATGGTGTAATGGTTTCACCCAGAACCCTCTCTTTCCACCCTCTAAGGGTGCTAACAAGAACTCACTCAGGGAGTTCTACAGAGGTTTTATCAAGAACCTGTTGATGGAGTTCTACACAGAACATTTTTATATTCCAAGGGTTTTACCAAGAACCCACCCACTGGGTTCTACTGACAAACCTTGTGTATATTATATATACCTTTGACAAAGCCTTTCTTCTCTAGCCCTTCAGGAAAAACCCTTTCTGGATCCCTTATTTCTAAGAGAGTATACGATCCCCTTTTTCTTATATATTATTCCTTCATTCCATCAATTTGCTTCCTTCATGTCTGGCTTCCATTTTATCCAAGAGTGTCTTCCTCTGCTTTGTTCCTCTCTTCCTCTTCTCATACACCTCTCTTTCACTTCAAACATCTTTGAACGTAAAAGTTGAACTTGCAAATCTCAGTGGAGCTCATTTAACGTAGTAAAGCCGTACGCTGCTGTTGGCCTCATCCTCTGTCTGTGTCTCTGTGAAGGCCCTGACACACCAAGTCAACTGCGAAGAAATAACATTGACCAAGACCGACTGATCAAACACTACATGAAGCTTCCTGCTGCTTCAGATTGCTTCACTTGCTCTGTTAAAGGTTGCACTTTAACACCTTTCAGAAACTACAGCAGACAGCCAGCTGACCACTGGTCTGCGCGTACGTTCTGCTCCAACGAGAGAGGGAATAAACTCATCAGTACTCTGTGTGTTCAGTCCAGGGAATATCACAGAAAGGCAAACAAAGCAAACTAAGGAACCATTTTCACGCCGCTGTGAATCTGATTTAACAGTTTATGCTTGGAAGACACCATAAAGTTTTACTGGTGTTTTCAGCCTACAGTGTGTTTGACAGGCTGCATTTGTTAATGGAAGACGAAAAAGGGAAGAAGTGAAAAATAAGTGAACGCCACATGAAATGGGTGAAATCAGTGTTTTGCTAGACTGAGCAGTCAGTCGGACAGTGCTCACAGACTGCCTTCATGGCCAGTTCAACATGATCAATCCCAAGTGTGAACCAACCGTGACATCACCCACTGGTTTATGGACGACCATTTTGAAGCCTTGAAGCCTTGAGGGTGGCTCTGGTGGCTGATTTACTGAGACTTTGGGCAGTGCCTGGTTTTGGCTTGTCCATTCAGCAGGAAGCGATAGTGGCCTGCCTGGTCGTGATCATTCTCATATTACAGCTAGATGTTTCTGATGTTTCCATATTTGATCAATAAAATAATAATGTTTGATCTGAGTTTTGAGAGGCTTTGTTTGAAACTGGAAACAAAAGGGTAGCTGCCTGGTCACAGTCTTTCTTGTATTACACCTAAATATTACACTAAAATTTTTTTGAAAACATGGCTAGAAATAGGCATTGAAGTAACAAAATATTGATCCAAATTTAAGCAACACTGCCTAGTTTTAAAGTTTGATCTGAGATTTGTGTGACTCCATTTGAAACCAGAAGCACAGTGGCAAATGCCTGTCTCGTATGACAGCTAAACGGTACACTGAAATAACTTTCTGAAAACATTTTTGGGGAGAAATGAGCAATGTAGTAACAGAGGTGTGGCCCATTTTAATCAGCACTGTCTAGTTTGACAGCTTGAACTGAATTTCGTTAGCCCTGTGTGTTTTGCATCGGACAGATTTCATTGAGAATCTGATGGTAGCTCCGCCGTAAAGCATAACCTGCTTAATCATCTACTTCATTCTAAGTGGGGCCTTAATTTACTTAATGAACATCATGCTGTATTGAAGAAGACTTTAAACCAGTGATTCAGACAAAAAAGTGTTCACTGTGGTCAAAATCGAGTGAGAGGTAAGGCCATTTTGCCATAAGGGTACATACAATCAGACTTCTTTTTGCAGCCAATGCTGCCATTAGACATAATGCAGGTTTAAGACACTTCTGTATAGACTGCTGCAGGGATGCAGTGGCAAACAAAAGTTTCTGATACTTAAATGCTTTGTTCAGCAAAATAATTTTCACAAATGAATATGATTTATGGTTTTTGAAGTGTAAATGCAACCATCAGAAGTAAAAAGCTAAAAGAACAACAACTAAAAAATGTTGTTATAAGGCTATAAACTAACTATACCACAGTCACATGAATTCAACTTTAGTACCACTAAGTGACTAGTATTCAACGTGATGACGTTTACTGTCCATGTCAATCACTGTCGTCTCATTTAGCCATTTGCTAGAAATCACCCAGCAACCTTTTTTATGACACGTAAAAGCTTCAAAATTCACAGGTGGGGGAATTCATGACAGATTTTATGTTGTACAACAAAACATGAAAACCTCTTGAGCTTGTTTTATCCAGGGACCTTATTTCAGACAAACAAAAGTAAACCCATTCAAAAAACCCTCACTGACACATTGACTCATTCCTGCAGCACTCCATTAGCTTCACTTTTCTGACCTGGAAGCTCTGCCCACTGTTTAATATAGCCTACAGTCTGTGGATCAATCAGACAGCAACAAATATGTGTAGAATACAGTGACTCATACTAGACTCGCTGCACAAATTACAGGAAATGTTTAAACACACACAGGTGGACAAACAGATAGTTGACTTGGTGCGACTTTGTCACCTTGGAGTGTCAGAGTTAACGTGTCTCCATCACTACCGTTGTGCCTCTCTGTCTGTGTGTCTCTGGTGTCATTTTCCTTCAATTTCACCATTACAAACATAATCATTATTCTCAGTCTCGGCCCCTCACTCTCTCCTCTTTCTCTCCATCCTTTCATCTACTCATCCCTGCCTGTGGTCATTATACTTTCAGTTCCGATCTCACACCTCGCAGATGTTGGAAATAGCCATGAAGGACGGGTGTCTGATTTTGTTGCAACTCTTTTTATTCTGGCGCCGGCAGGAGATCTTTCCAGACCAAGCTGCATAACTCTATTTACGACATATCTGCGCTAGCCAGGCATAAAATTGATTTCCAGATTTTACTGGTTACTCATCAATCACAGTCTTATATTACTGTGTATCACAGACCTTTCCATGGCCTTTAGCATGAGTCACTGTTTAGAATTTCATGAAGCGTTTCTAAAGTTTCAAATTCAAGCAAGAAAACATTGGTTAGAATGATATTTACCCACTGCAAAGGTTAAGTGTTTAACATTTTGGAGGCTCTATTGGCAGAAATGGAATCAAATAATCATAAAAAATATTTTCATTACTTATAATCACCTGAAAATAAGAATTATTGTGTTTTTGTTGCTTTTGAACGAGCCTTTTTATTTTATCTGCATAGACCACAGGTTCTCTTCCATGTTGTCTGCATGTTGTGCCGCCATGTTTCTACAGTAGCCCAGGATGGACAGGCTAGACACAGGCTTATGATACGGCCTTTCACATTTGTTTTTGCCTTGTTTTTGTTTTTTTTGCATCAACTGTAGTTTCTCCTACATGCTTGGCAGGCAAACTGCTAAACGCTAGATGCTACTAAATCCCACACACTGGTCCTTTAAGTGTGCCAACTTAGATTTTTCTTAGAATCTCACAATTATTTGGACAATTTACTGCCTTTTCTTGAGTCACATTAGAAAACCTTTACTTTGATAGACTTGGTTTAGTGTAATTCTTCATCTTTAATGTCAGTGTTTGTTTTTTCTTATTGTTTTATCCTTTCTTCTTTGTATGGGCATGTGTACCTTTACTGTATGTATTTTTAGTGTATGTATTTTGCCATGTTTTGGGGAATCAATGGGTGTGGGAGTGGCTTGCTTCTATTTTTGAGTGTGTGAGTGTATCTGCGTTGTTTTGCTTTATATACTGTATTTTTTATAAAATTGTGTTAAGGATCCACTCAAAGGGTTCATCCTTACCCTAATAAAAGTTTATATTTGGTACTTAGCACTCTCTCCCTTCACACTTCCAGGGCTACGGGTATCAGTCTGCCTCGGCCCTACTACATGGCTGACGAGGATGATGAGCGACCCTTCATCTGCTCCCTGCCAGTTGACAATGGCATTATGTCCTGCTCCGACGTCCCGGCCCGCCGTGAGGGAGGCAGGGCGTGCTGCCTGGACAAAGACGACGCCCTGTACCGCCAGTCGCTGGGCCTGAGCCTCGAGCCTCTGACCAACGGGAGCGTCAGTGTAGCAGGGCTCTGTGTCAACTGGAACCGGTACTACACCCGGTGTCATACTGGGCACAGCAACCCCCACAAAGGAGCCATCAACTTTGACAACATCGCCTACGCATGGATTGTCATCTTCCAGGTGGGAATTTTGGTAAACGTGGTCCCATATAAGCAAACCACAAGCTTTTTTAACTACTTTTCTGATTAACATTCTGTAGTTTTTCATTGTTTTGTCATGTTAGATGAGCTATTCTTCCAAATCGCTTCATGATATTAGAATCTTGCAGTATATTCAGCAGTCTTTTGACAGACGACAGCAACCAAAATGAGTAGGTAATATACAAGGTACTGTCTCCTGACAATACAAAAGTTAATATCAAAACAATATTATTATGAGTACAGTTCAGGACAAATAGGAAGTTGACAAATTTTACATTTGGTTGGAGCTTTACAGCATCTCCATATATTTCCTTTCCTTCCCACTCCATATATTCCTGTTTGCTTGGTGAAACGTGCATCTGGAAAACATGGGCAACAACACACAAAAAAGAAGGTGCACTTAATGAACTGCTGTATATTATAAGACATTGAGCAACATTTTGGGAAATATTTTTATTCACTTTCTGCCAGAAAAGATCAATGAGAAGATCAAGACCCTGTCTGTTAAATACAAGCAGCACAAAGACTAGAAACAGGAGCAAACCATGAGCCTGCCTCTGTCCAAAGGTAACAGCAGTCAAACGCTTGTTAATTAGCACATTATGTCTCATTTGTTTAATCCACACATAAACCAAGTTGTACAAAACAACTGTGTTGCGAGTGGTTATATGTGTCTTGGTCAGGAGCAGCTGCAAAGCAACCAATGGAGTTCCTGTTCCCAGCCAAAAAATATTCTATCACACAGTCCCCTGTTAATGGCATGTTGACATTTTTCACTTCAGCTTTTGTATGGATTTTAAGAAATTTGATATAATATGTTAGATATAACGTGATGCTGTTACTTTCAGACAGAGCAGGCTAGCTTTCCCCACCTCTTTCCCGTCGTTTACAGGCTGTGTAGCCTTATATTCAATGTCGGAAAACCATCTGATATTGTCTCGCAAAAATTTAGCCTCTGTTGACAGCCAATGTTTTCAGGGCCTCCAGTTTAACCAGTGGATATCCGGGCCAATACTTCCCTTTCTTTAAACTGGTCACTGTTTACAGTCTGATTAGCAACTTGAAATGTGAGGATGAAGTGGTAGGCTACTCTCTGTAAAGAGATATCTGAATATAAATGAAGATATGTTTTTTAAAAAGCTAAAAAAATGAAATAAATCATTGTCAGACTTCCGCTGATTAGTTCAGCGATTGCATTTTGGCAAATGTGTTCCATGTCTTGCGCTCTCCACATGCAACTAAAGAATGCTCAAACATGATCGATCAATACTATTCAGACTACAAATAGAAACCAAAAGCTCCTGAAACCAGAATCTTGTCCATTGCCTACAGATTCTGTAATCATATGCAGATATCTGTTTATAGAGATGCCCTTTTATTTAATTGACAGGCATGAGAGTGGTCATCTAACTGTTGAACTGTTCCTTTAACAGGAGACCCCTTGTTGATTCAGTTGTTTTTTTATTCGCTGTCACCTTTTTCTTCGACTGTAGGTGATCACTCTGGAGGGCTGGGTGGAGATCATGTACTACGTGATGGATGCTCATTCCTTCTACAACTTCATCTACTTCATCCTACTGATTATTGTAAGTCACACTCACACACATTCATTATAGGACGTGTGCATACAGTAAGGCTGGGTGATATAGTTGAAATCAATATTTATTTTCATATTTTCAGATATCTGTATTTATCAGAATATGGTAAATTGCACAATCACACATAAAAAAAAATATCCAAACTGTGTTCCATTGGCATTACATCAGACAAAACCCCTCCGTTCTCATTTTCTTGTCTTTTTAATTAAATCATGCTCTGAATCATTCATTTTCAGGTCATATCATTACACTGCAATCCCACTTACAGTTAAGAAATATAAATTGTAATATTGAAATCTAATACACGCAAGTACTTACGTTCAAATGCAATAAAGTTGCAGTTTCTCCAGTCTGCCAATTTACATACTCTTGAAATTCCTCCAAGCTATAGTTGACTGCAATGAAACACTGTCACTCCCTCTCTCCCTCTCTCCCTCTTTCTCACCTACATACCTATGCACACACACGCACAGAAACATACACACTCACATAAGGCTGTCAGTGTCGGAGTGAAAGCTGAGCTGAAATCCCTCAAGAATCCCCCCTTTTGTTCTGATAAAACACTTTTTAATTCCAATCCTTTAGCTTCTGTCTGCATGTGTGCCGCAATGGGTGTGTATGCTTTTGTGTGCGAGTGCTGATGCGTGTTCCCCTCAGTATATTTCTTTTTTAGCCTGTCAGGGAGTATGTGTGTGTGCGAAAGTGTTATCATAATGCAGTGTGACTGCCAGTCCCGGTTACTTCCCCAACCCAGGGGCTGTCTTGTCTTTTTATTACACTTTTAATTGCCTGCCTTCAGATTCAGACACAAGCTTCTCCTCTCCTCTCCTCTTGTCTCACCAACACTCCCTTCATTTCTTACCCCTTCATTCCTTCCTCCATTACTCTCTACATCTGTCAATCTCTGCTCTCTGCCACCCTACCTTTCCCACCTTTTCCTGCCATCTATCAATCCTTGCCTCTGCTAACACTTCTTTCCATCCCTCCCTGCCCCCCCCCACCCCCCACCCCACCCACCCCACCTTTCCTTTCATCTCTACCACCTCCTGGCTCCCTTCATCCCCTCCCCTCCTGCCTTCATTTCATCTCCCCTTTTGCACCGAGCATCATTCATGTATGTGTCACTCTACTCATTATTCTCAGTCACGAGGAAACACACACACTTGCAAACAGGCGCACACATAGAGTGCTACAGGTACGACGTATGTTTGTTGGGCAACCTGGAAGTTGGCATGACTCTGGTTCCCGTCACACAAAGCCGATGGGATTTTCGATCAGTGCAGAAAATAAGCTCTGTGGTGAACAGAAGTTTATGATGCTTACAGGTTTTGCTCTGTAAGATAAGATAACCCTAACAAATGAACACCACTCTTATGATTTTTGAAGTATAGATGTAATTGCCAGATGTAGAAGGCTAATGTTAGGCTGTAAACAAACTACACAGGGGTCACGTGACATCAGCACCACTCAGTGTTCAGTGTAATGCCCCCAACAACCTCTAGAGTCTCATTTAACCACTTGTTAGAAACTGCCTTTTTTAGTGTCTCACTTTCCCTTTCCAGCAGTGTCCCCGAAACACAAACAAATCCGGGTGGCCATCTCCAGAGCCAGTGTTTGGTTTTCTATTTCAGGGTACATGGCGGTGTGGAAGAGGTCCGGTGCTCTGTGTAGAAATAAAGCTCATTTTACAGGAAGAAAAACACAATGATTCTTATTTTCAGGTGATAATACACTAATGAAAACACATCTATGAATATTATATCCCATATCTGTAATTTTCTGGCAATTAATTCCTCGTAAATCTTCCACACGGGACCCTAAATTCACCTTCAAAATTCACAAGTGGGTATTTACTGACATTTATTTACTGATATTTTATGCAGCCCGTCCACACCAGAAAAACTTGTGTGTTGGTCGCATCCGCAAGCAGCTTATTCCGACTGATATGTATGTTTATTGTTAGGTGGCGCACCCTAGTGGACATAGTAAACATGACAGGAGAAGTATAAGGACCAACAAAGTCCATGTTTGGAGGAGGTGGGGTGCATGGATGGCTCAAACAAGCACAGGACTTTCACACAGAAGATCAGGGTTTGTTTCCACCTGTGTGGAACAAAAAAGTAAATGTAGAATTATTTAAGGTTTTGAGTTTTCGTAAAAATTCACTTATGTTACACAAATGACTTCACTTCTGTCACATGATCGCAATCCTTTCCTAAACCTAACCAGGTAGTTTTATTGGCTAAACCTATCCAAACTGTGACAGTTTTACAGTACAACATAAACCACATGTGTAATGTCATGTGAGTTATGTCACATGACCCACGTAACATAGTTATGGTTAGCCTGTTGCTAACGCTTCTCTCCACAAGTAATATAAGTCATTTTAGGAGGAGATTACAGTTACCCTATACTGTTTTTGAGGTATGAGGATGTACTGATTTTATGTTGTAGAACAAAATGTGAATATTCCAGCCTGTGTTAACCACAGACCATATTTCAGGCACTTCACTAAAAACCGACTCAAAAAGGGTCCTCATTGCTGCAGCACTGTATTCAGTGCACAGTAAAATATGCCAAAAGTTGGGTGAGCATTCCAATGGAAGCCCAGTATTTGTGTTGAATATTTTGACCTATCACTATGCCCTGCAGTGGGTATCAGGCTGTGCCGCCATAAATCTACTGAGCCCCATGACAGGCGACACCATGCTCTTGCCCTGACCTAACTTACCTTTAAGCCGCCTTTGACTCCTACTCTCATACTCGACGGCTTATATTTATATTGTATCTGCTTATGCTAAACTGCCGCGTCTGCCAGCTGGCTTGGCAGACATCTTAATGCCAAAGCCCACTCAGTAGTCCAGCTGTCATCCCTACTTATCCAGCTCCACTGCTCTTAGAGGGTAATTTCAGCATTTCTCAACTTGGACCCTATTTTACCAAGTTTTAAGTAACTAATGAGATGTTTGTTTTTGTCAGTCACAGGCTCAGATTGTTATTCATTGTGTCTGACACAATTATGGAAAGAATCGCCACAGAGATTGACCTGTTTGTTAAAGAGTAAGGCATGTTTTGTTTAACAAGAAACAATTGTTTTATTGGTCTCACCAAACTAATTTTACTCCCTGTTATTTTAACATTGTTTTTGTCATTCTCTTTGAGACTCACCAGAAACAAAATAAAACTCAACAAAAATATCTTGGCTTGTCTTCTCACTATTCTTACAACCAGCAACTCTGTTTTGGTCAAAATAAATCTTTAATTCACTGAGTTAGATGTGAAAATATGCTTCTCAGATATCCAAACTTTCTTTTGCTCCTCTTCCAATATTTTCACATCTAATGCTATAAATTAAGGGTTTATTTAGAGTTTTTTTTTATTTTATTTAACTTATGTTGAGTTAGGATGATGATGAAGAACATTTTCTGGTTAAACAAAACAAATCTTTTTAAAAAAATCTTTCTTTGTAGGGATACAGCATTAAAAATCTGAGCTTGATGGTGGTCAAAAACAAGCACTTTTTATAGAGGTGGATGAAAAAATGGATTCTCTGAAGAATCATAGTTAGTTTTTCTTTTTTTCTTTTTTTTTTGTTTGCTGAATCAATATTATTTTAATAAATCAAACTTGTGCTTAGTCCATTAGCTCAATGCTAACACATAATGGGAATTCCCATTAATATACTAACCGTGTTCATATATTCATTCATCGTATATTCACAACAGATTGATTTTATTTCACATGCAAATGCCTCAAAAAGTATTTTATTTACTACTTTTTTTATATGCAGAAATAAAACCCTGACATGTGATGTTTTCAGAAATAAGTGTACGATTTAACTTTTTCCCATGGTCTAGCATTAAAAAAGTAAGCAAAAATTGGAATAAATCATAATGTTGAATCGCAATACTTTGAGGAACTCAATACATATTGAATTGGCACCCAAGTATCATGATAGTGTCGAAGCGAGAGATAAGTGCAACATCCCAGCCCTAACTTTTAGTGGTCTTAGTTTGATGGTTGCCTGGAGGGATTGTGTTGTAGTTAGTTTTGCATCTCCCTTCTGCAGTGCTCTTCCTCAATTCCTACTTTTCAGGCATGTGACATGCACAGTGACCTGGAGGGCAAAAACAGTGGGTCAACATGGCGGCTCACACCGGTCTCTCTGTAGAGGTGCAGCACAAGCTGCTAAAATTTACCTCTGTTTCAAGCCACGAATATTTGGTTCACCTCTCAACTAAAAAAAAAACAAAAGTATTCAAACATAGTCCAAGTTCTGGGCACTTGTAATCCATATACAGCACCTGCCGCCATACTGGAGTCACTAAAGTCCCCGCCAGAGCTCCACTTTGGAAATGTTTACATCTGTCTTGTGGAGAATCCCTCGACTTACGCTGCTGATCTGGATGAAAGTGTACAAAAGTACAGACAGTTATATGTAGTTTTGATCTGGATGGGTTAATAATGCTGCCGTATGGAAGACAAAGAATAAGAAATCCTTCGTTGTCAAAGCAAAGGTGAGAACTAATTAACGAACGTTAGCTAACTAACATCAACTTATGGGTTTTAGTTAGTTTCGGGGTCATTGTAGTCAGTGTTTAAGGGCAGTAACGACAAGGCGGTATCATTTTGTTAGGCAAACATAAATCTAATCAAAACTTTGGTAAAGTGTTCCCTGTAAATACGTGTGTACTCTGATGGCTGCCATTGTTTGCCCTCCCCGGGGACAGACGCACATTTAATGGACGTGAACTGGACCAGTTTAAAAAACTGTTGTCCCCATTTGTCACTTAGACACAAAAACATGGAAAAGATTGAAAAATACCAAAGTTATCCTTTGGCATGGGAAAGTACACTTTCCCACACTCTTTTCCAGATTTGCTGTTTGACATCATCCTCTGTCTCATCGCTCCTTCAAGCCCCTGAAATTGCCTCGCTACAGACGATTCATGACATACTGTAGTAGTTGCCTTTTGATGTGAAAACATCGCTGAGGAGGGAGGAGGAAGAGAAGGAGGGAAATTACTGAGGATGGGAGTAAGGCTTGGCGGAGAGTAAAGAGATGTAAAAGGGATGATGAAACGGAAGAGAAAATAGAGGGATGGAAGGAAATGGAGGAGAGAGGGGAAGCCGGGAGGAAGATGGTAAGTGAGCTTGGGATTGAGGGTGGGTGATGAAGAGGGAAGAGGAGGAGGACGGATGGGAAAAGGGGTGGATGGATCGATAAAGAGAAGGGACCAGGAGGTGGTGATGATGGACTTGAGTGTCGGCATGAAATCAGAGAGGGGATTGGACGACGGGAGAGAGGAAGCGACCACATGTTGGTGTCCCTCTTTGATCTTAAATGAAATGTTATTAATTAGAGTGAATCCCTCAGCATGTCCTCCGGGCTCACATGGTTGGAGCAGACACGCTGATCACAGCATCAGGTTTTACAGCATGTCACACAATATGTCGTTCTGTCCTCCAACCTAACCTACCTAATTAAAATGCTCAAGTTTACATGTACTGTGCACATTTTAGAAGGACATAGAAGAGACAGCATTGATTAAAATACAAATAAAGAGGTAGGAAACAAAAAATGAAAAAAGAAAATGAATCTTAAATCTGAACTCTGTGAATGGTTATCAGACCATGTCTAGATCACCTGAGAGGCTATCTTTAGTAAGCTTAATGATCAGAAATGTACCATGTCTCCTCACTGTTTTCACTTTAGTCCTGTAAGCAACGAAATACTAGAAATTCAGGGCACCTGTCAGTGTCTGCTGTTTGTATAAATTATATAAAACCACTGGCTAATTCATTATTCTAGTTTAGCAGCAACATTAGCACTAACATCAATAATGATGTCGTATCTTGAACAAAGGATCTGTGTCTCATTAAAATGAGGATGATGATGAAAAATGACACAATTCCAATTAACAGTTCCCTTACTGAGATCTTAAAAGTGATAGTTTAAACTTTTCAAAGCAGGGTTGTATGGGGTACTGTGTAGTACCTAGAGTAGATGGTAGAAAGCTAAGTATTGTAATTGTAAATGTTTTTTTTACCATCTTAAAAAGTCCCACCTAAAAAAGTCAATGTTTGTTTAAGTGTATGCTATATTTAGAATATTTTCACCACTTTACCTGACCATCAGACAGCCTTTTTCAATGAGAAACAGCGATTTTCATTCATTCATTCATTCTTTCTTTCATTCATTCATTCAACCTTTATTTATTTCTCGGGAATACATTGAGGGGTGGCCCTCATTTTCAGTGATGCAGAGATTACATTAGGCAGCAAAGCAGAAATACAATAGAAACAAAACAAGAAAAGACAGAAAGATAATAAGAATTCTGCAGTTGACAAAGATAACTCCTAGTTAAAACATGGACATGTAAAAACATTAAGACTTCTAAGCATGTTTTTAAAATCTCCCAAAGTTATCAGGGACTCTAAATGTAAGGTGCATTGCAAGTTATTCCATGAGTCAGGAGCACAGAAGCTAAAAGCAAACTTTCCTAGTTCAAAATTGACATGAGGAACATGAAGTGTTAGCCAGTCCTGAGAACGGGTCTGATAAGCTCCTGTCCTTAGGTATAATAATGATCTAAGGTAAGTTGGTAATTTGTTAAGGAGCGCTTTGTAGATAAATAAATACCAATGTTGGTCTCGTCTCACAGAGAGAGACAGCCAGCAAACTTTATTGTACAGAATACAGTGATGGATACTGTAGGTATCACCGGTGATGAACCTAAGAGCAGAGTGGTAAAATGCATCGAGGGTCTTAAGGGTTGTAACAGCAGCATGTCTATAAATTACATCTCCATAATCAAGAACAGGGAGTAAAACAGATTCAACAATTCTTTTTCTACTAAACACTGGGAAGCAAGATTTGTTTCTGTAGAGAAAACCAAGTTTCATCCGCAATTGTTTAGTCAGATTGTTAATATGAACTTTGATTATAGGCCAAATATCGCTCCCTCCAAAGAAACCAGACTCCTTTGACAAAAACATTTTTACCTCACAGAGTACAGGAGTTTCTGGTCTACTGCTGCCTCGATTGGTTAGTTTTTTGTGTTATTGTGTGACCTCTGTCCTTTAAAGGGTTAGTTTGGCTTCACCGTAAACCAGCAACTCCCATGTTGCCCGTTGTACAAGACTTGGCTCAGCTCTAATCAGCCTAAACCAGGCATGTCCAAACTATTCCACAAAGGGCCGAGTGGCTGCAAGTTTTTGCTCCAACCAACCAAGAGCACACCTGACTCGACTCATCAGCTGTTTGAGGACTGAAATCGGTTGATTAACTGAGTCGAGCCTGGTGTGCTCTGGCTTGGTGGGAACGAAAACCTGCAGCCACATGGCCCCTCATGGAATAGTTTGAACATGCCTGGCTTAAACTGTACTTTGACCTAAACACTCAAACATGTTAACAGGTACGTCAATAACTATTAAATGTCTTAGGCTGACATTTAGAGCGTAATATTTGACAGATTAGCTTGTTCCCATGACAATATACCAATACTAGCATTAAATTCTAATATTCAGAATTTAGCATGCTGTGTTAGCATTAATCTTAGCATACATCAGTTTTAAAGGACCAGTGCATTGGATTTAGTAGTGAGCTTGCAGATTGCAAACACGACTCCTCATCCTCCCTTTCCAAAGGTGTATGAGAATCTATGGTGGCTGCCAAACTCCAAAAAAAAAAAAAAAAAAAATGAAAGTGTGGTTTGTCCCTTCTGGGCTACTGTAGAAACATAAAAACAACACAATATGGCCTCCGTGGAAGATGACTCGCACCCTCCATAGATAAAAACTGCTCATTCTAAGGTAACGAAAACACTAAGATTTTTATTTTCAGGTGATTATACACTAATGAAAACATGCTTATGAGTATTATTTTACATTTCTGCCATATTTTTCCAATAGATCAACATGAATCTTACTCACTGAACCTTTAAAGGAGAGAAGTGTTACACAAATAAAAACTGTATCCTGATGGTGGATGGTGCTGGAAAAGTTGCAGCAACATCTCAGTTTGTGATGTTAAAACAAAAATCACTACTTTTGATGTTTTATACATGCACAGGACTTAAGGATTTAACTTTGGAGACCGTTAACCACATCCGCATTTCCATCACGCAACCACTGAAATGTTGGAATTTTTCATAAACAGAAACCGCTCCTGCCAGGAAGAAAACGAATTATATATTTAAGCTCTGTTAGTATGAAATACACGTTTATGGGGATTTATCCTAATTTCTGCATTACGTTTGCTCCCCCTCAGCTAATAGGTAACGCTCTCCTGCAGAGCTCACCGTCTGATCTCACTGCTCTCTGCGCAGCCTGAAAGACCACAAAGATCGGCCTTCTCTGTTACTAACAGCCTCATTTATCCCATCATTAAAAAGTTGCTGTTATCTGTCCTTCCTTCCTGGGAAAAACGGTGTGAATCAATTTATTATCACTGTGTATTAGAAAATAGTAGTAGGGCCACCTGGCACCCAATCACTGATCTACGGTACGTGTAAAATCTTTCACCAATTAAACATTTAACCTAAAACTCAGGATAAAAGTCATTTAAATCGCTGGAATTTCAACAAAAACATTCCCGCATGCCTCTCCTTTGAGTATCCACTTAAGAATAAATGCCTGAACTTTATCTAAATGAGGAAACAAATCTCTTTAATGTATCTCAAGATGAATATGTTCTGCTTAAAACTGTTGTATTGTTTGTTGTAGGATCATAGCAGGATTTTCCTCCCCGCAGTTGTTGCATATCGTTCTTTTCTCCCCACAGAGATGAGATTTGACAGTCAGCCTCTTGTCGGCTTTGTTGCAGCATGTTTCAAGGCTTGTCTCACAAACAGACTTAGTGGAGGAAAGTGAATTAAGCATTCACGTGTTAAAAGTTCTGCTCACATCCCCGCTTGTCCTCATCTCGCTAGCAGACAGATGAGGGGACTTTTAATTATGTTTCTTTTAATACTGCACGACGCCGAGCATGGAGAGACGGAAGAGGGGGAGCGACGGAGATGGAGACAGACAGAAGGAGTGAGAGAGGGAGGGAGAGAGAGGCTCAGGTTGCATTTGGACGCTTTGACAAGTTCGCTCACGTAACATTCATGCAGATTAAGTGTGTTAAATTGAATTGAATTGACAGAGAGGGTGAAGAGTGAGTGATATGAGGGAGCGCAAGAAGGGAGCGAGATGAAAACAGCGATGAGGGAGAGGTGGAGAGAGAGTGTGACAGATGGAGAGACAGATGAAAAGAGCGAGATAAAGATGGAGAGAGTTTGAGAGATGCTGTACGCTGATTACCATCATGTAGAGCAGTTTAAACCAGAGGACTCAGTGGAATTAAAGGCTTTCCATGGAAAATAGCTTGGCCCTGTGGAATTAGGGTTTAACATCCGGAAACGCCGGCCTCAACCTGTTTTGTTACAGGGCCGCACGGTGTGATAAGCCTTTTGATCTGACATCGTGTAAGCCTCCCATTTGCCCTCACTTGTACCTGGTATTAACATTCAGCCCGTACACAGATATGGATATTGATACAGACACCTGATCGTTGATCTCGTGCAGTGTGCTCCACCTGTTGCTGTGTTTCTGGAGTATTAGATGGAAGCGAGCCAACATTTACTACACAGCCGCACACAAAAAAAACGCATCCATGTTTGAGACAATAAGACACAGAGACATTGTAATGTGACATAAATACTATGACATATGTTTGACAAATTTATAATCCCCGAGTTTCTTTCATTGCACAAACTTCCTTTTGTGATAAAGGGTTAAAAGACATTTGAAATGAAGCTAAAATTACATTTGCTACACCATAAACTATGGAGGCCTGGGAGGAAAAACTTGAGAGGCAAGTGAGAAAAAATAACAATGATGATTTTCAATTTCTCCATGCACTCTAAACAAAAGCTACATATTGTGTCTTAACAATTTATGTAACCTTACTTTTGGCTGCCGATTTTTTGTGCTGATTAGAATAAATTTCTGGCCAAAAAAATTTAAGAAACTTAGAAAGATTATGCTGGCAAAACTTAGAGTCATAAACACAGGAGACATTGGAGAAAAATGATTCAAATCAGACTTAGAAAACAGACCACCAGTTTTCTTTTTCTCAGTGGCTTCTCAGGGCTCCCATATGAACAGTCCTTCACTGGAGCTTAACTGCATTTCAAAATAATCTATCATTGATGTGATAGTTGTTGTATATGGACGTAACATTGAGTTTAACAGTCTGATGTTAAAGTAGTGTTTCCATGTTCTGTCTTTTATTGGATCGCAGTGTTTGTGTCAGGTCAGCGTGAAGCTGATGTCGGAGCATTTTCAAAGTCACTGTGGCACAAACAGGTTTTGCTTTTTTATTTCCTGTGTACTGTCAGTGTACGTGCCTCAGACCAGACCATACTTTGTGCCAGGACCACGGGTGTAGCTGTTACAGTCACAAACATTTTACTCAAACATATTTTTGGGATTTTTCTTCAGTGTCTACAGCAGAGGTTTTTAAAGTGGAAGGCAAACCTACCCGCAGGGTCCAAACAGTTTCAGTGGAGGCTCAGTGATCGGATGAGGAGTGAGATTCAAGATTGGAGATGTCATAGAATAGCCTAAATGTGGATGATTTCGTTAAAGGGAGAGTTCTGAAATAGGGTGTCTGGGAAATTTTACTGTTTTTCCGACTTTTGCAGAGGCAAAAACTAATAAATTCCTTTAGACGGACCTTTCTTCTGTATTCAGTGTCATCTGAAAATATGTAAAACAGCAACTTTAGACTATCTTGGCTCAGGTTTTGAGTGTCTAGTGTTCCAAAGACATCCTTGATTTGAGCAAAACTGACTTTGAAAACTGTCCTAACAAAGTTTGTGCTGGCCCCAGGAGTTTTGGGCCGACTTTGCTCAGATTAACCCCACAGGTCCGCACCGATGTTTGGCGCAGATTATCCAGTAGTGTGAAGGGTTTACAGATCCAATCTTCACCCCCTTGATTTGCTCTTGGAATCATCGGGCCTCTCTGATCATTTCAAACATGTTTAATATTTAGGATTTAAAATCTGTTGCATACTACTGTTGACAGATGTTAAAACCATTAAAATCTCTCCTCCAGTTCTTACTCAGGAAGAGACAACCCATGTTGACCAAGTCTCTGCAAACATTTTCTCATCCAGACTTCTGTTAGGCCGCAAACTCCTGTAGTATGCGGCCAGCTTCATGTGTTAGTAATAGTTGTGTGGTTACAAAACCAGCAAACTTGATGGAGCATTAGAATGTACTGGAGTTGTGCTTCTGTCCATCTGATCAATGGAAGTCCAGTGCTGATTCTTCTTTTAGCTCCGGATTTATCTCTATTAAATCCAGAGGAAAATACCTGCCCCTTCTCCAGCAGCTAGTCAATTAGATTCGTCTGTCTGCAGTTTGGTGCTGGAAAGATAGCAGTAGCAGGTGGTACTGTATTCTTGGCTTATCGGTTTGTTTGCTGAAAACACCTGATTGCTGTTGCTGGAAACTGAGTTGATGAGAGCACCTAACCAAACAAAAATGTGCCATAAGACAGAAATACTGAGGCTCTGTTGAGCTGCAGAGCTGTTGTAATCCCATCTGGATTTGTCAGCGTATGCAACATTTTCATATACTTGATCCCTTGTTAAAAATATTTGATTAGTGAGGCTTTGATATTTGGGAGTCATGGTTATTCTTGGTAAAAAAAAAAAAATTAAGGGGCTTGTCTCCTCCTCCTCTCAAACTCCCTCACACACACTCTCATAGTGCATCCATTCACTGACATCCACACATACTCATGCCTCTCACACACAGTCATTATGCCACTCTGCTGCAGACACTAAACTGCAAACACACGCACACACACACTAATCTAATTGTATTTCAGTGGCTCCAGCAGAGTGTGAGTATAAATATTTGATGGGATCAGCGAGGGTGCTGAACGGGTGCTGGGACCCAACGCCTCCCTTTTGGTCTCCAAGTCGAGAGAGCTGGCATGAAAAACCCAGCCAGTCTGACCACAAATCTCTGTTCTGGATCAATGAAGAGCAGCTTCACACACAAAACACACACTGACAGACAGACACACACACACACACAGGTCTGCTTGCACACACGTTTTCATCCAGCTCTTCCATGGTCTTTGTCACAGTGGTTCACATGGAGAGCAGAAGGGGGTTATCAGGCTTCACAATCACTATTGATCACAGCCTAGAGAGCATTAGACTTCATCCCCCTCGCTGCCTTCTCGCTTTCTCCTCTCCTCCTCCTTTTTCCACATCAGCTCTGCTTCTCTGGGTGACCTTGCCCTTTTTATTCTTGCTTTTTTTCTCTCTCCTTCTATAGCCGTTTCACCTGCTGTCTCTTGTGAAGAGAAAAACACCAAACATGCAGCAAAGCATACCTTACAGTTTCTGACACACACACAAAATATTGGATTATATATTTATATGAATAATAAAAGTTTAAGCCATTGCTGCAATATAAATCAACTTGAATCTGGTAAATGTTAATTAACAATAGAGCACAGGTCAGGTTTTAGATAAAGAAATCCTAGTTTGAGTTCAACAGTAATGGAAAAAGATGATGACGAGAGAGTCGGGTGAGAACAATAGATTCTTTTTTCCTCCTCTGACTTTTAGCATCTCTCTTCATTTCCGTTTTTAGCCTGCTCTTGTAAGCTTCACAAGCCTTCCTTCCTCTTCCTTCCTTCCTTTTGCTAACAACCATTTCATTATTAATCAAGGACAACCAGGCTCACGTCCAGGTTGCAGTTTCCTGTGCAGTCATCCCCGAGTCTTTTCCGAACACGAGTCCTTTCCACAAGTTTAGATTTACACGGAGTCGGCCCTGTGGTGCTGTTCTCGCTCCCTTCAAAATTAATGCTTCAGGATCTGCAAAGAAAGTTTTGAAACAAATGTAAATGTTTTAAAAAGTTGTCTGTAACTTTTTGGGCAGAAAGGAACTGGGTAGCATGACCAAAAACACAGCACAGCTTGAAAACCAACTGCACAGGTTCAACTGTTATTTATTCATTGATTTATTCATTCATTCATCCTTAGTTAAATTTTGAGGAATCATTCAGAGTACCCTCCTTTACAATGATGTTGAGAGTAAAGTTAGCACAGAAAAATACAACAAGAAAACAAAATAAAAAGTAATAAACAATTAATATAAATAATAGACAACACAAACAAACTTCGCAAACTTTGAATTTTAAGTTTTAATGTGTGTTATAAAGTGTTCCAGGTGTGCGCAGCACCAAAAGTAAAAGTATATATATGGGAAACTTTGAGCATTACCCAAACACTTGAATGAGTTGAATAATGACTACTGGACCAGTTTAATAAGAAAGTGATATGTGAAGTTAAGTTTCCATTAAGGACTTTATAAATGAATAGAAATGAATGCCTATCACGTCTTACTGCTCGAGACGTCCACCGAAACTTTTTGTAGAGGATGCAACGATGTGTAGAATAACTTTCACCGGTAATGAATCTTAAGGCAGGGTGATAAACTGAATCTAAGTTTTAAGAGTTGAGGCAGACTCATTTCTACAGATAACATCATGAAGGCAAATGATACTCTGAAGAAAACACAGTACCCTCACAATAGATTATGTGAAATTCAGGCCAGGCTGGCCCTAAATACACTATGTAGGTTGTATAGATCTCAGCCTCCTGCAGAAAGGCTCCATATCTGTCCTGGAGACCTCATGTGATTAGTCATAAGGCTGTCTCTGTTGCTTATTCACACATCCATGCTGTTGTGAAAGACAACTTGGATTCAAGCTGTCTCAATGTTTTAGTTTATCATCATAGTTTATGTGTTATGATCGAGGCTTGGCTAAACTATGGCAGTGGGCTAACCAGTAGCATTGAAGTAGGAACTCGCTGCTGAGACCAGTGATGCCTCCCACAAGATCTGAAAGATTTAGAGCTATCATTCTAAAGTGTAGGAGACGATGGGGGGGGGGGTGTCACTGATGAAGAAAGAAGTTCAATGATACCTTCTTCAAGACAAACGGTTCATGAGATTGGCCATGGAACGTGAAAGCATTTTTAGCCTCCCTGCAAACCGTTTCTGCCCACAGGGTGGGAAATTTGTATGGGTGATCTATAGAGCCACTGGTCAAAGCTAAGAAGTTGAAAACTTATTACTGTAAAAACAATATAAAAATACTAAAAATATTTCACTTTTGTAAATTTCGGACCTGGGAATAAGGTACAAACAGGATTTTAATGAGATGAAGCCAATTATAAAAATGGTTATTTACCAGGAATAGTATTTATTCCTAATTAGTCTAGAAAGATTATAAAGTTATGTGCAGGCACAGACACAAAACTAGTCTGAAAACTATTTGAATTTTGTAAGAATATTATATGCTGTGCCAGTTTTCCTACAGGGCTGAAGGACCAAATCTGAAGATATATAATACTGACTCTCCTTTGGTCCATGACTACTGAAAGAAACATATTTAACTGCACTGCTTATATTTTACCCTCTGGAATCCACCATGTGTATAATTTGTCAGGTGAAAGTTCCAGCGCAAAATCCCCGACCATATTGCTCCAAACACCAAGGTCATCTGATAACGTTACCCCTGTGTAAATCAGCATTAATTAATTAAATCAGTCATTAATTTTTGAAAGACCGCTCTGTTTTTCTGTGTTTTTTTTCCCTCTTCTGAGGGGAAATATTGAGGCCATGGCGTAGAAAAGCAGAGTAGACCCTGTATGAAACAATGCTATAGGTTCAGCTACCATCAGTTTTAATTATTTCAACTTCAGTTAAAGCATGTGCTTTCTGTGTGATATGGCGACTAGCTCTAAATATGACAATACACGTGAGCCTTGGCTTCTGTTGCTATGGAGAATAAGCCTGTCAGAGGCGCAAATCAGAGCTGTGGCCTCTTCCAAACACTTCATTGTTGCAGTTTTGAACAAAACAAGATTGCATTGTCAGATTGTCAACAGTGTTTTTAGTTCCTGCCCACCAATAGCAGCACATGTCACACAATTTTAAGCTTAGTGCTTGGATATTCTATATTCTGAAATGCACATTGACAGTCATAGTTGACTCATAACCTCACGCTTTTATATACATAGGCTTGCACTGTCAAGTTCGTCTTTTGTTATGATGATTCAACTGAGAGAGTTTCATGTCCATCGAGTCTGTGGAAGTACTCCAACTATGAGTCATCTCACATCCACACTGTGGCAAAAATGAATGGGAGTTTTAACTTTGAACTAGAGCTGCACCAAATAGCTTCCTCCACTACACCTCTACAGTGCGGGTACTAACAGCATGTTAAAGCTACTGCAAGGAGTTCTTAACTAGTTATGAAATAATCTCAATTTATAACTAATACCTCTATATGACCATCAGAAAGATAACTGACTCTTTGTATAGCAAGTTTTAATGTCTGCCACCAGGTCTGATGCTCTTTGAAATCAGATAAAGCAAGTCTATGTTTACCTTTTACCAAGTAAAGTCATGTTAGCCAGTTAAAATTAAGTAGAAGGAGCTTCCAAATTCAGCAAAATATGAAAGTTCCTTTTCGTAGCTTTAAGTAACATGAGGTTTCAGGGTCATACTGTGAAAGAGATCGAACTGAAGCAGACAAGCAAACAAAAAGTTTAAGAGATTTAATTACAACAGTATCCCAGAGGTGAAGGTGCAAGCTCCCTTCTTCTAATACAATATGGGCCAGTTCAGAACTGCAGGTATTTACATGCATCCTGGGTGATCTGATCACCTGGCATTACAACGCATCTCGAGACGCATCTTGAGTGACCATGTGACGACACCTCACTTCCTCAAGTGCTATTTTGTTAGCTGGATGTCCATTATTGTCAGTTTGAATGTTCAGTATGAAGATTCAACTATTCACTCCTTTGTTTAGTTCAACACCACACTGAACTCGTCCATGAGCCCACACTGCACTGCACTGTCAGCAGCCTGACAGGAGAGATGCACTGTGGTGTGATGGGATTTTATGACTCAACTATGAGCAGGACAAACATTTTTAATTCTTCTGACTGTGGGGAAATCAGATGTTCTCACGTCCCATTGATGAAGAAAGGCATTAATGGCAGAGTCAGAAAAAGTAGAAGTGAGCGTCCCAGCGCACCACAGTGCATCTGCCTGAGCCTGAGCAAGTCCCCGCCTGTTTTCTTTGCGAGGAAAGAAACATGTGTTGCATTTAAAGCTGAATTTACAAGAAGGCTCAGATGATTAAGAATTCGCTGAAGCGTTTCATTTCCTGGCTCTGTCTGAACGTGTTGTTGTTTTAAACAGGTGGCTCCACAGTAGAAGCCATTAACACACTGGGACAAATGGACACAATGCTTTTTCCACAAAAAAAGAAATAATTTAATGTATAACATTTGCTGAATTAACAAGAATTCATTCAAATCATAGACAGTATTTCACAAAGTTTGTAACATTTCTTTTCACTCAACAACCATCAAAATAGTGTGATTTAAGTGACTTTTAAGGGTGATATTGTGGTGACTAGTGTGTTCACAAACATCCACTGAAGGTAAGAGAGCTCAGACACATTATTTGGATTAAAATGAATCACATGATGTGACCCATGATGTGACACATTGTGTACACACTGCTGAAAAAAAAAACGTGGTCACATGCCACCTAAACCACCTCCGAAGGTGGTTTGAGTGATCAGATCTCACATGTGTCCTGGGTGTGTTCACACCTGGACTTAGAGCTGTTCACTTTCAATCAGATCACCCAGGATGCACTTTAATACCTGACCCAAATCTCTGTCCTCCACTGGCTTGACTTAATTTTGGCTGTTTTTTCCAACAGCAAAGTGCAATTATACAAGACAGAGGAAACAGCTCGGTATCTTCAGTGTTTTCACTGACAACCCAGCAGCTTTGTTGCAACCATATTGTACAATGTGTTATGTTTGGACATGTCCAGCCAAGTGGGCTAACAGTCTAGAGGTAGCAACAGCTTAACTCCACTGGCCTCAAGCCATCTTGCTGTGAATTCTTTCGTCAGTGTGATTCTCTGGCAGAAACTGACCGCTAACAGCTCAGATTGTGGCTTGAGAACTTGCCAGTGCTTACAAATGTAGCAGATCAAAACATTTTACATTTTTATTATTGCGTTTATGGTGGAATCACAAACACATGTGTCTTAAAAAACTGTATTTTCACATATGGCTCTCATCCCCCCCAGGTGGGTTCCTTCTTCATGATCAACTTGTGCCTCGTGGTCATCGCCACCCAGTTCTCAGAGACCAAGCAGAGGGAGCACCAGCTGATGCAAGAGCAGCGAGCACAGTGTTCGTCCTCGTCCACCCTGGCCAGTGAACCCTGGAGACTGCTACGAGGAACTCTTTCAGCTGGTCTGTCATGTCCTCCGCAAGTTCAGGAGGCAAACTGTCGCCTTTTTCAACACTCTGCGGGGGAAACCTCGCGGCTTTCGGGGTGTCGGAAGAGGTAGAGGAGGAGAAGAGAGGGAGCGGAAGGCCAATGGAAGGGAAGGACCTGAGAGGAGGGCAGTGAGGAGGCACGGTATGTAACTGTGAAAATATCTAAAGACTGTAATATTTAGATGAATGATTTACACACTGACCCTTTGACACCCACCGTTTGTATCATCTCAGGTGACCCTGCCCACACCATAATAAACCCGACCACGCTTCCCCCATGGCCCTCACCTCCACCTCTGCCACCGACGGCTGCCCTCAGTGTGCCGCGGCCCTGTCGCTCACCGACGGGGTGGGACCAGTTCGCAGTGCGAATGATGAAACGGAGGAGGGAGCCATGGAGGAAACGGACAGGGAGGGGGGACATCCCGGTAGTAAGGAGAAGGGCAAGAAAGGCCGGGCTGATGAAGGGAGACATGGGTTCTGTAGTCCTAAGAAGAAATGCAAAGAGCTGTGGCACGACACGCGGATGAAGCTGTGGGGAATCGTGGAGAGCAAGTACTTCAACCGAGGCATCATGATCGCCATCTTGATCAACACCATCAGCATGGGCATTGAGCACCACGAGCAGGTACAGACAGCTGCAGCTCTCTGCTTCTGAGCTGCTTAACTGTCCTTAAGTTTGAAAGCTTTTCTCGGTTTTTTGTCAACCTTCTTGTTTTTCTCCTTTTTCATCTATTCTCACGATTCATTTCTGCGTCACCTGTGCGGTTCTCTGTTTGTCTGCTTTCCACAGATGTCTGTCTAGTCAACAGTTTAATCAAGTGTTTTCAGTGTCACAGATGTGTGAACACTCACAAAAAGCTCAAACTGTTGTCAATAATGACTCAAGAAAATGTGGCTCAATACAAAGCAGCTGTTTTAAATGTTCATAAAATTTTGTCCAGCACAGAAATGTCCACTAGAAATGTCCAACCTACTGCTTCTTTTATGTGATTCCTATTTTGCTTGCATGATGATTGATTTGTGCATTCAAATATTACCATATGTGTTGGAATTAAAGATGAAAATTGTAAGAATTTAAGTTTAAAACATTCAAAAATGAACAAAATTATTAACAGGGTGTTTAGAAATGTTAGGTCAAAGATGTCTATGTATTATTTTGCAGAGATATCTGCTGAAGTGAGCATTCTAACCAGCCAGCTTTGGCCTTTCCTGTCTCATAATGCCACATTGTACCTCAAAAGGCAATAGTGGATCACCAGTCCAGTCCAACAAAACTAACGTGGTTTTCTTGTCGGGTCTGGCTCCTGTCACGCCAGGGCTGACCTCGCCATAAACCCTGCTTAGACTTCCAGTGGGTGGCACTGACTGATGCCTGACCTCCGTCTCATTCCTCTTTTCCTTCACACCTCTCCTATTCCCGCCTCAACTCGTCATGTCTTCATTGTCCCCAGAGTCCAGGTCAAAGCTGCTGTAAATTACCTCAGTACTACTACTCCACAGTGCTGTGTCAGCATGGGAGAAAGATCCACGCATTATCATTCTGCTATCTGGTAAAAAATGTTCTGGCTGGTTTATATTTCTTTAAACCAATCACAATCATCTTGTGTGGCATCTTGTTTTGGTGGAACATTTGCATGTGGGGAGGCGAGCCCTTAAAAATGGCTATCAGCATGTTTGTACCGATACCGTCAGTCTTGGAGGCTGTGTTGACTGGGATGGTGCTGAGCCACATTCCATTGCCCGCACGCTGGCCCCAGTTCTGGTCCCCATTCCGGCGCCGGTCCCTGCCAGCATCTCTGACCCTGGCCTGAAAGCCTCCTCCGTGCTGTTCCTGTGTCAGCAGCGCAAATACTAACACCAACATCCATGCTCTTAGCAGCAGCAGCGGGACCACGAGCTGCACAGCAAACTGAGCTAACTAGCTAATGGCAGCTACAGTTAGCAGCAGTCAGTGGTGACTCTGGTGACATGATGCCCCTTATTTGTTTGCAGCATGGATTCAACAAGTGGCAGTTCTTACATGTTGCACCTATAAAAGACAAAATACAACCAAAATCTTAGCCATGACCTTAGCATGAAAAAATAATAAGCTAAAAAAGGGAAAATATATGTGTCAACTGATTTTAACAACTCTTAGAGTTCTGTGCAATTTATGTTTAGTTGGCTTTGTTAAAGTTGTTGGACAACAGTAGAGCTCTATGGCACAGAGGAGTACAATGTAGCAGGCGCTGGCAGCACAAACAGTGGGATAAATTTATTGTTGGATTTAGTCTTTTCATGTATTTTTTGCCAGTAAGAAAAATATACAGTCTCCATAGACTTCATGTAAACATTTTATGAGGTTGGTTTATAACATCCATCATCAGTCAGGTGATTTCATTCCATCAGTTCATGTTCATTGTGACTCCTCAGGCTGCTGACAGGAAAAATAATGAGACCCAATTAGAAACATTCTCGGCTTCTCGAGCTTTTACAACTTTTAGTTGAAAGACGACAGGAACAACAATCTAACATTGCTTGGAGGGATGTTTCATCCATTAGTGGTAATATTGGAATTAATGCATTGTAGCTGTTGTCTTGTTGATTATTTAACTATATATATGTGTGTTTATCCTTAGTGTTTTCTACCCAATTAGCATATGCTAACCTTGTAAATTTATGAATGGGGGAATCCATAGAAGCTAAAAATAAAGGATTTGCCTGTTTAGTACTCTGTAGATGCACAAGCTGCAGCTTCTCTCTGCCTACAGCTGTTTCTGAGCGGACCGACAACCGTGTTGCTTTCAGTGTGAATCCACAGTCTCTTTTAGTGTCTCTCCTTGTCACTCACTGACCACACTCCTACGCGATGTAAACCTCTCTGTATTCTTTCTGCACATCCATCTCTCCGTGTCTTTTCCTTCTGCCTTTATAATGCCCGTATAATATGATTCTCCAGCAAACAGGACAGACGTTGGTCTACTCAGGTTAGGCAGCAGGGTATTGGTAGGGCCATCAGAACATTATCACACCTTTGGTTCAGATCACACTCACCAAGATCTCCAAGCAATAAAAAAAAAGAAAGATGCGTCATGCTTTCTTTTAACTTCAACTTTTTCCCCCCATTTCCTGTCTCTTTCTGTCGCTCTGCTTTGTACACTCTTTGTCTTTCTATCAATATTTCTCGCTCTTGCTATACCATCGCCCACTCACGCCTGCCACCGCCGCAGTGGTGGGTCGTCTCTCATCTCAGGGGCGGCTAAAAATAGAGAAAGACAGAACGAGAGAGGCAGACAGACACTTTGCTCCTTTAATGGGGAGGAAATAGCGAGCTGGAATGTCTGTGGTTCCACCGCCTGTTTAGCAAACTGGAGTCTTGCCGTCCTCTGTTTGAACAGTGGTATCAGAGGCTTAATCTGTCTCATCACTCTGATCCTCATCCTGTAGCTTCCACCTGTCCCACTACACCTGTGGTCTGTAGGTCTGTTGGTGTGGGATCAGCAGATATACAGCGCGGGGAAAATACCAGCCAAATGTTTTTTTTTTGTTTGTTTGTTGTTTTTTTTTTTAAGTTTCTGAGTTGTAGTAGGTATGATTTAAGCCACCAGCCACTTTGGCAGGCAACCAGAGATAATTTGGAGAGCGTATTTCATTCCAAAACAAACCAGTTTGTTGGTGAATAAGTGTTAGATGTGTCTTGGAATGCCCCACACACTTTTTTACAAGAGCAAAGACACATTTTGTACTTATTAAATTAGGACTGTAACAAAGCAGCTCAACAACAAACTTTCTCTCTCATTAGAAAAAAAAAAAAAAAAACCCTAGACAATAAATAGGTTGTTTAAACCATAACTGGCTGTTTGGTAGCCTTTCCAGAACCAAAAACACAAGAGTAAAAGTGTAAGGAATGCATTATCTGCCCAAACCTGTTAGTAATAGTTAGGTGTTACAGGTTAAGCTATAAGAAAATCAAGACTAGCATATAACCTGTATATTAGACTTTTTTTTAGAGTGTGTGGGAGCCAATCCAGGATGCTCTTTATCATAAGTGGGAAAAGTTTTGGGAAACAGCAGCAACCGCGATTAGCGCTAGTTTTGCTAAACACATTCGTTAGTCCTTGTCTTCATCCTAAAAACCTCAACTCTTGACATGTTACGTGTGAAAACGTACATTTTGGAAGTAAGAACAAACTATAGCATTCTTCACTCAGAAACAGCAGCTGATATGTGGCTTTAGCCCTGTTGTTAGTCTTTTAGCTGAATATCATGAAATGCGTAATTATTTAAAACTCCTTATACAAGATTATTGTTTAAAAATCGGTTAGCTGGGATCATTAAAATGTTAACCAGGGAGTAGCCATTGCAAGAGCAGTTCACATAAGTGAATTAATCTGGAACCTCTTAGTTCATTTTAGATTTCCAAGCGGCGTTATCAACAAGCGCAGACTAAAATGCCTCTGAGCGCAACTGGATAGACCTACAGTACAACCAATCAGATCAACGAAACATGTGACATAAATTAAACTTCTATCACATCCTGTTGGAGGTACAGCAAACACATCGTTCTGATCAACAAAAGCTTTATTCTTCTTTTAATATGTACCATCCAGTTTGTTTAATACTGACACAAAAGTGGATTTAACAGAACGTTCCACATTAGCGGCAGTCACCTCTCTCCTTTCTCCCCTGTTGACTGGAAGTCTGTCTAAATAGGAGACATACTGTACCTGCCAGAGCAAATAAAAATGAGCTTGCAGTCTGTTTACCAGGCTAACTAGGGACAGCATCAAGGGCATATTTAAGACCCCAACCCTTTTTTTTTTTACAAGATTCTTCTTTAAACACGAGTGAGTTGGGATCATTAAAAGTCTAGACAAGGACTTCAACTCATGAAGCTAACATTAATTTAATTAGTCATCTAGCTGCAGCTGATAAAAAACAAGTTGTCATTTCAGCCAGCAAAATTAATCATTGCTGTCCAGAAATGAGAACCCTGTCTTTGTCCACATCTCATATAACAGAACTATTTTGAGTTGTAAATCTGCCACCATTATTGTTGTAAATTATCTCGTGTGCGTAGCGTGAAAAGCAGACATAGCAGTAGTAACAAAGGTGGCGAACAGTTACTCAGGTGTTTGCAGTTGAGAAAAGTGTGCAGATGGTTGATTTGGTTTGATTTAGTACAGTTTTTGAAACTGTTCTGAAAGTCTGAGATAAAATTTTGTAAAGTTAAAAGTTCTCTTATAGAATCAAGTCTTAGTTTAAATGATTTCCCTCAGTGTCAAATGCAACTTGAATTGCTCTCAACATCACAAATGTGATCATTATTTTTTGGATGCAGTTGTCAGAACACTAAGTTATTGTCTTAGAAGGGGCATTAGATGCTACAGTGGCATCATTTGCATTACTGAAAACACAAGGCTGTATCCCCCATCGAACAGGATGGACTGCTCAAGTGAGAAGACACTTCAGAGAATTCAACAGCTGTTTGGGAATTAATAATGCAGCAGCATGATGGGCACTTTGGAGATTTGACAGGGATGGATAGAGATCAAACAACACTGCTAAATGATTGTCTTTCTCTGCCAAATTGTCAGATTAAAACAGAAGGAAATTACCGGATTGATGTTGCGGGGGCAGCCATGGTTGCAGTCAAAATATCCAACAACACCCACATACTCAGTTTCAGAATCTTTGGGGATGGTTGTCACATGCAAATTGAAATCCCAGCCAGAAACCAAACATATTTGGTAATCATGAGTGTAAGTAGGGCAGAGAATTCAAAGGCAAAATAATAATTGGGTTTTCGAGAACAAAAAAATCGATCCACAGAGAAAATGCCTTGTGTCTTAGAATGGAAAATGAGAAGAGTGCTCAAGCATTTGAATTGAGCAGTCATTACAGCCCTGCATCTAAAATGTATGTTGTGGATAAATGCAACCTTCCAACCCTACCTGAGGATTATTGAAGAATCAATAGCACTGTGAAGAGCCATAATCAGAGGGTATTATCTGAAGTAACCAAATTTGCGGTTGAAACATACGAAAGCTCTTATTAAAGGTGCTAAATACAACATTCAGCCTCATTAGATGTCACCAGACAACTTCACAATCTAAAGATATGGTGTGGTAATGCCTTCCCGAGAAGGGAATGATGTCCCACTTCCTGTTTCTTTGTTGTTATTCAGTCATCTCTGTTTAGCTAGGATTGCTGGCGTGTGCAGCTAACTTTAACAGTGCACTAAATGTGTTTCTGAAAACATTTTAGGCAAGAAATAGACAATGAAGTAAAAGAATATCGAGCCATTTCTGATCAACACTGCTTAGTTTGACAGTTTGAGTTTCAGGAGTCTCCATTGGAAACAGTGGTGTCCAGAAGGGAACCCTAGAAACTCTCTCAAGGTTTGTACATGTTATTTATTTATTGTGCACATTGTAAAAAATAATTTTGTTTTATAGTGTGACAGTGCTTTGCCTTCTGGGTAAGTCTAGGGACAGAAAACACATGGTTAAGGTTTGGGAAAGATCGTTGTTTGGGTTAAAATTATCCCTCTTGTGAGATCTTTTGCAGGTCTGGGGTTCCCGTCTAGACATGTAAGGCAGAATGGTGGCCACCCAGTAACAGTCCTTCTCGTTTTACAACTTAAGAGTCACTAAAATGTGTTTCTGACAACATTTTAAGCGAGAAGCATGCAATCTGAGTTATGTGAGCGGTACTAGTTCAGGCAACACTTTTTCCCCTCAACTTTATTGAAAAAACAAAGCACTCAGAAGCATATTTTGGTGTACATTTTAGATGCAGTTTGACAAAGATTGTAAGCAGGCGGCCGTTATTTTGTGCTGTGCTTGGAAACAGCGCTTCCTGATTAAGCTATCAAGTTAGACACTGGTAATAAAATATGACTCAGCATTCTGTAACTGCATTGCCTATTTTCTCGCCTAAAATGTGCAATTCTGCACACATGGCTGACTCATAAACAGAGAGGCTTGGATAACAACATACACAAATGACTTCATTGTCTGCTGAGGATGCCATTAGCCCAATATATCTTTACAAAGCAAATGCATTTGCTGATATCTAGTGAGACTGAATCTTGTATATTGCACCTTTATAGACATGTGATAAGAAATGTATTTGTTTCCTCTGTGCAGGAGGATGTCACTGTTTTTACCATCAACACAGGGAGAGAAATTAGAAGAATTTGAGTTTGTTATAATTTCCATTATCACATTATTGATATTTATGCACGATACTAGAGCAGCAGCTTTGTGTTTTTAACCAACACAGGAGGAGGGAGGTGAAAAGGTGTGGCATTAACAGGGGTCAGACTCGCTATACATCAGATGCTAAAAGCATTGGAGTAGTGAAAAGGTTAAAAAGGCTGAGCTTGTTGCATAACTTAATGAAATTGTCCACTTACAGCAAAATCCTATTAGTAAACAACAAAATGGGTTTGTCATCACCTTCCGAAATGACACTCATAACCATTACAGAAATGATGATTTGTGTAAATGTTGTCTGTCTGTTGCTTTTCAGTTGAACTTTGTTGAGGTTAGGGAAAGATCACAGTCATGGTTAAAAGGAACTTAACAATTCCCTGTTGGTACATCTGTTGCACTTCTGTCCATCTTGGTAGAAGGATCCCTCCTCTGTGGCTTTTGAGGCCTGAGGTTTCTTCCATTTTGCCCCATTAAAAGCATTTTTTGAGGGGAGTTTTTCCTTATGCCTCCGACGGTCTGCAGGACAGGGATTATTGCACACTGTGCAGATTGTAAAGAACCCTGAGGGAAATTATGATTTGTGATTTGCTATATAAATAAAATTTGGCTTGACAAGGACATAGATGTTAATTGAAATAATAGATATGAATTTAATTATTTAAATATATTGTTTGGGTCAAGAAGCAAGCTGCCTGTTAAACGTTAACTGCAAAAAAGGTAATTACTCTGTGTTGGAACAACCAGCAAGCAGACTTCACAGAAACAAATACTCAGGAACTTATCAACACAATGGAAGATGTGTACTAGCAAGTTAACTCTCAAAGTTACAAACTCACTCCTCAACTGCTTCACACCACCTGTCCCTGCCTGAACCTACCACGTCTTTATTTGTCCTGTCTGAGTCAGAGTCCCGGTCCGAGCTGCCATAACGTTAAAACACCTTGGTACTGTATTCCCCAGTTGTCAAACTGGCCTCTGTCGGTCTCAGAGGCTGTGTCCCAGCCCAATAGGACTGCTAATTGAGCTAAGTAAAACAGTTAGCACCAGTGCGCTGGTGATTACAGTGGTACAAGAGAAAAGGTCTGTGTTGCAACAGTCCATTTGGTCTAATGGCGAGGCGCAGCTCCCAAATGGAGGTTGAGGTGTTTTATTTTTTCTCTTCAACTAACAGATAAATGGAAATGTCTGAAACCACAGTCCTTTTTACACTGGACAAAAAAACACACTAACACCCACCCTAGATAGGTAGGGTCACTCCTGGTCAAATGCCTCTGCAGTAGTCAGGGATATTTATCGGCTTCAGCTCTGATTGGCATTACATCCAGGTGGACACGTTAATTTGCTCTCCTTTTCAGCAGAGGCAGTGAAAGCTCGTCACCTCCATCCATAACTCTTTTACTACTTTTTCATACACGTGCTGTTTTGACTCGGCTCATCAGGAGTTTGCACCCACTTGAAGGTGTGTCTTTAGTGCCAGCATGTGGTTGAGCACCTGAATGGTGGATAAACATTTTACTTCCCATAAATTCTTCACAATAAAAGTCCCCTTGTTATATTGTTGTCTAAAATCTTTTATTGTGAAGCCCCATAATGAAGAAATGTTGGGTTTTCATCAGCAGCAATTTAACATGACACTAAAGCAGATGACTGAAAATACAAACAGCGATGCAAGAGAGAAACTAAACCACAGAGGTTCAGTCAGAAGCTACAAAAGTACTGAAACTGAACCGAGACTTTTAAAAACCCGTCTCTCTCTCTGCTCTCCTGCACAGACATGAGTTGAGTCTCTGCTTTCCAGCACACATCAGAAGAAAACAGAAAGACAAACTTGTCCACTGGAAATGGGGAACAGATACGTGCTAATTTTCAAGTGAAAATGACACAAGTATAGAACTGAAATGTGCTTGTTACTTGTTCTTTCGTCTTACCTGAAGATAGTGGACAAGTGCAGAGGAGACATTAGTAGCAGACAAATCAGCCATGGCTTTTCCAGTTTTAGACTCTTCTCACTGACTAACAGTTTAACTGACTATTAGGGGGCAGCCCTAATTTTTAGGTTTTGTTTCATATCAAACTACTGAGGTTGTTTCTTTTAGTTTTTTTCCTTTGTTTTATTTCACACACTGCTTACTCTCCTAAATCAATGGTGAATCCTTGGTGTGATATCATATCCCCCACTCTTCTTATTTTATCCCATACATCAGCCGACCGGAAAACACAAGTCTTTAGATCTGTTCCCAGGTCTGCAGTAATGAGACTGCAGTAATGGATCTCCAGGGGCTGCCGACACTGTTTGGCTGGTCTGCAAACAGCGGTCAGCCGTCACATCGTTACCGACACTGGTGGGCACGCATCATTAGCCCGTGTTCTCACACAGCTAAACACTCATTAGTACTGACAAACACACACGGACGTACACACATACAGACATGCAGCAGTACAAACAGACACACACATGCACGCTGACAGACATGCAAATGCAAAACACACAGTGCTCATTGATTCTGAGGCGGTGAAATGTCAGAAGCGTCATCGCTGAAGTTACAGAGGAGCTCTGTGGAATAGTGATGTGCTGGAAATCATGATCGGGCCAAATTTAGCTCTTTGTGTGTGTCTGTTGTGCTGGTGTGTGTGTGTTATTCCTTATATCGAGCAAAGTCAGACAGAAACAGAAAGACATAAAGAGAGAGAAGAACTCAAACAGTGTCAGAGACAGCTGAAAAGACAGTCAGTTGATGCACATTAACAGCATGAGACTGACAGCAAGTAAAAGAAACTGAAAAAAAAAATATATATATATATATATATAGTAAAGGCACCATATGGTGGAAGGCGAAAAATACATACGTCCAACAGTTCCTGCCAGTATTCACATGTTGATAATACTGGGTGGAATTACTGGCTGTGTGTTCAATTCTATTTTTATCATTCTCACAGAAAATTAACATTTGCTTTGCTGGTGTAACCTCCAAGGATGTAGGGGGAGACTGGGGGCAATTACAACAGGGGACCAATGTAACACACTAAATTCCTCTAATCAGAAACAAGACACTAGAATGATGATATTTACTCTGCACATGCTCAGTAGGATTCTCTCTCTGTCTGTGGAACAGATGGACGTCTACGTTTTTGCTACCCAGTTTAGACGAAACCATTCTACTTCTGCATGATGCAGCGTATGACAGCCAATCAGAGTCCATTGGGCTCTGAAATGCCAGCTGACAATGGTCACTTTTGGAGCTATGAAACTGAGATAAGAGTTTCAGTTAGAATAGAGAGTGTTTTATATGTAGCTCTGGTTGTGTTTGTGTTTTTCTTGCGGTTTATTTGTAAAACAGACAGCCAGTGGCAGAGCTCATTCAGCGGGTTGTGAGATGTAGTTTGCCCGGCCTGCTGCTGCTGCTGCTCCTCCTCCTCTTGGCCTACAGCGGCGGCCCTCCCTGCAGACACCCGGCCTGTCCACTCTGCCTCGCCCAGAGACATTCTGGCAGGTAAGAGCCGGTCCCGTGGAGGAGTGATCTTGAGAAGTCAGCTGGCCAGGTGAGAGGGACTGACACAGCGCAAAGAGGTCAATGTGTTTACCGGGGAGACTACAGCTCACAGTCAGCTGGATCAGCCCCATGGTTGGCAGTTTGTTTAAACCAGCGGCAGAAAAACAAGCTGCCAGCCTGGCATAGTTGTCATATACCGCCAACACTTTCGTCGTGCAGAAGTGGGCTGGAAATCATCTAAACTGGGTTGGAAAATGATAGACATGAACAAGAGCAGGGTTATTTCACCTCAGCAGAAGTTTTCAACCCCAACTCTCAGGTATCAGAGTTACTTTTTGAATAAGCAGGAATAAGTTACTTTTTGTCTGAAGCAGTGTTTCCCAAACTTTTTTTTCCTGGGACCCAATTTTTAAAAACGACTAACCATCACAACCCAAGTCCCAGTAAACCTCATTAATAAATTCTGGTAAGAGTTCATTCATGCATAAATGAGTAAATGTTCCTGACCATTTTTACTGCTCATCCTATGTTATCTTGACACAAAACAAAAACATGTTAAAACTTTGTAACTGAGAAATAAATTAATTTAGGCTGAGTTAACAGGCCATCTTATTGTTTTTATTTCCTAAAAAAGAAAGAAATAATTCCTTTACACTGAAGATTAAGTCCTCTATTGAATTTCATTTATTTGGGGACCCAAATAAAATCTCCTGTGACCCTCCTGTGGGTCCCAACCCACTGTTTAGGAATGACTGGTCTTAAGTTTAGATTATGAAGAATTTACTTTATTTTCATATCAATTTTAGCTCTTGGTCATTGGTTCAAAATTAACATGAACAAACTATGCTGCTATAGATGTTACTAGCTAGTACACAAGATTTTAGCAGGAGGTACTTCTAACACTGTGTTACAAGTACTCCCAAGCCACATGGCCCAATGAAAGCAGAAAATTAACATACAGTATTTCATTCAATTTAAATGTAGAAATACTTTTAAATCAATTAATTACTTAGTGCGCATATATGTTTGTTATATCAAAAGATGACTTGTGTATTTTAAGTAATCTGTGATTTATAAAGGAAAATGTAAAAAATGTTACACTTTTTGCTCCCCCAGTGTAACATCACAGCTCTCGCAAATCTGACAAAATTGTCTTACGTTTGTCTCCAAGGTGTAAAGAGTAAAGTGTTGGACCTTTTTGATGGCAGCATATGCAACATCCATAATTGATGACAACATGTGTTGTGTTTTGTTTACATGCAACCTGCTGCTGTGTTGGAGCGGGGTGGACAGTAGGGATGCAGACATAATGAGCACACAATATTTGAACAAAACACTTGCTATTTTACTCCGTGTTAGTGTATTTGTCTGTAATCTTTTGAATCTGTAGCCAACCAGCACAGTTTTCTGGTTCTCTTTGCTGACATCAGTGCATCTCTGTGTGAGCGCAGTTGTGTGGAAAAAGCTCTTGTCCTTCTCCTTGCCCTTTCCAACGTTCGATCCGTGGTGAGTAAAATGGCTGATAAGTAGACAAAGTGATGAGGAAGCACAGGAGAGAACAGACCAATAGATAGATGGAGAGAAACCAAGAACTGAACCATCCTTTTCGCTTCTTGCCAGAAATAAACATTTTAGTCTTGCTGTGTGAGCATGTGTAAATCTGCACCCTGCAGTGAGTGTGTGTCTGAGTGACGCTAGATGATAGCCTTATTTCCTCTAAGTATTGATTGACTGGGACTGCTGGATATTTGTGGAAATTTGACAAAAGGGAACATGATGTTCTCGCTGAGAATGTCTACACTCACTTTTATTTTATTTTTTTCTGTTGTGCTGCGTCTCATTTCCTCTTGTATTACCTGTTACTCCTCATTTCCCTTTCTCTCACCTACTTTCCATTTCATCCGTCAACTTCAAGCCTTCGGTTTTTTTGTCTCCTTTAGCTTAATTCCTAATTATTAGTTATGCCAGTGCTTAAAGCGGGACTGTATAAAATGGCAAACTGATCAGCTGGTAGGCAGGTTGTTCTGTTTGTCCTTTTTACTTGTCCAACATGTTATGTCATGCAAAGTTACCTCATAAACTAATGACCACATCCCTTCCAGAATGATAACTGTGCTACAGTTACTCAATATAAAATATGATTGTTACGAAGCAAAGTATCAGTAAGTTAAGTTAACTCTATGCACACCAACATGCTACTGTTAGTGTTAGCCTGCTAAGCATGTTCTCATAGAGCATTTTAAATGTTAGCTGACATGCTTACTGTTAGTATTTTAATGTACAGTACTAATTAGCTTTTAGCAAGAAGCACCTAAGAGCTGCATGCAAACATGAAGCACAGCATGTTGTTATTATTTTCTTTCTTTTTCTTCCTTTTTTTTCCCAAAACAGCAACTTTTAAACAACATATTTGCTAACTTCTTGTCCTTTGGAATGTGTCCGGGTTGAATCCACTTTTTCAGATTTTATTTTACTACGTTTTTCTTCTTTTCAACAAACAAATAATTGTTCTTACCGGATGACGTAGTTTGTTTTTTGGGGGGACTATTGCAAACTAAAATGGCTGATTTCACAACAGCTTTTTTTTTTTTTAAATGTGACATATGTTGAGATATTTTTAGATATTTTTTGCAATAAAATTGTGGTAGCAAGTGAAAATTGAAAAAAAAAAAAAGTGGTGATTTTTTCATTCACCCAACACTTGTTTGTAAGAGCCTTACAGCTATGTAGGTATTTACCTACACGTGGGGAAAATTTGTGTTTTTCTGCCTTAACTTTCGTTTTATTCTCCTCCCTTCTGTCCTCTTTCTCCTCTTTTTATTTGTCCGTTATGCTCTGTCAGCCAGAGGAGCTCACCAATGTTCTGGAGATCTGCAACATCGTCTTCACCAGCATGTTCTCCTTGGAGATGATCCTCAAAATCACTGCATTTGGTTCATTCAGCTACCTGAGGAACCCCTACAATGTCTTTGATGGCATCATCGTCATCATAAGGTAAATGCATGGCATACAGTAAATACCCCAAATATACAAAATTTTGACAGGAAGGGTGTGAAAAAAAGGGAAGCGGCTTTTGGAAAATAAAAATACTGACTGATGTAATTGAGGCAGCAGTCTGATATACTGGTCTGGAAAGAGACGCTGCGGTTAAATTATTCATGTCATGCTTTGTCAAATTGTCATCTGCGTTCTCCATCGGTTGAAATGTACCACCTGTATGTATTCGGATGCCAAAGCGTCAGACAGCAGCAAACACGTTTTGTCTTTTGTTGTGTGTGCCCAGAGCTTCAGGTGAATGGCTCTGCCTTTGATCTGTAGCGTTTTTTCCCCAATTCATCTGGCTGAGCGCCTTTGTCTGTGATCCCCATTATATTCCTGAGATCAAATACACATCAAAGCAACTAAAACTGAACAAGATCAAATGTGCAGCCCGTCACAGAAGATACATGTTGATTGAACATATCTACATCTGTCTTCTTATTTCTCGCTCCACCACCAATTTCCCCCTCTTCATCTATCTGAATGTCCTCAGCTATTCATGCGGAGATGCTCTGTAAAAGTGCCCCTATTCAATCTTTTCCGATGCGAAGCCGATGCTATTTTGATGTGCTGAGAGGAGCCTTTGATAAGCACCTCCATTAGAGGACAAATTTCTTTAAAGCCAGATTTTCCACCGGGGAATGGTTCTTCTCTGCTCATGATAAATACCTACCGGAACTCAAAGAAAAGATAAAACTTCTGTGATCCCTCTTCTGAGGTTGTTCTGCAGCAGCAAACAGCAATTAACAAAGTCATTAAGTATTTAAGAAAAGCTTGATTTATAATGTCCAAAATGTAAGTAACCTTCTAAATGGACACATTAATTACTGCTAGATAAGATGTACCGAGAATCCTTTATGTTGCCCATGAAATGGTAATGAATTCAGCTTGTTTCATTTTGTCAGCATTTTCTTAAAGGGTGACTCCATCATTGTTGAAACTCCCGCTGCTGAACAGGAATGACACAGTACGGAGTGTTGATCCCCTCCCCTCCCTCAACACAGGAGGTTTATATGAAGCAATGTCATCGTGCAGAAACCTGCGTCAGGTTAAGAGGGAAAACGCTTTTGGAAGTGCTTGGGAAAATAGTATAATCACACTAAAATTTGAATGTTCAGATTTGAATACACAAGGAGCTCTACTGGGAAGCTATGGTCAGTTTGCACAAGTTCAAACTTCACAAGAACTTGCTCAAAGTGCAGTTCACAAAGATTAAAATGAACTGGTTCACATTCATAGTTCACAAATTTACATTTTAAATTAAAATGAACTAGTTCATGTTAATTTCATGTTTTTTGTATTAATTTTAGTGGCCAGAATAACTTATAGATATAGTTTTTTACAACAATTTATATCAATTTGAGAAGGTTTTTCACACTACAGCACACAGCAGACTTGAACGCTGTTGAAATTTCCAACAGGGAACTTGGAAATTACGACCTTCCAAGTTCAAATTGAAGGCACCGTAATGTATGAGAAAGGCAAGAAAGTGAAGAGGGAGAGAAGAGACAGAGGAGGTGAGCAAATCTCTCTGTCTGTCACTGTTAACAGACTCCAGTCTGCAGTTCAGCCAATCAGACACTTCGTGAGTTTGATCAGCTGATGATATAGCATTACTGTCTCTTTCAGGAGTGAACAGGGTCATGTTCACGTTTACCAGTTGCAAACGGATTCATTCAGTTCACCAGAAGCATGAGCATGCTTGTGAATATGCACTCTTTTAGCATGTTCATGTACAACACTGGCCACAGAATGATTAAAAAAACCCTTAAGAAACAAACAAACAAAAAAAAATGGACCTGTCCTTAAAGCTTTTGAAAAAAAGTCATGTCCCGTGCTCTTTAAATATGAATTAAAATCTTAAAGTGATATTCCACCACTGAATAATAGTCCACTGAATATGTACTCTCCCCTATGTGATGTATGCCGATGTGAGGATGGGTGAAGATCTTCAGTTCACAAAACAATCCTGGAGTTTCAGCAGAAAACTGCTAATGGCAGTGAATGGAGACCACAGATAAAATGTAAAAAAAAAAGAACACAAAACAAACACAAAATGTCTCCATCCTGCTCATGTGGTGTAATCCAAGTGTCCGCGAGCCACAACATTAAAATTTAACCCACAAAAGACGCCATTTACACCATGTTTTTAGCCGAAATGTCAACTGTAGCAGGTAGCATGTAAACATGACGTTGATCTTGCGATATTTTCACACGTGCATCCATTAAGAGATATACGAAGTCTCGCGAGGGGTTAAGTATAGGGGTGAGTACATATTGAGTGGATTATCATGTAGTGGTGGAATATCCTTTTAAATTAAGGGCATGACTTTCCGATGTGTATATGAATGCATCTAATCTGGGTGAGCTTAAAATCAAAATAAAATCGCTTTGCATTCAAAAGTGAGAGTCTGATGATCACTTTCTCTTCGTTGATTACTTCGGGCTCGATCGCTAAACAATCATGAATTTTACTTTAATTTCATCAGGCAGCATTGAGATAAAATTATTTTATCTGTCACAATAACAGAAACTAAAGTGACAGAGGGCACACACACACACACACATTTAACAACAGACATGCATACACACACTTAGAATAGGACAACTGAAAAGAACAGTGTTAAACAGGTATGACTACAGTGCCTGAGGGTGGAGGGGGTGACAGGGGTCCTGCTCGATCAGTAACTTTCCTGATTACTGACCAGGTGTACAGTTCAGATAGGGGAGTTTGGAGTGAACCAATTATTTTGCTGGCCTGATAAGTTATGCAGGAGAGATTTGTTGTGTCCTTGGTGGTGGGGGTGTTACACCAGGAAAAGTCAAGTGTGAGGTCAGGGTAAATTCAATAAGTGCCTGTATACCCTGTAAACCACAGTTAAAACATGAAATTGATTTTTTTAATACATAAAAGTATTATGTATGTACTGAGGATATCAGTCCTCTGCAGCAGCCATGGGTTCGATTCCAGCCTGCAGCCCTTTACTGCATGTCATCCTCCCACTCCCTCTCCCCCAATTCTTCAGCTGTCCTATCGAGTAAAGGCATAAATGGCCTAAAAAAGAAACTTAAAAAAAAAATGCTATGCACTCTGAAAATCACAAATTATATATTATTCAACCAGTGGGACCACCATTTTTTTTTCCTTAGATTGTCTGATGCTGATCTTGTCTGAAACACCTACCATTGAGAACAAATTTAAAACCTCTTTCCTCAGTTGAACCCATGACAAAAATAAGATGGGTGTCACGTCTCCACTTCCACCCACTATACAAAAATAAAGATCTGAAACGCCACTGCGGCCATTTTGTGCTAGTGACGTCATCTGGGCCCAGAGTCTGTGCAATTTTTACAAGCGTTGGGGCCACACTTCCAAATTCCAGCCCGTATAGTCGGCCGACTCAGTCGCAAGCAGAGCTCAGCTGTCAATCATATGTGAAACCTGCTTTTTACAGCTCCAAATAACTAACCAAACATAGTCATAAAAATGAGCACTTGAACATACATTAGTGTGATAAAAACTACCTGAAATGACAGAAACCATGTTAGAGAAATAAGTATTTGATGTCTACTTTGATATTTTAGTTTGGCCCATGCCATATCTATTAAAACTGAGAAGTTGGGTTTATGATCTATACTGTAGCCAGCCACCAGAGGGCAGTCAAGATGTTTTTGCTTCACTTATAGGGAGCTCTCATGTTCACTCTATACATATCAATGGTTTCACCTCTGTTGAATATCTATGGTGTTGTATCACTTAGTGGTGGAGTAAAGCAGGCATGTATATGTCTGTATTTTTATGTAAATGTTGCAGATTAATGCTTTAAATTTGGCACTCTGTTCATTCATACTTGGTTGCTTGGTTGTCTGTGTTTCTCTTCTCAGCGTGTGGAGATTGTCGGGCAGTCTGACGGTGGTCTGTCTGTGCTGAGGACCTTCAGACTGCTCAGGGTGCTGAAGCTGGTGAGGTTCATGCCAGCTCTGAGGAGACAGCTGGTGGTCCTCATGAAGACCATGGACAACGTGGCCACGTTCTGCATGCTGCTCATGCTCTTCATCTTTATATTCAGGTAAGGATACACATGTGACATGCACACAGCATATGTGCAGTCGGCGTCCCGTTCTGATACAAATCGTAGTTGACAAGCAATCTATCTGTGCATGTTCTGCTCCTCATTACCTGACAAGCTCTACCAAGGGATCAGTGGAGAGATGACTGTGAGAGAGACCATTGTTTCATCCCCTTCTTTTATGTGTGTTTGTATGTGCGGTCTTCTGTCTTTCTTTTTTTTTTCGAGTCCTGTGCACCTGCTTAACAGCTGCCACTGAAGCGCAGAAGGTCACAGTGTTCCGTAGCAGCTATTAACCCTGGGTGCAAAATAACGAGCAGACACTTGAAGATCTGGTTAGAATTTAACAAGCACACACTTAAAGAACTGGAGCAACATAACAAGCAGACATTCGAAGGCTCTCAAGTACCGACGGAGCAGCGCTCTGAAGGCCCAAAATGTCTTTCAGTGAGAAATCATTGGCCGTTGTCCTCACTGTCTTTGTTTCCTTCCCTCTCAGATTCACTCTCCACTCGAGCCAGTTCTCGTAATTTTACTTTGTAAAGTGATGTGAAAAGAAATGACCCTGTGTTAATCACAATAGACATTTTAAAAACTCTGTTTGTGATTTCGGACAGATACATATACAAGGTGAAATTGTCAGGATAAGAATTTATTTTGATATTGTTTTATTTATGTTCTGAGCTGCTATTATAAGAGTTGTATTCTGTGTGTTGACGTCACTTTTGAAGTGGTGTGTGAAAGTGTAAGGTGTCACATCCCAGCTAAATTGCGTGATTAATATTTGCTCATATCATGTATGTTTAACTTCAGGTTAATTGTCAGTTTGATAACAAAATTTTTTAAAAACATCATCCATGACAATGCTGTCATATTTTACCATCACAGCTGTCACAAAGTAATTGTGTCAATTGTGTTCAATTAACTGCACATTAAAACACCCCTTCCATTACTTCATTACTAAATTTGTAGGGTGGCAGTTTACAGTGGCAACAAGGCCACTGGAGTAGATGTCATGTTATGTAACCAGGCTTTAGGGTTCAGTCATAATCAGATTTATTCCTTATTTTCTTCATTTATCTCAATTATCACAGCAAGAAAGTGTTTACTTGCAGCCAGTGCATGAAAAACAACTGAAAACAGCATTTATTAAATAAGAAGCAGTTGAGACAAAGAAAAGCCTTAATCATTGAAAGCCTTCCCACGAATCGACCCTTTTAATGCCAACATCATGGTTATGTTGCAGTGTTTGCTGGAGGTAAAATAAAGAAAAAACTGGAGGCAAACACAAATCACTTAAGAGTAGCAGACCACAGAACCAACCGAAAATGTCATCTTGCTGTGTTGTTGCCTGTCAGAACTGAAGTTTTATCGTATACCAGCTGCTACTGCCAATCAACAAAACCGAAGACCACAATGGGTAAATGCGTCAAGGCGATAGCTGGAAGATGTGTGCGAACCACGACAAAATAAACTCATGAAATGTCAAGAGAGGTAATATCTACAGGCTTTTTCTCTGTCACTCGTCCTCCAGACTCAAAGCACCGTCCTCCGACCCAGTGGGCGTGTGCTGTTTCGCTGAGTGTGTCTCAGAACAGCCCGTGTCTCTCATGCAGACCATTAAATTAGCTAAATTAAATGACAGAAAAATCGCCCAACCAAACCAACTGGACAAAAAGTCAGCCAATTGACGGTTGACCGTACATATTCAGAAGAACTTTGAAGAAGAACCTGTTTTTACAGGTTTTTTTTTTTTTCTTTTTTTTTTTTGAGAAACAAGCAAACAAAATTTGCTAGTTAGTGCTAGTTGATGTCTTTTGGGAATTGTTTTGCTCCACCTAAGCTCTGCCCACAAAAAAAAACCAAAAACATAATCTTGTTAGCCAACAGATAAGGGGTCTATAATGCTATAAAGTAGATTTTGTATTCATCATGGCTCAGAAAATAAGCAATGGTTAATTATCAAACCAGTACATCAGATGATACATTTTCTGTGTGTTCTATATTTTCAGCTCAGTGTCACGGAAGTTCAGGAAATGTCACAAAATAATTTCAAAGTAATAAGGACCAACACAGTATTGCGAGTGGGTATGTCCACATACACTAGATGTCACATTTTTATTATTGCTACCTTGACCATGAGAATGACTAATAGATTAAATTCACTGATTATATCACAAACTGCTGCAAAACTGTGTTGGTATGTAAACATCATCAGAGGCTCTGCTTTTGTGTTGCAGTATCCTGGGGATGCACATCTTTGGCTGCAAGTTCAGTCTCAAGACAGAGACCGGTGACACAGTGCCAGACAGGAAGAACTTTGACTCTCTGCTCTGGGCCATTGTCACTGTTTTTCAGGTAATCAACAACACATCACTGTTTGGATAAGCAAGCATGAAAACACACTAGCGCACATCTCTACATAACTACTCCACTTATGACCTACGTTTCTCTATATATGCAGATGACTCACACATTTATTAAGAATCAGTACATTTCTGCAAAATCTTTAGTGACACCGTAATGTGTAAATTGGAACTCTGTGATATAAACTTTTGCATATTGTCATATTTTAAGTTCCCAGTGAGATTAATTTAATTAATCTCTGCAACATATCTGCATATGAATTCAGAATCTGTAGGCAAGGAAAAAGGTTTTGGTATCAGAAATCTTCTGGTTTCTTCTTGTCGTCCAAGTAGTCCAATTATTATGCATAGCTGATATGCAATCTCAGAAACTGTTTGACAATCATCTGACGAAGATTTATCTTTTTATTAGCCTTCTGCAGATTTATCTCCATTCCTATGCAGATATCTAAATAGAGATTATCGTCCAACTTTCTCGCATCTGAAGTTGCTAATAGGAATCGTGAACAATGACGAAGAGGAAGAAGAAGTCTTTGCCCGGATATCTGTTATTTGAAATATCCTCTGGCTACACCAGAAGCCCAAAAACATTTCCCGTTGCTCTCAGAGGTTAAACAGTTGTCAGATGATAGCCGTTGGGTTCCTAGACTGATATTTAGTTAACGAATCGTGTCTACTTTTATACTGTTAACACCTGTACGTTTATCCATGTGATTCTCTCAGATTCTGACCCAGGAGGACTGGAACGCGGTTTTATACAATGGTATGGCGGCCACGTCACCGCTGGCTGCTCTTTACTTCGTGGCCCTCATGACCTTTGGGAACTACGTCCTCTTCAACCTGCTGGTGGCCATCTTGGTTGAGGGCTTTCAGGCAGAGGTGAGGAAACTAACTGCCAAGTGTTGCCACATGGCTTCAAACTGCAGGAGTCGTGAGCTTGTTTCCAAACTTTAATTTAGTTGTTGATGATTGAGGTGGCCGGGCTAAGTTTGTTGATCTTATTCATCACTGTTGTTTTAAGAATATTAATAGGTTCAGTCTGCATTGGGAGAGGTGAAATATTTCAAATTATCACTGACATGTTTTGCCCTCGAACAGCAACCAAGGAAGTGAAGTAAATCAACAAGCTCTTGCCTTATTATTATTCAATAATTTACCCCAAACAGATGCCAAATGTCACGTGGAAATCTTTATTTACTAAAACATGACTTGTAAATTGATTATGTAGAACAACTCTTGTAGTAGCCATGAATTGCATAAACTTTGAAACTTAGATAGTGCTTCTATGTTTAGCTTGTCTCCATCCATCCACCCTTTTATTCCGCACACAGCGTCCTCTCCTATGGACAGCTGACATCCATCTGTCTGTGTTTCTCAAAGACTAAAGACTTTAACCTTTGGCAGTGACCTTCACAGCTAAAATAAGCCCGGGCTGGTCATCAACTGGGCTTCTGATTCTCATAATTACACGACTGAGCAGACTGACATGCATAGAGTTAGAAATAATGAAACTCTCATTGCTCAAATATAAACTAAACCTTTAGCACTCATGTAGCATGTTGTCTTTTAACTCCTTGCAGTAGTGAATAGGAATGTCTCATATGGGTGGGGAGTTTTTGTGAGATATGAAAAGCAATACAATAAAAGTTGCATATACAAAGTTAATTAACAACCCCCATTAGCCTCTGCAATGTAGATAGATAGATACTGTTTGTTTATTGTTTGCTTATTTAAAGGTGATGCCATGGCAATCAGCTCGTCTTCCAGGGGTCCACATCTAACATACAATACATACCTCATGACATGAATCAACATTTATAGCATTCATTTACATTAAAATTACATCAGTATAATCAATACATTAAGCCAGTTAACACTGTGCATATATCTGTGTAAAAATACTTTAGAAAATTAATATACGAGTGATTAAAATTCTTAAACAAAGAAAATTATGCAACTCATATGAAGCAAAACACAATATTTAAAACCAGCACATTGTGCTATTCAGTCTGTCAGCCACACGCCAATAAAAACTTCTGCATATTCTTTTTAAAGGTTAATGAATTTTTTGCTTGGAAAATATTAAGGGGTAAATTATTGCAATTTACTATAAGTCTGTAAATAACAGTTTTTCTTCAGTATTAGTCCTTGATCTTGGTAAACATTTCCAGCAAATCTAGTGTTGTGGTTACATGTATTCTTGCAATAAAGTATTTATCCAAATATGAATATTGGCATCTTTGAGTTAATAGTACAGCTGAGCAATGTGGCCAAGCTCGAGGCAATTCTCTGCTCAACAGTGAGCCATGAGAGGTTGGAGTGCAACTTTTCGGTGCTTTTTCTATTAGAGCAGCTCAGAGCAAGTCCGGCAGGCTTGTTTTGTGCAACTTGTAATTTTGCGAGGTTTGTTTTGGATGCAGACGACCATACTGCTGAACAATAGTCCAGGTGGCACAAAATTAATAATTTAGAAACTTGGCACACTATGATTGCATTATCTTGGGTTGACAGATGTGTACATGTACATATGCGCTTCTGGCCTCATGTGTTTCTGCCACAAACAGGCACATGTTTATGGAGATGGACTGAGAATTCAACTAATGTTTGATGGTCATTCCAGAATTTGTCATTTCAAGGACATAGTAAAAACAAGGCACAATTGCCAATACATCTATCATATTTATATCCAGTTGATAGACTGATAACTCCAGAATGCCCCAGAGGGAGATTTGTATTCACAGACATGATTTGTGCTCAATTACTCCCTTTGTTCTCTGAAGCCCTGTTCACACGGGACTACTATTACCAAGGGATCTCTAGTAATTTGTAATGATTGCAGAGGTCATCTGTGATATTAATCCCATGTGAATCTGTCTCGACTGTAATTTGTAAACTGCAAATTAGCTGCCGTATTTTTTTCAAACACAGAAATCATGTGATAACATTAGTCCTGTGCGGATCAGCATCTGGATGATTTGGGATTGTTTGTTTGTTTGTTATTTTAACATCTGTTTTCTGTTTTCTTCAGAAAACTGAACAAGTAGGAAATGTGATTACGGCTCATAATATTGCAGTGTGTGAGGCTGGCATTTAAAATGAGTGACGATGACAGAGGAGATTTGGGGCAACAAAAGGTCACGTTCAAGTGTGCTGCAAGGGAGGGTAATTTCTAAATCACACGAGGTCCCCTGGTAATACTGTTATGGTATGCAAAAAGGGCTAAAGTCATAAAGCACAATGTCCAGCTATCATACACATAACACGTGGAATTAGTAGACTTACTCTTTCCAGTAAAGTAAATGTCCCATGTACATGAAGGATGGACATCCATAAATCCAAATCTTATAACAGCTGACTCATAATAATCAAATCTGGACATTTTCTAAAAAAAACAGTTTTAGCTAATTGAAATAGAAATAAAAATAAAAACTAAAATTCAATATTACATACTCACAAAACTAACTAAAGTAAAATGAAAATATACAGGAAATGTCTTTAGTTTTAGTCTTTGTCAATTCAGTCAGATTTGTCAACATAACAAACATGAGGAGGCGTTGGTGCGTATGTTTATGGGATGACTTTTAAAGTGTTGTATTTGTACTGTAACACCTATTATGAACTTCTTAAAACTTGCCCCCGACAGATGCCCCACATTGCAAGGCCAAAAAGTAATACTGGAACTGTAGCTCAGTCGGCAGATTGTGAGGCTATCAGGTCTCTGCAGGGTCCACCGGTTTGACTCCCGCCTGCAGCCCATTTGCTGCGTGTCATCAACTCTCTCTCTGCCTGTTTTCCTGTCACATCTTCAGCCATCCCTATCAAAATAAAAAAAAGAAAAAACGAAACATTTTTAAAGTATAAAAAATAAACTGAAACAAGCAAACTCCCTCCGGAAACAAAGTGAAACTCAGCTGAATTGCAAAAAAAAGAAAAAAAAAATCACAATAAAACTAAAACCTACAAAATACAAAAAGATACAAAGCTATAATAACTCTGGTGCAGATTTGCCAAATGGGAAAAAAAAAAAAAAAAAAAAAAAAAAAGGTAGCAGGTAGCAGGGTTCAAGTATATCCTCAAGCTACAGCAAACTGACTTCATTGTAATAGTACACTTTTTGTTTACATTACCTCAAACATGATTCAAACACTGGTGGTGGAAACTCATTCATCTGTAAAGGAAATGACCATGACTGACACAATCCATTAAAAACAACATCTCCCTTATATTATTGACTGGCAGCCTTCTATCCATAGTGTGTCTTAAAAACTTGCTGTGTGGTAAATCCTGTGGACATGCAGGAGAAATACCCTCAAAATATCAATTATGCATTTTTCTTACTTACATTAAATGGTTTTAGATCATTAGATCATCAAGTTATTCTGAAAAAGATATACAGCATATCAATCTTACACATGTATTTACTTGTGGATCCCAAGGTGGATCCGTCCAGTAAATAAAGTGCGCTCTGGATTTATCATCTAGTAGATAAAACATGATAAAGTGCCCTCTAGAGTGCCCTTCCAGTGGATAAAACATGATAAAGTGCCTTCTAGAGTGTTATAACAATAGATAAAACCTGATGAAGTGCCCTCAAAAGTGCCCTTCCAGTAAATTAAACCTGATGAAGTGCCTCAAGAGTGCCTTCAGTAGATAAAACTGATAAAGTGCCCTCCAGAGTGTCCTTCTAGTAGATAACGTGATGAAGTGCCCTCTAGGTGCCTTCAGTAAATTAAACTGATGAAGTGCCCTCAGAGTGCCTTCCAGTATATAAACCTGATAAAGTGCCCTCTAGAGTGCCCTTCCAGCATGAAACTTTATAGAGTGTCCTCCAGAGTGCCCTACCAGTGGACAAAACATGAAAGTACATCACGACTTTCGGTGTGATGTTTTTTTTTGTTTCGTGGCTGCCCCTCAGACAGTCTAAATCTGCCACTGCATGTATTGACTGTTTCATAAGCCTATAAATATTGTGAAGGGCATGAAAACCAAGCAACAACACGTTTCAAATGTTATAAATCAATTTTTGAGTGTAGAAATAATGATTACAGTATTGGTTACAATTATGAAATGTATCATTGTCTGTATCAGCATTCAAACATAATAATGGTGTATTGAACAGCAGTGCCATTGCTGAAGCCATCCATCTCAGTGGGAGACACTGGAAAATGATGCTGTCAATCTGCTGCCATCAACTGTCAAACTCACTGATGGATCATTGAAAAATTGTGGTGCGGTTGAGTAATCCAGTTGAGTTTTCATACACGCATCAAAGCATTACCATATTCACGGCGTGTAGCTGTGATGTGTGAGTTGAAGGGGAAACACTGACACGAATCACAAGGCTTTTGATTGATCCTTTTGAAATGCCAGCACAAAACAAAGCCATTTTCCATTCTCTCTCCTTCTCTCACTGTCTCACTTCTCCCCCTCTAGCTCTCTCACCTTCTTACGCACCTCCGCGCTCTGTCTCCTGCCGCCACACACTCTGGATTATTGAGCCAATTTACTCTAGATTTTCCCATTGTGGCAGCCAAAGGAGAAATCCCATTGGTTTTTTGCCAAACCTGTGGGGTTAAGGGAGCAGCGTCTCAGTAGTTTGAGGGTTTTACTGATTTAATCTTAAGATGTAACACAGATCTGAGCCACCCTGATAACCTCAGATATATCTGACAGTTTGTGGAAGAGAGCACAGTCTGTTGCTTTGACTGATGTCACACGGGAGATTAGAGATCCTGAGTCAGAATCTGTTACAGTGCACTTTGAGAGTCCCCTATAACATGAACCCTCTGTAATTCCCCATCTCTTTTCTTCTTTCTCGTCCTCTCACCCCCCCCGTCTCGTCTCCAGGGTGATGCCAATCGTTCTTACTCAGATGACGACCGCTCCTCTTCCAACTTTGACGAGAGCGAGAAACACTCCATAAAGTTGTCCGGTGAGTTGTTTCGATTGCATCCATATAATGACCCATCTACTGTAGGCTGTGACTGTTCCAATGAAACGACTAGCAGAGTGCATACTGCTTATGAGTTTCCAGCAAGGGAGGGACTTGTGTCAGACATTGGTTGGTATTTACAGTAGCCAATAGCTCTTAATGTGCGTTAACGCCCATTAAGAGTTTGCTAATATGACAACGGTCTCAGCTGGACAACCTCAGAGACCGCAGAGTCACAGCTTACCAAGCTAACTAAGTTAGCTAACTTACTTTACTAACAACCAAAGCTATCTTTCCATCTGGAAACTCGGTACAGTACCTCAGCACTGTTTGCCCCGTTGGTCTCAGAGGCTGTGTTCATCCCAGTCCAGTGCAATGATTGCATCAACCCGATTGTCAATCTTATTTATGAGTTCTTTCCCAAAATAAAAATATGAATATGTCAGTATCCTCAAAATCAGCATCTGTTTAATTTTTCAGCACCATTTAACAGGATGTTATGTGTGTGTTGATTTTTCAACACTGACAGAATATTCAGTTCTATGAATATGTTAACATGGATTTATAAATATGTCAAAAGAAAGAACAGTTTCATACACAAAAAAATGTTTTGTTTGAGCTTCATTCATTCTTTTTTTATAAGCTCTTGAATGTTGGTTGGTTGCATTAAAAAAATCCACTTTTCAGACAAAAAACAGAGAAAACAGTATTTTTGTGAAAGAGACATTTTTAAGCAGAATATCAACTTCACGTTTTTATTTTTGTTTTTTTATCACTTCATATTATGTGTGTGACATCACTGTCACCAATGTGGTTAACATAAGATGTGTGTGTGTGTGTGTGTGTATGTGAAGCACTGTCCGAGAGGCCCGGGCTGCAGCGCAGGTCCTGCTCTGTGTCCAGGCTCTGTGCCTGGATCGCAGTGCTCTCTGACCCGGCTGTGGTGTGGGTCCCAGGGGCTGCGGTGTGAGCAGCCTCGCTGTATCACGGCTGCTATGGAGGTCCGGGGGCTGCAGCGCAGGCCGGGCTCTGTGGCCGGGTCATGATGCTCTCTGACCCGCGCATCTGCAGCTGAGCATTGATGTTTTCATGCTGGATACCACCATCTTCTTCTGCTGCTGCCCAATTCCAGCAGTTCCCTTCTTCTTAGAGTGACAAATTTCTGTCACATGATGCATCACAGCGTCCCTTACTGCCTCAGAGTGAAAACTTAGTGGCAGGGAAAGAGTTAAGTACACTTAAAGCACAGTTAGCAAATGTATAATTTATGAATGGTAGTTTAGGGCGTCGACAGTTATTTAGAAAGCAGTTCTTTTTTGTGATAAATTATTTATTGTTTATATAAAAGGTGGGAGAGGCAACAATACAGTCACAAATGTGACACAGTGCAGGGCAGGACAAAATGTAACAAAGTAGTTTCTTTGCCTCCCTATTTCCCTTGTCCCCCAGCCCACTCCACTCCCACCCTCTAACCCCGCGAGGTGAACCAAAGCCGTGGAGCTGCCAATGTTAGTTACTTAATCAAACAGCTGTTTCTGAACAGATCAATTGCCAACCACCTTGACAGCTGATCGATCAGTTATTTTCCAGAGATATCAAGCGTCTGTTAGGTCCAGCTATTAGAAAGCAGTGCTGAGATTTTAAAACAAAAACCTTCTATGAGTTTTGTCTCAAGTTACATTTAATCCAAATTGCAGAATTTGCCATTCATGTCAAAACTGAACAACAATCTGCTTGCATCTCACACTGAAGCCAGTAGTCTTTGTTTTTCAGTGAGGCTTATTCAGTGAGCTAAATGTGCTCAAACCCAAAGACCATAAATAAGACAGAAGTAAGTGCCAAAAGCTTGTAGAAACTTGTGAAAACTAACAGAATAGACAGCAGTCTTGAAACATGAATGAGCTCTGTCTTTATCCAGAGCTCACAATGAATCTGATCCAGCCATACAGCCTCCCTCAACAGTAAACAACGCAGTTCAGAGAGGATTAAACATGAGTTCAGAAACTGTGAGATTCACTTCTATATGGTGTGAGTGGGCTACTGCTGCAGAGGAGATGTGATCTCTGCAGTGCAGTGTAAGCAAAGGATGAAACCCTGCAGTCCTTCAGATGGAAACACAACAAGGCGCTTTACTGACTGTCCTCTTACACAGCACAGAGGTATTACCTTTGGTTGTTTGGCTTTTCATTTCTTCTGTGGGCAGTTTTCATTCTCAGCCTGTCTCTAAATGTCTGCCTTTATCACTCCTTCTGTCTTAAGAAGCTTAAGACGCCAACCAAGGGTCTTATTATTTTCAGTGTTATTCCATTTGAGGAGTATCTTAAGCTAAGGGGGGGGATTTTGGCATCATCATCCCAACCATTTCAAGGAATTTAATTATTTTGAGAACTTAATCAGAATTAAGTGAAAACAAAATCAGAATTTGCTGTTTTAGAAACACCTTTCATTTACCTTTTTCTATCACCAGAAGCCTTAAAAAACCAAACGCAAAACATTTTTAGGCTCATAACCAGTTTAACAGCTGTCTTAGGCTTTTCTAAACTTTGTGAAAAGTCCAAATTTTTTTGGACTTCCCCCCGACCTCAATAAGCTTGACATTTTCCCTCCTTTTTCTCCATTTCAAAAAGCCTCACTGTGTTATTGCTGCAATGGCTCTTTGCACCTACACGTCTAACCCACAGCAGTTTGAAACCCGTTGCCTGCGGGCTGGCAAATGTCAGTCTGAAAAATGTAGGGAACCACTGGGTGAAATAGAGATATAGAAGACAGTTTTGATAGAAAGTGGGTGAGCAAAACAGAGTTACAATGTTATGACAAGATGACTTCAGGAATGAACTAAAATGGTATATTGACGATGCCGAACAGTGTCAATGTATGAGAGAATGCAATACTCATTCAATAGATTTATAGGGAAGTTGGCAACATACATTGCATAGACAAAACATATAATAACTACTTTGTCCAAACTGTCTCTAGACCCCAGGATCTGCACGCTGACACCCAACGGCCACCTGGAGCTGGGTGCTCTCTCAGGGTCCAGAGGATCTTACTCCTCAGAAAGGCGGAGCTTCACCATCGAGTCCAGAAAGAGCAGCGTGATGAGCCTGGGCAAGAGCAGCCTGGAGAGACGCTCCCTCTCTCTGGTACGCAGTCGTACTTTAAGTGTACTTTGCATCACTACCAGCCATTTCCCAACAATTTTTATCTGCAACTTTTTCAACTTTAACAAGAGATGAATTTATTTTTCTTCTTTCAACAAAGTGCTACTTTTAGTTCTGTCAGTATGATATGAAAATCTATTTGCACAGTATTTGAACTGACATGAGATGGATAACCTTTCGTCAGGTGAAAGAATGCACGTTAGACTCAGTAGGTATGTTGAAGCAAACTTGGATTTTAAAATAGATCATCTGAATTTAATGGCCTCTCCACTTTTCACCATAAGTTTAGCATGGCGAAATTTAAGTGATGTGAATAATAATGTGATGAAACATATGGAAAACTTTCTTCATAGAATGCACTACTACCCAGACTTTTACTAGCCTGAAAAATATTGAGTTTTTTAACTTGAAAACCAAAACACAAATCAAAAGAAAAACTTGAGTTTTATCAAGACAGACTTATATCAGTTTTAGGGGCCATGAATAAATTCAGTTCACACAGGTTTTAGGCAAGGCAGTTTTTATTTATAAAGTATATTTCATGGAGTTAAATTCAAGGTGCTATTCAGAGAAGTAGAAACAATAAAATTCAAGTTAAAACATTTAAAACAGCACAATTAAAGACAGTAAGATAATAAAGATAAATCTATTAAAAATAATAAGATTGAAGAGTAAAACAAATAAAATGATAAAAAAAATGCTTTAGAACAATGAGATTTTTTTGGATTTAAAAGCTGCAATGGTCAGAGCTTTCTGAAGACAGACAGTTGGTTCCAGGCTGTACTGCAAAATGACTTAAATAAATGATTATTGCCTCACAAATACTGTAACAAACATGGTAGATTAGCACATGAGAAAAAGAACAAACACAACTTGCAAAGGGGCACTTTTATTTTGTCACCCAGACGCAGCAGGGATGCCACAATTTGCGCCTGAACCAAAACCTCGGGAGAGAGAAATCAACAGTTGCCATGGCAACTTGTATTAATTGACTGTTCCCCTCTTGTATTCAGTGCCAGAGAAACTGAGAGAAATACAGAGGGGAGAAAAAAGAACAGAGAGACAGGGAGGGTAATGCAGTGATGGGAAGATAGAGCGGAGAGAGATGATAAGCTGTAGTTTAGCAACGCTCCAACCTCAGAGGTTGTGATGTTAAACACAGTGGGTGTGGAAGATCCACTTCACTGTGAAGTCTCCTCCTCCTCTCTCAGGGTGCTTCAAGTTAATTGATATCAGAAGGCTGCGGTTACATCACTCAGAGCAAAAGCGCCGCAGTAATAAGCATTCAAGAAAGTTTTACAGACATTTTTCTCAAGTTTTATCAGCAGCTCAAACAGTGTTAGGTCGTCTTTGATGAAATCACACTTTGAACTGTGTATCAGTTCCATCTGTTTGTTGGATGATTTGTTTGTGTCACTGTCTCATACAGTCAATCAGACGCTGCTGATTGGCCTCAGATGAATCTCAGGGACGATAATACATCACTTTGTTGTGTTGCAGCACAATCAAGTCAAACTCAGGGTTTCGCATATTAAACTGGATGACAGTTTTTGTTCATGTGTCTGGGGACATATCGGTGATGATGCAGCATTTCCCACAGGACTTTGTGAAAATGCGGCGGGTGAGCCCTCCAGGGTCGCCTGGAAGATTTTGTTCTTTTTCACATTTTAAAGTCGAATGTATCAAACTGGTACACTTTGAGAGCCAAACTGGGAGCGAGAGAAGCTTTGCAGAAGCAGTGTTGCAAAACGCAACATTGGAAAACTTTTATAAAAAAAAATATTCTTGCTTCATTATGAAACTGTGGTGGAACAAATTAGACTGTCTCTGTAATTAATGAGAAAAACTGTGATGCATAAAGAATTTGAAAAATAAAGTACAAAGTGGGATTAAACATCTTTCTTTTAAACATAAAATTAAAACTACTATAAGGCGCTTTCATATTTTGTTGATTTTGGAGGCCCTTGTGTACAAAAGCAATAGTGTTTCCATTGTAATAACCACACAATATAATGTAAAAAACAAAATTATTTAAAGAAAAATCTCCATTTGCTTGTTTATAACTGGCTGACGTATACTCACTGTAACTTTGCCTGAGGGAAAGTAAAAACAGGCTTGTTTCATCTTTCACAGAAAATCCGACCTGGTGGCAGGCATTAAAAATAATTAAAAGGAAATAGCCGATATTCTCGCTGATGGTTTGTTAGTTTACATATGTGACACAGACTAAGCTCTCATATACATACAGGTGAACTTCAATAACGAAGCCAACAGTCAGTGTGGGTCAAAATGCCATAACAGGCTATTTTATTACAGCAAAGGTCACTAACATAAATTACCAAAGGTTAAAAAGTGGAGGGAGGGCGGCACACCAGTCAGCAGGCTGATGCACTGGAAGTATGCTATCAGTGGGTAAACCAAAAATAAATAAATACCAAAACTACAAACAAAATATCCCCCCTTTTTTTACCCCAACAGAAAAACACCCAAACTAACACCAGTGTCACAGCCAACCGTCACTGCCAGCTGCAGCTCTAAAACAAGACAAAACTTTAGATTAGCAATATACTCAAACTGCTAAAACTCAATAAACAAAATCCAAATAAGCAAAATAAAGTACAATGTAAACAGCAACCAGCACTTTGCCTGTGAATTTAACAGAGCTCATGTTAAATCTCAGTCTACACATGCAAACAATGCTTGATATTAAAGAGACATTGAATAAATACGGCTGCTACCTTGGCTAGGTCTCTCTTGTAAAAGAGGTTTTTGATCTCAATGGGACTTCCTGATTAAATACATAATTTGCAGCTCACCCACATGTTAAAATCATTAATACACACATGTTGTATGTTGCACCTCACCTTATTTAAGGTACCTGCAGCCAGAAGTGTAACTCTACAGCTAGTGGATGTGACTGGTCAGGTACAGGTGATACAAGTCTTTCTGCTGCAACCCCATGATTTCTCCCACGGGTCTTAACAATTTTAATTTCTATTAATTTTGTAATGCAGAACAAGAATGATGTTGTCAACATTAAAAACAGTTTAGTTTTCAATTTACTTGTCTTTAATGACCACACAGCCTTGATTGGTGAAATTTGTTTTCGGTACAATGGTCTAAGTTCAGCGTCAGCAAAATTGTACCTCAATAGAATCAATAGAAGGTATAACACAATCAGCAGTTTTCACTGACTGGAAAAAAAGCTGCATGTTCACTAACACCTTGCATTAGTGCAGAGGTATACAGTATATCTGGAGATAAACTGTGGGTTTATTTGATGGAATGATAATTTCATTTGACATAGCCACTAACATTCAATTATATTTTCTATAAGAGAAAGTTGCTGTAGTTATGTTTGGCAGCAAAGAAGGAGGCTGACTACATAATGTACAGTACATTAATTTCAGCTATTGTATGTGCTTTATGCCACATAGTGTGGAACAAATTGTCTTGGCAGTAATATTTGGCGTCTAAAAACACACACACACAAACACACACTTAATGCTCCTCTTGAGTGATCCGCAGTGCGGTTCTGTGTGGACTGAGGTGTTATTCAACAGCTAGCGTGCACGCTTCACCGCAGTTTCTATAGAGACGGATGCATAGGTTCTCTGGTATATGGCACCGGCTCAGGCTGTGACTGGTGACATGTACGTTTCCAAGGGTAAAACATATAATTAGGTCTATCATGCTGAGGGGATTAGACACGCGGAAAGAAACAGAACTGGTTGTGTTCCTTTAAGTGGAACCGGCACTCAGGGACTTGCATGTTAAACTTGATGACAGCCTGCTGAGTGCACTGCAGTCTCGTTCGAAAAATCCCAGTTTATGTTTCAGTTGTTTAGTCAGTTACTTACTGTATTTATTGGTAAATGATTGATCTACAGTAGCATTAGTGGTGTTTTCCACTTCTCCCTATAGCTCCATATTAAAACTGTATACTCTTTTACTGGCAGACACTAAGCAGCACCACGGGAGCTGTGGGAGATGCTTGTTAAAGAACATTTCTGGCTAACAAGTTTAGGAGAATTAACTTTTGATAAGTTTAAAGACAAGCAGTAATTCCTAGGAGCTTAGAGAATTTAGAAAGAGAGACATACATTGAAATGCCTCAAAATAAATTGACACCATAGAAAATTATAATATTCATTCACTGCAACCCCATCTCCTAGGAGTAGGAGGTGCATTCATAACCTATTTATAGCCTAACTTATTTGTAAGATTTACTTTATTAATTCATCCAGAACAATGTACATTATTTGTATATGTGCTCATCAAGTTAATGCTGAGGTTGTAGTTGTAGTTGCAACAATGAAGTATCTGAGGCAAGAAATATTTTAGCCACATTATCCACATATAAACCACTTTATTTTGAGGTAAAATCCAAAGTGAGTGCACTCAAAATATTGGGAGTAATCTGTCATGGCACTGGAAAAGCGTGCTAGTGATTGCGGTCAACTCGAGCCGCACCGCAATTGCACGTGACACGCCTCACACTCTGTAGTACATATCAAACGCACCCTCCCCTTCCAACAGGGGGTCTAAGATATGTGTTCATGATGATGAGGTCGGAGCCTAGACGTCAAACTCAAACTATGTTCTGCTGCTGCAATAAACATTCTCAAACTTGAGTTGTCTGACTGAACTATGGCAGCTATTGTGGGTCAAAGTTGAGTCAGGAACTTTGTCTGCAACTTGTGTTGAAATGTCTGCCTTTGTTTGCTCTTTCACATCAGTTTGGTAAATCTGAGACTTTGTTTACAATCCATCTGATGGTCTGACAACCGGTGTGTCTTGTACCATCAGATTTCTTTGGGTTGTGGCCAGATTTTCAAGAATCATGGCCAAAACAACAGAAATAAAAGTCCAGGTGTACTAAATCACAATGAATCTTCTATTGCAGGGGCTTTCAGAGTGTGAGAACAGCCTGCCAAGGGCTTTCCAAACAGTTTAATGAGAGCCTCAGTGAATGGAAGTGAAAAATATTACATTAGCTTTTACATTAGTTTTATAAAAGGGTCACTGGAAGCCTAAATGTGTGTGGTTTGGTTACAGAGATAGTTCAGAGAAATAGTTTTGGGAAACATGACTTTGGACAGACTTTTTGATGTATTTGGTTTAGTCTTAGGTCATGTCAAACAGCAATATTTGCCTATCATGGCTCAATTGTTGCGGTGTTGTTGAGTGTCTATGGGATGAAATAACATAATAATGATTCAGGAATTGAGCTAAACTAATCCCGTTCTGTTGACATCATTATGATGCAAATATGTCAGATTTAGTCAGATCTCCAGTCCTTGGTAAGGTTCAGTTCAAGTCAAATCACGTTATTTTCCCCAAGGAGCAATGGCAGAGGGACTTTGAATAATACAAAGATTAAAAGGAAAACAAAATTAAAGCTCATGCAGCAAAGATCCAAAGTAAAATCAGCTACATAAACACTAATATATCTATATATGCAGTGCCAGTCTCACAACACCACTTTGACATACTTGTTTACAGCACACACTTGTTGGAAAATGGTCTTTGGCTTTGGATAGATCTGGCTTTACTGGATGCAAACTGCTGACAGTTCCTCTAACCTGCTTTGTGTCTGTTCTAGCGTCACGGTCGCAGTCCCAACTATCACAACTGGGGGCGCCCGTTCCATCCACAGTCTGCATGGAGCCGCAGGTAGACAATGAGATTTACTTACAGAGATTGATTTCAAGCTATTGCCTCAATGAATTCTTAATGCCTTCATTAAGCCTTAATTACCATCAGGGAAACATCAAACCTTTGCTGTTGTTTTATGCTCCTATTTACTTCATGACTAAATTCTTAATATGTAGAATGGTGTTATCTCTTTATTGATACTGTATTAATTGTTTGTCAATATTAAACATGTCATAATTCTACTCTTGATCTTGTCTGCTCTGCAGGTCGAGCTCAAACAGCCTGGGCCGGAGGAGCTATGGGTTTGGTGGTGCTCCTCTGGTGGGAGGCAGCCTCCGTGTGCACAGCACCCGCACCCACCACTCCTACACCTACGCCGCCGAGCAGGAGTCCCTCCTCTCCCACTCGTCCCACTCCCATCATCCTCTGCCTCCTCATCATCCACCTCCACCTCCGCTCTTCCTCTCCAGACACTTCGCTGGGAGGAGGGACAGACGCGCCCTTTCCCTGGAGCTCCCGGAGCTGCTTCGGGCAGGCGGGCAGCCCACGAGCCTGCCCCCTATGCACCCGGAGCCCGGGAGGAGGAGTGGGTCTGGGGCAGGGGGATCCATCACCGGGGGGTCTGGGGCTGGTAGTGGATTAGGAGTGGACCACCGGGACTGTAACGGCAAGACGCCGGGTCCCCACACTCACCTGATGGCTGAGGTTTTCCCTCAAGTCAATGCACGCAAGGACAGAACAGACCTCGATGAAGAGACAGATTATGTGAGTCACCGGGACAACTCAATAAAAATGAAATGCCATAAAGACAACAAATAAATGAATGATTATCACCTTTGTAGAGGATATAGTGGCACTTCATTCTGTTATGTCTGTAGGGATGAGATGCTAAACAAGATACTTTAGCTTTAGGACAGATTTTAAAATAGCAGTTGTGTTATTTTATTGTTGTTGTTTGTGTCAGAATGAGAGAGGAGCTTTAGGGCTCCACTCAGGGATGCTGCAGTTAATAAATGGGGAATTCTTTATTGGCTCCCAGATATGCTGAGATAATACTGAAAAAACATAAACCATAATCATCGTGGGAGTTGGTGTGGAAATGAGGCAGCACTATTGGTTTATCTAACCTCTGCAGTGGGTTGGCAGTCACTTTATGAAATTTCCGAGCATGCCAGAGATCTTCTAATTTCATCCGGGTGAAAATATTCAATCATTTTAATAGTATTTACGTTATGGCTAGAAGAGGAATCAAATGAAGAGTCGTCTGTAAAAAGATAAATATTCTATGTACTGTAGTTGTGGGTGTTGATCCACAGCAAAAAGTCTGATAATGCCGATGATGGTTTAACAAGCTGAAATACAGATATCTTAACACAAAATTTAGAATATACTGTGTATCTCTGATCACTGATCTTTTCTCATGCCACCACTTCTCATCCCTATTCATTTCCCTCCTCTCGCCTCCAGAGTTTGTGTTTCCGCATCCAGAAGATGATGGAGGTGTACAAGCCAGACTGGTGTGAAACCAGGGAGGAATGGTCCGTCTATCTGTTCTCCCCTCAGAACAAGTGAGTGGACAATTCCAGTCAAAGCTAATGAAAATAGAGCTGTTGAGTTTACTGTTGCAGGGAGGAAAAATGGAAGAAACCTCAGGTAGAGCATCCTTCTCGCAAGAAAGACAAATGAGCAATCAATGTTGTGTGTACAAAATAGAATAACATTGCAAAATAACAGTATGAACAATCTTGAAGACACAATTCTAAACCGATTTTAAACATATTTGGAGAATTTGGATGTGGAGGAAGCCAAGTTTTGGGGGACTTTGAAGATGCAGATGCCCTCAGTACTCATATACTCTGCTGAACTTTCATGGACTGGTGTGATTCTCTGCCCCAAAATCTCCAATCTTGTAGAAAGTCTCCGTTAAACAAGGGACATGCAAATACATGAAAATACACAATGTAAAATCCACCTCTCGCTCTCTGATGCCTTGTATCACTTCGCTAAAGCCCTCAAATGATGCACCAAAAATCGATGTGCACTTTGCTCGGCTTGAAGTGGAACATCGAGGTCGTCGACCATTGTAACCATTGACTGTATACAGATGGACGACGAGCCTCCACGTCCTCCCACGGTATGAAAATTAAGCCAAAATGTCCCAGATACGAGCCCTGCCATCTTGATCTGGTGACATCATTTGGAGTCTGTAGTTCCCACCCACACACCGGGCCGAGTCGCGAGCAGGACTCAGCTGTCAATCATGAAGTGAAACCACCTTTTTATAGCATCAAATGACTAATTAAAACCAAACTTATCAGAAAAATGAACACTTGAAGACATATTAGTGTAATAAGAACTAATAGGAGCAGCTAACATGAAGAGGTAGGGATTTACAACCTGTGCTGCAGCTAGCCACAAGGGGGCAGTGATGTTTTGGCTTTGCTTTTTGGGAGCTGACATGCCATCGATCTTCATATACGTATGTCAATGACTGTAACTTAGCAGCAAACTTATGTCTTTTGCACTTGGCTAGTTATGCCTCACTCAGACATAAGAAAGACACAAAGACGACAAGAGATGTAGAACCCAGATGACCCTTGTTTGTACAGAGTTGCTGTGATTGGCTAGTTATGTACATTCTAGTTCAGCATAACCCTAATCTTAACCCTAACCCTGGTTGGGAACCCTTCAAGTACATATTTTTAATATGCAATGGTCAAATTATTATTTCAACCAAATTTATCATGTAATAATAGTAATTATAATAATAATATTGCCGCCAAAATGTGCAACAAAGATTAACCTTTCAGTGAGAAAACAAAGCGAGCAGCACGCCTCTGGATGTGTCAGTACTTGCGACAGTTTGGTTTGGCAAAGTGTTTCTAGCATGTAGCAGTAAAGTGCAGACAAACCAAGTGCGGAAAGATGAGTCAACAAGCAAGACCAATGGCCCTGAAAACAAATGTTAGCAAACATTACCGGCTCTGTCCTGATAATATAGAGGAACAGAGAGCTGCGCAGTCAAACCATTTGTCTGTTCACACACAGAAAACTGCTGTCTTCTGGTTTCACAAATGGCTTGTTAAAGTGATGTCGCTGTGTGCTTCCTCCAAAGCATTTTTTTTCTTGCTGTAGACAGTGTTATTGACTGTGGGCCCCCAGTTGTGTGTTTGTGTGCGTGTCTGTTTTCTGTCTGTGTTATTAGGTTTTCTTTCAGCCGTCAATGCATCGCTGGTAGGAACGCCCCTGAACGCAACACGAAAGAAAAATCACTCAGTCATCCACTCGCTCACTCACCCGATTCCCTGCGTGCTGATAGCCACTTAAGAGAAGCCAGGCCCCGGGGCTGTGTTTTGGCATCCTGGCAGGTGCCATCTGTCAAGCAAGGCCTGTGTGTGTTGGCGGTGTGTGCACTCGTGTTAGGCCATATTTCTGGTAGTGTTCATGCATGTGTTTGCGGATGACTTTGCATATGTGCGTGTGGGAGCGTGTGAGCATATGCGCGTCTATGCCTTGCTTATGCCTCAGTGTACTATACATGCCTGAGTGTGTGTGTGTGTGTGTGTGTGTGTGTGTGTGTGTGTGTGTGTGTATGTGTAAGCATATGTGCGTCTGCTCTAACAAGTGCACCTAAGCAGAATTAAAGCGAGGGAAGCAGACAAACAAACAAAAGGAGAAACAAGCCAACAACAGAAGTTGTGTCTCAAGCGGGATAAGTGCCTACGCAAGCGATGCCGCTGGTCACGATCGATATCAGGGGACAGGGTTGCCAGATTTGAATCGATAGATAAAGGGACAGGGTTGCCAGGATTGGAGGAAAAGCAGTCAGATTAGCGCATTGATTTCCTCACCCAGGGAGCAGGTGCAGCAGTAGGTATATTCTGTTCCCTTTATAGCTGGCAGATGAGCTCAGATGGTTGAGGGCTTCACTCAGGAGCTGCTTACTGCCTTCAAATCATCTGGAGCTGACGATTTGACAACAACACTGCAGGTGTCTGCAGATATTAAAGCCCCTACACCAGTGGCTCTTGTCACAGGGTACAAAGAGTATGTCTATGTCTGGTGAGAAGTTACCACCTTGATGTAATTTTCCACACTAAAACTTCAGATTGTTTAATTTGAACTGCTAGCGGCTGGGGATGCAAAAATATTTTACATAATATCTCACAAACAAAAGTCCAAAAAAATTTAATTCAATTTATTTAATAGAACATTGTTTTTTTTCCATAAAGTAATGAAAATAATTAAAAACACCAACTAACATTTGGCTTTTGTCATCAGTGAGAAAGGGTGCTATCAGAATTTAGTCCCAGGTCAAATGACTCTGCAGTGGTCACGTCTATTTATTATTTATTATTATTTATTTATGGTGGAGGCAATAAAAGCTTCTTTCCTCTGCTGGTAACTATTGCATTTCTTTTGCCCCTTTTCCACACACATGTTCTGCTTGACATGTTTGTCTTTAGCCAAGTGGCTGTAAAATACTGGATAAACATTTCATTTCCTATAAATCCTTCACAATAAAAGTCCCATTATTTTGTTATCTAAAAGCTTTTATTATGAAGCAGCAAAATCAGAAAATGTTGAGTTTCCATCAGCAGTAAGTTAACACAACTCCTTTCGAGTGAGAAGTGAACATGAAACAGTAAAATAAAGCAAATACCTGAATGGATAAACAGCGACGAAGGGGAGTAACTAAACTTCAAACCACAGAGAAAGTACTTTTAAGTCTCGAATTTTTGTCACACATCACAAAAAAAATAAAAAAAAATAAAAACCAAACAAAAGGCTTGTCCACTGGCAGTGGTTAAAGGCTTTTTAACAGGTTTAGACATGTTTAAAAAACCTGCATATACATGCTAATTTTGATGTAAAAACTGTATAATTAATGGTATGGTTAACAAGTTAACCACCATGTGTAAATAGAAACTACAATGACTAAAACAGAGTTTTACCTTCTCATCCTGTGGAATTAGAGCTATTGGTGTCCACCTGAGACACAACTGAAAGGACTGCAGTCTGTAACACATCTGTTAGGCATGATGGAGTTGTTTGTGCTCCCGCAAGTGCTCTTGGTTCATTTAATCATTCTTGGCTTTCAACACATGAATCACTGCAGAATATCAGATCTCAACAGTAAACGATATTTCCTTTCACCCATAAAACCATGCGTTTTCAGGTATCTTATCCTTTTGGACAAATCTTGACCAAATCTTACACCATCCTCACATCCTTCTACCCCCTCTGTTTCTCTCTTGTCAGGTTCAGACTGCTCTGTCAGTCCATTATCGCTCATAAGCTCTTTGACTACGTGGTCCTGGCCTTCATCTTTCTCAACTGCATCACAGTGGCTCTGGAGAGGCCAAAGATACTGCAAGGCAGTCTGGTAAGAACTATGTTTCTCTATGTTAGTCTGAAGCCGATGAGCACTTATAGGATGTATTGATCATGGACACGTGTTTGACACACAGAAATACCGTGTTAATAGTGAACATATACTAAAGGTAAAATTTGAACTTATAGATATCACCATGAAATTTCCCCAGCTGATTATTTACAATTAAGACAATTATATTTTCTTTTACAACTGAAATGTTATCTTTACAGATACATATGATGCATAATCAATGAAAATCTAAAAAGCCTTTAATTGTGTTTAATTTAGGTGTTTAATTTTTGTAGCTATATAAGATGTCAAAGGTTTTTACACAGGGAATTTTAGATGCCTGTTTTTATTACTCCATAAATCAGGAAATACTTTCAACAGACGTTGGAAATAAAAATGTCTTTGAAGGTACACAAAGAAACAGTTCAATTTCTTTTAATGTTGGCTAGAAAAACTATTATGATGAAGTGGGCTGGAGGTGATTCACCTTCGGTTCAATCGTGGAAACCTCTGAAATTAAATGTTATCACTTTAGACAAATTGAGACTGGTGGAAGAACTCATCTTTTTGTAAGAAAATGGGAGAAACTGCTGAATCACTTCAGAATTGATTGCAGGAAGATAATTGACTGAGGCGAGGGACTGTTTTGTTCATGTACAACTGCTGTGTTTCTTACTTCTGTGCTCTGCGGACTACATGAATGCTGTGTGTAATTTCCCAAACCTGTTATGCAGATACTCTGTTTATGGTGCAGAGTTGTTGTTATTTCTTTTTGAAAGTCAACATCAATAAAAATAAAATGCTCACAAAAGGGGAAAAAAAAAGGAAATCAATTTTTACCATGTTTTTAAGGAATAAAATGTTAATATACACTCACCAGCCACTTAATTAGGTACACTTGTTCAACTGCTCATTAATGCAAATATCTAATCAGCCAATCATATGGCAGCAGTGTAATGCATTTAGGCATGTAGACATGGTCAAGACGACCTGCTGAAGTTCAAACCGAGCATCAGAACGGGGAAGAAAGGTGATTTAAGTGACTTTGAAAGTGGCATGGTTGTTGGTGCCAGACGGGCTGGTCTGAGTATTTCAGAAACTGCTGATCTACTGGGATTTTGACGCCTAACCACCTCTAGGGTTTACACAGAATGGTCCAAAAAAGAGGAAATATCCAGTGAGCAGCAGTTCTCTGGGCAAGAATGCCTTGTTGATGCCAGAGGAGAATGGCCAGACTGGTTCAAGATGATAGAAAGGCAACAGTAACTCAAATAACCAGTCGTTACAATCAAGGTATGCAGAAGACCATCTCTGAACGCGCAACACATCAAACCTTGAAGTAGATGGACTACAGCAGTAGAAGACGACACCAGGTGCCACTCCTGTCAGCTAAGAACAGGAAACTGAGGCTACAATTCACACAGGCTCGTCATAATTGGACAATAGAAGATTGGAAAAACATTGCCTGGTCTAATGAGTCTTGATTTCTGCTGCAACATTCAGATGGTAGCGTCAGAATTTTGGCGTAAACAACATGAAAGCATGGATCCATCCTGCCTTGTATGAACGGTTCAGGCTGTTTTTTTGAACATGACAGTGAGTTCACTGTACTCTAGTGGCCTCCACAGTCACCAGATCTCAATCCAATAGAGCACCTTTGTGATGTGGTGGTACAGGAGATCTGCATCATGGACAGCTGACAAATCTGCAGCAACTGCGTGATGCTGTCATGTCAATATGGACCAAAATTCCAGCACCTTGTTGAATCTGTGCCACAAAGAATTAAGGCAGTTCTGAAGGCAAAACGGGGTCCAACCCGGTACTACCAAGGTGTACCTAATAAAGTAGCTGGTGAGTGTATATCAGGTTATGAATGACATATAAACAAACCCCTCTGTAAAAAAAAAAAAAACATCTGGTGTATGTATAAATCCTAGACAAAACAGGCTGAAAAGATATGTTCTGTAAAATTCTATAAAGTTTGAGTAGACATTTTAAGTAGATATTTTCATTAAACTTAATTATTTAGATGAAGACAACTATTTTTTGTCATACTCATTTTCTGAAATGTTATGCTGAAATATGCAAATGAAACATTATCTAATTAAATATGTGCAAATTTACACATTTCCACTATCTGAAAAAAAAGTGTTATGAAAGCAATACAGCCCAAAATTTCTAAAACAGACCAGTGCATCAAAAAAGACTAATCTGTGTTTTGTGATGTGATGTGATTGATACATGTTGTGTAAGCTTAAAGTCTGCATACAGCTCTTGCTGTGTGAGGTGGTACAAAGTTAAACTAATACATAATTAGTACAAATAGATCTGTATATACATATGGGTTATTTAAGTGACACAGTTGACATTACCTGAAACTTTAGAGCTAAGTCCTGACTGTGGTTCTTATTTTCAACTGCATTATTTCGGTGTCAAACTACCTCCTTCGAGTCCCAGTTTGATATGAGAACAGCCTCAATCCTTGTTATAATAATGACCCCTCTTTAATGTATTCCATTTCTTGTAAACAAGCTGTTGCTCGTTTAAAAAGAAATAATTCTGCAAATGATGTATAAACCAGCAATTATTCAAATTAATTAAATTAATCTACTTCAAAATGCCACTTTGGCTTCCTTGCTCCAAGCTCTTGCTGTATTCTGGCATTAAGCCATTTTTTTTCCTGCAATCAAGCAGCACCAAAACATTGAATGGAAGGCACTTTTCAAAGCAAGTGATCTGAAGTGTTCAAATTAAAGCTTAGCAGCTCTTTGAAACTTGGCATTTAATTCGGCAATGAGATGTCATTTTAATTTAATAGCAAAAACACTGACAAATGAAGTCGGTGAACTTTATTTCATTCAAAGAGCAAAGGACCAGAAGTGATTGTGATTCTCACATCCTGCTTTGAAGAGTAAAGCGTTTCTTTAACATCTTGTCTTCCCAAACTTTGTATCTTCTTTCTGTCTCTTTTAATTCTTCTTTTCCTCGCCCCTCGTCCTTTAAACTTTCTCCCTCTCATGTTTGTCCTTTCTCCTTTTGTTACAGGAAAGGGTGTTTCTCACAATTTCCAATTACATCTTTACTGCCATCTTTGTTGCGGAGATGACTGTCAAGGTAAAATGTTGGTCTCTTCTACTTCCTATACTTTCTTACCCCCTTCACTCTCATCACATCCTAATCATCCCCTTTCTTATGCATTTCCTTTTCTGTGGTTTTTTTTTCCCCTCTGTCCTCTCCTGTGTTGACCTTGTATCTCATCTCATCTCCATCTTTGCTCTCTCTCTCTCATCTTCATACCTCTAAACTGATATTATCTCTTCTTCTTTCTAAAACTCTCATCTTTTTCCGGTATATAAATTTTCCTCTATTTTTTTTCATCCCCTTATTCACTTCCTCTTCTTCACTTCTTTCCTCTCCTCATTTCCTATCTGGTTCGCTCTTTGCTCACCCTTCCATCTCTCCATTACATTTTTCCTCCTTTCTTCTCATCTTCTCCTTTCTTATCTCTCCTCTCCTTTCATCTCCAGCTCTTATTTTCTCCTCCCATCCTTTATTTCCCCCCTCCATCCTCCTCCTCCTCATTTCTTGACAGCTCTGCAACTTGCAGTTTAATCAGTTGCACATGTCCCATTAGCGATGGGCAGCTAGATAATGCAGTTAATTAGAAGGCTATCTCTCTTCTGCTGGCCTTTAGCTACTCCTGGACTTCCCATCGATAAACACACGCACACACAAACACGCACACACACATGCACACACATTCACATACTCTTTTTAATCCACTAATCTGCTGTCCAGAAGACAAGGCATCATCCATTATTAAGGGCTCTGTGTCTTCAGGCGTTTTCCGCATTGGTAGAAACGCTATAGTAATTTATTTATGACCAGGGATAATGAAGACATGTGTAGCACAATGAAATGTAGATCAGCTCAGTTCTGCGGTGGTGCAGAGTTCACATATACGCACATATATGCATCTGGCCCCAGGTTGAACTTGGCTCCATTTGTTCTATATTCACTTCTGTATCTTCATCTCCCTTCTTTGCATCTTTATTTACTTCCTTTCCTTCAATCAGGCTTCCGATCACTCACATTTTCATTTGCTTTATCTTCTCCGTGCAGCTCCTTTGATTAATTTCATATTCATCTGTCTCTTATCGTTCTCTCTGCTCTTTTGTCCCCCCATTTGTAATTTAATCAGTCGAGCTCCGTTGTTATCTGTGCCCCGCTTCATTTGCACGCGCAAATGTGGTCCCAGCTCGCTCCTGCTGCTCATTTTTCTTATCTCAAATTGTGTATCAATTGCTGCACTGGAGCACTAACTTCCACACACTGTGGAATCAAAGCTGTGACCGTAGGCAGATACTCAGTAATGAAGAATTTGTCCAGTTATTGAACTGTCACAAAATCAAGGGAATAATCTTCCACTTGTATTTGTACATGAGTTTTATCTCAGCTGTAGTTGTATGTGTCAAAACCCCACCAAACACACACTTACGCAGTCATTTGTCTTAATATATCTGTGACAGCATTTATTTTCTGACGCACACCATAGATATTAACTTTACCAAGCCCTCATTTAGCAGTACAAGGTTGACAAGGAAAGTACAAGGAAAAATAAAACACATTTATTTTCATTTTATCAAGTCATGACAAGTTTGTTTGTGTGGCCCAATATCACATATAATGTCTCAGTGAGCAAACAGGCCCACAACTTAAGCACAAGCTCCGGAAGAACTTATAAAAAAATCTTAACTCACTCACGTAACCCCAATCATAAAATCTCAAATAACACAAAGAATAACCTACACATGTATCTGGGAGTTCCCCAGTAAAGCCATGGTTGCCTGTCTTACTCATGTGAATAATTTCCCAACAGTAGTTGGTGAGTAAAAGGGGAAGTCTTCACCATTTTCAGCTTTTCTTACCTAAATTTGATCATACCTAACCTCAGTGCTGCTATGAAAGTTGCCATGTCCTTGTATTGCATAAACAGCCCGTCAACCTACATTTTACTTAACAGATTTGTTTTAAAAGTTACAAAACGTCTCTAAGTTCATGATAAAACAATCCCATTTACAGCTCTGCATGTTCAGGTAGCCACAGGTAATGACTGCATTAACTACTTCAGACACTAATAGGTCTCTGAGGCTTTCTAATCAGGGCTTGTTAGTTGTTCTTCACTCAGGGCTTAAAACTGAAGCAGTGTGTGTCAGCCCGTTCTCATTCCAACTTGTCACCACTCCTCAAAAACTCATATCATGGCTGTATGAGGTGCACCAGGCTTTGGACGTAGTAGTAGTAAAAAACGGAGGATCTGGAAGAGGTGAGGTGGATGGATGGCTCAAACAAACACAGGACTTTTACCCAGGAGACTGGTGTTTGTGTGCCATGTGAAAACCAAAACATTATTAAAAGCTGTAGGGTACATAATCTTACGTGCGTCATGTGAATTTTGTCATGCGTCACGTGACTTGCGTAATGTGACTTGTGCGCTTCAGGGATGTCAAACATGCCTTACCCTGAACCTAGCCAGGTGTTATTTTGTGCCCAAACTTACCCAAACTACAACCATTTCATGCGTTAACCATGAGTTAAAACAGGCTTTCTGGCAGGATCTCATACAGACACAAAAGGGGACCTTGTGTGCCTGTGTGACACACCGAGGGGAGAACGAGTTGTCTGTGCCTTTGAGGTTGTGTCCTCTAAACTTTGGATCTCTCTCCCCCTTTGCACTCAGGATCTTAGGAGACTGTATACTTACCCTCATTTATTTATTTATTTATTTAATTTTCATTTTTCTGTCCTTATTTTTAGTCAGCTAGTAATGTCTCCTCAGAAAGGGATGCATCAACATAAACTTGCTTGTTTCATTACTTGTTTACACACTGAAATATACTTTCTTAGTTATTTACTAACTCACTTACTTGCTTATGTGATAACTTACTTATTTACCGACTTAACTAATAACTTGCCTGCTCATTTATTTACTCACTTGCTTACTTAGTCACTTACTCACTACACATTGATTGTTTGCAGACTCATTTACTTGCTTAATTGTTTTGCTGACTTATTTGCTTACTTATTTTCTTGCTTATCAACTTGCTTATTTGTTAGCTTACTTACTGACTTACATACATACTTATTTGCTTACTAAGTTTATGACTTACTTACCGACTAATTTAATTATTTACTTACTTGTTTGGGTACTTACACACTCATTTACCTCTTTTTATGTCAGATCAATCATTCAGTCTTATTTTACCTTTATAATAATCTCCCTGTCATCCTTTATAGATGAATGCGGTCAGACACAAAGATTTTTGCAAAGCTTTCGCCTCTCTAACTGCTTTCCTCCTGTAACAATTTCAATGCAGTTTAAAACATATTCATTGTCTGGGTCTTTTCACATAGGAAATATCAGATAAGCTCCGTTTAATTGATTTAGTTTCTCACTGCGTAAATGTCAAATTATTTTCAGTATGTCATTCGTTGACTAAAATCTGCACAATTTCACAGGTTGAGCTGTGTACTTGGGAACATTTCCAAGTGGGAAAATAAAAGCAATTACATGCTTTGTGTGGTTAAACTATGTCGACAATTTGAACAAAACAGTAACAAATTCATTCATGAACATCTGAGGTAATGATCTCCTGTGGTGCGTCTTGTTTTCCTGTATTTGTGCCGATACAGGACCAATACAACATGATTTTGTTCTCACAGTATCCTCCGTCTCTCCTCCTTTGCTTGTTGCTCTTAATCTGCTGTTCCAGGCTGGTCAGTCCGATCGCTCTCTGAGGAGCACTAATTAAACAGAGTTTCCTCTCTGAGACGCACTCCATCACTGAGGCAGCCTGCTCTCATTTCCCGTCCATGCACACACACACACACACACACACACACACACACACACATCACACACACACACACACACACACACACACACACACACACACACACACAGATACACCCATACATGAGCAGTAGTGTAAACAGTGTTACCTGCACACTTGAGTCTGACCTTGAACATCAGCCTCTAATGAGAAGCGGGGAGGGGAGTGCCGATCTGGCTATCTTCCCACCCCTCCCCCTTTCTCTCTCTCACACACAAACACATCTTTACACACACATAAACTCATACAGAGTTGACTCGTTCTTGTCACACTGTGTCTTTTGCCTGCTAAAGCTGATCAAAGATCTGAGCAGGCCTGACAGAATGAGTTTCATACAAGTATTTTAGCAGCCTTTCTGTTGCACTATTTTCTGCACTTTCACTGTCATCGCACCTAATTTGAAGTTACAGTATGCAACTTTTTTTTTGCTGTACTGTAGTAAGGAGTCTGTCATCGGTCCATTTCTTACCTCAGCGTTCAGCTGCGGGGCTGACATGAAACAGCAATTAGCTTGAAGCTCAAGCAAAACTTTGAAACTAACAGCTCTGAGTATGTAGATCTGTGAAGTCAGCAGCGTTTTTTTTAAAATGGCTTCATATCACTTAGCGAGGAGCTTAGTGACAGAAGAGATCAGAATGGAGTCTGAGATCTTGCTTTTTTAGCTTCAAGAAGCATTACTGAGAGTGTTTTTTGAGACGTGTCCAGCTCAAGACATTAGCACAATGAATGCCATTTGCTAAAGTGCATTCCACAGGCGTCACAGCTGGTGTTAGCTGGTAAGAACTCTTCCATTAAGACTCTTCATGTTGGACTGAAAAAAAGTCTAACCAGTGAAAATGAATAAGCTTGCTCGAGATGAACTGCACCTTGCCTGGAAAGTAGACGAGAGCAGGCAGCCACAGCACGGGGACGGTCACAAAAAGCTGTGGACAAGTCGAACAGTTTCCTGCAGCCTTCAAAGGAGATACAGGAAGTCACAGAAATATTATGTTTGGATAGTTACGTCTGAAGTAACAAAGCATCAGTGGTGGAAAGAGTACTGAAAATCTGTACTCAAGTACTGTTACATTACCAAAATATTACTCAATTACAAGTAAGCACTGTTAATGTTTAATCCATCATCAGCATCAGTATTCAATCAAGTGGTTTCTGCTTCTCCAGATCTTCTGTGAATGTTTCTGCTACTCTGCTACAAGAGGAATGATGACGTTGAAAAAGATATGCACTCTCAGCAAAAGCTTAAAACATAATAAATAGCATTTTGTCAAACTTTTATTCATCTCATTTACTGGATAATTAGTGTGCACCACCCAAGAAATAGAAAAAAAAATAATGTTTTTTAATGAGCAAGTTGATGATTTTATAATATGAAATTTAATAATTAAATGAAGTGTAAATGTTAATTCACTACTGACTTGGGCAGTTAAAGAGGCACAAAATAAATTACACACTTAATACTTAACAGGTGGCTGAAATAGCTTTATCAAACAGCATCCTGAATCCAGCATGCCTTGCCTTTTTTGTAGGACAATCTGCAAAGCATTTACCGACGACTAATTGTGTATCAGTACACAGAAGTTGCAGCTCCGTTCATACCCCATTTTCAGAGTCATGGTTGGGGGTCATGAGCACCCCAGGTGCCCTAGTGCTTGAAATGCGGCAAAAGTGCCCCCTTGATTGCCACAGTGGTGGATAAAACATGATAAAGTGCCCACTAGAGTCCCCTTACAGTGGAGAAAATGCTGTGCCACATAGGCTACCTTCATGCCAGAAAATTATTTAGCCCTTTACGTGCCTCTAAATGGTAAAAAAAAGTCAATAATTCCTTGTGTCTTTATTACAGAGATATACCAGTTGTTGTGCTTTAAGTCACACAATAAAACAGTTTTAATCCAGAACAGGTACTGGAACTGTTTCTGGTGCCTTTTTGAATTTTTTCTCCCCTGCCCCACAGAAAGCCAGACCATGACCCCTGTATGTACTGTGAAGGTTCAGAGCGAATACACGAGCCATTACAGGTCTATTGACGATATATATTAATTTGAAAAAGAAGAAACTTAAGCATAATCGATGTTTTTTGTGATTTTGTTCATATACTCACAGCTACCTAAATACAGACGGGGCTCAGGGTACAAACCCCATATGCACTTGGGACACCCACCATCCACCCTGACAACCTCCTTGGGTACAACAACTTAGCCTTTTCTTCAGTCTCAAAGCACTTTGCCATGGAATGTTATCCTGTCAGAAATTAAGCTAACACATTTGACAAAACAATTTAATTTCTAGGAGACAGGGTTGGACTAAACTGTGCTGATTCACAGCCCATTACAGCTACTCCAAAACATCGCCAAATCTGATACATATACAGGCCAGAGCCAGCTCACATTTGGCTTTCTAGTGCCAGTCCACAGCCCAGAGTCCACAGCCCAGAAGCCACAGTTAGCTCAATTTGGCTACCTCTGTTGCTTATTCAAAAGAAGAATGCATTTAATGGCCAAAAGATGAGATTTGTCTCATACTGCGGTAAGATTCTCAGAAACAAATAATCAGGCTCAGTCAGACTTATCACCCAAAGTATTATAGCATTCTGGCTGCAAAGGTCTGTTTGAATAAGGAAGAGTATAGTGGACACTCATCAAAGATCCATTACAAGTTGATGTGCAGCAATGTAATCCCATCTTAAACATCAGATTGCAAAAATAACTCTGAAGCGACAAGTACAATAATTGCCATATTTTCTGCTAAGTGATATTGCAAATGGAGTTTGAATATAATTTAAATTGGAATTTAATGTGACATACTCGCACTGTCAGCCAAAGGACAGCTGGTAGTGAGAGAGGAGAATAGGAGGCTTTGATGATAACGCTGGCACCAACCTGCTATAGATTTCCCATGCATCATGTTTTATCAAGGCGATATTTGATCTGCTTAATGGAGGCCCCACGGCACTCCAGAAGTCCCGAAGGGGCCTTAGTATAGCCGGCTGCTATTAATAACGGAGCAGGCGTATTATAACTCGCCATCCCACCTGTCAAAACATGACAAAAGACCTATCATATAGGATGTGACAGTGACTCGCTTCTGTACAGATTTCACCAGCAACAACAGATGAAACATTTTCCTACAGTGAGAGTTTTGGATCTTGTTAGCTGTCAAACCAGGTAGAAAGACTTTCTGTTCCTAAACAGAGCTGTATGGAATTCTGCGCACTGACGACTTCAGTCAGTTTACATAAGTCTTTTTTTTCTTTCCTCATCCTTCATCTTTTTACCCCTGTCTTCCACTTTGTCTTCATTTCACCCGTTTACTTTGTTTCTCTTCATTTTCTGTCTTTGTCACCCTCTGACACCCGGCCTCTACGTTAGTTCTATAGAGTTAGGATGCCCTGACAACAGTTGGCATGGCAGTTTGTGTTATCATGCTTCCACCGCTACTGCTGCCGTCGCTCACTTTGAGTTACTGTGGTGACAGTCGTGGTGTTTGTTCAGAAGTGGGATATGTTGTTGAGGGTTTGCAGCACAGTCGCAGAGTTTACACAAGTATTTCTAGAAAGGTTGAGACAGAGTCAAGTTTTGATTGAAATAATAAGAATGCCTGCGCAAGAGTTGGCTCTACAGCACAAATGCTGCATTCAGGCGGTGTTGGCAGAATCTGAGGTGAAGCGACAACTAGTTAAACCAGATGTGAGCAAAGTGGGATGCATTGTCGCTGTTAGAAATTCCTGGTATTGCTAACTTGGAATCACAAGTAGGAGACTGACATGAATGGCTTGTCCTACTTGGTTGTTTGAATGATATTTCAGATCACAGCTGCAGTCACAGCTGACACCACTGATATATATATATATAAAGATGGATAACACGTCTCCACTTCTTCCCACTGTACCAAAATGATGCCAAAATATCTACAATATGGGCACTGCCATCTTGTGCTGGTGATGTCCACGCAGTAGTTATCAAGATTGGAGCTGTGGTAGCACGGTCCCAGCCATGCACCCAGCCGATTCAATCGTGAGCAGGGCTCAGTTATCGATCATGACATGAAACCCACTTTTACACCATCAAATATAAAAAAAAAAAGAACACTTGAACATACACTGGAGTAATAAGAACTACCTATGACAGAAACCATCTTTGGGGAAATATTCATTTGATGTGTACATTGATTTTTTAGTTTGGCACTAGAGCTTCAGATCTGGTTGGTCGGGCTGCATTTCTCACATATTTCATGGGCTTATGTCGGGTTTGGGATGTATTATTATTATTACTATATTATATAACAATAACAACAATATTATATTATTGTTATCATTGTTATCAGTAGTTGTAGTAGTAGTAGTATTTTTTTTATTTTTCTCTCCAGTTTTGTCGTTGCCATTTCAAATTTCCCCAAAGTATTGTCCCTGTCACCACCAGCTCCTGATGTTTGGTACATTGAAGGAAGCTTGTTAAGAAAAATGTCGGACTGTAATGAGGTTTGGGCAGAAATATGCTGATGAGGAATGGGTTCGGGTCGGGTTCGGACAGAATTTTGTCAGGCTTCGGCCTTTTCGGGCTCAACTTTTCGGGCCTGATTAAAGTTCTATTTTGCACATGTCCCAACTGCTAACATGGAGGAGGTGGGAATTATGACCCATACTGCAGCCAGCCACTAGGGGGCAATTGGGACGCTTTAGCTTCACTTGTAGGAAGCTGTCATGTTGTTCCATCCTTATATAGACCCTTTTACAGTTTGTAAACGATGAGAAAGCTGCACGTGCATCTTGGCAACGGAAGTACGGCGGACCCACAATATAGTAGCTTGCAGTTTTAATCGGCGTTATCAGTCTAATCAACACATTTAATAGCTTGCAGCCATAGACGCCACCAATTACTCTGAAACAGTCACAATTTTTCGGAAATTTAAGCAACTAATATCGACGACTGGAATATCAATTCTGAAGTATCATATACTCAATAAACAAATGCTTTTGGTGATTTTGGTGCTGGTAAAATGTTTAATTCAGCCTTTGCAGCTTGATAACTCGTCTGGATGACTGGAGGAGACCGCTACTTCTGTTGCCAAAATGCGCGCGCAGCTCTTTGATGACATCAGCTGTAAAAGGGTCTTTAGTTCCAATGGTTGGTTTCCACTGGTGACCCACTGACATGACAAAGTGCCAGTGGCTTCTAAACATCTACAGAAGCTTTTCTAACCACTCCTCTATGCATAATTCACTTCTCTGCTGTATGGCCAGTACGTTCCAGAAACTTACACGTGTCCTAACGAATACAAGCATCCAATTATTGCATAACAGAGGACGCTCTCTGTCCCCACTGAATCCATTAAATATGCACTTCTAACACATAGTCCCAACACATAGCCAGAGTAGGAAATTAGGATCAGCCACCAGCCAAATGCTGGTTAAATATGGAAGTGGCTGAGATTAGATTCAGACACCAGATAATTATGATAAAGACTGGTGGCTGGAAGGCGTTCATATTTTAAAAAGTTAATTTCTCACACCACAACAGCTGTGTGCTCGAGCTCTGACTAGAGACATCCACTCCACCAAAAGGAGGGGGAGAAATGACATATAATATAATCAGTTGTAGGTTGTTATTAGTGATGGTCAATTACCTTGATAAGCTAGCAACCCAGCCAGCTGGAGTTAGAAGAGCAGGTATTGTATAAATGATTTCTCTTTTTAACTTCATGAATCAACCATTTTGCAGCGCTTCCAAGAGGAGTGACAGGAATAAATAGAAACCTGGCGTCTGACAAAACTTCAGCTCAAAATTGGGTGCCACACCACAATGCACTGCACAGCACTGCATTGCTTAAAGCCAGTTAAAACATTCACATAGAAAACAATGCATTTTGTCACTGCGCTCGCTCGCACCGCATTCAGTTAGGACACACTGTCACACACATCAGAACTAAATACGCTAATGCTACAACTGGAAGAGAGCTCCAGGACTCCTCCAAAAGTAGCTTTAGCTCAAACTCACAAAGTGTAGGGTGATAAAAGCACAACACTCACCAGCAACAGTCAGTGTCTGGCCAGTCTGCTCTCACAATAGGGCTTCTCTGTTATGATTTTTTTAAAACGTTTTTGTCTGATACATCATAAAGCTCCAGATATGGGCAAAGCAAGCTTCTCTTAGATTTTCTCTGGTTACCAGGCTGACGAGTCCTGCACTATGATTGACTGCCTGAAGTTCATAAATTTTCAACTAGAAGTGCACGGAGCAGCTTCACAAAAAGGCAACGGTGTTTGGACAAATGATGCCGGGTGCAGTGCCTTTTCATATGCAGCCTCGGATGCTCTCTGCCCACTGGGAGCAGCTGTTATAAGATGCTGTTGCTCAGAAATGCTAGGTGGACATGAGGCCTTAGTGATTTTTGTTTGTTTTTTTGGGGGGGTAGGCATACTTAGCATACAGAGCAAGAAGTGGATTAGGTTGAAAGACTGATTTGAGAAGTATCAGTGGACATTTTGATGCAGTTTCCAATGACAACTGTAGGTCACCACCACCACCAGCTCATGAGGGAACACACTACACAGTTTCCAGAGACTTCTTTCAAGCCAGCAAGAGGTGAATATTAGATACTCAAAAGATAGATTTTCAGTGGCTTATTTTGCACTAGTGTGCCATCATTATGCCTGTGCTGCGTTCACAAACGTTAGACGCAAACATCACTTATCCCCCCTTTTCCGGAATTTTCCATCATTCCACATTTATCTCTCTGGCGGCATTCTCTGCCAAACAAGCAGACGAACCCGCTGCACCTTTGAGAGTGCTGTTTTGACATGACAGCCACACCAAGTTGTTGTTGCCATGAAAGCACCTGGCAGGTGTCAAATGAAGTCGGAACATCTGCCGTGCAACTTTTCCTCCAACCTCTCCGACTCTTTTTGATTTCAGAACTTTTTTTTTTTTTTTTCTCTCAGAGCCTCTCATTCCTCCCACTGGTAGCTTTCTCACTGTTTCCCCAAAATTGTTTTGCTCCTGCACCTCACCTCACCCTCCTTTTCTTTCTAGAATATTCTCCATCTCCTCCTTCCCCTCCCTTTCTTGTTCAATCCCCATTAGGGCTTGCCTAGCGAGCGAGACCTCCCATCCAGCTGTACACTCTTAGAAATAGAAGTGCTGACTAGAACCATATAGGGTTTGTTGACTTGTGTCCATAGGAGAACCCTTTTTGTTTCCCATTAGAACCCTTTATGAAGGTCTACCTGCAGCCTGTTCAGGGGGTTCTGCATAGAATCCAGTATAAAAGGTTATATCTACAACCGTCTGTGAAAGGTTCCAACAAGTACCTCCTTCATCAGCAGTAACTTAACATGACTCCTGCACAGGTAAAAGTGAATATGAAACGGAAAAATAATGCAGATACAGAATTGAAACAACAACACAGAAGAGAAACTAAATTTCAATACATAAAGCTTCTGTTAGAAGCTACAAAAGTACTAAGAGCTGGACATAAAGAGACTTTCAGAAACATCCTGCACACACATGAGCTCAATATCAAAACACTGCTTGTTCGGGGGGGGGGGGGGGGGGGGGTGGTTCACCGGTTTGTTGCGGCCGGCGAGATGTCATCATAGCCCGCTTGGAGGTGGGTCAGGCTCACTTTGGCCCCACTCCACAGTAAGTCCATCTTGGATGTGGATCAGCACAGATCAGTGCAATGAAAATGATCATGGAGATGCATTTCGGCGCAGTACGGTTTGGCTCAGCGCAGCCAAAAGTGCCAGTGGAAAAGGCCCATTGGAGTCCTTATTTCTAAGAATGTAACTAGAAGCTGACAGACTATGAATCTAAGGAAAAAATGAAATATCAAACTTCAAACTCTAAACTTTATTTGTCCCGAATGGCGATTGCTTTGCAGCAAGAACAAACAAACAAAAACACACAAAAAGCCCACACAGAAGAGAGGAGGGGTAGGCACTTAATGTTTAGACTAGGGGGGCAAGAGGGGCTTGACCTTACAACTCAGAGTACAAACAACAATAAAATGCTGAATTCAGGATAATAATCAATCACAATCAATATCACCAGTATTAAGAAATATCACTTATAAAATATAAATACACATGGATTTTACAGAGCTGTTCAACACCCTTGATTAAAAAAAAAACATACACAAACACATACTGTACACAGCATATCAGACAGTGTGTCAAAGTAAACTAAATTGACACATTAGGCAGCATCATGAAACTGTCACCACATCACATCATCGTCACCAAAAACCAAAGCTGCTATCAAAGAACACCATCGCTTCTACTGTATCTACCCCCCTGACCTGAGTTTAGAAGGGCAGTGGTGATGGGAATTAATGAGCTCCTGAATCTGTTGCTCTTTACAGTAACATGCAGCTATAATGGTTTCAGCAACACAGACCTCCTCAATATTTTCATGTGGCCAGAGTTCAGAGTTTGTCTGGTTTAAGAGGATTTTGGGAAGACTGCTGAAGTGGCACAGTGCAATGTCAGCAATCCAAAATACTTTGTGTCTTAAGTGAAATTTAAGCAGAGTACAGCTTTTCTGTGAGATATTCTTCTTTTAATCATAGACATTTTCTGCAGTTACAGAACAGTCAGCAGAACTCCGTGTCAACATAAAAGCTGGTTAACTGCACAAACAAATCCACAGCACTTTGATTTCGCTGTGGATTCATCGTTCCAAAGACCGTGAAGCAGAATTTGAATGTGGATTCGTTAATAGACCGTCTAGTGTTGGAGATTTCCATTTCTGCCTGAAATCATAGTAGATTTGCTTTCCTTTTAATCGCCTTTTATTTTCCCTCCTCTCTTGGTTTCTTTTATTCCTCTCCTGGTCTGTTATTTTCTCCTCCTTCTGAACATTCGCTTTGTCATTACGGTTTAGGAGCTGTTGCTTGTCTCTCTTCTCTCCTTTCCCTCCTTTCATCTCCTTAAAAATTAAACTCTTTTGGGTTTAACGGCTCTTGCCATCAATCACATACCTCTCATCCTCCCAGAATTTTTACTTCCATGCCTCCTCTCCTCTCCTCTCCTCTCCTGGGCAGGCTTGTAGTTTCCTCCAGAAAGCAGCTGACATGAAATGAAATGCCTGTTTGAGAAGCTAAATAAGAAATCTGAATATCAAAGAGTGTGCGTGCATGTGTGTGTGTGTGTGTGTGTGTGTGCGCCACACATCTGGCCACTGTTGCCTGTGCGGGACACTGCATCTCAAATCCCTTCATCTCTCCAGGTGGTGTCCATGGGTCTGTACCTGGGGGAGAAAGCCTACCTAAGGAGCAGCTGGAACATTCTGGACGGTTTCCTCGTGTTCGTGTCTCTCATTGACATTGTGGTGTCGATGGCGGGCGGGGCTAAGATCCTGGGGGTTCTCCGTGTTCTCAGGTTGCTCAGGACGCTACGCCCCCTCAGGTTAGGAGGTTAAACCGTCATATTTTCTCTTACAACATGATTTGCTGGGATTGTTTGGTAAAGAAATACTTCAGAATTTTTGCTATACCTGGCAGATTAGCTTAGCTTAGCATAAAGCCTGGAAACAGGGTCAAACAGCTAGCCACACTCTGTTCAAAGGTAATAAGATACACTTAACAACAGCACCTCACCTGCTTTCTGAGCAGTTACGAGCTGTTGAGACTCCAGTTACTTGTACCAGCCAAGAAATAGGAACCAGGTTAGCTGTTTCCACTTTTCAGTCTTTCAGATGAGCTAATCAACTACTACCCAGTCACTTTATATTACCATACAGATATGAAAGTGGTGTCAATCCTCTCGTAAAACTCACCACTGCAAAGTGAATAATGTCTTCCAAAATGTCAAAAAATTCCTTTAAAGGGATATTTCAGATTATTTGAAGTGGGGTTCTAGGAGGTACTTATCGACACTCAGTATATTACCTAACATGGAAGCTAAGCATTACATTTCTGTGGACAGTGTCAACAACAAAAGGTATTTTGGCCATTTGCAGCGTTTCAGTTCTAGACCTTCATCAGGCAAAACCTTTGGTCCTTTTGCAACTTTTTGGTCTACTCGCCTCTCTACGATGCACCTGTCTCATCTGATGTTATATGAGGCAAATATCCCTGTCATGAAACCAACCAAATTCCATTGGCACAATCAGTAATTTTCCCTTGCAAAAAATGTGAATTGCTGGACAACCACTGCCTCAATCTGTTAGTTTGTTTGTGTCACTGTCTGACTTTGGTGAAGCCAAATGATCCTTTTAAAACACAGAAATCACACAATACCACAAACAAACAAACAGATCGAGGTACCGGTAGACCAACAACTCCTGTGTTCTGCAAGGTAAAATGATTGATTTCGTCTGTGGAGTTTGGTTGGTTTGAAGAGAGCAATATTTGGCTTATATAACAGAAAAGCCTGCTTAGAGTCAGTCTTTGTCAAACTTCTTTTTTTTTTTTTTTTTAATGATGTTTTTATATTTTATATTTCAACATTTATTACATGTAGTTTAAGACCGTGTTCCCCAACCTTTTGTGCAAAAGATGCAGGTTACATACAGCATGTTTATGAGCTGTGAGAAATTCAACTAAAGAGTGAATTTTCACTCTTGCACCGTTTTATTTGAATAACTTAAACTAAAACTAAAACTTAAATTTCCCAAGATGAAAAGCAAAGATCAGAGAAATGTATGAGAAGATAAACCTAAGTTTGTGGAGCAGATGGAAGCAGCTGCTGACCTGAGGTGCAGGGAGCTCAGATTAAATTCAGCTAAGGTCATTTTGGGTCTGACTGAATTAATTCAGGCTGTGCTGTATGAAATTACCACAAATGGGACCCTACGCAGCCTTTTTCTTGTACAGGCTGATCTTTCTTTTTTTAAACTATTATAAATGTGTTGATACCAAATTGTTATATGTACTTTAATTTGACCACCATACAACTAGGCTTATAAGAGGGAAAATGCTAAAAGTGTGTTTACTGCATAAAAGTGAACTAGTTGCCCTTTTCATTGTTACTTTTAATGATGATAGTTATTCGTTTGTGAATTCTATGAAACATCCATGTACTGCTCTTCTCTCTTTCTGTGTCTTTTATTCTTTTTTCTCTCTGTATCTCCCGGTCGGTCCTCCAGGGTGATCAGCAGGGCTCCGGGGCTGAAGCTCGTAGTTGAAACCCTCATCACATCCCTCAAGCCCATCGGCAACATCGTTCTCATCTGCTGTGCCTTCTTCATCATCTTTGGCATTCTTGGTGTCCAGGTAAACACCATCAAATATGTATACTGTACGTTCTCAGCCTTTGTCTTTCTTTTTTTATTAATCAGGGAATCTCACAAGCTTTTAACAATTCATCAGGACTCTCAAGACTCTGCGAAAATTTTAATTGGACCTGAGACGGTCAAACCATTGCAAATCTAATATGACCGAACATCCCGACCCCTGTGCTCACCATGGCCTTATTAAGGTTTTATGCACATGAGAATTAAAGTCGGTCAAAATATGCTTCCTGGGCCACAATTATGCTCTTAACTTCCATCTAGAGCGAAAAGTAAAACCAAGAAATGGAAGATTAAACATGAACACAGTGGAGAAAATGAGATGAAGCTGTGCAGCCCTGTTTGCACCCACAAAGAAATCACGTTCTCACAGCATGGCCAAGAAGCCTAATTAGAGCAGAATCCAACAGGAAGAGGCATAATAGTAACACATCACCATGCAAGAATCCTACAGTAGTGGAATATTTTCCTGCCAAAGCAAAGAACAGGCTGAGTTTATAAAACCAAGTTTTGCTCTCCACATGTCCCTGCACATGGTCATGTAATGATCCACAACCTTAACAATCCTTAACAGGCAAATATGTACTGTAGTTAACTTTTTATGAAGTTGTGGGACTTAAGAACACAATATAGACATGGCTCTAAATTAATTAATGGATTGGGTAAAAAAAAAACTAAATCTGCCTTCACTATCCTTTACTACACTAGAGTTGTCAGAAATGTCTTTTAAAACTACAGAATGCATCCTAAATGCATCAATCTTTACATTATCTGTACAACAGGCAATATCAGGGTTTTCAAAGTCTGAGACTGGCTGTGACAAAGTCTCTTAGTTTACTTACTTAGTTTTGCTGCATTCCTGGCTGCTTATGGGGTCATGATTAAGTCATTTGATCCCACAGACACTATTTCCCTAACAGTATATCTCTGAACTATCTCTTTAACCAGATCACACAAATTTAGGCTATTCTGTGTGATCTCTTTTTGTTAACTAATGTATTAATTTTTTTCACTTTCATTCGCTGAGCCTCCCCTGAAACTATTTGGAGCCTATCTGTTGAGACCTGGCTCACACTTTGAAAACTATAAATATATATCATTATTAATTAATAGCAATGTATATATATATATATATATATATTATATATTAATCCTATTTAAAGGTGCACAGTCGCCTGCACAATGGGACAACTGTGGCTCATGTAGTAGAGCAAATTGTCATCTGCAAATAGTAGGCTCGACAGTTTGACCTCCAGTTGGCCACATGTTGAAGTGTCCCTGGGCAAGACACTGTACCCTGGTTTCCGCAGCCACTGAGGATGCACAAACCAGTACGTTCCCAAATTGCCAGTCCCAAGCCCCAAGAAATGGAGAGTGCTGCTTGATAATGGACATCCAGAGAAAAACTAGCCCCCCCATTAGGGGTCGCTTTGGCGACCCCTAATGGGGGCAGCCGAAAGACAAAGTCGCCTGTGCAAAGGAGCAAACAGAGCAGCTGCACCTCCACTATTTTGACATGGGGGAGCAAATATGCTTTTTGATCATGCAACTTTGCTATTTTATAAACATCTGAGATACACCAAGGCAAAATCTTTGCTGCCATGAAAGAAAAAAAAATCACAAAAGAAAACAAAAGAAACAGATCTTCTGTAAGTGGACATGAAACTCAGTCCAATCCATCTCATGTCCATCTTCTTCTTGTCTTGACATTCCAATAAAGTCAGACATGTTTAATATTATCAGAAGATAGGTGCACTCTGTCCAGCAACAAACAGCAAACCAGGTAGTTACTTTGGTAACGGCCGAAAAAACCCCTCAAATATTGTCACACACATATGATAGACGGTGAATCAACATTTTTGTGAGTTGTGTTTAAATCGGCATGAATCTGATTCACTAATGAGCATGTATTTTAATGAGTTTTTGAAACACTTTGCCTCTCATTACCTCACTCTCCTCCCACCTAAAAGCAAAGCTAATTGACAGAGGCTGGTAACGAGTTCGGGTGACAAAATCCAAAATATAGAGTTTAAATGGAAATGCAGTTTATCTTTGTGGACTATATTGGTGCTGAATTGACAACAAGACCGTCAACCATATGACGCCTTTTGTGTTTTTGGAATTGTGTGCTTTTATGGACACGTAAGGAATTGTTAAAATGACATATTTCTTCAAGGGGGTTGGGTGTAATATTTTCCCCAGAGAGTGCAGGGAGCTTTAGTTTAATTCAAACTGCTTTTTTTTTTTTTTACATTTTGTCACTGCAGAATCACAGGGTAACTAGTTTGATTAATGGCTTAATAATGTGTATATTGATCACTCACAGTGGCTGATTAGGCTAATTATCAGCTAATTGTACTCAGTTTCTAACAAGAGTATGGAGAAAACGGTTACCCTTTGTGTGCAGAATGCCATGAAAAACAAATATTGTTATATATAATAGTGCAATATAAACTGAGCTTTATAGTGAAAGAGCAACTTTAGTGGTTGTGATTGACGGGTCAATATTGCAGGAAATAGGAATTTCAGGTGTTAATTAAAGGAAAAACTTCCTGCCAATCCCGCTCCCCCACTTTTAACTGTAACTAGCCATCCGTATACAGGCGCGTTCATAAGCCTTGAAAATGAACAGCTGACTTGATTTTCCCATTTTTGTTTCATCAGTGCAACCCCGTATTTTCTTTTGCATCTATAGTTGTCAGTCCCACCCTGTTCTTCCCCACATCATTTCACATTATTATTCTCTCTGCATCTGCTGTTATGCATTATTTTACTCTCTCCCCTCTTTGATGTGTTCAATACGATTTGAGAATTAAAAGCATCTTTTCTCAGGAGGAGGAAAACCACACTGTTGATATCAAGTGCTGTTGGAGTCTTTAGTTAGTCATCATCCACGCGCTCGTTACAGACGCTAATTATGAAATTACTTCAAAAGCTGCATGAGAGAAGTGGCTGGGCACGAGTGTTGTCATGACTTCATCAAAATTTATCTTTGTGCTCATCTGTCCCTCTCTGCGTGTGTTTTCCTTCCCAGCTCTTCAAAGGGAAGTTCTACTACTGCGTGGGTTTCGATGTGAAGAACATCACTAACAAATCCGACTGCCTGGCTGCCAACTATCGATGGGTTCACCACAAATACAACTTTGACAACCTTGGACAGGTACAAGAGAGGAAAATATGTTTTGAACTTTTTCATTCTGGATTTAAACACAAATAATGGTGCACATACTCATAAAAATAACAATAATCAGCATATTGTACAGGACATTATTCCTATTATAGGATTGGAATTATTCCTATACTATGCAAGAGGAATAATTAAGACATATGACAGATAGTAAACAACACACAGGCTATTATAAAATGAATGCGTCTAAATCTAGAGAGGAAAGGTATATTTTCTACATATTTATGTGAAAGGATATTCAAAATATTTTTCTGTACATTTGCGCAGGCAGTGTTGAATTAAGTTCTACTATGACATACTTCCAAACAACTAAAAACTTCACACAGCTGTCACATAATAGTAAATCAATATGTTTTCTGCTGTAAACATTCAGAGGTAAAAGTCCTCAAGGAAGGTTCAGCAGCTTGTCTGGAGCAAATAAACAAAGAACAGCATTGCTACTGTGGCTGAACACTATTGCAACGAAAATTTAGCACTAAATTTGTCACTAAAAATAGTGACTTAACAAGCAAACAAAGAGTAACAGAGTGATTCTGTAAATGAATGCTCACCTGCACGATTTAATGAATTTTGGGTGCAGAGTTTGTACAGTGGAAACTGCTTAAAGTGATTAACCAAATGTATGGATCAGAAAGTTTAGGACAGAATCAGAAAGCTAAGTCTTTTTGTACAAGACTTCTGGATCTGGAAAAAACTAGATTGATTCTGTTTTTTTTATTTTTTTTTATTTTTTTTATTTTAGTCCATGATACTTTACTTAAACTCACTGTACCCTAGCAGGTGCTGTGCTCACAGTGAAGTCATGATGGGAAAAAGAAAGTCATTTTCTCTCTTATGACCAGGCCCACACAAAATCTGTGCTGCAGAATATTTCCACAGACTCTTAGAGATCAGATTTTAAATGAATAGAGGTACTGCTTGTAAAATGAAGAATGTTATCAAGCACATTTACAGTTACTTTGTAATTTTATTTGTTTGTAATTGTTTTTGGGAGATAAATGATTAATGGTCATTGGTTTCGTAAATAATTTTTTTCCTTCTCTGCACCACAGTGAACCTACCATGTTGGTGTCTGTGTCCTACATTTTATGCAGGTCAACATTTAAGTGAGAAGAATCTAAAAAAGTTCTACTAAAACCTACTAAATATTTCTTTCAGTCCTGCTTGAGGTAATTTTAAGTTCTTTTAGTGTTCTGTATGCTAATTTTTGCTCCTTGACAATTTTATGTTAAATGAATACTGTGTATCACTTTACAAGCGAAAAACATTCTGCAGAAGTCTGCAGATTTTCATCCTGGATCACAGCTGAGAACAGAAAAAAAAAAAAAAAGTGCTGATTCCGTTTGATCCTGCTTGTGACAAACTGCCAAAAACAAGCCAACAAGATGCAGCAGTGAAACTTGGTGTTCCTCATGTCGCCTTGTGTAGTCTACTCAAAGGAGAAACAGTCTGCTACTGATGGAGACAGACAGCAAATGTGCATGCAGAAAGCACCTCGTCAAGTAGATTGATAATGCCTGGTCATTTAGGCCGAATGCCCCCTTGAGCAGACCCTTGGTGAGGAAAAAAATAGCAAAGCTATCTGTTTCATTACTTTATATTCATGTAATATAAAATGTCAATTAGATGTTTATTTGCATGGGAAATAAAGAAAAAGAAAAAAAAAATATAGCAATCAATTTGACCCAGACAGACATTATCAGTGTAAGTGGTTTCCACTGTATTTACTAATTGTTATTTTGTTATTTTGTCTTTTTATGGTAAGCGCTTTAATATCACTCTGAAATCAATAGCATCAATCAGCTTCGACCTAAATGAAGTTGTGTGGGTTTGTTTATGGTTTGTGTATGTTTTGTGTTTGTGTGTGTGTGTGTGTCCTTCAGGCTCTAATGTCGCTGTTCGTGCTGGCCTCAAAGGACGGGTGGGTCAACATCATGTACCATGGACTGGATGCAGTGGGAATAGATCAGCAGGTAATAAAAGACACATACTGCAGGAGTTTACAACACTGGTACAGACTTGTTTAATTACACTTATGTATAACACACAGTATGTGTCAGGATGAGGCTGACGCAGAAAATCTTATTTGCCATCTGTCTGTCCATTTTCCACCACTGAAAAGCAAAGTAACTCGAGTGTCTGGATCTCCAGCCACATCCCCCAGCTTTGTCTGGGCAATCCCGTGCATTCTTAGGCCAGATGGAATATGAAATCTGTCCTTCTGTTCACCCCGAGATCTCCACCCAGTTGGACATGCCCACAACTCCTCTACAGGAAAATGACAGCCCGGTATTCAAAGATTCCAACTGGAGGCCAGAGCATCATAAACCCCCTCAAATACCTATCAGAGTGGGGAGGGCTACGTCTGACAATTTCTTTAAATTTCTGGCACCAACTATCTGACATTCACACACACTTCAACTCTGCGGAGGTGAGAAATGAGCCGGGGTTTGAACTTCTCCCTCTAGCTCTCTTTGACACAGCTATTGATATAAATATTCATTGAAGTCCCCCTGTATGGAAATCAGTTTTTCCTGAAATGAAAGTTTTAAATGGTAAGGTATTCTTGTATTAAACATACCTTCCAATATTTTGTCACTCCCCTAACTCTCACTGAATCCTCAAAATGGGACAGCCCGAGCTGTCTTAGACAATATTGTTTAAATATGATAACATATAAATACTCCCTTAATATGATGGCCTTCTTTATCCCACCTTGAATTTTGCCACTGAATCAACAATTTATTTTCCAGCATGGTAGGACAACACACAGACAAACTAACTGTGATTGTGCTTGTACTCCCATAGTCCATCTCTGTCTCTTCTGTAAGCAAATAAAAGTAAAATGAACCCAAACATCCTGCAAAGGACAGTTAGGTTTTGATCAAAGATCACTCAGCTCCCCTTACACCATATACCCACCCTCCTTAGTTACTGTTGCTACGCCTGTCAAGCTTTCCATTTTCACACTGGATATTAAATATGTAAAGTTACTTAAAGGCTGTGTAATAACACAATGTTAATGCTAACAGAGTGAGGCTAAAGCTAGCTCTCAGCAAACATAGGTGAGATGGTGAAATTTGACATATACAACGCTATATGATAGAAGATAGAAATACAACCATGGGGAAAGGAAGGGCAGGGACTCGATTAGTGCAGCGAGCCTTGAGATGGCGACCCAGCCGGACCATGATCAGTCCGGGGAGGAGTCCGGGATAAGAGCTAAGCTAACCCGGCTTAGACGTAAGAGAGCAAGCCAGAGAGATGCACTGTCATCAGCCCACTTTGATTCTGCACAAGCCCACATCCTCCTCCTCAAACCCTCCTTCGAGGTAACGTCACTGCAGCTAGTAAGTTGGCTTTTTTTAGCCTGACATGCTAATATGAAATATTACAAAAAAGAGGCCCCATGCACACTGCTTCAACATGTACAGTAGAGAAATGCAAAGCTTGACAGGCTCCAACCTCCCTAGTTATGGTTGCTACTCTATAATTGGACAGTTGCTGTTTGTAGGAGGGCTTAGCGAAGGGTAAATTGGAGATACTGCAACAACCTACCATCAAGCATAAACTCCTTCATTCTGGGATATTAACTTGTTCACAGTGTGGAGAGAGGATCGATATCAACAGCAGGCGAGAAAGAAAAAAGGCCTTGTGCACTGAAGTGCTCTTCATTTTCATCCACCGCTTTTGATGCACCAATTTACCCACGATGAAGAGCAGTTTCAGAGATACTGAGGTTGCAAAAAACAGTCTTGCCTCCCACATAATGAACTGGTTCAGAAAGGTTAAGAGTTTCAGTTAACGTCCCTTTAACCTCACGAAGCATGCCCACATTCACACACATGACGTCAAAGTCCAATGACACGATGCAAATTAGTCCTCTCACGTGTCTACAAAGTGAACAGATTCCCTTTAGAATTGGTTTTATTTGAAAATCTATTAGGGAATCTATTAAAGAGAGGGCATCATTCTGGATGATTCAGTTTCTCCGCCTCAGGGAGAAACATCCCTGCAGTCCAACATGAGTCTGAATGACTAATCCCATTTGCACTCCACCCTGCGCTTTCAACACTCAAAGCTCCTCCAAATTGAAAATCTGACTCTCATCTCCGGTTTTACTGCACCTGAACTCGATTTTTGTTTTGTAATGACTCACCCAATAACCACGTTGATACCCAATCATCCCGATCTTTTCTTCACATTGTCTCCCCTTCCTGCCTGTTCATCATGTTCCCCTTACACCCTTTGTGCGGCTTCAGGTTGGACCTGTTCCAGCCATGAGGTGGCAATTGTAAGACTGCGAGAGGTTAATTTATATTTCAAATTGTGTCGAACCCAGACATGAATGGATGAGGTCTCCTCACTCATTGCTTATTGCATAAAGTTTCCAGATTCAGAGAATAAAAGTTACCATCTGGATTTATGAATATTTATCTTTTATCTTCTTTTATCTTATCTAGAATTTCTGAAAAAGATGTACTGTAAGTCTACATACTTTAAGATGTAAATGTAGCATATCCAGCACCTCGCTCACACTTCCTCTTACAGGGCTGGCATATAGACCCTTTTCAGGTTATGTCATGATTACCTCACAATGTTAGCTGGATGCAAAACTAAGGAACACCTGGAGGCAAACACAGAGTAGTAGGCTACCATAATGAAGAGAGAAAATGTCATCTTGCTGTATTGTTGGATGGGTCAGGTGCCAGAAAGCAGTACTGGCTCAAAATCGAAATTTTATTACATTTTTCAACACAGTTGGGAGATGTGTGCGGGCTGCAACAAAATGAACAAAATGATCTAACGAAATGTCAAGAGAGGAAAATATTCTCACACCTATTTTCCTTATTAAACCAAAAAATATAACCAATAGCTTTCTGAGTGTTCTCTGTTACCAAACTGAGGCGAGCTTTAATTGCTTCATTAACTCTGAAAAATACACTTCATTCAAACTTTTTAGACAAAATAACACTCACCAAAACTGTCACCAACTCTGGTCTGGTTGAAATAAATCCTTAATTCATCGCATCAAATGTTAAAATAGTCTCTACAGCTCTACAGGCTGCTTTCTTCTTGCTCGTCCTCTTCCTCAGTAGGTGTGTACTCTGCCACTGCGCCTGTCACTCACCACACTATTGAATTAGCACATTAAAATTGCCTTGAAAAAACAAACCCAGTTGTGGACTCAGCCAGTTCGTCCACATATTTGTCTCATCCCCAACCCTTTGGCAAATGTAGAAAGATTATTCATCCATTGAGAGCGTATGTATGAGTTGGCTGTGAGTGACCGTACATATTCAGAAAAACTTTTTTCCTCAGCAAGTCTTAAGAAACAAGCCAACAACACTTGCTGGCTAGTTTTAGCAAATGTCTTCAGGGAATAGTTTTGCCTCCACCTAAGCCCCGCCCACAAAAAAGAGTCATGTTTACCGGCAGAAAAGGGTCTGTAGTCAAACCAACATTCACACTCACATTAACACCTATGTGCAGCTAGTCATTTCCACTTCATCTAATCTGTATCTTTGGACTGTGGGATGAAATTGAAGCAGGCATGTGGAGGACATAAAAACTCTACTCTGGGTGGAGGATTTAAACCAAGCACACTGGAAGGGCTCTGGGCTTTGAAGCCAATTTAACATAGTGGCCAAACCATAAAATTCCAAAGTCATGTAATCCGCGCTGGCCACTAGACTTAAATTGTGAAAGAAGCGTCTGTAAAGCGGTGGATACATGTTTGTGAGCATCACAACCACCGCAAAATGACTTGTTTCATTGTCAGAATTTGAAGCATTTGGTTCGATAACATCTTCTATTATATCATTTTATCCCCATTAAAGTTAGCAGAGGGCTAAAGTGGAAGTTGGAGCAGGTGGAAGTCTCTGGTGTGCATGCTCTATTGCACATGTGTCAAACTCAAGGCCCACGGGCCAAATCTGGCCCGCCATCTCATTTTATGTGGCCCGCGAGAAGTTGAAAAAATATAATTTGCATCATACAAGCCTAAACTGCATTAGAAGTATGGTGTCCAATAACTACATGTCCAAGAATTCATCCCTTTTACGCACATACTGAAGTCATTTAGAAGCTAGATGCATCATTAGTTGTGTATCCGAAGCATCAGACTTTAATGTGCAAGATACGAGGGCATCGGTTCAGACAGGCTGTATCGGTAAAAAGCTGAACATGAATTGGAAACAGATCGATGCACCACTAGCGTATCGATACATCTCATTAGGACACGTGCATGTTTCATTTTTGGCATCAAGGAGCGGCCACTGTAAATTTCCTCCGTTTTCTCTCTCCTCCTGTCTCTGTCTGCACCACTCTTACTGGACGTCCTGCTGCCGCGCTCACACAAAACAACACTCCCTCCTCTCCTCGTGTCTCCTCGTCATTTCATCAGAACAGACCGCGATGAAAACAGCGACAGAAGTGACACTGTACCGCATCGCACCACCAAACTTTCATAATGTGCAAGTGCAGAATAAGTCTGGAGTTTTATAGGAAAGATGAGAAACTCTGCTGCAAATCATTAATGTAAAACATGTCTGACAGCAGAGAACAGAGACATGAGTCTGACCCACAGAGACGTCATGTGACTGAGAGAGCAGGTAACACGGAGCATCACTGTTCAAACACACTGATCAGAACTGCAGCACTCTTCATATGAAACAGAGCAGCAGATCATCTTACTGCAAAAATACTAATATTTTAAACAGTTTTAAAGTTTGTTCACAGACAACTTTGTCTGTTTCATTTTTTAATACATAAATGTTGCACAATTGAATGTCTACTTGCCATAATTTTTTTCCTAGATTTTTGCTATTAGAGCTTATTATAATTGTTATAAAAATCAATATTAATCAAATGCAAAGGCAATTATGTGATATAGATCCAATTGTATTGTCTTACATTTACAACTGGCCCTTTGAGGGCAAACCTAACGCTGATGTGGCCCAAGATGAAATTGAGTTTGACACCCCTGCTCTATTGGCTCTGTGGCCAAAAAAGCATGCACAGTATCCATTCATCAGGGTAATATCATTACAACAGGACGTGCCTTTTTTGGCTTCATGCGCCACTGAACAACTCTAATAGGAATTAACAGAGCCCTGACTCTGACACTGTATCCAGTTGTTTTTTTGTATCCACTGATCCTCCACACCATCCCATACTACAGTGCCTAGATTCTTAAACTGTGGTACGTGTACCACCAGTGGTAGGCGAGCTACTTCTAGTGGTATGCAGAGGAATATCAGAAATATTTTCTTAAAATGACATAATTAATTTCAAATGTATACATATATATATATATAAATATATATATATATATATATATATATATAATATATATACACATATATTATATATATATATTTAAAATTTAAAATGCTGAAAAAATTAGAATGAAAACACACAAAATATGAGATACCTGATGAAATGTAAGTTAAAATAAGTTTTGACTTTCTTTATTTTTTGTCTCAATATGAACCGGCTAATAGTAAAGATCATGCATGTAGCACCCCATAATTCATTCATGATTGCCAGTAGTTGCAAGCTAAACTGTGACAAGAGGCAAGATAGAAAGTAAAGGTAAAATGAATAGATATTTTTAAAAAAAAGCTTCAAAAACATTGCAATCATGGCTCCAAACAGGAGCAATTATGAAGAGAAGAGCAGCTCAGGTGGAGAAAATTTCGAGCAGCTGTATTGAAGATGAAGTAGACGACAGTGAACTTGTGGTAGCGACAGTGAAGACCCAGTGAAGTCTCCACAGCAGCTGCTACCACCAAACGGCACGGAACAGTAAGGTGGTACCTGGAGAGTTCAGTATTTTCTGAGGTGGAACGTGGTATAAAAAGTTTGAGGAACACTGCCATAGCGGTTATTAGTGTTATAGTATGATTTATAGAAGTTTACAAAAGCATGCACATCCAGATGTGATAAATACTAGGTGTTGGACAGATGTGCTTGTCAAAAAAAGGAAAAAGAGAGTCCATAGTATACGGACTCTATTTTTGACAGTAGAATATCAAAACTATAAAGCAAGCAAACCTGTGGGATTTCTTGTTTCACATTTACAACAAAAAAATGTTGTTACATCAGTGTTCATCTCACTTGGTTCACAATTGTTTTCATCCCATCCATCCATCTTCAACCACTTATGCAAAATCGGGTCACAGAGGTAACAGTTCCAGCAGCAGACCCCAGATATCCCTTTCCCCGGCTACATTAACCAGCTCTGATCGGGGATTCCTGAGTCGTTCCCCGGCCAGGGTGGAGCCACCTAGTCCTCGGTCTGCCCCGTGGCCTCCTCCCAGCTGGACATGCCTGAACACCTCCCTAGGCAGGCGACCAGGTGGCATCCTCACGAGATGCCTGAACCACCTCAGCTGGCTCCTTTCTATGCAAAGGAGTAGCGACTCTAGTCCGAGTTCCTCACGGATGGCCGAGCTTCTTACTCTATCCCTAAAGGAGATGCCAGCCACCCTCCTGAGAAAACCAATTTCGGTGGCTTGTGTCCGCGAACTCGTTCTTTTGGTCATGACCCACCCTTCATGACCACAGGTGAGAGTAGGAATGAACATTGACTGATTGGTAGATTGAGAGCTTCGCCTTCTGGCTAAGCTCCCTTTTCGTCACAACGGTGCGGTGAAGCGAATGCAATACTGAACCCGCTGCTCTGATTTTCCGGTCTCACTCGAGAACAAGACCCCAAGATACTTGAACTCCCTCACTTGGGGTGAGGACTCAAGTCCCCAGTTCAAGATCGACCAGGGACCTTCTCTGCTTGTCATTCCCAATGTCTCTCTTCCCTCATTTCTCGTTATCTTTTTTCATAAACACATGAAAGACCACATATATAAATTCCATTACACATGAACATGTATGTTCTCTCTGTTCTGTCCCTCTCACCCTCCCCTGAGACCCATTGATTAAGACGAACATGGTGTGTTGGCTTCGAGATTTCCAGTGGTGGCTGTTGTTACCTGGAGCTCCCTCCAGGCTCCTTCCATGTTTCTTACGCACTCTGCTTTCTGCATCCTGTACATCCACTCTTCTTTTTTCTCTTACTTTTTCTGTCTGTACTTCCTCTTACATCTCTTCTCCATCATCCATTCTTCAATTTCTGTTTCTCTTTTGATACCCCATTCTCTTCTACTTTTGTTAGTGATATTTTTCCCCAATCACATCTGTTTCTCCTCTCTGCCTCATCACTTTATCTTCACTTTCTCTCCTTAGAGTCTTTTGCCAGGCCTCCCTCTCTTCCTCACTTCCTTTCAGTGACTCTACCATTTTCCCTTTAGTCATCTTATCCTCGTCTCGTCCTTTTTTCACTGTTCTTCTCTACTTCCTCTTGACATTGTTCCCCCATCTCTCTCTTCTTCTCCTCCAGCCGGTGACCAATAACAACCCGTGGATGCTCCTCTACTTTATCTCCTTCCTCCTGATCGTCAGCTTCTTCGTCCTCAACATGTTCGTGGGGGTCGTGGTGGAGAACTTCCACAAGTGCCGCCAGCACCAGGAGGTGGAGGAGGCCAGGCGACGAGAGGAGAAACGCCAGCGTCGCATGGAGAAGAAGAGGAGAAGTATGACCTGTGGAGGAAGGGAAATTAGCAGAAGGAGGGAGAGGGCAAAATGGGGATGATGTTTGGAGTAAAATGATGGAGAGAAGAGGAGAAGGATGAAGAAAAATGGGGTGAAATGAAAAAGGGATGCAAAGTTGGGAGAGGGGGGAAGGAAAGAGGAGGTGAAAAGGAGGCTGGATGAAAAGAGTCAAGGGAAATAAGTGTAGATGGTAGGAAGACAGATGGACACACGAACCTCTGGGGAGGGGAAGAAGAGAGCAAAGACTGAAGGGAGGGTGGAATGATTGATGAAGGGATGGGAGTCCTTTTGGAGAAGAGGAATAACCTCAGGAGAAATAGAGGGAATTGATAAATCAGTAGAGGAAAGCTGGTAGAAGAGGAAGACGTGAATATGTTAAATATATAAAGTACTAATTTCGGCCCCACTTTATTTTACAGTACACTAATGATATATTAGCAGTAAGATGTAAAAAGCTGTACTTTCTATCGAATTAGACAAAAAACTACACTATGTTCTTTATAGTATTAGATCCTTTATAGACCTTTTAAACTTATTACTTTACGGTGTAGTTCTCTTGTAAATGTGTCCATAATTGCCCTCTAATAAAGTCTAATAAAGGGTCTAATAATGTCTAATAATGAACATACTATTCCTTGTTTTTGTCTAATATTGTACAAATTATAGCCTGTTAGGTATTATCAGTGTACTATTAAAGGAGAAATCTGTAATGTATTTACAGTAATGAATCATATAATGACCGTGATATGTAATCAGGGATCAAGGAAAACATGTTAACTTTAAACAGAGCTGAGGCCACAGTGTTTTCCCTCGGAGTTTCAATTCCCGGCCTGTAATTTGTGGTATTGTTTGCCCGTTTCATGTTAATTAGAGTTTAAATTAATGCCGAATGTTCGCAGAATGAGTAAGTGTCTGTTTATGAGTCGTAAGAAATTTGTTTCTAATCTTGTTAAAGGCATAGATGTTCACAAAGGTTAAATTTAGCAAAATGTTAATAAGGCCTGGCAGGCAGTGAGACAGCCACTTAACTCACAGTCCAGAGTGTGTGTTTTCAGAGCAGTGAGATTTTGCTTTCACAATAACAGACTAAATGTTAACAGACAATGGACAGTTCTAAACAACTGATCAGCTTACAGTTATGGACTCACCATTGTTTGTCATTGTCTATTTATGATGTTGCATGCATCTTGTGCTCCTGCAGAGCTCCTGCAGCCTGCAGAGCTCTGGGGAGGAGGAAACAGGAGGACACAACTTGCTTCGACCACAGATACATCGTATATTAAATAGGATTTGAGCCTATTTAATATACGGTTTATGGGTCCAACTCGCTGTTTGGACTGCTGTACTCGTTTTTGCACGTGCAATTGCTATATATTTCTCGTTCAAGTGTATCAAGAACGTATTATTTCTAGTTTTTCTTGTATTTAATATAAACTACAGCTTGTTATGTCTTAGTAGTGTACTGTAAAATAAAATGTGACCCAAATTTCCTCTCTCATAAGTATTTGTTTACCACTTCAGATTAAAATGTAATCCAGAAAGTTTGTTAATATATAAAATAATAATAAATTATACTTGACTCAAAGCTTTGGAGAGATTCTCTCCTGGGCACAGTCCAAATGGCATGTGTCCAAGACTTCTAATTTTTCTAATTTGATATTTTATTTTATGCGTCCTCAATGATGTGACCCAGACTGAGTCATTCTTTCAACTCATTTAAAAGTATTTAACCTCCCTCTCACGTTTATCAAACTTTTTCTCCACGTTATCTCACAGTTTTGGTCTAAATAAATCATTCTGTTTGCACTTTGCATTACTTTTTCCACACTCATTTTTTAAACTTTTTTTTCCACACCTCATTTTCTTTTGCTCTTTTCCTCCTTGTTCTTCATTTCCTTCCCCCTGGATTCATTTTTCCTGTTTTATTCCTTTCTGTTTGGGTTTCCTCTCCCTTTTCTTTGATTCTGTGCTTTCATTTCCCCATTCGTCTCTTCCCTCCACACACTCCCATTTTCCATCTGTCTATCCCTTCCATCCATATTTTTCCTGCCTTATCATAAATCCAAATCCCTCTTTGCCTTGTTTTTCCTCGTTCCCCATCTCTATCTCTTTTGTCTTTACTGTCTCTCTCTCCAGAGGCCCAGAAGCTGCCCTACTATGCGTCATACGGTCCAGCCCGGCTTGCCATCCACACTCTGTGCACCAGCCACTACCTGGACCTGGTCATCACCTTCATCATCTGCATCAATGTCATCACCATGTCTCTGGAGCACTACAGCCAGCCACAGGTGACCACGCTTCTCGACGGAGGGATGGAGGGATGCTCGGGGTGTGGGCGTTGGTGCTGAGACAGATACAGCAGACTTGTTTGAGGGCTTCTGAGTGGGTGGTGAAGCACCATCTGGGCAGAGTTTCTTAGAAGTGGGCACTCCCAGAGGCAGGCTGCCAACCTGCTGCTCTGAATCAGCAGCAAAAACAGCCAACAACCAAAACATTTATCCACGTGCTTGAATACAAACAATCTGGCAGACTGGGGAGTTAGTTATGCAAAATGTTTCTCACAGGCAGAGATGCTCTTGAGGGTGAAAAAAAGTCAAGTTTGAGTTTGTAGTTAGACAGTAAATCGCTATATCCTGATTCTGATACTTTATTGTCCTCTTGGGAACGCGTGTCTCAGGCTTAGCATGAGCCCACGTCTTAGCAGAGCTGTGCCACCAGATACAATTTGGTAAATCAAAAATGTTGTTAGAGCTTTGGGCTACTAAAGGTGGGTAAAATAACATTTTTCATGTTCTGTTGAATAATAGAAAACATGACCTGCTGCCTCTGTAGCAGCGAAATAGAGTGACATATAACTTATTTCAAGCATGATTTATTTTTTCTTTTTGAAGAAGCTACCATAAGAAAAAAATGTACTCTAAAAGAGTTAATTTAAAGTTCAGATGAAACAGCATTTTGAGTGAAACAGGATAGGACGTGAGGTATTACTAATGAATCTTAGCTCTGTGCCGCTGAAAGTTGAAGACTGATATATGAGTGGATGTCATGATATTATTGTTTAAAGTCAGTTGATTTAAAACTACTCAAGCACATAATTGGATTTTGATATAAGAACACAAATAAATTGATTTAATGTAATTTTTTGTATGCATTCTTAAATAGGTGTACAATACGACTGAGGATGTGATCTGAAAAGGGTTAAAAAAAAAAGCATTTATCATTTCATCTTGACTTTAAAGGTATAGAAAAATCATTTTTTGTTTTGAGCTGATAATGCACTTACTGTTTCCCCTCAGTTTTTTTCTTCAAGGCCTGTACGCTCATGAAGGCTCGCTCTGATGTGTTTTGTCTGGAGGCTGCAGGGTCTCGTTGTTGACCTGAAACCTCACTGATCTTAAACAACAATATTGTGCTGAAGATATAAAATATCTGCCACTTTCGTGGCCAGCCGCACACAGACAGCCTACACAGCTCATTATTTTAAAATAGCTTTACCTTTTTAGTCTGTTTATGCCGGCTTTTAGCGGCGCTGACACTCCAAGTCAACAACTGTTTGAGCAGCCAGTGACGTTCAAAGCTTCCACCCACATGTGCAGGGCCGCAGTCAAAGATCTACAGGTTCAGTAGCTATATAACACCGGACTGAAGTCCAATGAAAACAGTCGAGTAAGATAACTATCTAAAAAGATATCGTCAGGGTTAGCACTGTTGCATCAAGCTTAACAGGGCTGATCAAATGTGTGTCTGGGCTCTAAAAAACTTTAATTCTTTGATTTTACACATTAAGGATTTTGAGAAGGTCAGCCAGTGAGATTATTTATGTCTGCTTTGAAAGAATTCTTTGTAGCAGTAGACCTCTATCCCTGCAGTGATACAAGCAGAGAACACTCTTGTTAGATTTACTGTCTTAAAATAAACATCACATTTCTCATGATCTCATGATTTCAATGGTTTGCCCATGATTATTACAAATCTATAACACAAACCCTAATAAAAAATTTGAAAAAAGTTTATTTTAATGAATGCTAAAGATGCAGTTTGCCTTGTTAAGCCAAAGTATGTTTGGCTAGTTTAAAGGAACAATTCAAAATTTTGGGAATTTATGCTTATCCGTGTGGATGTAACAATATATCGAATGTTGTGCTAAAAATATCCTTATACCATATCAGACTGTGACGTTATCTACAATATTTTATGTGGTTAATTATTTAATTTTATTATTTTTATTTTATTTTATAAAAGGACTGCTGCATGATTATTGCATGGTGCTTGTTTTGCAGTTGTACCAACATAATTCAAGTATGCATTGCCAAAGAAAATGAATGCCAATTCTTTGCATGTGCTTAGGTCATGGCATGCTGCTTTTTTAAATTAAAATTTTAAACAAACACAAAGAATCTTAAGATAAATCTTATGTGTGCATAATTCTTCTAACGTTTTAATTTGTCTTTTCTTAAAATATTGCGCTAAATGTTGTATGTTGGGCTTTTTTTGCTGTGGAATTATCGTACCTTGAGCTTTTGGTATCATTACATCCCTACTTATTTACAATCTTGTCGAGAATTAGATTAGAAAATTGATCCAACTCATGTCTGTGTGTTATTTACAAAGCTATATCCAGCTGCCAGTTAGCTTAGCCTAGGATAAAGACAGGAAATAGCTAGCCTAGTTCTGTCCAATGTGACTTTCAGCACGTTATACACAAGTTATATCTCATTTGTTTAATTCTCACAAAAAAAACCCAAATGTAAAAGGACAAGATGTCCTTGATACAAGGTGAGCTAATGAGCTTCATATTTATCATACAGACAAGAGAGGGCAGCCAGTCATCTAACTCTCAGCAAGACAGCGAATAAGCATATTTAATGTCAAACCAGCTTGACAGGGACTGTATAAATTCAGCAGACTAAACTCGTGGATACACGTTCTGATTACAAATGTGTATAACAGCTTAACATATATCTTTTGTTCTTCCTTAATTGGGCTGCAGAGCCTGTGACAAAAGGGTTTAATATGTGCATTGAACATTACAAGCTTTTGATTCTTACAGTCATTTTCTGTCTGACTCATTAATACCAGTGTGATAGGGAAAAAATATTCTCTCTTCCTCCCCAGAGTCTGACATAATTTAGTTGTCTGTCTCAATTAAGCTCTTTTCTATTAAAAGAGATTCATTGGCAAGATACATTTCTCACATTGATAGAACAGATTTACTGAACAACAACTCTGATCCCTACTGCACTGATTTTATTTTCTCTCTTCCTCTCTCGGCTACTGCGGATAGAGAAGTTGTTATGCTATAAAATGAACGATTAATTAGTTTATTAATCAGAAATGGAGGAAATTAACTGTCTCTTACTCCTTTATGTTTTTTTTCTAACTGTTGTCTCCTGTTTCTCTGTATTTCAGTCTCTGGAGACTGCACTGAAGTACTGCAACTACTTCTTCACCTCCACCTTTGTGATTGAGGCATCTCTGAAGCTGGTGGCCTTCGGCTTTAGACGCTTCTTCAAGGACAGGTACAAAGGGGACACTCCACCTGTGTTGATGAAGTTCATAAACCTGTTTATATCTATAAGCATAAAGCACCGCACACTGAACTGAGCTAGTGTGATTTTGTTAGGAGCGAACAACGCGTTTCACCCGTGGCTTCTTCAGGTTTGCTCAACAGAAACCACGGGCGAAACGCATTGTTCGCTCCTAATAAAATCACAGTAACTCACTTTGGTGTGTGGTGGTTTATGTTGGTGGTTTTATCTGAGATGTTCCTGCGACCGACCAGCACCTGATCCTTGAGACCGGCTGTGCAGAGGGAGTTCTGTTTACTCTGATAATATCTATGTTAGTATGCTTTCTCTGCGTCAATACGAGGACAGTCCCTGCTCATTTAGCCTACTATTCAGAGGCGTCACACATTCTTTACTCAAGCAGAAGAACAGATACTTGTGTAAAAAAAAAGACTAAAAAAGTTAAAAAGTGGCCCTCTGAACTACATTTCTACCGGCTGTTTCTGTGTAAAGCTAACTGAACCTCACCTTTTCTCCGTGGTCGAGTCTTGTTTCTTCATTTTTTCATCTGGTTATGTCTGTATTTGTCTTGTTACGTGTTTTTTCGTCTTGCCATGATTTGACATGACATGATGGCTCCCCAGAACTGAAGCCAAAACAACTCCATTAACCCCCTGGTGGCTGTCTGCAGTATAGGTCATAAACCCAGTCCCCTCCATTTTAGCAGATGGAACATCGGAACCGCTCTGTCACACAAATTTCTCCCAAAAGATGGTTTCTGTCATTTCTTATCACTCTGATGTGTTCAAGTGTTCATTTTTCACTTAGTTATTTGATGGTATAAAAAGTGGGTTTCACGTCATTACTGACAGGGTGGGACCTTGATACCGCAGTTAAAACCATGATCACCGTGGCGCAGACTCGAGGCTCCAAATATTTGGATATTTTGGCTTATATTTTGTACAGTGTGAGGGAGGGGAGATGTGTCGTCCATACACAGTCAATACATCCAGCCAGAGTAGAAGTACTGCTCCTTCAACTCTGTTGCCTATAAATTCTGTTTATACACTGATTATTTGTATTGTTGATTACGCTCGTTTGAGAAACATAATTGCCGTCTGGATTATTATACGTTTTTCATCACGGTTTTGCTTAATAAAGCAAACAGGTCTCTTGCTTTTTAGGTCACTTGTTATGTTTAGGCATTCCCTGCTGTGAGTGCCTCATTATAACCATAAAAAGAGACATGCTTTAGTCGCTGTGAGCAAATATTGTACTGACAGTAGTGGATAATGTTGGAGAACAAATTAAATGCTTTGCCAGTGAACATTTTGCAGATGCATTCGTCATCAACATGTTGTGACTTCCTTCATGTTGGTAGAAAATATAATCCCGGGGCTTTGAGTTCCTCCAAAAGTATTTGCTGGTGCAAATTAGTGGTGCACAATCATGATTATTAGGAGACAGGGGTGGGAAATCATGGATGGATGGATGGATTGAAACATGATTTAAGGAAATGATTACACCAATATTTTGTTCTAACAAATATATGATGTCCTCTCTGGGTGCTATTCCTAAACAAAGTGATAGTGGCCTTACTCACAGAATTATATGTGGAACTATTGGTATTTAAAAGTAATTCATGTAAGCACTGGTTTTATTGTGTTTTCGATTTAGTAAATGACTCAAATCGAGGCTCTGCAGGTGCAGAAACTCTTCTGAATTTTAATAGATTTCAGTATCCACACCTTAATAATCCCGCCAGGGGGGTCCTCCATCCGCCATGTGCACAGGCCTGTGGAGCAGCTGTGATGGTGTTGGTGAATATTATTTGCGATACCCTGCTACGTAGATGATATTATTGCAGCTTCCGGTCCATTTTTAGAGTTGTGGGTGTGCTGGAGGAAATTACTGTTGGTTATTTGTCCCCCCCACCCTTTGCCAAATGATTTCTTTCAGGCTATTTCAAAGCTCTTTGCCTATCCCACTTCCTCTTTGTCTTTCTCTCTTTATGTAAACAAACACACTTTTAGTCATATTACTCATCCCGTCCTTCGCTGTAATTTATGTCTTCCCCTCTCTATCCCTTTGTCTTTTTGTGTCATCAAACTTTTGTATGTTTTTGGAAAGCCCCGGCTTTATTAGGCGACCCCGTTTTTTTGTGTGTTTACACCCTGTGAGCCAGTTGTGTGCCAGTTCTGCTGCTCTGAAACTGAGATATTATCTAGGACGAGACACATTAACTGTGGAGGAACATACCGCAGGCTGCAATTTTGCACTAAACTGAGTTAAAAATGAAAGAAACTTCAGTAGATTAAAAAAACTGGCAGATGTGTATTTAAGGAAGTGGAACTGCCTTACTAACGAAGAGGTTACACTATAGTATGGATTAGATGAGGGCAGTTTTGACAGTTGGGCAGGTTTTCCTCAGTTTCTTTTCTCAGTCTCTTATAGTATAGCCTTGGGCCAGGTGGAATTCGAGTGGTTGTAATTTGCAGACTGCTCAGCCTACAGTTTAAAGAGGCCTGAGATAGCTGCAATATACAGTAGACAAGGCCATTAATAAGAGTGTGGTGTCCTGTACAGAACTCTGCAGATGCTGCAGCCTGGTCAGCCAGTTTGCCTGCTGCCAAATACATCTACAGTAGTGGGTTTCTCTCTACCTTAATGCAGTACTGACTCACCTGAATTAGTACTTTAGTGTCATATGATGCTAAGTGTATATCAGAGGGTCTCAATGGTTTTTGCATTCTAAAAGTAGTTAATAAGGTGCATGATATATGCATGATACAAGGCACTGAAAGGATAATTCTAGTATTTAAAAACCTGGGTCCTTTTTTTTTACAAAGGCTGAATCAGTCATTCACAAACAATGGATCGGGACCCACAGGTGGGTCGCAGGAGATTTTATTTGGGTCACCAAATTCATAAAAAGATGAAAGAAATTTAGTAGTATTTCAATTATATTCTTATGATTGAGTAGTCTAAAATGTTCTATATCATTGTCCTGGTGAGAGGAAATAAAACCAATGAGACGTCCTGTTAACTCAGCCTAAATGTATTTATTTCTCATTTATTAAGTATTTAACATGTGTATGTGTTTGCAATAACATGCATCAAAATTAGGGCTGCAAATAATTTATTGCCGATCAATCTGTCCAATACATTCATGATTGATCGATTAGTTGTTGGTGAAAAATGGTGGAAAATATCAATCTGGCAATACTTTTTCCACTAATCAGTTAGTTGTTTGGTCCATAATTTTTTTTCTTTAAAAATTACTCAAACTGATTAATTGATTATGAAAGTAATTGGTGTTTAATTTAATATTTGATCAAAATTTGCAGCTCAAGTCAAGATAATATAAGGTGATGCAGAAATGGAAGTAAAAATGATGTTTTATGCACAAATGAAGTCTTACCAAGATTTATTAATAAGGTCTATTGTGAACTGAGTCGTGATGGTTTGTCATTCTTTGAAAGTGGCCCCCCCCAGGAACAAAGTTTGGGAAACACTGGTCTAAATGACTAATAGGTACAAAAAGTCTTGGACTTGGTTTTGTAGATCTCCTCAGCCAGCAGCTGTGATCTAAGTGGAAATGCAGTCCTTGAGGTCAAATGCCCCCATCAAAGAACAGCCTCTAACTTTGTTAACGAGTTCGTTTAACCAGAAATAGCCGTTAAATTCCTCTCCTCAAAGCCACCAAACTCAATTGACAAAAACAGTAATTTTACCTTGTGGAATACAGAGTTTGTGGTCTACTGCCTCCTTGTATGGTTACTTTGTTTGAGTTATTGTGCGACTTTAGTGTGTTATGCATCTTTAGAAAGTAAGGCCCAGGTTTAAAAATACCAGAAATATCCTTAAGATACACAAAAACTAGAATTAAGTATAAACAAAATGCAAAAAATAAACTGTTTACTGGTTAAAAAACGGCAAAGTACAAAAAAAAATCACAAAATAGTTTTGAAAAGCCTTACTAATACCAAGAAGTTGACTTGACTGTTGGCATAAAAAAACATTAGAGCATATTGACACAAAATTTAGTTTGTGAAAGTCTTTTCTAACACACACAGCGAGGTGCAGACCAGTGGGAGCTTCAAAGCAAGTCCATGAAAATTAAAACACATGCCGTATCTTGTCCTTCATCAGGGCACCAACAGAAACATTTGGTGAGGTGAATAAAACACGGTCTGCCGGAGAAGAGAAGCGCGATGTGAGGTTATTTTTGTGGACTTGCAACAAATCCAATCCCTCAAAGACCTAGTATACATACTGTACATGACAGGAGACAAGGAAACAAACCCAGGAAGTAATATTTTTGAGGTTTGCATAGCATTGAAGATGTTCTTATAGTATTAACATGAATATTTATGATGGGAGCAGGCCTTCAGGAAATTGTGGGCTGGTACCCATTCTTCTGCTAAGTCAGTTGTGGGATAATCATGCAAATTAAGCAGAAAGTTGAAGTAGATCAATTAATATTCATTGGAAATTAACATAACACAGACCCTGATGTGAGCAGCCATCAACTCTTGAGCTACATACTAAACACAGACTCCAAATTCATGCTTTGTATTTCTAGTTGTTCATTGCTGACCTTCACTGGCTAAATCCTACACATCATGGTTGATAGTAGATGGTAGAAAAGTCGCTGTGTGTGTTTGTGTGTGCAGGTGGAACCAGTTGGACCTGGCCATCGTGCTGCTGTCAGTGATGGGCATCACCCTGGAGGAGATTGAGATCAACGCCTCCCTCCCCATCAACCCCACCATCATCAGGATCATGAGGGTACTCAGGATAGCACGAGGTATACACACACACACACAAATTTTGAATGTTTACATAGTAGGCATGTTCATGTTCATTCCCCCCATGACATTTTCTGAAATGAGTACTGTCAAATTGAGATTAAATGAGGCGTCAGACATCAGGACTGTATTTAAAACTGGTTTATATTAGAGACATACCTTTTCCCTAATCCCAATTTAAAGTAGAAATACACTTTTTTTTTTCTTTAATTTATCAGAATATTATAGAATAACGACACCATCTGCGTTTATACTTCCCTATAAGCTTCACTTTCATTGGTCTGCCACTGGGCATGATTTTTCTCCATTACAGCCTAAATTCATCAATAAATTAACGCTTTTTCCTACAACCTTCTCACCCCAACGCCAACCCCTACTGTGATTACTGTTTGTGCAAAGCAGTAACATCACTCAAGCTATATTATTACTATGCACATCATTACAATATTAGAAATGTTGCTATATTATTGTTGTTATATTTATTTAACATTTATTTTGTTTTATCTATGCCTTTTTTTCCTACATGTATATTTTAGTTTATTTTTTCAGTTTCAGTTTACCTCTTCAGAGAGCATGCTTCTATCCTCTCTCTTATTTTCAAAGTGGTGTTGATCATTTCTTCATGGAGCTAGACTCAGAGGAAACAGAAAGCGATCCAGTGTTGTGTCGAAGCATGTTTCCCAGGTCAGGTCAGGTAAAGTTTCCCGTAGAGGTACCCTCCATCGCTGAGGGGTAGGTTATGGTTAGACATAGCAGAGTAAGGTAAGGGCAGTAGGCAATTTGTTCATTTTTATCAGGGAGGGTGGATCCAATTTGTTTCATTCACCCGTGACGAGTGAACCGACTCACAAGCAACTCTTTTGGTCAAAAAAGATAAAACTGAGAAAAGGGAAGGACTCAATACAACTCTCTCTGCTACTTCAGCAGCAGTGACACCACCATGGATTCATCAATACACAGCACAGTTAGGCTACTGATATTTCAGAGCCCAGATCCAACCATAGATTCTAACCCAGGGGTCTGCAACCTTTATGATCAAATGAGCCATTTTTGGCCAAAAAAAAAAAAAAAAAACAGAAAGGAAAATGTCTGGAGCTGCAATAATTTAATTCTCTTTTTTCCTGAAGACTTTTTTTTTTTTTTTTTTTTTTGATTTGGCATCCATAGACTCAAGAAATTGAGCCACGGCCAAAATTTACAAGAAAAGGCACCGAGCCATAGACACAGGATATGACACACATTTTAGTTGACAAAATATATGTATATATTTTTATTTTATTTTATTTTATTTGGTGCTACATATTATCACAGTTGGAGAATGTAAGAATTACTAAACACTGTAAAAAATAGTTTAGACAAATCAAAATTTCAAGGTAACGCACTGCAATAGATTTTTGAATTTGAAATTGATTAGAAATTTGCTGTTAAGCTACTGAAACTCATCACTACCCACACAAATAATCCACATTAAAAGCCTTGCAGCAGCTCAGCAGGCATGATCTCTCATATATAAGCTTTTAATGGGAAACATCAGTTGGAAGTAGAAGCAACTGGAAACACTCGGCTCTCTTTCTATTAGTTGCGGCAACTTGTTGTTATCGCTGGCTTAATGTAATATATGGAACACTGTTTTTAGCCCTCAGATGTGTTTGTACAAACCTAGCTACCTGTTTCTCTAAAGGCAAAAACACCCATACACCACATCAGCCACATTTCTTTTTACAGAGAAACTAACTCCTATTTCTATTTCTAGTTTTTTCACTGTTTGAGAGTTTGAGACTGTGAAAGGATCACAGCTAATTTTAGGACGGAGGCTCAAGGCTCATTTGAACACAAACATTAACTTTTCATTTCATATCTCATGTACGGGCGTCATTTACAGTCCTATTGTTGTCTTAATCCTCCCTCCGAAAAGTAAAGCTGATATAACGTTTTTATATTTCGGTCTCTCCGCTGTTTAATATGTCTCTCATTCGGCACCTTTGTTCTGATTATTCAGAGGAAATTACAGTACTAGCTCTCTTGGCTGCACCGATTCCTCTTAACTTCACACTGAGGGGGATAAAGGCTAATTACATCAATCTCACTTAAGCCTCACCCTCTTACCATCGCCCTCTGCCCTCCATAATACTGCCCAGGGACCGCTGAGTGGACCCATGGGTAATATGCTAATTAAACAGCAGCCGGTGGTAATTAACAAGCAAGTGGGGTATTTGATGAAAAGTGTGAGGGCTACTGGTGACTTATAGTCTTTCCTCTCCTCTCATAACATTTCCACCACTCTGCCTGAATGTTAACTGACTTGTGTAGCTGTGGGAAAGAATATTAAAAATGTTTCACAATCATCTACTTCTTTCACGTAGCTGAAGTTTGAAAATACACAGAATAAAATAAGAGATTCTGCTACACTGGTTGAATATAAGATAAGTAACAAGCTATGATAGTTTCATGTAGGCTTATTTTCATTATTCACTACTTTTTGTTGTTTTACATAAACAACATTATACAGATTTCACCTACAGTATTTTATTATTAAATTGATGTGACATTATATCATATTATGTCTTGTAAAAGTAAAGTATACTGTTAAAAATACACACAAAGCATAAATCGAACCACTTGTCCAAGTATGTTTTATATAGTAAGCTTTGAAACCATCTAAGGGGGGTAATGTTGGAACAATTTCTATTTAATTTAAGATTTTTATTTGTAACATTGTACTATATTAGAATTAACTAACTCAACCGTACAATATACAAACGCTGTTGCTCCTTTTTTTCCATGTTTTCTAAATGTATCATCAGCTGATGAGGATGTTGACTTTTAGCCTGAGACCTGTGGCTTTAGCCTCACATGGGATCATGCATGTTGTCAACTTGTGCATATTTAACCTTTTAAAGGGTTCTTGTTTAAAAACTAATGAGCTTGAAACATTGAAACCTCAGACTGAGGTTAGCTAGCTACAGCTATTGGGACTGCTGTCCTTTCAGCTGACAAAATCCATGGCTAGCGGCAATAAATAGTAAGCCCGAATTAGTTTGTTTCTGTGCACTGGTGGACTCAGGAGGTGGGCGGGGTGATCACAAAAGTGCCCTCTTGGATGCTCCTACAGTAGATAAACATGATAAAGTTTAAAGTAGAGTAGTCCGATGTCCAAGATAATGTGATAAAGAGCCCTTCCAACGGGCAAAACAGGGTGAAGTGCCTTCATTTACCTCGCAAAGCAGCTGGATTTGCGAGATCACGCAATCAAGCGAGAATCCGTTTTGCCAGGGTTCATGTTATCTGTTTGTGTTGGCACCAAAAGTGGTGCCGACAATCAGCGTCCTAGGAGGTGTGACGACAGCAAGAAGCATCCATGGAAGGGACTCGTCTCGAACAAACAATGGCTGCTTCTGAAGAGGTTAGCGTAGATACTGCAATACCATCAATTATATCTGACCTGGAGAGAAATTCTTCATCGAAAGATGAGCAAAGAATGGCACTCATACCAATGGGCTTCAGCAAGAGTTTGATTGGTTGAAGTTAGCCCATGTTACACGTGATAGACAGATGGTTCATCTAATCATCTGCCAAGTGTTTTTTTTTAAGGTGTCTGCCACTTTCCAAACAGTTTCTAAGGATGACTTCCCAGATGGTTCTGTGTAACAAACCATCTGGTGTGTCAGGTTGCTCCAGGATGTCCTTCCAGCAGCCAAAACATGATAAAGTGCCCTCTATGCTGCCCTTCCAGTGGGCAAAACATAATAAAATGCCCTCAAGGCTGATCTTCTAATGGCAAAACATGATGAAGTGCCCTCTACGGTGCCATTGGTACATGGTGAAGTGAAGAGAGTGTAGTTGTTGTTTTACTTGTCATATAACGGAATAATTTTAGTCTAAACCAGGGAAAAGAACTGTTCCACCATGAATGCATCATGACTTTCAGCACACTGGTGCCTGACCGCACACAGTTGGTGCCCTTGTTTTCGCAGCTGCCCCTCAGACAGCCTGAGTCCGCCACTGCTTCTGTGTAAAATAAAATACCCATGAATTCAAAAGTTAATGGAAATTTCAAGATAAATCTTTTGCTATTATTATTAACCATCATTATGTGCTGTGCTGAGAATGGAAAGCTTGACCAGCTCAGCAACAGTTACTAATGCAGAACAAGGACAAGGGTATAAGTGAGGAACAAGGAGGTAGTTAGCAGAATAACTTATTTAACTTAACTCTATTGTGACATATACAACCATACAAAGTACAATTGTACAGTCTGATTCAGTCTCTGCATTTAACCCGTCCTCGTAATGGGAGCAGTGGGCAGCCACTGGCCACAATAGCTGAAAAAAGAAGAGTGTCACCCAGACTCTGTTAATTTTTGTGATGAGGAACAAAGGAGCCCAAGGAACTAAACTAAGGAACTAAAGAAAATGAATCAGTGTCAGAAGAGATAAGCCCAGAGGTGCAAACATGCTGCTTTAATATGAAACCTCACTGGAACTATGAGGAAATAAAGTAAATTTTAAGTTCCACTTCTCTTGCTCATCTTTCACTTGCCCACTTCTGGTATTTGTTTTATTCCGACCAGTTGGGAAGTCAGCTCCATAACTGTAATCTAGACTTCATTTATATTAACTTAAATTCATATTTAAAGATCTGATATAATAATTTACAACGAGTAAGTCTGACTGAATGCTGTGGCAGTTACCTAGCTGTTAAGCTAACGTTAGCTAAGCATTAGCTCATTAATTATTTTAATATTAGTGGGGACTTACTTCAAAAGTTGAATGAAGTTCGAAGTTTTTGTTTCTCCGTCTATAATTTTCGATGTGTACATTTTGCGTACTGCATTCCAGTTTTTGTTGACCACATCGTAGTTTCTAATTATCTTTGGTATCATTTTCTGCAACTGGAGCTCAGTAACGTTAGTTCTTTGATGCTGTTGTACTGTTTCAAAGCCAAGTAGATCTGGGGATTGTGGGGGATTAAGTGTCGACTTGAGTTAATCAGCGTTAATGTTAATTGATTCAGGAAATGAAGAAAAATGAATTAATTTGTGGATTCACACTTTAAATACCAGACCCTACTTTTTAATCTTTGGGCTCGGTGTAAGCTATCAAGTATTTTCAAGTCGAAAGGATCAAGTATATGTGATGTCACGAGTCTAAGTAGAGTTTCAAGTCTTTCTTGACTTTATCAGGTTGAGTCTAAGGTCATCAAATTTGTGTTCAACCCAGGAACAAAAACTGGAACTAGGTTACTGTGGTCAAAATTTACCCAAAGTTCTAGAAACAAGTGTTCATAGAAAGAAAAAATCCTGTTTTTGAAAAGGCCTCAACTTTACTATCAATAAATCCAAAGAAAAATGGTCCCCCATGTTCACATTAAAGCGATATTCCACTCTTAGATAATCATCCACTCAATATGTACTCACCCCTATGCCGATGTGAAGATGGGTGAAGATCTTCAGTTCACAAAACAATCCTGGAGTTTCAGCAGAAAACAGGGTTGCAGCCAAATCCAGTACAATTGCAGTGAATGGAGACCACAGATAAAATGTAAAAAAAAAAGAACACAAAACAAACACAAAATGTCTCCATCCTGCTTGCGTGGTGTAATCCAAGTGTCCGCGAGCCACAACATTAAAATTTAACCACAAAAGACGCCATTTACACCATGTTTTTAGCCGAAATGTCAGGTAGCATGTAAACATGGCGTCGATCTCGCGAGACTTCATATATCTCTTAATGGATGCACGTGTGAAAATATCGCGAGATCGACGCCATGTTTACATCCTACCTGCTACATGCTACAGTTGACATTTTGGCTAAAAACATGGTGTAAATGTCGCGGCTCACGGACACTTGGATTACACCACACAAGCAGGATGGAGACATTTTGTGTTTGTTTTGTGTTCCTTTTTTTAACATTTTATCCGTGGTCTCCATTCACTGCAACTATACTGGATTTGGCTGCAAACCTGTTTTCTGCTGAAACTCTTGTTTTGTTGTTTTGTGAACTGAAGATCTTCACCCATCTTCACATCAGCATAGGGGTGAGTACATACTGAGTGGATTATGAGTCTGGGGTGGAGTATCCTTTTAACAACGAGTCTGAAAAGTGCAGGGCTGCCACACACAATCTTTGGACCAAAGATGTCACCATCATGTTTCTAAGTGATGCTGTTTTCTTGGAGTTAGGAGAGAAGGTTCTTATGGAGGCTATACAGTGCTGGCTAATGATTTTTTCCCTCTAACCAGTCATGACCACCTCTACATCCACCTTCTGTTTTTCTCACACACACATATGACCACCACCATCCACCCTGATCATAGTCCATTTCCCAGGAGGCTTTACTGTCTGAGCGACCGTTGTCGGTCCCCAGTCAGAATACGACCGTTTTTTTTTCTCTCTCTCTCTCTCTCCACTACCGGCCGTATCGTCAGCCATGTTCCTCCAGAAATTGGACCGCTGGGAATTGTGTATGGTCTCTAATGGAGAGTCAGGGAACCTATTTCATCCATCGACCGTTTGTTATCTCTGTCCTCCACTTTCTCAGCCTACCGCTTATCTACAGTATCTTCATCGTTCTCTTCTACCTCTGTGGTGTCCTTTGTCTTCCTGTCCTTTGTTTCACTTTCTCTCACTCTGTAGGTGTTGTCTGTTCTTCATCATCTGGACACTTATGTCCAAAGTAGCACACACACACACACACAAACACAGACACTGGATGCTACAGCTGTCTCACCCTGTAATTTCTCTCCAGTGTTGAAGTTGTTGAAAATGGCAACCGGGATGAGAGCTCTGCTAGACACAGTGGTCCAGGCTCTGCCTCAGGTATGTGTCATCACACACACACATGCATACACACATACACACACACTCACAGACATCCTCCTTCAGCTTATCACAAGGACGCACAGGAGTTAATTAACATTTGTGGAATGATAAACGATCAGTGTGGATAGAGGCTCCCTGAGAATTATGACTTTCAAGAAGTCGGGCTATGACTACATCTTTGGCCCCGATGTTATAGCACTTTGCTAACTTTCAACTGTTCCTCATTTATTCAAGAAATATAAAGACCACTGTGGCATTAATTTAACATGTTCAATTCCCACTGCAGCTGATGAGAAAAGAGCGGGTAAAAAAGTTCTGCTCCCTCGGTACACAAAGAGACTTTTTGTTCTTTAGCCTTTGCTCAAATTCATATATTTAAAGTTTGTGCTTGTCCTAGAATTTCTAGAATAACGTGGATTCTTAAGAGCAGTCTTCAGCCAGGAATTCCATACATGAGTTGCACTCGATGGTCACTGCAGTAGTTTTAGGCAACAGAACTACTTGGGTTGGTTAAGACCATGTTTGGGGTTACAATAAGTATGTATGTGACTTCACTGGAGTGACTTGGAGGGTGAAAGTCACTTTATGCACTAGGGATGCGCCTGGATCGAAAGCACAAATAATGTGAGGAAAACAGATATTTCTTTTACCCGAAGTTGCTCGTAACATAAGGATGTGGAAATATATATCATATTTACTAATCAACTTGATGCTTTGAAGGCACAACAATTTTCTAACAATACTTTATAATACGTAAGACAGCATTTGCCTGGTTTGGTACTATGGTCCGGTATAAACCATGCCAACATCTATGCAAATATAGATGCAAAGACAGATGATTTTGTCTGTTGATTAAGTACATATACAGATGATGATGTCTCTGTGTTACCTCTATGATGCACCATGTACCTTAAAACTTTTAACGTTTGGGTTTTCACATTGGACATGAACCCCAGTCTCTCGGGTCAAAGTCCTGTGTTTGTTTGAGCCATCTATCCACCCCGCCTCCTGCATGCAAGGACTTTCTTCCTTTTTATAGTATGTCAGAAGTCTGGTGCTCTTGTACAACCACGGATGGGTTGACATTGAAGTCACCTGAAAGCCCCGTGCACCTCTTTCAGCTGCTAAATGGTACCACGCACATCTGTATGAGCCACTGAGGAGTGATGACAACACGTCTGTATTTGACGAGTTGGGAACGGGCTCGTCCCGTATCTGATCGGGCTGATCACAGCTGTTTAAAATGGGATGGGTTTGATAAAATGACTGCACAAAGGAGTGCAACCTCATTGGCAGTTTAGGCATTTTCACAAATCAAGATGGGTGCTGCTTATGTGGAACCGACAAAGGTCGGACTCTGCTCTTTGATAAAGCCCCTTGGAAATCTAAAATTAACTGAGAGGTTTCAATGCTAGGCTAACTTTTGTTGTTGTGTTTAAGTCTCCTTCTCTTTGCTCTGACTCCCTCTGCAGCTGGACATCTTTCCATCAATGTCAGTTTGTCTTGTCTGCCTCCGTCAGTTCAGTTATTAATTAGTTTTCCTGCGCCTGAAGCAGAAGCTGTATTGAATGATAAAGACAAATTAAGCTTAGACCAGTTAGCAGGAGAAAGGATTCTTGTCAGATAAATGATGACATATCTTTGGCACATCTGGTTTGACAAATTGCCAAACTAATTATAAGTGGCTTTGGAAGTTCTGTAATTAAAAAAAAAAACATTTGTCCAGTACAACCTACCAGAGTTGACACACACCTCCACCATTAAAGGGCAACTCCATCTGCATTTTTTCTGGGTTTTTCAAATGGAAATATCAATACTTGATTCATCGTCCATTTTGGTTTTGGAATTTGTGGATAAAATAAAGAACATAAAGAACAAAACCAGACTTTTACTAAAACATTTCTTTGTGCTGGTGTTACTGCCCAGCATTTCTGTGCAGTGTCTTGTAGTCTTATAGCAACCCATTCTCGTCCCAGCTTGTCAAATACCAACGATGCTTTGTCATGCACCTCATACACCTGTATGAGATGCCACCAGAAAGCCTTTTTAATTAATGGTTAAAACTGTAAAACACTCAGGCAGGTTTAGACAACAAAACTACTTGGTTAGGTTTTGGAAAAGATCAGGTTTTGGGTTAAAATAAGTATGTTACGTTATGTACTTTACGTTTTACTTTGCGTTTTATACTGAATATACAGCAGTAAAAAAAACAGAAAGTAGTCACATTTAAGAAGATGAAATCAGAAAATAGGGATTTTTTTTTTTCTTTAAAAAAATACTAAGAGTTTGAGTCAAGCATAGAGGCTGGTTGTGACTGTTTTTCTTGTGTTTTTCTTCCGGTTAGTTTGCACTGCACATAGATGCACCACAATATAATCAAGGAGTTCTGTGTATCAAAGTTTTTATTAAATAGTTTTTAAATGTAATGCTAATTTCTTTTAATTTTAGAGGTTTCTTTTTGATGTTATAATAAGCCTTGTCAAGCTGCAAGTAAGCTCTAAATGTTTTATAGTATTAATTCCAACTCTCTTTTCTTTGCACCTTAAAAACAGAGCGGGGAGTTTTTGAAAAATGATGCGTGCAGAGATAAAATATATAAGATTTTCAAAATGAGATTACAAGGTCATGGGACCAAAACTTCTTCATGAGCTAAAATGACATGTCATTATTCATCCTCTGCATCTTCTATATATATGCGGTATATTTTCTATATCTTTGGCTGCGTATGAAAAAGAAGTAAACATAGTTCTGCCTCTGTTTGCCTTTTCCTAACATTATGAAGCCCTAAAACTTTATTTCGGCTTTTTAATGTGAAGAAACCAGAGAAGAATACTCTAATGGATCTGGACTGGCTGCTCTCTTTATTAAAGACATTTGTAAAGGACTGAGTCAGTGTGCTGCCAGAAGTTGATTTTTTTCAGTTCAGCTGGTTTGTCAATGCTCTGACTGGAGCCCTCTGGGAGGACTTTTGTCTCCCTGATGTTCGGCTAGAAAAACACACGCAGACGCACAGATATACACATTAACACAAACGCAGGCTCACTCACTGACGTAAAATTACAGTCACAGAAATCTCCCTCGCTTTGGTTGTGCCTCAAAATCAATAGTCCCTTTTTTTCCATCAAGCTTTAACTTGTTTTCTCTCCAGCCCCTGCTCTCTCGTTTGGACAGATTTCATTGGTTTTGTTGGTCTTGTTCTTGCGGTGGAGGCTTAGACCGCAACAAACATACATGTCAAGCTAATAGGTGGTCACTGGAGGTTCAGCACAGTGCTCACACAAACACAAGGCATCACAGGTCAAGAAGAAGTGAAAAATGTTTTTATCTGAATAAAGAAGACTTTAAATTGCCAGTTATGCTTTGAGTAATCCTCTCTGTGATGCCCTAATGGCACTGAAAAGGTGTTTATAGTATATAATTTATTATATGTAACACAAAATATTGATTTAAACCATTGCTCTGTAGTCCTGCAGTATCATTTTTCCCTTTTCACAGAAATGTACGGTAGATTTACTGCACAGTTTCTGTTGTCATGGTGCTGTCGCTCTGATCTGTTAATTGGTTTCTTGTAATGTTATTCTGTTCATATACTCTCTAGATTAAAATGTTTGAATTGCAAATATGTAGATAAATACTGTACTGCATATCTTTAAAGGGTAGATTCACTGCTTTTCAACCCTAGACATTGTAAAAAAAAAACAAAAAAAAAAAAACAAAAAAACATTTTCCATAATTTATATAATACAAAACTACCGGTTGCTTTGTTTTTCATAGACTTTGTATTCTGCTGGGTTAGTTGGGGAACAGGCCTTCAATAACCACACTTATTTACACTAATTTATCTTTTTTAACGAGGAAAGGAGAAAAGGAAGATCAGGTTCAACTTCATTGACATTTCATCAACACTTGACTTTTCCCCCAGGCAGCTTCTCCAAGTGAAGCAGAAGCAGCACTTTAGAGAGAATATGCAGAATTTGCAGCATAGACTTTATTCAGTGAACTGACTTTTTCAGAGATTAAACAAAAAAGCATAATGTCATCATATTTATAGCTTCATCTGTGTGAAGTAAATCTATACAACATAGTCAGTAGGCCCCAATTTTAAGTCAATGGATTGTGCAGGGTACATTTCTATAATTCAAAATTGGATATGCAAAAAGGTTAAAACCATACAACACAGCTTACTTTGGCAACTTAATATGAAGAGATAAATATCTTTCCCCGAGATATTTAGAGTAAGTAAGAAATGTTTTGAGCAATAGAGCTCTTTTTAGAAGTTTTGAGCATGTTAGGGCAGGTTCACACCAGCCTTGTTCAGTCTTGTTGAGCCAAACCCTGGAGCGTTTACCCCCTTGGTGCAGTTAATTTGAGATGCTGTGAACACTGAACTTGAACTCTGGTGCGGACCAAATAACCACTGCCTCGCAGGGGTGGTCTGGGTCTGCTTTCAAGTGAACTGTGGAGCAGGTTCATTTCTGGTGTGAACACCATTTGAACCAGTCACAGAAGTGTAGTATTGTGCATGTCACTTCCATTTCATTGAGTGAAAAATATTTTCTTTTCCTGTTGTGGTGACTGGTGAACTAGTAGTACATCTTCTACTGAAGTGTGGTCTGGCAGGGGACAAACCTGGACGACTAAATGGGAAATTCCTGCATTATTAAATTATTTGATACCCACTGCCTTACGAGATCTTTGTATGTGCGGTCCTCTAAAGTCTGATTAATGTGATCCAGATGGTGCTCCATGATGGACGACCTAGGCTGTCAAACTGCAGTACGTGTACCACTGTTGGTACAAGAGCTCCCTCTAGTGGTACGCAAAGAAATGTCAGAAATATTTTTCTTAAATGAAATAAAATAATTTAAAACCAAATAATACTATCAAAACATCAGATAACTGAAATGTTTCAATATCAGCCTGTTATGCAGTCATGATTATGCACGTATACGTCACAAGTTAAACTGTGATGGCAAGATATTGAGCAGAGGTAAAATAAAGAGAATGAAAACACTGCAATCGTGGCTCCAGATGGGAGAAGTGCAGCTGAGGAGGAGAATATTTTGAGCAGCCATGTTGAAAATGAAGTGGAAGACAGTGAACCGAGCAGGAGAGCTGGTGGCTACTTAAGAAGCACATGTGAAATGTTCACCAAACCTGCTCGCACCAAATGATGAAAAACATTTAGGTGGTACTTGTGTGTAATAAGTTTGAGAAACCCTGATGTATCATATCCAGAGAGAAACTGAACCATTAATTGTCTTTTTAACCACCAACTGTATGACCAATTATCAAACAATGCGTCCACCACGTGACTTGTTTTTCTGGACTGTTTGAGTTTTGCCTTTGTAAACACAAAGTGTACTAATTGGACAATTGAAATAATGTTACATCCTCACATCGGTTCAGGAACCAGACCTTTAGGTATGAACCTGCCCAAAGCTACAACTTACTAAGCTATGCTATAGCTTGATAGTAAACATGCATTGTTACCCTTTTCAATAGAAAAAAAACATATATGTGACTAAACTATGAGCTTTCCCATTTTTGCAAAGCAGATTTACCATAAAGGTGTAAACAATTTTCCCACTGGAAGTCTAGTGAGAAGCTGTCACAGATTTCCTGAAAAGTGAGGCTATTAGTGAGGCTTTGCTTTGCATAAATATGAATGATAAGTCTCATGTTAATACTGTAAAGAACAAAGGAACACTTCACACATCTATTAGATGAGACAGGGGCATAAGAGAGGGTTGAGTGGACCTGATGAGAGTCGAGTACGGAAACATCACAAAGAAATGTTACACTGCAAGTTAGACAGTGTGCGGGATTATTGTGGTTAAAAAACAGCGACAATACCCTTCAGAAATATAAAACATTCTACATCTAAAGAATTTACATTTGATATCTAAATTACCCAAGGTCACCGTAAACTTTTCTAGTGATTGTACAAGTGATGCATTCCTAAATTCAGTGGTTTGTTTTAGCACACACAGTATGAGGATCCTCTTTCTCTAAAAATGAGTAAAAATGTCATCGTGTCTCTGTTCCTATTGTTCGCTATCTGGGAAAACATCACAGTCCCTGCGAACATTTCAACCCCTCTCAGCATCTGTTCTTTCACTGAAGTCTGAGGTCGGGGCAGTGACAAATTTTGTATGTCAGCCTGACATGAGTGACATTACTGTATGCACCAAATTTCTAACGCAATCAAAAACAAAAATCAATGTGTCCCACCATGACACAGATGACTGAGTCAAGGTTTCATTAGACTAAATGCAAAGAACACATTCAGTAAATAATATTTAAGGCCCAGTCTGTCAGATTTAAGGGAAATTTATTGTCAGAAATTAAATATGATATTCATTAGTATGTTTTCATTAGTGTATAATCACCTGATAATACAAATTGTTAAGTTTTCCTTACCTTAGAATAAGCTGTCATATCTACAGAGGACACAAGTCCTCTTCCATGGAGGCCACCATGTTGAAACACCATGTTGCTACAGTTTTGCAGCCACCATCGGTTCTACACACTTGGAAGGGGAGGGTGCAGCAACGAGCTTGCAATCTACAACTTCACCACTAGATGCCACTAAATCCTGCACAGTGGTCCTTTAAAATAAGACAAGAAAAAACATTAGAAGACAAGATAAGATCAGATCAACTTTTTTAATATCGTACTGGGGAAATTTACCTGTTACAGCCGCTCCAGAGTCAAAAGTAGAGGTAGAAAAGACTGAATGAATAAAAATAAAAAGCTGCGATACTATACACACCTTTCACTTGTGCATGTATACATATACAAGTTAGTAAAGTATCAAAGCTTTCAGATCAGTGCAGGTTTATTTGCTATGGAAACCAAAGGTATAAATATCAAAGTCCACGCTAACTGCGTTTCTCACAAGCTTCTGTTGCCTAGTTGCCAACTCTAATGCTTCCATAACATCCAGCAATCTGTTTCTTATAGCACAGCATCCTCATCCCCGCGGTGTGCTTTCCTTCTCTGCTCCAGGGATCTAAAGACATCAGATGGGCTTAAGTTACAAGCTGCAAACTGCTTCAGGCCAAACATTTTCTTTTAATATCCACCAGGAAATATCAACATGCACGACCGGGGAGAGAAAGAAAGCTGTCCTCGGGCTTTGCCTTACCTCTCCAAATATCCCCGTCGCTCCCTCCCTCATTACTCCCTCTTTTTCTCCTATGTCACCCACTCCTCCAATAAAAACGATATGTCTTATTCTCTCCCAATCTGCTCTCTCAGTTTATTTGATGTCTAATGGAATTCTACAGTCAAGTATTCAAATGCACCTCATTGCCTTCCCTGTGAGGTGACTTAGCTAATGGTATTCTACTTATTGCCTGCTATTGCACCCCAGGGAGTCCTTTACCCATTTGCATTGCATATCTCTATCTGCATTGAGTCTTTACACGGATGGATTCATGCCTGTTAAGAAGTCAGCAAGTAAAATCTTCCCCAAGCCGTGTAATAGAGTGATTATACCTGATTTGAAGCAGGGAAGGTTTTTTTTTGTTGTTGTTGTTGTGGTTGCTTGAATTGTGTTAACCTGCAGTTTTGCTGTTTGGAACTATTTCTGATTAGCTGAAATGTTTGCAAGATCCTGTTTGGTTTTATGACCTTTAAGACCTAAACAGACATTCAAAACCTAATTCAGCATTTCAAAAATGCATGAGATTCTATCACAAAACCTTCCTGTTTTCAGATTTCATAAAAAAGCTGAGGCTTTCTGTACGCACTGCCGTCCATCCAGCTGGGTGGGCAACACAGTGAGAGATTCTTTTCAGAGAAGATCTGACACACCATAAATTGTTTAGCAGCTCAGCTGGTTGTAGTTTGTATCATCTTCAATGAAACCTTCCCTTTTTCTCACATTAGATCTTCAGTAAATGCTGTTAATACCTTGGAAACATACTGAACTAATGGGGAAAATACTGAAATATGTTTATTTTGGTTGTGAAGGACGATAACAAATCTTAAAGTTTACTTTGTGCTATTTAACTGACAGTTACTGTGCATGAGTAGGGATTCTATATGACATTTACTTCCGCTCAAGGTAGCAGTAGAGCACCAGCATCTCAGACCAAAACAAATACTCTCCTCGAGCAATCAATGAAGTTGCAGAAAAAGTGTCATCTGAACACACACTGCTCACAAAACTCAGATCAAACTGTCAAACTAGGCAGTGCAGATCAAATATGGATGAAGATTATGTTACTACATTGCCTATTTCTCACCTAAGATGTTTTCAGAAACATATTTTAGTGTAATGTTTGGCTGGAATTCAAGAAATATTGTAACCAGGTGGCCGCCATTTTGGCTCTGGTTTCCAGTGGAAACTCCTGAAACTCAGATCAAACTCAGATCAAGTGTTGATCAAAGATGGCTCAAGATTTTGTTACTGCATCACCTATTTCTGGCCTAAAATGTTTCCAGAAACATATTTTAGTGCAGCTGAAATATGAGAAAGTTATTCTCCAGGCTGCCATGTTGAATAGGGATGCGCACAAGCAGAAACACATGCATGGCCATCCCAGATAAACAGAAAAGCTTGGATAACAACATATTCCACTATATTTCTGCATAGCAAATAGATGTTTGCTGACATCGAGTGAGGCTGAAATCTGACCCATCATACCAAACTATGGAGGTACATCTGATTAAATACAGTAGAAACATCTATATAAGTTACCGCTGTTAAAATAACGTGTCAATGTTCATTTTTGCGTGACAGGTGGGAAACCTTGGTCTGCTCTTCATGTTGCTGTTTTTCATCTACGCAGCTCTGGGAGTGGAGCTGTTTGGAGAGCTGGGTAAGTCTGCTCACCAACTTGTTGCTAATTAAGTGATTAAAACACAAGCAAGATATGACCTGTTCCTTTTCAAATTTGCTTTTTTTAAGCACTTCTAATTATCACAACACCAACGAGTGTTGTTAATTAAGTAGCCATCAGAGTTGCCCCTCGGTCTGGTCATGCTTTTGTGTTGAAATTGGGAATCAGCTGTCCAGTTTGTTTGTGATTGGTCACATGAAGGAACTAAAACATATCTACTGCCACAATGTTTCTTTGGCCAATCAGAATGAAATGTTCATAAGTTATCCCTGTTTTCATAACTAACCTTTTCTCAAGATTTGTGGTCATTTCTAGAAATCCTTTAGATCGTACATCCTGGACAAAATGTGCTACTGCGGGGCACACCTATCAGCTGTGCCCAAGTACCTTGATTAATTCACGGGCGAGTTTTGGCCGAGCACGCAATAAGCCAATCAGAAAGTCAGCCATCATCACCTTTAAGAAGCAGGTGCGCCAGGAGCTCAGGCAGTGGCAGCATGATGGCGGATTTACCAGGAGGAAACAAAGAGAAAAGATTTTCAAGTGAGGAGACAGATCTCCTGCACAAGAGTGTGCAGTGTATGGAGATGAAAGGATGCCTCCAAAGCAGCTTCATGTGTAAATTGTAATACAGTGCATGAACTGTAAATGTCATGCAGATATGTAATTGGTTATGTTTTACACTACAGCACCTTGAAAATGTGTTATATTTTATAATTCATTACTATCATCATCGTTATTATGCAGCTCTGCTGGCTGGAGTGAGGAGTGAAGGAGAGCGGAACCTGGCTGTGAAGCTGCGCCTCAATCCAGCTTAACACCCACGTAAGCCGGACTGAGGTGCAGCTTCAACCTGTGCGCAAAATTACACACAGCTTATCCACCCAGCATCAGGCTCTAACAGAAGTACACATACTGTTTTCTCTGCGGGTCGGAGTGGTCTCGTGGTCAGATATGACGATATAAGATCATAATTGTTCAAACCTTGTTTTTCTGGATCCCAGTAAACATGCAGACACAAACACTACAGCTGCTCCAGCTGTCATGTGACTGATCTGACAGCTGTGATCCCACTTTGCAGGTCTGTTGAGATTTATTGAGGTTTTATAATCATAACAATAATTCCTGATTCCTTATTAGTGAGAATAATTGTACACACACTCACACATGCACAGTGTTTAACATTAATGAAAAGTGTTTTTTGATTGTGGAGACGTGTGCACGCCTCAGTCAAGCACAAGACACACACTTGCACGCTTTTAACTTCAATATTTACACTTAATTGCTGATAGAAAATATGTGTATGACACTTTGCTAAAACACACTCCTGTGTGGGGAAAAGACTTTTAAAAAAGCCGGGTGCTGTCTTGTGCAGACAGACCAATTGCGCCACAGACTTTGCGTTTCAACCAGGTTTTAACTGGTCTGAGGCGCAAGTGGTTTTTACTGCAATTCGCCGTGCACAAGATAGCAAATGTGCCAGGCCACGCCGTCATTTTGCCTTCATTTGTAGACTCCTGCTGATGGCTGCACCCTAACCCTAACCTGCAAAATAAACACTTAAAACAACAACAAAAAAATGGCAAAACACAGCTTTTGAGTTTAAAGGACAAGGACAAGGAAGTAAAAAAAGAAGAAGAAGAACATAGCGTTTTTTGCTTTTGCTCACCGTCCCCTGTGGTCAGCTGTCTGCAGTCTCTGTCCATTTTCACTCAGACAGACATAGTAGTGTCAAAATGTTTGCCCTATCACAGCCTGTGAATCACTGTGCTCCTGTCCTATGTTCCTCTGTGTGAATTTCAGGATTTGGCTCATTTCTAATTCAGCCATGCGAACAGACAGATTTAAAAAAAAAGCAAACTTTTTGACCGCAGAAACCAATTTAAAGTCGGGATCTTTCAGATAACCTTCATTAAAGTTTGACGTTACCAAGGTTTCACCTTCTAAACCCCCTCTCTTTCTCCTTCACCCCTCTCTCTTTTCTCATCATGTCTCCTCTCAGTGTGTAACGCTGACTACCCCTGTGAAGGCATGAGCCGACATGCCACCTTTGAAAACTTTGGGATGGCCTTCCTCACGCTCTTTCAGGTTTCCACCGGCGACAACTGGAACGGAATCATGAAGGTATTTCAGATTACACCTGCATTACAATGAGTTCGCGTCACACTTATCTCTTGACATTTGTCACTTGGACCGGGCTGTGCGATTTACTACAATGATCGGTTTTCACTTTCCTCGGTGTCACCTCATCTCCTCCAGTGGAGACAGCACACGTTTTTCTGAGATGAGGGTCAAGTAGAGAGGTGGCGGTCTAAAGCTGCTCTACTTCAGAGTCTAGACATACATACAAGCATGTATTTTTCTACTTTTTGAGCTGCCCAAATCTATTTCACTCAGCCCAGACAGAAGCCGAGAAGCCGAATTGTAATTGAAGGTCTTCAGTTCAGATCTCAGGACCAGATGATATTTAGGTAAGGGAAATGAGCGAGTAATGAGCATGTCCTTTAGCAAAGACGGTGCTGAAAAAAGTAAATTTGCACTCAACAAAAACCTTCCACGGATGAATAAAGATTAAAATCTCCACTCACAAATTTCTGAGTATTTGATCCCCCTCATCTTTCACTCTGCAATCACCTTGAGCTCTTAAAATTTTATCTCAGCCCGTTTCCAAGAGAAAGTTAATCAGCGCTGATTAGGCTCTTAGGGAGAGCGACTGACTGTTGACGAAAGGAAGACGGACAAGAAAATTTGTCAGGCCTCGAGCTTTCGGTGAGCCAGAAAGTGAGAGCTACATTACAAATTGCTTCAGTGTTCACTCTAAATGGGTCTCCATTATTGAACATAAAGGAATTACTCATCCGATTGTTCCCAAAGAAAAATATTCAGATTCTTATTCAACGAACACACTAATATCAGTTTTAACCCTCTTACTCATCAAATCATTATGATTTCTTTTATTAGTTCTGAAACAATAAGTTAATTGGTTTGTTACCAGGCAGAAATCAATGTGAGAATTTACTGTTTTAGTTTTTTAAGCCTTTTTCATGTATGACACTGACCTGTCATAGTTAGAAAAGCAAAGATGTAGACCGATGTAGAATTAATGATGGCCAAATTCCATTTAGCTGCTTCTCCTTCAGGGTCCTGGTATTGTGCATCAGCTGTCATGACTTACAGGGACACTTGAACAGAATGGAGTCATTGTGATTGTTATCAGTAACATATGAGCTTTTCCTATGACAATTCAAAATGTCAACAGTCAAAAAAAGCCCGTTGTAAACTGGATATCTTCAGGTTTTGGACTCAACAAGCAATTTGAAGACATTTTATGAACCAACCATATGAGTAAACATTCATCTGAAAAATAACTGACATATTAAAGGTACAATGTGCTTTTTTGACAACTAGAGTTGTATAGAGTGCTGTTTTTATGAGTGGGTATGATTTTGTGGAGAAGCTTAGCTTGGAGCCACGTTCACATGCACACTGTCTGAACTGTGAATGTGTTGTGTGACGGTGCGCAAACATCATGTCGTTACTTTAAGAGACTTAGATTACACTAGATAAGCAGTATGGGGGCGTTTGGTCACCATTCACTTCCATTGTTTGGAAGATTCTGTAACACTGTTTTCCTGTGAAACTCCAACAGTGTTTTGTGGACTAACAAAATAAACCCGACCCTCAATCGGCATGAGGGTGAGTAGATAATGACTGAATTTTCATTTTTGGGTGAACTATCCCTTATATATACTGATATGCTGATAATCGTTAAGTGCTAGTAACTTATTAACAAATATATGCTGAAGCTCACAGGTACGAATGATGCTGCTGGACAAGACAAAGTAAGTTAAGTAAGCCATGAGGCTTAACAGTACAGATAAATGTGGGCTCACTATTTGGCAAGCAGCGGGAGCTGTTGCCCTTTTTATCTAATGTTTTGTAACAGTTAATTTATGATTTATAAAGCATTTACAACCTAAATAATAACCTAATTATAAACCATTTATAAGGTTAGGCTTATTAAAGTGATACCCAACTGGGTTAATTCTGAGATCACAGCAGTAAAAGCAACAGCTGTGCCATTAATAATGGTATTTAAGGCCCCTAAACACCAGTATTTTCAGTTGTCGGTCACACAACACACACAGTGAGGCAGTCAGTTCAGCAGAGTGTCTTGCCATCACCCTCTGCTCCTATCATCCATCCCCATACTGCCCTAACTGTTCATGTGCCTATTGCTAATGTAAAGCATTAATTTCTGAGGCTGTACACACCAACACTCCAAACAGAAGCAGGTTACAAGAGGCAGCCATCATGCACATGTGTACATGTAGTTCCCTCCACCTTTCCTCCCCGTTTTTTCTTTCTGTTCTTCCTACTGAAATTGTGTTATTCTTTCCATTTTGTCCACCCACTCCTCCTCTTCTTCTGTCTGACCCTTCCTTTTCTTCCTCACCCCTAAACTCTCTTGATACCCCACCACCCACCAGGACACACTGAGGGAGTGCCCTCCTTCAGTGGGCCCAGGCAGCGACTACGGCTGCCACGCCGGACTGCAGTTCATCTCCCCGATGTATTTCGTGTCCTTCGTGCTCACGGCCCAGTTTGTCCTGATAAATGTGGTGGTGGCCGTGCTCATGAAGCATCTGGACGATTCCAACAAGGAGGCACAGGAGGACGCTGAGATGGACGCCGAGATCGAGCTGGAGCTGGCTCAGGGAGGCCTCTGCTGCATGATGGGGGGCATCGGCGCCATTGCCGGGGCCACGGGAGGCGCTGCGAGTGGGGCCGGTGTGGGTGGAGGAGCGTCTGGTGCAATTACTGCGGGGACGGTCGGGGGTCCAAGTGGCGGGGTGATTGCACCAATACGAGATGGAGGAGGAGGCAGCGCAGCTCATGAGGGACATGGACACCATCGATGTCGGCTCTTCTCTCCTGCTCAGGTCAGTGGACTTTCAGGATTTAAGATAATAATTACTGAAATGGCCACACTTCTACACTTCTAATACAATTGGACAATATAGTCATCCTTCTTCTGTATTTGGTAACATAGAAATATTTTATTTAAACCCCTTTACTTCCACTACTCATATTGATCACTGTGAAATTAATTGAATTGGAAATTAATTGCAATTATACCCAGGGGTGGAAGTAACTAATTACAAATACTCAAAAAACTTTAATTAAGTAGTATTTCTCTATAGTGACCCGCTCGCTCTACATTATCCTGCTTATTACTTACTAAAGAAATCAAAAGTTTGACGTAAAATGTTGAGTTTCATTCTCTCCAAATACATTAAAATTGATACTGGAAATTTATTTATTTTTTTTCTGATGGAGCAACAGAAAACTAACAGTTTCTTGTCACAAGGTGTAGACGTCTGTCTGCGGATTGATTGACAGGACGTGATCTGTCGATCAGAACAGGATCCATAGCAATGGTCTGCTATTCATAGCAACAGTCTGCTATACAGAAATAACAGACCTTAGAATGCTGTAATTGACCAATCAGAGTCGAGCATTTGACAATGCTGTGTAATAAGTAAGGGATAATGTAGAGCGAGTGGGTCATTATAGAGAAATAAACCCCAACAGGATGATGCAGGACCCCAACACGAAGCGGAGGGGTCCTACATCACTTAATTACTTAAGCCCCATTTTACAGTGGACAGAAACCCTCCACTAACATTGAAATATGTCAGTTTCCTTTCTGAGATGAGCATTGATGAACACAGAGAAGCACTTGAGTCAGACCGTAAAGCTTTGAAGAAAATGTCTTGTGTATACTATACTGGAACATTAAACGTCATGACCACTTCTCACCAGGAGCTAATCATGCTGGATCATGAGTGATGAGCTGATTGGCTCTGAGGCAGCTGATCTCCTGACTACAGACTCCCTGCAGCATCAAATCCTGTCTGAATTCAGATAGCGGTGGCAGGCAGATGAGTCATCAGTCATTCAACAATATAATCACAGAATCACTAATCGCTGACTGCAATGATGCATTTCATGAGTTACAGTGTAGAACCACTTCAGCGATAGTCACAGCCTGAGAGGTTTTGTTTTTGTCCCTCAAGAGTTTGATCCAAAGCAACAACAGACACTGGTGTCTCAACCAAACTGTGGAGTCTAGAAAATTATCCACTCATTGTTGAAACGATTAATCGATAAACCAGTAAGTCGATCAACTTAAAGTTAATGAAATGGCTTCTCAACTGTGAGGACAGTAAAGACAGAGGACAAAACAAGAAATCTGCAAAAAATCACAGAACTTCTGATTGTCATTTTTCACTATTTTCACTATTTTCTCATATCTTATAGACCAAACAATCACTCACTCTTAGTGGGAATTGTTGAGTCTCTGTAAATAACATGATAAAGAGTATAATCCTGACTTGTTCTATTTGAAAGTTCCCCAACATAAGACTAAGACTGACCTGACTTGACAATTAATTGATTAATCGAAATAATAATCAAGAGATTAAATAATAAAGAACATTTCTATTAGTTTTTTGTTTGTTTGTTCAAATTTAACAAAATCAGTAATTATTCTGACAACATACTAAAATACACATTGACTGTTATACTAAAACTGATCCATTAAATACATATCTACACACAACCCCGCCTTTACAAGGGTACGCTGTCTAAAAGCCAGTGTTTCAGTTTTACCTTAAACATGATGACTGGGTTTGTAGTCCATTTAACTTGTTCTGATCCTGAGTACCTTAGTTTTGAGTATTTAAAAGAATGTTTACCCATCTATTGATTCTTACCAATATCAGATTTGCTAAACTGGATCTAGTGTTGTGCCTGTGAGCCTCTCTGACTTGTGGGGAAAAGTTTTGTAAGTAATTTGTGGCTGCACCGTTTACAATTTTATAAACATGTCAGAGTTTTATCTGTCACTCTGGACATCACAGGAAGCCACTTTAGATGCATGAACTGGTTCCTCGCTATTTGCTCCCGTGGACCAAAACCAAATCCCCTCTGATGAGTTTATTTCGGGAGACCTGAAGTTTTGTCTTGCATGACTTGGGAAGACTACAATGCCAGGATGTGCCAGAGTAATCAAAGCTGCACTGGATTAAGCTGGATACCACGGGTTTCTGACTTTCCCTGTCCATGAAGACTGACTTCCTGGCCTAGAACTTTGTTGTTTGTTTGCTTTTCCTACCACATTTTTGGGCCATACTTGCAACCCCTTAATTGACTGTCATGTGTGCAGCCCAAGTAGTTGACAGATGTTTAAACTGAGATGTTATTCCCTTTAAAATTCATTTTTACATCCGGCTTTTTAAAAACTGGGTTTGCCAAATCAATGATGGCGCAGTGGTTAGCGCTGCCCCGACACAGCGAGAAGGTCCTGGGTTCAAATCCCCGAGCCGGGCCCGGGCTTTCTGTGTGGAGTTTGCATGTTCTCCTCATGTCCATGTGGGTTCTCTCCGGGTACTCCGGCTTCCTCCCACAGTCCAAAGACATGCAGCATGATAGGTTAATTGGTGACTCTAAATTGCCCGTAGGTGTGAATGTGAGTGTGAGTGGTTGTTCGTCTCTATGTGTCAGCCCTGCGATGAACTGGCGACTTGTCCAGGGTGTACCCCGCCTCTCGCCCAATGTCAGCTGGGATAGGCTCCGGCCCCCCGCGACCCTCACGATAAGCGGTTACAGAAAATGGATGGATGGATGGTTTGCCAAACAGAATTGATTCAGTTTTCCAAAACTGTAAAGAGAGTTTATTATCAGAGAACCATACAGTGATGTTAGTCAGCTGTTCGCCATCACAGAGAAGATATTAGCTTGTGCACCACTGATCGCACTGATAAGAAAACACTGGACCTGTACAAGAACCCATTTGGGATGAGTGATTAGGAGAATTCATGGCCTTCACCAATCTTCATATATTTCAAATTTGACTTATAAATAAAGAAAACCTACTAGTTGACCTTAGCTGTCACAGGAGTCATGAACAGATAGTTTACCTTCCTTCACAGTGGGAAAAAAAAAAAAAAAATATATATATATAGTGTTAATATATATATATATATATATATAAATATATATAATAACGCCTTAATCTGTAACTGTTATCTACCACTAAAATACAAATACACAACTGAAGAAAACTAATGCAAAATTAATTATCTTTATTTATAATTTCATTATTTTATGATTATATGGGATAAATTGGTCAACTTATAGACTGCAGGGCGAACATCCTCTGCTCTACTAGACAGTCAAATATCATCTGGTGCACCGGCTAATATCTTTTTTGTGACAATCTTGTCTCTTCAGCCTCTTGCGATCTAAGTTGTGGACCATTTTGCTTTGGAGAAACGTTTTATAGCATCTAAGTTCATGTGAAACCATTCTTTACATCTGTCACAGTGTGCTGCTCTGGTGGCATGTTGTTTGCCTCTGTATCTAATATTTTCGAATTGTTTCGGGTCACCGATACCACTACCAACACAGCTACATCTGTGCTTTCATCTGCTGAGTTTCAAAAGCAGGGACTTGAAGCTGTGGTCCTCATGAGGAGGTGACATTCATCAGGTTGAAATGAGCTGTTACGACTTAAAAGAGTTTGATCGACTTGAAACAGTATGAACAAGTGTCACTGCAAAAAAAATTTGGGACAAGAAAACCAAAATATTCCTGCATGAGGCCCAGTGTGTAAACAGACTGTTAAAAATACATGATTGGCATGTTTGTCCTGGTTATTTCAAACGTCATCAGCTTTGGCTTGTGGGTCTGCAGCATCTGGAGCTGTCTTTATTCATGAAATATCACAGCCCTATCGGTGCAAACGCAAGGTGTTGATGACGTTTACGCACATGCAAACGAACATGCCACACGAAACTAAAACTTCTGCCGCGGAGGACCCACGTGCACACACGCACACACGTGCAAAGATATTAAATGGCCGCTGTCTCCACCATTCTAAAAATACTGTGAGTGGGGGCAGCGGCGGTGTGGCTCTCATCCTTCAGCTCCCTGATTGCTGCATCTCAAACAGCAAGTCGGTACAAGCTCCATCTATAATCACACTCACATGAAATTATACCACCTCCAGATGAGAACAGGTATTTTTAGCAGTACCGCTTGCCGAGGCAGAAAGAAAGAAACAAGTAAATAAACAAACAAAGGCAGAAAGAAAGGGAAAGGTTGGGGGGAAATCAGGAAATCGGGAAATGGAGAGAGGGAAAATAGAACAAATTTAAATGACAATTGAGAGCAACAGAAGCAGAGAGACAAAATGAGAAGAGAGCAAGTGGCTAAGTGGTTGCTGCAGCGAGTCAATGAGCAAGTGGCTGAATGAGTGACAAACTGTGTTTGACTCATTGACTGACCGAGTGCCTCGATGCAGCTCACTGACTGACTGATTGTGGGGAGTGACGAAAGGTGTGTTTGCACCGGCGAGTGTTTGCTCCTTAACTTTTTAATGTGTTTGGGCAGGTAACAGCAGTGCCAAGTAAACCGCGAGGTGGCTCATTAGAAATGACCCCGTAAACACAAACACAGATTAGCAGAAGCAGGAGGAGCTGAGTGTTGTAGCTACGCCTTGTACCTAGAAGGCCATAACAACAAAGAGGCAGTCTGGACTCATTATTTCTTCATGTAGTCTGAAATTTTCAGCGGGCAAAGTTCATCTGTCATGTTAAAGCCAGGAACAGACCTCTGTTATAGAAACATATAAAGGCATGAAACCCTGATCGTTACCTCCAACACGCATAGAAATGACCACTCACTGAACAAATAATAATGCAACAAATTCAGTTATACAGGGAACAGTTGAGTCAAGGCAAACCCTTTAAATCCAACAACAATTAGTTCTGAAAATTTGGGCAAAAAATTGGGAAAAATGTTAAACGGAGCTTGTGGATTCAGAGACACTGGAAACATGTACTGTAAACTATGCTGAGAGAGCTGAAGGTTAAACCTTAAACCTGTATAAATGTCTTTTTTTGCCAGTTGGGGGCAGCAGAATCGAGCTGTAATTAGACAACGCTGTCTTCTAGAAATTAAATTTTTATGTTTCTACTGTAAATTGTTTTGATAATTACATTGTGGTGACAATGTAATTTCTGCCTGAATTATCTCAACGTTCTATTGAGCGACAGAAGGATAAACTTAACGCTGACAGTCATTATTTTTCAGACAATCGGGAATTACAACATTCATCAATATTGATTATCAGTCATTAAGAATTTGGCCGATCAAGTAAAATTTAATCTATCATCAAATAAAGATCTGGAATATAACAGATTCTTTTTATGAGAGCACTCCACATGTTATCTGATATTCAACTATACGTGTTTGTGTAATAATATGTAGGCCTCCACATCTTTATATGTTTCATGGACTGGGTAAAGCTGTCAGAATATGCATTTAAGTTTTAGCTGATGAGGAAAACAGATTTGGTATTATTTGGTATTAGCAAAATCTTTATTATTTTTTTAATGATGATTAATTGATTAATTCATTGTTAGTGTTACCAATGATTAATCTAGTAAAGTCCTTACATTTTACAACCCTAATCCAGACAGGATGATTCAAGTTGTATCACCTTGCCGGGGTTTATTTCGCAATAATGACCTGCTTACTGTGCATTATCCTGCTTATTACATGGTTACTTACCAACAAACACAAAATATTAATTAAAAAAATTATTTTATGGATTTAAAAATTATTTTATTGCTCCTCCAGAGTCTGTAAGAAGAACTGCATCCATAGCAACGGTCTGTTGTTCATAGCAACAGTCCGCTATACAGAAAGAACAGACCTTAGAATGCTGTAATTAACCAATCAGAATTGAGTATTTAACAAACTTGGCTTTTGGTGCATTCAAATGGGGTTCTTTTAATGACTTCCATGTTGTATTTACAAGTTCACAAGTTCCAATTGAACACAGCATATTAATATTCTGTATAGCAGATTGTTGCTAACTATTGTAATTAACTATGTAATAATCAGGATAATGCACAGTGAGCTGGTCATTAATGTGAAATCAACACCAACAGGGTGATACAGGACTTACAGGTCTTGAATTATTGTATATTATCCCGTACATAACATGATGGATTTGCTAGAAAGGGGGTTGGGGTAGATGGTGGGTGTACAAAGGGCAGGACTTTGTACAGTCCAGATTTTGTGTCCAGACTTCTGCAACAAATGCGCTTTGGTTAATGTAATGAAATATTGAAATATATCATTTTATGTAGGTTTAGGCAGCAAAACCACTTTGGTTACATTAAGGAAAGATTTTCATTTTGGTTAAATATTAATGAAAAAATCTCATGTCACGCACACTCATGATTTTCAAATAATGCTGTCTTCACTATGACTGGATAGTGTCTTGCAAGTCTGCTTATTTTGGTGGAAGACAAATTAAAAACATTGTTGATGAGTATTTTATTGATATGTTCAGTATTTTGCAACTTGCCAGGTATACTAATTAAATCAAAACTTATTTGCTGTTGCAGATTAGTTATATATAAACAGAATTTGTAGGCGACACACCTGAAATGAAACATAGATATATGACCTTTAAGCTGATGTCTCACACTTCTTTGTAGACAGTTGCTTATTCAGCAGATACTGAGCAGCATCAGCATACATTTGGAGTCGTGTCTGTATCCACCTGATGAAGGTAACTCCACCCTCTGTGCTTTTAGCTCTGTTTTCATTCTCTACCAACTCCTGAGGGAAATATCTGGCTCTTTAGCTGCTAAAAGCTCTACTATGTTCATCACTTAGTCATTGGCTTTGCCTGTATGCTGTTCTGGCAGGTATCAGAGCCTTTTCACTGAAAACAGCTGCCTACTGAAGCTGAAAATGAGTTGATGAGAACAGAGAGACTGAGCAAGTTATGGGCTGAAAAACAGAAGAAAACAGTGAGATGAAACCAACTTAAATACCCTGTAGAGCTGAGAGGAACTGCAAAATGAAGTGAAAACCACTTTCACACTATGTAGTCCTTTGGTCCACTCTTAATGCGAGAATACAGATTACAGCCAAACTTGGTGGGTGGCTCTGCACCGACACATAATGAAGTGGATTATAAAATCACCTAATTCTAATTCGCTCACTGTTTTTGCAGCTCTGCAGATCCTTCCAGTCTATTTTGATCATTGTTTTCGTTTTCTTGCCCACAACCTGCTCTTCCAGCTGCAGAAATCGACTGTGTTGTGATCTTTCAGGAATTAGTGGAGATCAAAACAGAGCTAAAGTGAATATTTGATAGGGAGGGGCAAAACAATTCTGCAGGACTGATACTTTGATACTACCAAAAAATAAAAAAAATACTTCCCAACGTTTTCAGCACTTTTGTATGATGTTTGTGCCAATAAACAGCCCTGACATATTTGTCACATGACAGTGGAAACCTATGAGACATGAGTGTGCACAGTCACAAACTTCAAACTTGTGTTAGACGGCAGAATGGAAGGAAACGCAGCGTGGTGTGGTGCTGCTTTTCACCTGTAGATAAAAATACAAGATGTGCTTTTTGTGACAAGAAAGCGCCACACAGCAGCAACACGGGTAAACTGTTCAAACATTTAAAAATAACACACTCTGAAGTTATAAGGAGGCTGACGAAGATAACTGTTTATTTATTATTGTTTTATTATAGTGTTTACCAGCACAAACAGTTTTATTTAATTGTCCTCATGTTTGTTTTTGTAATAGATTTATTATTAATGGACGGTATGTGTCTGTGATTTCTGTCAGGGTGACATTGATAACTATAAGTAGATGATTTTTATAACCAATTTTTCGTTTATTTTTCATGCAGCTCACCATTTTTATGTTTATTACATGAATATAAAATAAACAGACAGCTTTTTGCTATTTGGTGAATTATATTAAGTGTTTGAAAATACAGTAGGCCTTCAGCTGTTTCAAATCAAATAGACTATAAGCAGTAGCTACAGTACTGTATATCTGTGTATATTATGTAGTTTTGCTTCTGCACCTTGTTGGCTCATTTTTGTCACAGGTTTTGAGGAGACCAGGTTTAAGCCAAACTGACTTTCTTTTTCCTGTCATGATTTCAAGGTGCACGCAGCAGCAACCTGAGGTAGCAGCTTGAAAAAAAAAAAACAGGTTACAACAAGGCAAAGTATCATGGGAGTAAAGTAAAATAAATAAATAAATAAATAAAATTATGATAGTTCTAAAATTGTTTTTCATATATTATCAAATATGAAAAGACCCAAAATGAACACTTGGACTACTTGATTACTATAAGTAAATTATTTAAACGGCTTCTTTCCATTTATTATCATTATTGTTATTTTTGTTATTTACGAACAAAGACCACACCATATGTTCACTAAAGGTTGTTTATTGGACTGGAGACAGGACTTGTGATAAGATGGGAAGAGGGTTATTTGCCGAGGGATGGTAGGGGCTGAAGTGAGGGATGAAGGGATCGAGGGGAGGGATGAAGGAAGGTCAGTTCATCGTCGAGCTGCAGAGCCAGGAACCTGAGGGGTAACACTCAGGGTGGGGGCACGTCTCAGCAAGCTTTGGTGCTTTGTTCCCCAACGTTCCTGGGACGGACGAGGTTGAACCTGGGTCTTTCTTGTTAATGGGCCGTCGTGCCAATCACTGAGCTGCATGCTGCCTGCAGAAAAAGAGTCGGGTCTTGGGGTGGGGAAGGGTCGTGAGAACTGAGACGAGCGGGAGAAGGTTAGACGCCCTTGTATAGGCATGCGCAGGTGATTGGAGGAGAGAGGTGTCAGGTGACTAATTAATGAGATGTGGGTGATTTAGGTTTGTGGGTGGCGCAGATAGTTTAATTAGCGAGATGCAAGTGATAGAGTTTGGGAGAGAGAGGTGTGGTCCCGTTCCTGAATTTAGTTATAAAACTTCATTTATTTTGAAAAATCACAAACCCGTTTAAGAAATGATCAGCATCTTTAAAATTGTAACAAAAAAAACATCAGAACATTTTTGCTATTATAACTTTTAAATGTATGTCAGCATTGTGTTTACAGCTTGTTCTGCTAAGTGGCTAAAAAAAATAATGACTGCCACATTTTGTGATTTCATCTCCTCACTAACACCATCTGGCCAAGACTGAAATATCACTTGTCCTAATTATAATCGGCCCAACAATTATGTGTGTCCACCCTTTGGCGAAAGATACAACGACTTGAATCTGAGTTCTTCTATAATTTTTTTTTTTTTTGCTTCTGAGTCCTGGTGTGTTTATAACGGTGCATGTGAACCTAATGAACCTAAGTAATTTTTGTACTTTGCTTCAGACTAAAGGAAATTAATACTGTCATCCATCTCAAAGAATGTGACTGGATCAATGCGCGATGAGAGGAGGGAGGAGAGAACGGAGAGAGAGAGGCTGACTGTGGAAGACAGCAGGGAGATCGTGAGTGGGCGGCGGGCTCCGCCACAGTCTCATTGTGCTATAGCTCATTGTCTGTCAGCCTACTGGTATTTTTAACCAGTGGAGGAATTAAAAAAAAAAAAAAACAATGGGAAATATGAGGGACTCTTTTCATGTGTCTTCCTATATCCACTGTGTTTTAAATCTCTATTCTGATTAGCCAGCAGATGGCTGCGTCAGGATATAAGCGCTGTGTTCGGTCTATTTTTATGAGCATTCATATTGAGATTTAGATGTTTTCTCCAAAGGAACAGTTAGCTGACAAAAACCAGATTCACAACAAACATGATGGCTGAAGGAAAATAAGAAGACTAAAGAAAAATAAAAGCAGAAGCACAATAAAGAGTGATGAAAAAAAAAAACTTTTTAATAAAAGTATTTAAACGCAGACGTCCAACATAATGGATCAAATTTTAAATATTACAAAAGTTTGATTACAGCATCTTATGATACTATCACAAACTCTTTGATTCAAAGTTTAACTCAAAAATAAATCATAGCCATCAGACTATTTTGAAGTGAGATCAATTAATAGGTGGTAGAGAACTTCAGTCTTATTGACATCACTCATCTCAGGGACAAACAACAAAAACAAGTTGAGAGCTTAAACAACAGTTTCTACCAACCAAGAGCACAAATCGAGCAGTAATCAGAGCGATGTACACGGTTATAGAGGCAGCTGGCTCATGAAAAACAGAGAAGGCGAGAGGTTGGTAGTGAAGATTTACATTTACTCTGTCACAAGTTCTGATTGGATATGAGTCATTTTCAGAAAGATAAGACGTTCATTCGGCCAATTCTATTTGGTCTGTAGGCACGCGCACACGATTTGCTGATTTATTTGCCAAAACATAATAATATAGGAGGAAACAAGAATGTAATTTTTAAAAAATCTTTATGTATTGGTGTACGCAATAGAGTAGCCTATAATATTGGTATTTTGTGATCACACATGAGAGATACAGACTGGGAATATTGTCCTCATGTATATGTGGCAGCTTATCTGTTATTTAATCACAAATAAATCAGGTGTATGTTCACTTATTAACCTTTACCTGAGGACCATCTGTGGATGAAATAATTTTACTCATATCCACATCAAATAAAAGACAGTAGTGTGTCTGTGTTTTTTCTCAGTAAAGACTACTCTTGTACTCAGGGGTGAAAGTAACTAATTGCAAATACTCAAATTACTGTAATTAAGTAGTTTTTTGGGGTACTTGTACTTTTCTGAGTAAATTTTCAAGTCTGTGCTTTTACTTGCAATTACAAGATGTAATACACTTAGTTACTTTTAAAATCATAGTTGAGTACTGACTCAATTTGAATTAAGATCCAAACCTTTCATCTGCATTTTTGTATCCGATAAGGTGATCTGATCACAAACAGACCAGTGAAAACAAAGATATACAACTGAAAAACAAGACAAAATGCTGGAGCAACACACATTAGGATGTTAATGATTAATCATTATTTGTTAAGAATTTAACCAATTAAAAATGTGCTTATGGATGGTTATAATATATTTTTTAAATTGTTTTGTCTGGTGGAGCCATTTGTTGAATAAGGAAAATTAAACTTGTAACTCTGTAATAATTTAGCAGTATAGCAGTACTTGTACTTGAATACATATTTTCAGTACTCTCTCCACCACTGCCTGTACTCCGACTCAAGTAGTTATTTTGATGCCTCCACCTAATGTTGTAACATAGTTCATGGGGGGTTTTTGCATGGTGCTCCCTGTTTTAGCTTGGCATGCTGCTTGGCTGATCCAGGGATCTTCTTAAGAGCTGAGCTGTCACTGCCAAGCACAACTGTACTTCCATTTGTTACCATAACTGCAATGAATCCGTGATGAGATGGTTCTTGAATTAACTAACAGAACCTTTACTTGAGCACAGTTTTGGCTACTCTGCCCACCTCTGGAGAGGCAAAACAACACAATGCTTTCAGTGTTATTACTGTATGCATCCCCCAGGGTGACTTGACTTTTTTTTTTTTTTTTACAAACAAAGTCATGTATATTCATCCTTTCAAAGCCATCTCTCTCTTCTTTGGCTTATGGCAGGCTTTTTGTTCCTGGTTCTTTTCTTTTTTTATATATGAATGAAAGTGACAGTGAAAATGTTCAGCTCAAATGTTGAAAGAATGATTTTGGCATTAGTAACACAATTCATTCTAACATCCTCACCACTGTTGCAGGGTTTTGGCCTGAATTTCACATGTTTGGAGAGAAACTAGTGTGACTGTAAATGACAGAAAAATGCCATACCATAAATGAAGTATTTTGTTTCTTTCGAAGGGGGGGTGGGAGGTTCTGTTCAGTGTGTGGGTCCCCCAAGGCAGTGGCAGGGGAAATACTGCACAGTCTGTCACAGAATCTCTGCAAGTAATTAGATTTCCAGGAGTTTCTGAGGTCATTAAAGCTCCCTATGGAGACAAGTTGGCCTTTTTGAAATTAATGCACAGATCATACTAGAAGGTCCAGAGTTCGTAAAAGGATCAATGCGGTGTCAAAATGTGAATGTCTTTTGTCTCTGATTTGCTAATGATGAAGATAAAAGCGCAGAATTCCACCTATAACTCCTGCTCACGTGACAGAAGGTGAAACTGGAATAATTTAACTCCCAACAAAACATGTAACAAAGCCAGAGCAGTATCACACAGATTACTGTTCTCGCTAATGAGTCCAGCAGAATATGATCACGGTGATTTATGAACAAAAGATGAGAGCAAAAAGCCAATCAGATGTCTTTAAGTGGACACTCACTGGTCGTGATTAGTTAGTCTGATGCTTGCAGGACATCAGAGAGCGAAAGTTTGGCATGCCAAGAGAGAAAAGCACTTTTGTTTTTTCTTTCCTTTCTCACAAGCTGAAGTAAAAAAAAATCTAAGACTTCTTCTATGCATGCAAAAGGATTTATTTCTCTCAGATTTGTTCTCAAATTTGTTAAAAATCCATGTTTGACAAGATAATCCACCCACCCAGGTGTGATGCCGATTGAACAGCAGGATTATTACACAGGTGTGCTTTGGACTGGTCACAATGAAAGGCCACTCTAAAATGTGTAGTTTTATCCTGAAAAAAAGTATCTATCTATGAACATGACTATTACACTCTGCCTCTGATTGGCTTTCCCTGATTACCCCTAACTCTAACCAATGGATCAGAGCAGCCACACATCACTTACCTCGACCACGATGCATTTTGTCAGAAATTTATTACCTGGAGATTCAATAATGTACTCATATGTGTCAGGATGTACCACTTCTGGTCACTGTGTAGAATCATTTTGATGGAGGCAGACACTCATCAACCACTATTTCCGTCATTTTTTTCTGTGCAATGACGCAGATTGTTGATGGCAAAAACATAGCATGATTGCGCCCCTGACTGCCCAAAAGATTTGAGCTCCATATAGCTCAACATTGATGCAGTTTTTTTTTCATTTTATGTGTTTAAATTGTCAAAGACCTCTGAATTTGTATTGACCACCAGTCAAATTAAAGTGGCTGTTTTCACCCAGAAAGGGGGTGCAGGAGCAATGTACCTGGATGGTTGTTGATCTATCATCCTCATGCCTAAATGTAAGTAACCTAACCAAAGAAAGCAACAAGTACCAGCCAATCAGAGGGAGAGTAGGACGGGTCATGACTTTGCACTCCTAGGAAACAAAATTGGTACATCTAGCGCTCTGTATAGATTTTTTACTCGAACTCATGAAAAATGGGAGCAAAAAACAAAAGTGTTGTCAGCTTCCTTTCTTTCAACCAACTACTTTCAGCTTCGTGACTGTACACTGGGCTCAGAGCGTTGTCGGAATGCTTCCGAGTACAGCAGTATTTTGGCTAAAGAGACTCAGCGTGGACACTGACAAAGGACTGCAGCTGCTGCTTTTGTGCTGCTGCCATGCTGCTGTCCCCAAGAGTATTGTATAGACAAAGTGTTAACAGCAGTCTGCAAGCTAGTTCAACCAGACAACTTAAGTCCACTGCTACTGTCAGACAGCAAACTCACTACAACACATCCATTATGACCATGTACGTGTGCTGTTCCATTTCTATGCTGCCTGTCACTCACTCGCTCACTGCTACAGCTGCTGTTCATATACAGGACCAATCAGAAGTTTGGACACACTTCCCATCCAATGTTTTTTATTTATTTTTATAGACTCAGACTAGTCTGACAGGCATGAACTGATGAAGCTTCTTGGATGGGAGGCAAAACGAAACGAAACACCAACAGCGTGCAAAGCTGTGAACAAAGCAAAAGGTGGCTACTTCAAAGAATCTAAAATATCAAAGAGCAAAAAACTTCTAAGATTTAAAATTTAATAACAACGATGTTATTAAATTTTTGATTGCAAGTGCAGAAGACACCGCAAGAGTTAGATTCTTAAAAGGCAAAAACATATTCCCATATAATAAAAATATATTACATCTCCAATATTAATCTACTGTGCAGAAAAATAATAAAAATAAAGACAGAATATTAAATGAAAAGCGTGTCCAAATTGTTGACTGGTACTGTAGCTTATACTGTATGACTGAGCTTCCACCTGTGGTATACGTGATTTCCATCACTCCACACTCTGCTGTGGCACGCAATATCGCCTCCCCATTTTCTACAGTTATATAATTATCCACTCCCTGTTAGTTGGCTGAATGAAATAATTATTAGTGTTGCTCCACGACAAAGATTTCCAAACCATAAGTGAAATGCTGCATGCAAAATGAGACTTTAATATCTAGCAGGACAGTTATGAGAATGCTAATGAGCAGCAACTGTGGAACTAAAAATCTTTACTTACTTTCCTGATCCAACAACAATAAAAGGTTATATAGATACTCAAGCATATAGAACCTTAAGTAGCATTTATAATATAAAATTCCCATGGACCTTGAAACTTAGTAAGACTGTTTTATCATGCAATGACATTTACAATATCATTTTTAATATTGTATCTCCACCACAGAGGTTATGTTTTGGGTTCTGTTTGTTTGCTGTTTGCATGATTAAAAAAAAACAAAAAGCTGTTAACAGATTTGAAGGAAATGTTCTTTAAAGTTGTGCCATGGGTCAAGGAAACAAGTGATTAGTTTGTGGATCCAGATGGAGATTTTTGTAGATATTTTTTCATTGTCAAAGTAGCACATTGAAGGCATGTGCAGCCTTGGCAGTGGTACGCGCTGCCTGTTTACTAGTTGCAAATTAAATCAACTCATTAGACCACGCTGTTCATAATTAGTTCACATTTTTGTGGAGAAGCATTAATAGGCAACTTCAGTCTGTGGTAAAAATCTGTTTTCCAGACTGGATCCTCATATTTTCAAAATGGTATTTATTATGACCTACAAAAAGATGATAAAATGTCTTAAAATCATCATTAAATGGATTTGATGTTAAAAAAAAAAAAAAAAAAAAAGAGGAAGGAGTAAGTATTTCTGGATGGGAGAAACCAGATGGCAGTGCAGTGAATCAAACAGGGTCATGGGCACCATTTAGCAGAACCAAGGCCCCCAGCTTAGCCGATCAATCAGGCTGCCTCACCCCTCGCTGTGCATCTCCCGACACTTGAAACAACGTGTATGTGCGTGCGTATAGTACATCGGTGGGTGGCGCCAAGGTCTGACTATCGACTGCGGTCGCCCTCTTAACCTCACACTTTTCAGCAGTAACTCTCACATGGAGAGAAAGAGCAGGAAACCGGGGGAACGAGCAGCTTAAACTTTAGACATGGCTGCAGGAGAAGGTGAGCCGACGTGGAAAAATGCAAGGGGCAAGCTGAGAGAGAGAGAAGGAGAAGAGTTAACTGGGCTGATATCTGAAAAACTGAAAAATAATATTAAAAAAAAAAAAAAAAACAGTGGGATGGAGAGTGTCCTCTACCAGTTTTGTGTTGCCTTCTCCTTGGCTTTTAAGTGAAATTCAAAACTTAATTAGCTACAGGAACAAGAATACCTGAATCTAAATTATGTTTTGTACTTGACTTGTACCTGCTCCCAACTGTATTCCCTCTCATTTAAGATGATTAATAATTCAAGCATCATGCAATACAAAAACTCATCCAAAGATTATACATATCATTTTTAATATTGTGCAAAAAGTATTGAATACTGACCAACTTTATGTCCAAGTTTTCACAACTTAAAGATCTGAATGCAATAAAATGATCTTCCTGGAAGGATGATTCTGCTTTATTGCAGTATTTGAGAATGTTGGCTATCAATGCTATAGCTATGAAAACATTGTACTAATCAAGTTAATTGCTGAGATCTTGAACGGCGGAAAAGAAGCATGAGAGGCAAAGAATCTTGAGTAGTCAGACAATCAGACAAATATTAAACATATGTAGCCAAACTTATTTGGAAGAGAAGTGTAAAATTATTACACTGAACACTGTTAAAACATCAGTTATGATTTGCAAAAATATATATAAAATCCACCTGAAACTGAAATACTGTTTGATGTTGATGATGAGACGGATGTTCTTCAGAGGACGCTCATAACTCTGCAATGTTTGGCTGAATTTAAGAAAGTATGAGTCATGAATGATTTTCCTGTATTTTGCAAATCACATCTTTTATTTTTTCATGCTTACCCATATGTCACTTCATGTACCCCCACACACCCACGTTTGTGAATATTACAGTGGATGTACACACACAATGTTCTTATGACATGCAGGGTCATTGCAGACATTTAGGGGTGCATTTACCATCAATTTTACCTCAAAATAAAATGTTACACTGCAGATTACCACTGTGGGCTATCAGCATTAAGCTGTGGTTACTCATTCATTCATAGACTTGTAAATTCACATGCTTGTCAAATACAATGTGGATATAGTTGCGCAGTGTAGGTTAAAACATGTAACTGAAGCCTGTGTTCATCTTGGTGACAAAGAATAACTGAGCTTCTTACATACAGGCAACAAAATGGGTACATTTGTAAAATCAAATCACATCAAGTTTATTTATATAACACGTTTAAAATCAGTTGACCAAAGTGCTGTACAGATTAAAATGAATGCCAGGATAATAATGAGTAAAATGACATGAATAGCAGAACTGTAACAGGAGGGATTGTTGTGTTTTAATATCTTTTGCTGAAACAATAAGTGAAAATAGGTGAGTCGAGGCAGTTTTATTTATACAGCTCAGTATCACAAATCAAAAATCTGCCTCAAAGGGCTTCATGACCCTCGATTCAGACAAGGAAAAACATCCCAGGATGAAGCTTTAATGGGAAAAAAAGATGATGACCTCATTAAGAGCAATATAGGAGGTATCCCTCTTGCAGTACAATAGATGTCTCATGTATAGAATTTTTCACAGCAGCCATATTTATATGAAAGTAGTAGTTACAATGATAATAATTAAGGTTCAGTTCTATTTAGTGTAGCAGAATGGAACTGAACCCTAATTAGTATCATTGGTAACACCTGTGTTTATCCCACTGTTTCATGTCAAAATAGCTGCTGGGAAAAAGGTCTATAGACCAACATATGAAAATTACAGTATAGACAATCAAATAACAAAATTATAGGTGGATTGTTCATCTAGAGTGGGTCCAGAAGGATGTTGAGCAAGTTCAGGTGTCACAAAGCAGATTGAGTCACACAGTCTCCTCTCCATCACGGAGACCACCTGGAGGACAAAGATCCAAATCCAAAACATCTGGAATGAGGCACGTACAGCTGCAGGAGAGAGGCTCCAGGGCAGCTGATGGTCCACCACAGAGAAGACTGAGAGAAAACAGAGATGAAGAAGGCAGAAAATAGGCAGAGATACACACACACACACACAGCTTGGATGCTCATGTGCTCGTCCTTGAACAGTTAAGCTGCTCTTCTTTTTTCTGTCAAAATTCAACCTTCTTTCATTTCTTTCTCTTCCTGTTTTCCTCAGTGCGTACTGCTGACTTTGTAAAATCTTAACACAGGAATCTACCCCAGGTCCTCCTGTGCCATTCAGTGGGAATTCGAAAAGCCATCTACACCTCCGCTAAAGTAGACCAGTGTCATTGTGCAATTAATCTTACAACATTGACATTCATCTGCCCCTCCGGCTCGGCTTAAAGCAGGCAAAAGCCATCGATATCTGTCTTATACCTGGCAGCTGCGGCTGAAAATAACACCAGCTCCGACAGATTGCGGTTAATTAAACAACACAAGGTTTAGTGTGTATTACAGATGTGATACAAAAGACGTGGGGAAGAAGGCGTGAGAGGAAGGGAGAGAAATGAGAGCAGGAGGGGGAGATTTCAAGCAGATGAGATAGATGGACAAGACACTGAGTCTGTTTGCTGTGAAAGTTGTTGATTTGATAATGAATCGTAGAATTTTCCTCTCTGTATGCAGAGTTGCCTGGAGTTAGATAAAGAGATTGATACCACTCTGCAAAGTAAAAATTAAGCTACAGTAAAGCTAGCAGCATCCATTGCATGTCATTTGTTTAGTCTGTACAGAGAACAAGTCTAAAAAACGACAGTTCACCGTCTTACAGGGTGCTAGTGTTTACATGCTGGACTATTTCTTGGCTGGGACGAGGAACTTCCTGGAGTCTCTGCGCTGCTTGCCAAGCCATAGCCTGGCATGTAACACCCTTTAAAACAGTGAATTGGGTGGATGCTGTGGTTCAGCCTTGTGGTTGTGCACAACTGACATTCCCTGATTACAAAAAAAACTTTTAAAGCACTAGTTTAGGGATGTTGTAACATACTGGTGTTGACGATAACCCTGATATTTAAAAAATGAAATATTAATAATACACATATAATACTGTGTGAATATTTGAGTGCTTCTCATGCATACTATTGCTCTTAAATCATTTCCATGTCCTTCCATTCTTGCTTTTTCCCTTCCCCAATGCCCCCCGACTCCCACCGTTTCACTGTCACTTTAGTGTAATTGCACTTTTTCTACACTTTTGTACAGTTCTGGTTATAGATTCTCTCTTCACTCCCCTACACTCATATTTTGAGTTCAGTTCTTTTGTAAAAAAAAAAAAAAAAAGAGACAGAACACACAATAAACACAGTTAAAGAGGAGTTTGGCTGATAGCGCCATTTATTAGTCAAATTTTCAAAGTCATTCAAAGTCTTTTGCTGACAGTAATCCTTGTGTCGTGACAATCTGATACCATGACAGCCCTATAGTTCAACATTTCAGGAAATGCATATATACACTTATGTACACTGTCAGTTCTGTGCATTGAGTTCAGAGCTGGTGGTGGGACATAGTTAGCCTAGCTTAGCGTAAAAAACTAGAAGCAAGGGCAATCAGCTAGCCTGGTGTAAATATGTGTCCACCAACGCCTCTAAAGCTCACTAACACACACATAATCTTGTTAGTTTAATCTGTGCTTTATAAGAAATACAAAGATGATAACTTCTAGTTTTGCATGTAGACACATTCTGTAGGTGTTTTGTGAAACAGGCATGAGATTGATGTTAATCTTCTCATTTCATTCTCGAACAGAAAGCGAATCTGCATGTTTCAAAATGTTTAGCTCTTCCCTCAAATAATGTTTTCACAGTACAGAACAGTTATCCTTACATTTTCAGTTCTAATAATATACGAAAAGAGAACAAAGACACAAAGTTTATTTCCAAGTCAGCTGTACAGTTGCATCTGTGGCTTTAATTGGTTTAATGATTATGATATGCATCCGCAGCACGTTATGGCTGTTCAACATAAATGTACTGTATCTTCTCTCAAGTTTTAATGGAAGTTACTGTTCTTTGTGTTAATTACAAACAGAGCAAAAGGTTGATTCAGTGTGTGTGTGTGTGCTTTGCAGGAAAGCCAGTGGCTGGACAGTGTGTCTCTGCTGATTAAGGACTCGCTGGAAGGGGACATGATTGACAACCTCTCCGGTTCGGTTTTCCACCACTACGGCTCTCCTCCTGTCTGCAAGGACTGTAAAGGCCACCCACAAGAGGTTAGTGGAGTCGTTTCACACACACACACATATATATACATACATTCTGTGTAAGAAAGCTCTTATATTTAGTCATGCAGTCAAGTTAATAAAGGCTTTTTCTACTAATAAGCACTGCTTTAATTTCCCTTTTTTTCCCACATTATTCACCCATGCATGAGACATAGCAGATTTATTTTTACTAAGTAGTGCTGCGCCAATTGTGTATTTAACTGACTCAGTTTCCATCTCTCTATTGCACTTTCTTCCCTCTTTTCTCGTTTTATCGTGTTTTTTCGCCTTGTAGCTCACAGTTCTCAAATAACAGTGGGTGGGATTAACCTGAGGCAGCTCGAATCTGTCAATCACACAGTTTAATCATCTCTGTGAATGTTTATACACACATAGACAAAGACACACCAGTGTTTAAAGCTCAAATCTGCAGTTTCTTTCTTCTCAATTTCTGTTGCTTCCACATAAACCCACATACAGACATGCAGGAACAAACGCGTCATGTTCCACAGACATTTTCCACAAAAAATTAAGATTTAGTCCCACAGTTTATTGTACAATCATGTGTTGTAAAATGGCATCAAACAAACCTTGATACAATAAATGAAACTTGATTTTTGTCCTCAAAAGGTACATTTTCCCAGATGTACAGTAAAAGGAGCATTTTCGACCCAAACATGTCTGCCATACAAGATGCAAATAAGTTTATTTTTAAGTTTATTCAGTCTAAATGAAATGTACAGGATTGTTTTTTAAGTGAATCATTAAAGATACTGTAGCGCACTAATTGAAGCGTCCAGGTGGTTCCGGGACCTGTTTCAGTGACTGGCTGCAGTGTTTCTGCTTGACCGGACGCTCCATCGAACTCATAGTTTTTGGTCAAAGAAAAGCCTATACCGGTGGGAAGCCCCTGCAGCATGAGGGAGTCCTGATTGATCTGTCGCCGCTGTCTCCTTCAGTCCACACCTTCCTGAGGACATGAGTAGGGCAGAAATAAGAGCAGCAATAAAAAGATCAGTGCAGGGAAAATTGTTCCAAAATAAAAGCAGATAAAAAAGATTTCCTTGTCATATTGTGTAAAAAAGTACATTTGGGGTACATTATTGTACTTTTGAGGTACAGATAAAATGACTAACCTGAATAACAAAGGTGACCACCCCAGTGACAAGCTTTTGTATTCCATAAGCAAGTTTTATACTCCAATTTTCTACCGTTTTGTGCAGATCAGAATCCCCGGTGAGCACCAGCCAGGATTTCAGTGTTGATTTCTAGTTGAAAATTGGTTGATATTCAGTCTGAAAGTCTGAGACCTCTTTTCACCCTCTTTTCAACCAGCTAAAATATGGTCACAACACACAAAACACTTTGGGGTATAGGCTAGAGCAGAGGTTTTCAGAAAGGGAGACAGACTCAGTGAATGGAAATGAAAAAATATTTTTTTGGTTATCAAAAGGAGATCACATTGAATAGCATAAATGTGTGTGATTTGGTGATAGAGACTTGCAGTTCTGGGGAATTTTACAGACTTTTACAAACTCAGAACCTGACAAATACCTTTGGACAGGCCCTTTTTATGTATTTGGTGCAGTCTGAAGTTATGAAAAAAAGCAATTTAGGCTGTCTAACACAATTGTTGAGTGTTAATGGGATCAAATAACATAATAATGATCCCATAGACATCCAGGAATTGAGCAAAACCAAGCAGGTAAACTAAATGGGGCACCTTTTTCTCAGCTTTGTCTGAGGCGAGGACCACAGTCTCACACAGTCTGAGTTACCGGTTGATTCCACCAAGCATGGCAAGTCTGCGCCATGATTCTGATCTGTCCTCGCACGGCTGCAGGCCCTACCAGCAGTGTTTCAGAAGTGTTTCAGCAGCGGAGCGTTTTGCCAGCCTGATTATGTTATTTTGCTCAGACTTTGTTGATTAGGTCCTCTTTCCTTGCTGTTTGTGCTTCCACCATGGGTAAGCAGGCTACGTGGTTAAATAGTTTCTTGTCTGTCTGTCTTTATGACTGTGAGTCTGCACAGGGTCTTTTATTTTGAAAATTAACTGGATTCTCCCTGCCTTTTCTGTGTCTGACTTCCTGCCGGTTTGATCTGCTCTGTGCTAATGGATGCGGCATCCGTCAAAAATAGACTTGGTACATATTTGAAGCGGAGCAAAGCGGAGCGCCACTTCTGGGACGCGCCGAGATGCTGCTGGTGGAATCACAAGCATTGTGTAGAACAGCTGCGATCAGCTCCGGCTGACGTGGTGCAGCCGTAACGGAGCAGCCACGCCTGGTGGAATTTAGCTCGTACAGCTTTAACTACTCCGAAGTTATTTATGCACTGAAACTTTCTGTATTGGGTGAAGTTAGTCTTCAAGCCTTTCTGCCAGAAAAACTTTAGGAAGTCAAGTGATGTACTATAAGGAGCATCGGAGGCCATATGGGCATTAGGATGTGGTGAATAAAATAGCTGAAACACAGGATTTTAATCCTGAAGCCGGAGGTTTGAGTCCCGTGTGAGGTCATTTTTTTCTGGCTTTCAAATGAAAAATTTGGATACAATTTCATAGGCTCCAAAATGACACTAGGATATTATTTGCACATTGTAGAGGCTGAAAAATGTTACTATTGCGAACCCTGTTCTAAATGAGAATGTTCAGTCGACATCTTCAAATGCCCAGTGAAAACTTTTTGACTTTTAAACCTGCTTTGAACTTCTTTTCATTTTTTAAAATGTCTTTTCAACAGAAAAAATGCTTACTGGGTAGATTTTTCACACAATAATTTCTGGAGAGATAAACAAATCCAGTATATTTGTGTGTGAATTCTAGCCTATATATCGAGAGAAATAAACATGTGTGTTCATCTCATAAATGTATGTATGCTATACCATATCATGTTAGCCACGGTGTGTGTGTGTGTGATGGAAAATTTTCCCATGATTAAATCTCATAAATGTGTGGAGCTCCACCAAACCACACAGCCAACAGTATGCATCACAAACAACTTGAGGGAGAGAATGTGTGTGTCAGTCCCACAAATGCATCTGTATCCTCCGGTCAATATAAGATCAAACATCTCAGTAAATCCACATCATCCTCCATTTCCCCAGGTTGTCCATGTATGGTTCAGTTCACCAGAAAATGATATCTATTTATATATTTGCGGATCTATCCCCAGACAGAGATCCAGTGTACTCAGAAGATTCAACATATACTGTAAAGAACTGTAAATAATCCTTGCCATGTTGCAAAGCTGTGGGATTTCCTGTATTTATTTAAAGTTATATACTAACTTATTGTTGTTTTAGGGTCAGAATGCCAACGTAACAGCTAAAAATTTGCAATTTGATACTCCTGCTGTGTAATTTCAGCTCTATAATGATGAAAATCCAATTAAATTATTCAAATAAGTCATCGTACTGTAAGGTGTAATGATTTCAAAATGACTTTTGCAGCAAAAACCTTTCTCCTGCAATCCATAATGCCCAAGACTGAGATAAAAGCTGCTCAGATGAATGTGAAATATCCCTCAAAACCATTTTTCCGAATAAAATCCCAGCAAGGTGAGAGGAAGGTCACTTTGATATCCTTGTAATAGATATGCAGATTAGCACTGCATTGCAATCAATGCACTGTACAGTATTCTAATAGTTTTTCATAGCCGTGGCAGTGCTGTGCTTTTTGAGTAAATTGAAAAAAAAGACTGTTCCTGTGCACAATGCCCTTGCTTTCAATGACACTGTGTGCTACCTTCATCCACAAATGTTGCAATCACGGCAGTATTTAGTGAAAGATGCTGACGACTAGCTGACGAAATAAAATTTTTATCCCTCAAAGTTATCAAAAGAGGTACGGCTTCAATGATACGTTCACTTGAAATGGTATTTTTATAATCGGATCATTCTGTTTTGCAGCCTTTCATTTCATTACAAATGAAATGAAATCAGATACAGTTAATACCCAGATTTTATTTTCTATAAAGATAGAAATGGCTACATCCAATATTGGAGGGCTTATCTGTCGAAATTCACTCCGTATTCATTTTCTGTAGTCGGTAAGAATGTTCAGACGTTTTCTCTGCCTTTGTGCAATCATGTAATGTCTCTCTAAAAAGTCCAGTCACACATTTCACCACCAAAACTTTTACACTCTAAACCCGGCTCTTCGACATGTGCATTCAGTCATGATACATGCAGACGTGAAAACTTCAGTCACACAGAAGAACTGAAACCAATTTCAGCTCAGAGCAAATAAATATGTTTGGTTTGGTGTATTGACAGTATTGCAATATATTTGTGAAACAAAAAAATCCCATCAGACTCTGTCAGAGATCAAACAACAAATTTCTTGGACTAATTTTCAGGCATTCAGAGTCTGACTGAAGTATATTAAAAGAAAGAGAATAAACACTAACTCAAACAATATGCAGAAACAGTAACATCTTGGTTTGATTGGTTTGTATCCAATTCAAACTTACATACTTTAAAAATCGTTTTTACACGTGTTTTATGGGGAAAGAAACTTTCAGCACATTTGGAGCATTGGGCCGTGTGTACAAGTGATTTAAGAGAACTTGTTGCATTCACCAATTTTCTCATATTTTGAATTTCCCTTCAGATATGAATGGAAATGCATACTGTGGCGAGTTGTTTTTTTTCTCCTCAGTCATTTTCATATCGAGACATTTCTTCTTTATTTCAGTGACAGTCCGACCCTCCGGTAACACAGCACTTGCTTTTCCCGTTTCTTTGCTTCGGCAGGTCTTTTAATTCCACTGTTGCTGCTGTTAAAATGACAGATTTTCCTTCATGGATCTCTGAAAGCATGACGTCAATCTCGGAAGTCGTAAAGTTCTCTTTTTTTCTCTCTCTTTGATGCCATTTTCATGAATGAACACTTCCTGACATATGGGGCAGGAAGCGCAGCATTTTATGGTATTATTGGGGTGTTTGTGCTAATTCACAAGTCTGAAGCATGTGCACTCAGAAATGCACAGGCGGATCATTTACACATTTATCTGAAGTTAGGAGCATTTGCTGAATCTGATGTGATATGTTCGTACAAGTCCTTTGTACAAAAAAGTAAGAGAAATTTAAGAAAATGTTCATGTATGAGGCCCATTGATTGTATAGATGGATCACAAGTTTCAGTTTTCTCTTACTGGACAAAAATGAAGTCAAAATATCCTGAATATGTGCACTGCCATCTTGTGCTGGTAAAAATGGGGTCAGACATATTCTTTGCCTCACACAATCATGCTATATCTCTCTCAAAGGTCCAGTCATACATTTCACCACCAAACAAACGACTCTAACCTGGCTCCTCAACATGTGCATTCAGTCATGACCACACAGACGTGAAAAACATCAGTCACACGTCATAAGAACTAAAACCAATTTCAGCTCAGAGCAGAGGTTATTCCATGATTTCAACCTGAAATAGGCTCATGTGCAGATTGCACATTTCAATCTGTAGCTGTGAAGTTGTGTATGTTTGTGTGTGTCTAGGTGGGTCACAGCAGCTTTCTGTCCATGTGTTTTAGTTATTAGGGTGCACATGAAAGAAGTGTGACCTACCTGGTTAGCTTTCTTTCTTCTGGCAGTAAATTACCATCTACATACATATAATCACTACTTCACCCAAGACCTCTATAGCGAGATATGTACCTTTATCTTGGTGAAAAAATAAAAGGTATTGACGTGCATTAAGGTTGGCTGGGATGCAAATAGGCTTTAATGTAATGTGGCTTTCATTTCTTATACAGCACATTTGTCTTTATTCTCCTCTCCTTTCTTCTGTTTTCTTCTTTATTCATTTTCTCTCAACCTCCAATATTAAAGCCGTACCTCATATTTATTTGATCTTCTCTCCCCACAGGCTGGTGAATATGATGCAAATTTTATAATTCATCTTCAAACCGCCATATATCCATCTGAGAAACTCGCAGTTAAAAAATGATTGAAGTTTTTATTTTCCATGTTCCACAATCCAGTGGCAAACCGTGACTATTATAGAGCTGGGACTTCAGTTCGGCCAAAACTTTGCCATGCGCACCAAAAATGCATCAAAATGGGAAAAAAGATTTTGCTGGAATAAGCGACCCAAAAAATAATTATTAATTAATAATTAATAAATCCAGTAGAGGGCAGCAAACACCACACAATGATAGCAGAATAATAATGTTTTCTCTAGAGTTTTCTTTACCTAAACTTGTGTTAAACAGTAGAAAATTGCCTTTTTTTCTGTTATTATTGTTTGAATAAGTTATAATTAAGTTTGTGTTTGATATTAAGAGCCGTAATAATCTATATGAATCATTCTGAGTTTCTTTTTTATCATTATTTCTCTGTTTCAGTACCACACACATAGTTGCATGTAGCACAGATCTCCATTTATATTATTTCTGTTTACCAACACAGCTCTGTCTGCTGTGCTGCACTGTTGGAAGTAGCTTTAAAAAAAAGATTGAAGTTTCTGAAAATTGTTTTCTGACAAACAAGCACAATTTCAGTCTCCTAAATAACACAGTCCTTTGCAGATGCTCCGCTACGCCATGAAAGTCCGCCTTGAAAAAGGCAGCGCTATCAAGTTAGCCACCTTGCAAAAGCATCAATCTCTCTGCTTCAGAAAGATATTGCTGGCCTTTGAGAAGGCCTGAGGGGATTATTTCTGGTCCCACCCGCTGTAAATCAAAATGTGATTGGTTAATTCACCTGTCGCTTTCTAAACAAGCACACAGGCTGTGGCCTTCTGTCCAGTGATGAAGTCCTAACCAATAAGTCAGCCAGCTTTAACCTTTCTCTGCCTAGAGACAACAACAAAAAAATCTGATTGGATAACTCCATTTAACTGTTTTCAGGACAGTAACCCTTTCATTTTTGAATTAAAGTTGATAGAAAATCAGGTTTAAATTATAATTAGAAGAGAATAGTCTAATAATTAAATGAAATAAATCACATATAATATATTCAAATGCTTGAACACCTAGAAGGCCTTCAGGGTTCCCCTCTGCCATAAGCAGCATCGGTTGATTATGATGGAGTATATGGAGTTTTACAGATTTTTGTAAACAAAATAGATCTATGCAACATTGAAATTGATCAGGCAATACAGCATCAATACACTGTTTATTTTAAGGGAAACTGTAAAAGTCACATCTTTCGCATATATGACATTTTCATACCAACTATCACTTAAATTTTGGTGGTTTATGTGTCTTTGTGACACAAATTTATTCATTTATTACACATCATTTTCTTATAGAAATGTTTATCTCATTTATCAAATCTGTTTATAATACTGTATGTCAATCTTGTTTTGTTTTCAAACACTTTATGAAAAAAACAGCATGATAGAAATACAGAACTTATTGTTTTAACCCAGGTTTATGTCCCCTTTATTCCAAAAACATGAAAGCAAATACTCAGACTGGGTTTAACTGAGTATGCCTTCCTCCTGAGACATACTCTGATGTTGTGCATTGCAGTTTCTCTGTTTGTAAGACTCCAATAAATAATTCAACTTTCCCCCAATTGCTCTTTTACTAAACAACTCTTCTCCTCTTACTCTGATTCAGTAGCACGGTGTGGTGACATCACTACCTGTTGACCAATCATTACCAGATGCAACTTGACCGTGTGTCCTGTGTGTTCGTCTGACAGATCCAACTGGCCGAGGTGGAGCAGGCGTCTCTGATGTCGGAGCAGTTGTCAGACAAGTCGTCGTCTCTGGCGCTGCCTGATGACCTCAGCCTGGACGAACACAGCAGTTACCAGCTGCTGGTCAGAGACAGCCAGGTGCTCACACACACACACTCACACACAACTCAGATGTGAAAATTCAATATCCTCTTGTGACTTGATGAGTGGAAGTGGAATTTTGTTGTGAAATCATATTGTGTTATTATTGAACGTACACTACAGTTCAATGTATAAATTCCATTATTCCATTTCTATTATTCCATATTTGAGTTTCGATAAATTTTGCTAAATGTAAAAAAAAAAAAAAAAAAAAGCCAAAAAACTGTATCTTAACAGGAAACTCAGGATGAAGATTGATCTTTTCAAAGTAAAAGCCCCCAAAGAGTAAATTCATCCTAACTGGAAGCTCAGAAGGACACCCAAGCAGCCCCAACAGCCACTGAATGCTAACAGGAAACTAGGGATAGACCTAGTTTTTTCAAAATAAAATCCCCCAGTGGACACTGTATGTTAACAGGAGACTAGGGATGGACCTAGTCTTCAACATAAAAGCACCAGATAGTAACTGTGTCCTCACTGGAAACTCAGGATGAGGTTGTTTGAAAATAAAATCCCTAGAAAGTAAGTATTTTACAGACTAGTGAGTTTTAGATCTGATATTAAAATACAAAATGGTTGTTGGTAAACCTTTTTTTTTTTTTTAAATAATTTGTTTCTCTGTTTGATACTGACTCTATTTTAAAATGAAACCAGGGATGGATGTAGTTTTTCAAAATAAAAGCCCCATACAGTAACTGTATCTGGACACAAAGCTCAGGTTGATGCTTTTTTCGAAATAAAAGCCCCCGTTATGTTAACAGGAAAATTGGAATGGACCTAGTTGTCAAAATAAAAGTCCAGACAGTAAAATTTCTTGGGAAATTTCTAGTTCTGTATTTGAGCTTGGATTTTGCTATATAGCCAAAAGAATATGAGCATCCCCATCTACTTCTGTGTACTTTTGATCTGGGACTGTGTTCATGGTTTGGACTAGCTCTCTTAGTTCCAAGAAGAAGAATCTTTACATGACACCATACAATAATATTAAAGACAAATCTGTGTTCCCAGCTTTTGGGGAAAGAGTTCAGTTGCGGAAAGCCGTTTCCTGTTTCAGCATCGCAATTACCTGGTGGACACACTCAGGTGCATAAAAAAGTGGTTTTCCCAGCTCGGTGGGGGGAAGAACTCGACAGGCCTGCACAGAGCTCTGACCTCAGCCCCATCCAACCCCTTTGGGATTAACTGGAATGCCGACTGTGAGCCAGACATTATCTCCCAGAGAAGGGTTGGACCTCACTAACGCTCTTGTGGCTGAATGGGAGCAAATCCTTACAGCCAGGAAACCCTGAAACCAGAAGAGCATACTGTTACACAGTAGTAGCATATTAATACCTGTATACTTTTTGGCATGCAGTGTATGTACAAGGAAGAAAACTACGTGTATATGCAGGCCTGCATTTACTTTACTGAAATATTTCAGTATTTCTAAACAGTTTTATTGAAACCAGCCAGGCATTAAGGGCACTTTTATAAGATTAAACACTGATATGTAACACTTGCTGTAGTAATCACTTAAACGCACACACAGGTGCATGTCTTTGGGGCTTTGGGGAGTCACAGGTCATGTCATCACACCTCTTCCATCTTGTTAATCATCATTAATTACTATTTACATGCTTTACTGCCTGATTAAAACGCCTGCCTCCCCCCTTGCTCTTGATATGGGCATGCTGGGATGTGTGTGAGTGTGTGTGTGTGCGAGTGTGTGTTTGTGTGCGTGTCTCCATCTTCCCGGGAACACTTCACTCTCAGCTCACAGTGGTTCCACCTGGCCTGTTTCATCACCGCGTTATTGAAGGCCAGTTCATTTGATCCGGTTTACAAGCAACAACAACAGCCGAGCAATTTGAAGCTTTGAAGCCTGCTGTTACTTTCTTTTTACCACATCCACTTTTAATCAGACTTGTATAGATGGATAAAGGAAGGGACATGAAAAGGAAGCGTTTTTGAAATTGGAAACAAATTGTACTCAGATTTCCATTATGACAAGGGGAAATGAAAGGCTTCAGTTTGATATCGTTCCTCCGCGAGCGAACATCAGTGCACCTGGATATCACGCCTATTCTCTCCGCATCTCTTTGTCTCGCTTTCGCTCGTCCCTCTTTATCTCCAATTTCTCTCTTCCTTTTTCCCATCATGCATCTCGCTCTCAGAGGGGCAGCAGTGACTCCCATAGCTCGGGGGAGTTGCCCACCCAGGGAAGCTACAGAGGGCTTCGTCCCTCCACCTCAGGAAGCGAAGAAGGGGTCCAGGAGCTGTTTGAGGTGGGCGTCCATCCTCAGTTGAATTCTCCCTCGCTGGAGCAGCCGAGCCCGGCACATTGCACAGGTACATGATAATAGTACGGCCTCTCAGATACTGTATTTAGTCAGTGCTGTCATCCAGAGTGAACGCATCTGTGGCAGGTCCTGAAATCAACAAGTTCTACACCTGAAAAGCAAAATAGATTTTCATTGTATTCTGAAACAACCTTTGTGAGTGTTTGCTTCGCTTTGTACGCCCATTCATTCAGTTCTCCATAACAGTCTTTGTGGTAGCCAAGACAAGATACATAGTTTTATTGAAGATGTTTGAAAAAAACGACCAATGTTCTTCTCTTGAGAAGAGTATATTTGAAAAAGCATAACCAGATGCCTGTGAAGTTATTGTCCAGTGGATGAATGGTTGTTTGACACTGACTGGTTACCTTTACATAGTATAATAGAATGAGGATTTTTGTTAGTTTAGTTAGTTTTATTCATTCTTTCTCAGTTGCATTAATAAATTAACTCAGATTGCTTCAGGAAACAGAAAGGATAAATAACTTTGTGATGCATTTCCACTGAACATGTTAGTAAATTATTTTGCCCCTAAAATATTCTTGGAAACAGTTTTTGTTTGGTTTGTTTTATTGATAATATTAGAACATATTTTGGGGAAAAAAACCCCCATCAGACTTTGTCAGAGATAGAACAATAAAGTCCTGGACTGATTTCCATTGTTGTCCCTGGTGTTTACACAGTCACCAGCTTTAATCAAAAGAAGACAGGCATCCGATATCTGATATTAAAGAATATCAGAGAATAAAAGTCAGTAGGAAGAAACAGTTGATAAAATCTTCTCAAATGGCAGACACAGCGTCAAAAGCACTAAAAGAAGTACTTGAAATCATGAGTGACAGCCAGTTTGAGATTCTTTGTAACGTGTGTCAAACCAAAAGTCAGCATTGACTTATTTTAACTTGCTTACATAATTAACTTTCATAACATACATGTTTAACCCAAACCATGATGTTTTTTCTGAACCTAACTAAGTAGCATTGTTGCCTTAACTTAACCAAACTGCACTGTTGACCTCATGACGATGTACGATACACCTGTTGCTGGTGCTCTCCAACCGTCATATAAGTCTTGTTTGGGAGCCATTCACAAACGACCTATTCTGTAATTTAGGTATGAGGACATGTTGATCAAATATGGACGTAAACAATGGAGTCTTCAAAATCAGCTTTGCAAATGTTTGTCTGGGGAAAGAAACATTCAACACTTTTGACAGGCCTCAATGAGATACAATGCAAATTAGTAAGGAAATCAATGTAAACATAAATATTATTATAATTTTAAACACAATAATATGGAGTCAAAGTCACTGTGAATTACGGCTGGGTATTGTTTAAAAAATTACAATACCAGTACCAATACCAGTGCTCTTAATGTAATACTGATACCAATGGAGTACTTCATTCGATACTTTATTCGAAGGTTCTTCTTTACGTTTACTTTGATTGGCTAAGAGCGAAATCATATAAATAGTCTGTTTTCTAGATCTGGGTACCAAAAGTATTGAATGCAGGTATCATTTGACTGAAGAAGTCTTGATACTACTTGGGACTGGGCTGTTTCAATCGATACCTTAAAGGTATGAGTACCAAAACCCAGCCTTACTGTGAATTACAAAAAACGTTTCTATGTCTGGCATTTTACTTTATGACTTCCATAATTACATAATTGTTGAGCGACTCTCAAACCTTTGTCCTACAATGTAGATTCCCTTTAAGTAATTTCAGTAATGCAACTGTAAATAAGAATCTGAGTATTTTTCCTTCAGAAAAGCCTGCTTTTTGTAGATTTTTAATGCAACAGCAGCAAAATGGTTCAAATGAATCTTCCACATCACACAATCATATAAAAATAATCTCTTTCAGGGTTACCTTTCATCAACATTTCTTATTATCCTTATCAGTGTTCGTTATGACCCTCACTGGTATTTAACCACCACGATTTCATTAGACCTTGACTTTGATGTGACATTGATAGTATCGTTTAAATAAGATGAGGCTTTTTCTGAACATCTCCAGAGCAGACACAGAACACACAAGGACGTGTCTCATATTCTACACAGCTGATTGACTTCCAGTGCAATTAAATCGCTGATAGATGAGGCCACAGGCGACACAAACACAGAGATGTTGATGAATGACATGTTATGGTATGCTGATGGCTCACCCCCCCCATAACATGACCGTCATCAGTGGAACAGATGGTGTGAGACATGGCAAAGTCACTTCAGGGGGACTGTTGAAGACATGATGTTACTGAAGATATGAAGGAGTTGTTTGCATGGTATGTTTACCAACAGCAAAAAATATTACTTCACTCTTTATCTAAAAAAAAACATGAGAAGGATCAAAATATGATTTGATCATTTCAGTTACAAATGCTCTCAGTTAGGGGGATGAAATACTCGTTCTAAAGCTAACCTTTGAAATTTCAGTACACCACTTAGCCCTGAGATAAACTGGCGACTTGTCCAGGGTGTCCCCAGCCTCTCACCCAATGTCAGCTGGGAGAGGCTCCAGCCCCCCGTGACCCGTCCAGGATAAGCAGTTAGGAAGGATGGATGGACGTTCACCACTTGAGCTTGTGTTTTTTTGTCTTAAAATTGTCTTAATTTACATGAGAAATAATGATCATAAGTCACTTTTTCAAAATATTTTTGGGGCAAAAGTATTTAACTGATGAGGCATTCTACAGGTAAAAAATACATGACCCAGTTTTTAAAGTTTAATTTCCTTCCAAGCTTTTCCATGCATTTTCTATGACTCAGTGTCCAGATTTGCATCAGCAGTCTGTATGAAATATTTACTAATTGCTGTATAATGTTTCTGTAGTTTAACTGTGGAAGCAATATGTCTGAATATCCTATTATAATGATAAAACTTTATTTATAAATGGATATTTTAAATACCTTCGCTACAGGATTTAGTTTGTCTCTGAGGAACAGTTGAAGGCAATGGTTGGTTGCTGCATCTGCATGGATGTGAAGGCTTGTTACTGTATACTGTGTGAATTTATAAATACAACAAACAGGAGAGTACTTCCTCTTGGTGTCAGGAGATCACCATCTTGTTTTCTAGTGCGCATGTGTGGAATGTACCTGCGTACTCAGACCCCTGATTGTAGTACGTGTAGAGGTAGATTAGTACGCCATGGTTCAGTTCATCTGCTGGATCGGATCGTACTTAAGTATGATCAGAGCTTTAATACAGTCAGCAGAACATGCTGATCTGTTATGAACATGAACTGTGAGGACGTTACTGATGTAGTGTGAAGTGAAGCAGTGGCGTGATTTGATAAAACAGGCACTTTAAATAATTTTCTGTAGGTTGCAGGCAGCCAGTTGAGAGATTTTAGCACAAGGGATGATATGAGCTCTTATTTTAGTTGAAGTGAGGATCCTGGCTGCAGTGTTTTGAACCAGTTGTAAATGTTTGATCAGCTTCTCATGAAGGCCTGTGAACAGTGCATTACAGTAGCTGAGATGACTGTAAGCAAAGTTTTCCCCAGTTGTCCTATGAGAGAAGTGATGTGATTTTGGCACATGTATGTTCTCTAAGTGGTAAAAAGTCACTATTATGGTGTTCTGAATGTGTACTTCAGAATTTAAATTCTTATCAGTCATTACCCTCAGACTGTTAGCCACAGAGATTTTTAGAGAATTTACACTAAGATGAAATGAGGTTCTACATTTTGACCTGTTTCCCTGTTGTCCTTACTTAACTGGGAAACAGATTGAACCATCAAATCACCAATTTCAGAAATGTAATTCTTAAGATTTCCCACAGGACTCATCATATTATCAGGCAAAGCAGATGTATAGAGTTGTGTGTCATCTGTGTAGCTGTCAAAATAAATGCAGATGATAGAACCTGATAGCAGCATGTGCAAGGAATGGGGCCCAGGACGCAACCCTGAGGCACACCACAAGAAATATTTACTGTGTCTGAGCAGAACTCGAAGGGAAACAAAGTTGTCTTGACTTCTTAGGTAAGACCTAAACCAGAGTAACTGTCAAGTCAAGTTCATTTTCTTTATTCCATTCCAAATTATAAGAGAAGTTATCTCAGGTAGCTTCTCAGGTCTCGTCCGTCCATACTCTTAGTATTATCAGTCACAGAGACCCAACAATTTCCACCATAAGCAAGCATTTGGCAGTAGTGGTGAGGAAAAAAACACTTTTTTGCTGGATCATGTGACACTGAGGCAAAGCATTCGTTGTGGGTTCTATATGAAAAATATGACCATGAGAAATGACAAAGCTGTATTAAACTATAACCTTCTCTTTTCAGATGGAGATGGAGGAAGTTGCAGTGGAGGTGGTGGCGGGTCTTCACCCGTCCCCCACCTGCCAGCAGACTTCTTCCACCCAGCTGCTGCGGCTCATCCAGGCAGTCCCGGGAACGGTGTTAGCCCAGGAGACAGAGGGCCGTCCAGGTTGGCTTCCCCGGCCTCCTGGGCCTCCCTCCGCTCACCCGGGGCGAACAGCAGGCCTCTGAGCTCTCAGGTATTATGGACACATGAGTGGATTTATGTGTGTCTAGATGGATGGATGAATGGATGGATGAATGGATAGATGAGTAAGGACCTGACATCAGTGTCCCTGTGCAACACATCAGAGACATGATGGAACCATGTAAATAGATGATTCCTATGAGAACGTTCAGTGAACCGAAGTTGTCATGCATCAGAAACACTTCAGGCAGTCAGATGGCATTTGCCAAATGAGGTATAAGAATGAACATGTGAATCCAGATCTGTAAGTTTGATACACTCTCAGAAATAAGGGTTCCAAAAGGGTTCTTCCTGAAGGGCTGACGTCCAGAACCATTTACCAACAAAGAATCTTTTTTCGAAGAAAGGGTTTGTCTGGGGTTCTTTGTAAGACTAAGGGTTCCATTAAGGACCCTTTTTATCCAAAGAAATAATTTTGGGAGAGAAATCCTTCTTTCGTCAAGGTTTTCTCATACGATAATATAAAAGGGTTCTCGGTAGAACTCCCTAGGTGGGTTCTAGACAAACCTTTATAATATAAAAAGGCTCTCTCTAAAGACTTCCCTGAATGTGTTCTTGATAAAACTCTTGGAATATAAAAAGGTTCTCAGTAGAACTCCCTGAGTGTGTTCTAGCTAAAACGCTTGGAATATAAAAAGGTTCTCAGTGGAGCCCCCTGAGGGTGTTCTCAATGAAGCACTGGGAATATAAAAAGGTTCTCTGTAAAACCCTGAGTGTGCTCTCGATAAAAACACTTGGAATCTAAAAAGGTTCTCAGTAGAACCCCCCAAGTGTGCTCTAGATGAAACCATTGGAATATAAAAAAAGGTTCTCAGTAGAACCCCCTGAATGTGTTCTCAATGAAGCACTGGGAATATAAAAAAGGTTCTCTGTAGAACCCCCTTAGTGAATATAAAAAGGTTCTTGGTGGAACCCCCTGAGTGTGCTCTTGATGAAACACTTAGAATATAAAAAAGGTTCTCGGTAGAACCCCCGATTGTGTTCTTGTTGAAGGTTGAAGCACTGGGAATATAAAAAAGGTTCTCGGTAGAACCCCCTGAATGTATTTTAGATAAAACCCTTGGCATATAAAAAAGGTTCTCAGTAGAACTCCATGCGTGTGTTCTTGATGAAACTCTTCGGGTGAGGTCTTGTTGGCACCTTTAAAAGGTGGAAAGGTTCTGGATAGAACCCCCAGAGAGGATTCTGGGTGCAACCATTACACAATAGAAGGGTTCTCTGTAGAATCTCTCATAGGGGGTAGGCATAACCCTTTATGTTGCATTCAAGGTAGAACTGTCTGAAAGGGAAGAACCATTTATGGTTCTAGTTAGCCTCTGTATTTCTAAGAGTGTACTGTAACATGCATTTATACATGGGTGCACATAAATCTGTCTGTAACTGAGCTGCAACATCCTTTTGGCAAAAAGTGTTGACAGTTAATTTGATGAGAAATCAACACTTGACAGAGAAGTGATTTGACTGGATTTGAAACAGCAGCTTGTGTAGTTTATTATTCAGGAACTAAAGAAGACTTCAGAATGACTTCAGTGGCTAACCAGAGCTGAGAAAACCCAAATCCTTGCAATACCAATTTGAGAACATACGCATGACACCTTCCACCCTCCATTGATGTCCTACTGTAGTGTGAAACCCCAGTGACTGTAATTGTTTAGTTATAATTAAAGCTAGGGTCTCTTTCCTATTGTATCTGACACCCCTCCTCCGTTGCCTCCTGCATGAAACAAACAAGAGTGAAAAGGTCCTTATTTTAGTTCTCGTTCTGTGTAACCATGGAGACAGATTTTTCTTTCTTTCTCCTCTACCTGTTTGGTTTGTTTAGCTCGTGTCTGAGTGCCTCTGTGATCCTCAGCTGCTACAGTAATGCTCTGCGGCACACAGCTAATTAGCCTGGCCAGCCCTGAGCCTGATACCGACTCCGTGCTCACTGTTGTTCCTGCCTCACGTTGTTCGCACCGTCTCCTGTCCCCTTTTTCTTCTATTTCCCTCATCTCTTAACGTCTTTCTTTGGTGTTCTGTTCTCTCTACGCCTCTTCTCTCTGTCCTCTATCTTTTGCTTCTTTTTCTGCCAATCCCTCAATTTCTCCTTTTTCATAATCTCCCTGTGGTGTTGTATACTGTGAGCATGGCAGTAACAGTGCCAGGATTAGGAATAATTGACTAACTCCCTCCCGCCTATGTAACATTTTCAATTAAACAAATGCTATGACACACTGGGTGGGTTGTACCAATCAGGATGAACTTGAAGATATTTGTTTTACAGTTTCTGTTGCACAAATACTTTAAGGCTGATTTATCCCTTTTTAATTTTAAGCTGTCAATGTGCTTCTCAACAACTGCATTGACAGGCAGAGCAAAAAAGGGCATGGTCTCTAGAAAATAAGAAAAAGACTGAACCCAGTCGAGTTTTGTTAATTTCATATTTAAAGCCACAACATATTCAGAAAATAATTGGAACTGAAATATAAACAGAAAAGTAGGACCTGCTATTAAATATGTGAGCTGGGTTTGAGCCTCGACAGTGAACTATTTCACCAACCTGTAATTGGCAAAGTCTCCTGTCACAGGCTTGATTTTCTAAAGAGTGAAAATGGAGCCAAGAAGAGGAGCCAAAGTCTAGTTTTCTCTCAGAGAACTTTAATTTCATTAGTCTTAAAGGTAATTATGAAACCTCGGACCAGTAAGGCCAAAGATAAACTGCAAACCCTATTTATTATTTCACTAATGCTGGTACAGCCGATAAGCTTGAACAGGTGATTCTTCCAAATCAGACATTTGAGCCTTTCTACCATGCCGGTGTAACAAGTCAATACAAACTAGCAAGCTCTGTAGTGCAGCGCTAGTTGAGTGAAAGGTGCTTGGTTCACCTACACAGGTATTTTCTCATTTTTTTTGCCTGATTTAACCTTTTCTCTGGATTCTGCAGGCAAACACAGACCATATTTGATTGACATCTCCATCACTATCCTGTTGTACCTGCTAAGGCGGGGCAACTTATACCTTGATCTTTCTTATTGGTGCATGAAGTTTGAGAACCAGCATAATGCCAAAAACTGCAGTTCCTCAAATGGCCACTTGAGGCTGGCTCAAAAGTGAGCTGAACCCAATAGATCCCCACTTTAACTTCAACTTTACAGCAGAAATAAACGGTTTTCATTGCTATAGCTAATATCCATATTCATGAGAATTATACGGTTGGTGAATTTTTACATAACTTACCCCTTTAAATTATGTAACAGCTTAAAGTTATGCATAATTAAGGGCATGCCTGCTTTCAGTGATAGATACCGTTACAGATGGCTGGTCACTAGGTAGCTGCTTCATTGAGTTGCCGCAGCTCCACCCACGCTGCACCTCTTTACCCCTTTTTGGATTAGCCGAGCCAGGCACTGCCAAGATGGGAACAGCCAAAGCCACCAAACTGAGCTTAATAATGGCTCTTTAGAAACCTATAGGTGACACCATGGATGGTCTGTCCAGTATTTATTATGCAGACTTTGGTCAGAATATGTGAAAACACCTGTTTGGGTGTTACAGGTGCACAGAGGCGTCATGTTTGGAACTGTATTTGTATCTGTTCAACCAACAAAATGATCTGACTGATGTTTTAATATTTAATTTTATGTGTATTTAATATTCATTGGAAATGCATTTTATGTGCCTTTAAAGCATCAAGTTGATTAAACATTGTCATATAATTAATTATGAAATATATTCCCACATCACCATACTGTGCTTTTCGTCTTTCTATCCCTCTTTTTTTATTGAAATTTTTAACCAAAGTAAACTTTAAGAACGGAACTTTCCCGAATAATATATTTGTATTCAGGTGCATCTCTAGTGGGTGTACAAACCTCAGTTAAAATAATTTGTTATACTTATTTTATGAGGGTTTAAGCTAATATATAACTTCTGTTATTTAACTGAATTTGACTAATCCAGGATTCTATTTTAAGTGGAGAGATGGGACAAACAAATTCATCTTAATCTTAGTTAAAATTTCTTGTTGGTGCAAACCACCAATAATCTTGTTGACTTTCAGAGACTAATTGCCTCCTTTCCTTTTCTTACACCACCTCCCTCCTCCGTCTGCAGCACCCGTCCCACAGTGACTCCTCACTGGCCACAGGCAGTTCGGAGGGCAGCCTGCAGACCACTCTAGAGGAAGGGCTCAGCTTCAGCGTCTCCCCACCTCGAGATCTGGATCTCCCCATGCCTCTCCTCTGCCCCCTCCCCAGCCACCCCTTAAACCCCCAGGGATCGGCACCCGGAGACCAGGACCACCCTTTACTAAAGAGGCGCAGTACTACATTTAACCTCCAAGCCACCAGGGGGCACCAGAGGAGTCAGAGCAGCTGTGGCGGCGGCAGCACCAGCCCCGGCTGCCCCCGGCAGGACTCCATGGACCCTTCGGATGAGGACGTGGGCACGGGGGCGGGCGGTGACGGCTGCCGCCAGAGCCTGAACAGCGAACACTTGTCAGAAACACTGAACAGCCTCTCACTGACATCGCTGCTCACCCCGGGCTCTCTGGCACCCCAGCTGGTGAAGAAATGTAACAGCACAGGCTCACTGGACCGAACCAATCTATCTGCCCGGAGTAAAGACGGACGCCACTTGTACGGTACGGATGCTCATGGTTACTTGTCCAACCCCTGGACGGATGGAAGGGCGAGAGGCGAGGAGGAGGACAGTGATATCACAGGCTTCAGCATGAAAAGCAGCGGCCGGCCCACAGACACAAGCTCCAGGAAAAATAGATGAAACACTAGTTGCCTCTCTGTAGTGGAACTCTTTAATATTTGCATTTGTGGACCTTGGACAGAACAGGGAGAGACTTTTAATACAGTACATGTCCTGTGAACCCGATTCTGAAACTCTCTCTCGTCTTTGAATGGTCCGTTCTCTCTCTTTCCTCCTCGGATCTGGCTGCTCGGGATCAGTCATTCCTCAAAAGATTACAGTTGCTTCTGAGTTTTGACATCCTTTCCTTTCCACAGGACGCGCGGTCGCTTCTTGAAAGGACTTAATGACAAGGGGCTTAGCCTCTTAGCATAACCAGGATTCAGCCTTGAAAGATGTGGCAGTCCTGGGCTTTACATTTGAGCCATCTTGAAATGCAGAGTACTTGGAAATCCGTTAGAGAGACAGGCCGGAAAATTACAGTGATTGATGAACTTTATTAAAAAAATGTCAATTTCAAACACAGAACTTGCTTGACCCAACGTGCCCTCAACCTTTGTGCAAAAACAGTGTCGTCAACATTGCACAGATGGCAAACTGAAGCTTCTTTTGAGGAAGAACTGAACTTTGTACAGGTTTTTTTTTTTTTTTTGTAATAACCATCGCTAACAGTAGCATCGACCAACCTTTTTTCCTCCTTAGCGGATTTGTTGGGTAACAGAAAATTGAAAGGTTGTATATTTTCTGTGTTCTTTTTTCAGCTTCAATGTATTGAAGTTGTGTGAATGTAGACCCGTTTGTCTCCGTTTGTGAGGGAGAGGGAGACCAAGACAAGCAAGGAGCCTGGCCGGTCTGAAAATTGACAAGAGCCTCTTTGAATAGAAGAATGGATATGTGATTGCTGCTGAGAATACATGTGGGGTGTTAAAGGAAGCATTTGCTGCTCTCAGAGTGGACTCTTTGTGCTTTCTGCAGTACATACCCATGAAAGGGCTAAAATGTATTGAGTGCAGACCTGGGCCAAATTTGCAAATAATGTTTTGTCTACCTACCTAAACAAACTGTTTAAAAGTGTCTTTAAGGTACATCCATTACGTTCAAAGACTTTTCTGACCCTAATAACATGTACGTGTGAGACAGATGTCACTGAAATGAACATCGACTTGTAAAACTGTATGTCGGGATGCTCAGAAAACATTTATAATGTCCCTAAAAACTATATTGAACAGATTTAAATACAAACTGATTTGAAATTAGGTCTTACCCAACACATCTAAAGACTCAGCACCTGCACCCTTTACTTTAGATATTAAATATATCATGGTGATTCCTACAGAGCAAAGATATGTTTTGCAAGGCAGTAGCTAAATAAATTATTATAAAAACATTTTAATATGATATGTATATTAAAGGTTTAAAAGAGGAAGAAGACAGTTTGATGTCATCTGGTTTTCCCAGAGTTCTCCAAGTTCGCCCTCTGTGCTACACACCTATAGCGTCTCTGCCTCAGACAGCTGCTGGTTTTATGTATGTAGCCCGAAAAACTTAAAGCAAATAGACTAAACAAATCATGGTCAAAGTTAAGTTGCTCGAATATGCTACTAAAATATTTCAGCAAATAAATTCCTGTCAGCATGCTAAAATATCCAGCGATTAGCCCTGCTGTAAGACACCATTTTAGCCTGGATAGCAGCATGGCTGTAAGGATGGCACTGTCAGTGTGTCAACATGTGCACCACTTTGATCCAGACCGAATATATCAACTACAACATAACTATCGCATGGTTTGAGATGAAGTTTTGAGCAGATGTTTACAGTGCCCACATAATAAGCCCTGCTAACTTTGGTGATCCCCTGAAGTCTCCAATTCGCACCACCAGCAGATTAAAATTTCCACTATTGAAATATCTCGACATATACTGCATGTATTGGCACGAAACTTTACAGAGATATTCATGTTTCCCTTGGTATGAATTGCAATAATTTTGTGTCCCAATACTTAGGTGTATCACTAAATAGCTGGATAACGAATGACAGTTCATTCAGCCTCAACTGCACTTTGTGTTAACTGCTAATCACTGTTGGGGAACGATACTTTTAAAAGTAACTTGTTACATTTCAAGATTACTGCCATTGAAAAGTACAGTAGTGTTGCATCATTACCCGCTTAGAAAAGTAACTTGTTAGAGTACATTTTGCATTACCAAAAATGAAAACCCTTTGCAGTTCCTTGCGGATGTTTTTCAAAACGCAGTGTTGGATAGTTGGTTCCTCTGACGAGACTTTCATAGTTAAAAAGCCTGTCCACAGGCGCACTCGTCTGGATGGTGTTGTACTGGCTTGAACAAAATTTTGATGAGCTTTATTCAATACATCCTTCTTGAGACCCAACTTGAGATACTCCACGATTTCAGTGTCCACCAAGAACACAGGCTGTCTGTCTGTGTAACGCTAAATAACAGCGGACTCGAATTGCAAAAGTAACGTGTTATGGTGCTTGTTGCAACAAAAAAGTAATCTAAGTACTCTTGCCCCCAACACTGCTGCTAATTACAAAATATTAGCATGCTAGCATACAAAACTAAGATGGCTGAATATGGTATATATGGCTGTAGACTTAAACCGGTATTTTACTTTCCGAGTTCTCAAGGGTCTGCTCAGGTCCATATGATGTAAATTTCATCATCAGAGGGAGTACATGTAGGCTCTGTGCGGACATCCACATACTGTTGCCACTGCAATACACTGAATCAAAAGTGGCCACAATACAGCTAAATCCACTGTTGCAAGCCAACAGTGGCTAATGTTAGCCTGTTAGCTTGTATTTTTAACAAAGTAGGCTCTCATTCAGTTGCACCTCTTCAGTTCAAGAAGTACTGATGCCAGTTTGAAATAACAAGAGAAGACATTGATAAATATACATGCACTGCTGGCGTCTGGAGATAACAGGGCGAACTGAATGATATCAAACTGCCTTTATAACCCTCTGCCATTGTTAAATTCACCCTGAATACACTTTATCAGCTGATGATACACTTGAGGTTGCAAAGCATGTGAGTGATACATTAGATGGGTTCTTGTACATTGAGTGTACTGTCAGATTTCCAGAGGATCAGAAGATAAGGATTCACAGTCAGTTTTTATTTGCTGCATTAAGCCCAAATAATTATTTGTCTCAGGTCTGCTTGAGTTGTAGCAAGAGTTTAGGAAATACCCTATACTATGGCAAGCAATGTGGTCCAAATTAGTGTCACTTGTAACTTTGAGCACTTGTTTGTCAGCCATTTTGACAAATTGTGATCACCCATCATATAATATAGTTGTGTCACGATATTTGAAATCCATCCCAGGTAGACCTCAGGTGGACCTATATGCACTCATTCACAGCATCACATACACCACACACTGAAGCACACACACACACACACACACACACACACACACACACACACACAAACAGTCATACATATCATACAAAGATGTCAACATCAAAACACTGCAGGATGTGTCTGTAATTGTTTGAGATAAGACAGAAGAAACCTCAGTCTTTATCTCTCTCTCTACTTTGTCTTCATCCCCTCCTTATTCTCATTCAATTGTATTATCTCCCTTCCACAGGGAAGCAGGAGCATTAAATGACTATTGACTAACCCCCCCTCCTCTATTCGAGATATGCAATATGCTACAGTAGATGTACAGTTAGATGTATGAGACTCGTATAGATAGACTATATGGCGAGAGAAGATTATATTTATGAATTCATGTATTAGAATAAAATGTCACCAAGATTCAAAGGTCACTGAAAGGATGATGATGTATTCATGTATTCCAGCGTGTTGGAGAGTGTGTTTTCTCTTTTTCCCTCCATCTTCCCGATTTTCTTTCTCCAAAATGCATGTGGGTTTTTTTTCCCCTGTTTTCTTAAATGTCATTCTAGTGTCATATAAAAGTGAAATAGCTTTTCAGCCTCTGACTCCTGAAGTTTTTCTTTCAAAGTGATGGCTGCTACACTTATTTATGTTATTCTTCAAGGTTGTGTCAGAGTTTAATGTTTCAGTTCTTTCTTTATTCACAGCACAAAAGCGTAATTTATCTTACTAAGGGAGAAATCTGTAATATATTTACTCAAATCTATCATAAAATGACCATGATATGTCATCAGAGATAAATGAGTCGTGTTAAGTTGAAACTTGCTTCACTTGATGTGAGTGCTACAGCCACAGTGTCCACCTTTGACATTTCCATTCCAGGCCAGAATAAGAGTTTTTTATGTTGCAGAATTTTCACAGAATGTGTAAATATCTATTTCTGAGTTGTAAGAATACATGAATAATTTTATAGAATGAGTAGATGTTTATAACTGTTAAATTGAGCAAAATGCAAATGAAGTTTGGCAGGCAGTGAGACAGGCAGCCACTTAACTCAGAGTATATTATTTCAGAGCCGTGGGCTGTTGTTTTCAGGATAAAGGGCTTAATTTTACATTGACAGACAACTGACTGTTATAAAGAGCCGATCAACTTACAGTGGACGTCACTGCGCCCCTACAGAGCTCCTGAGCCTGAATGTCTCTGCCATGTCCAGGGTGGAGGGGATGGGGGAAGCAGCTTGTTCAACCATGAATTGCATATTAAAAAGAATTACCACCTATTAAATATACAGTCTATGGTTCAAACTTGCTATTTGGACTTTTGGACTGCTGTACTGCTGCATGCGCAATGGCTACATATTGTTCCTTTACGCAGTGCTCTAGTGGAATGGCTGGGTGCAAAATATCTAAAATAATTGGTAGTGAGATGTAAATTCAGTTGAGCTAAATGATTAAACTAGACTGAAGATTTAACTTCATTTATTTACAAAACAATTATTTTTCAGAAAATTTCCTCTTAAATTTTCTACATTAAAGGATCAGTGTGTAGAATGTAGTGGCATCTAGTGGTAGGGCTGGGTACTACTCGGTGGTGTCAACCAAAATAATCTTTTTAGCACCGAAACTTTTCCAGTCAAGCCATACCTGGCTGCATGCAGTCCTTTCATACCCAGATCTAGGTCAGATATGTCTATTTGTATGGTTTTGCTTCACAACCAATCACTGCAGGTGTTCCTCAATTTAATACGACGTGATTGGGCCACAACTGCAGCTGTAGCTAGCAGCATGTGTTGGTGAAATCAAGGGTGGTGTATTTGCCGGAGTTGGCAGTTCAGTGTGCAGAGATGCCGCCAAAACATTTCAAAGTATGGAACTTTTTTAAAGAAAGTGATCCAGTGAAGTACTCTGGTATTAGTGTCACTTTAAGGGTAATGGTATTGGTACTGGTATCGCAGTTTTTTTTAAACAATACCCAGCCCTATTAGTGGTGAGGATTCAGTTACTACTCATGTTTGGTATCTGAAAGTGTTTTGTTTTTTCTGTCTACTTTGAAGCAAAATAAAGCTTGACCCTCAACTAACTGGCATTCACACACAGGGGTGTTTCTAGACTGGGGGCCTGGGAGGCACTGGCAGCCTCTGAAATCTAAATGCCCATTAGTTATCTGCCCAGTGAGAGGCAAGTCCTTAGCTTGAACCAACTGTTTGATGAGTATTTTTAAATGTACATTGCTTTCTTTTGTACGTAACCTACTTTTAATTTTGTAAAAGTTTAATTTGGTAAAATATAGTAAATCATAAAAATAAAAGTATTTTTGATGGTGGAATGCTGAGGATGAATTAAGGAGTCCAGCAGCAGTAGATATGAGAAGTGGTACATTAATGTGCACATGTGCACACGTGTGTGCGTGTGTGCATCAAGTCCACATAAGTCAGAGCCGACTTGGGCCACCCAAGTCAAAAAAGTCTGGAAACGCCCCTGTTCATAAGCCAACAAAGGTGCTGAGGAAAAAGAGCACAAATCATTTAAACATGGAGCCTTTAAAGAAATATAAAATTCACTTCAGCAGTCAGTTGTTTTCCTGTTCTTAAAGCATTCATTTTTACTGCGCAATGACAAATATTGATATAGATTCAGGATTACAGATACATCATTACATTATATTATATTATATTTTTTTATATATTATATTTTGTTATATTCATGTAAATTGCTACGAACAGTAGATTTAGACACAAATGATTCATTGTTACACTTGTTGTCCTATTTTGTCCTAAATGCCAGGTTACAGCCAGAAGATTTGTTTGCCTCCTTTGTACCCAATTACAGACCTTTCCCACAGCAGCCATACTGATATGAAAGTAGAGTAAACACAGGTGATACTGATGATACTAATTACGTCCTATTTCATTTAGTGTGTCAGGCCAACACACACAATAGCAGCACTCTGAGGGAGACTTAATTGGTATCATTGGTAACACCTGAGTTTACTCTACTATCCCACGTCAAAATCGCTGCTGTGAAAAGGGTCGGCTGAGGAGGCATCTGAGCTGATCTTGACACTAATGGTCCTCTTGCACTAAGAAACAGCATGTGGCAAAAGGTGAACGGAAAGGTTTGCCTGGCAGCACTTAATATGAAGGCAGTTATGAATGTTCCTGTCTATCCAGGTTGCTCGTGAGCCACAGATTTTGGTGTATACAGCGGTAAACATTGCTAGTGACAGTTCTGCTCATTCTGCACAGCCCCTGTGGCTTAGTTTGAGTGGATGTTATGTATCTCTTCCACCCTAAAGGCCAATAACAGTCAGTTAGTTGTGTTTAGAGAAAATTACGAGTATACCTCTTTGAAAAGTGTGATTACTACACACTCCACCTTTGCACTGTTTGTGTCAGGTGTTGAATGTGACCACAATTCTTCTTTTTTATTTTCCCTCAGATATTATGAACTTCCACCTCTATAAATCTTGGGACCTAAAGGGTTGCAACTTTGACTTTACCATCTTTGTGAAAATGCTGACAGTTGGACTCACAGTTTCAAAAATGTTGCAGATGTGCGGAAAGAAATGTCATCATTTAAATTTCTTTTACCGTTTGATTTGTCTTGTTGGGCAATCTGTCAGCTGTTAATTGGTCAGTTAATTGTTTTGTCTGTAAAATGAAAAGAAAATAGTGAAAAATAACAGAAAAGCAACAAGAAAAACAGAAAATCCTCACACTGGAGAAACAAACCAGCAAATATATATCGTATTCCCTCACTCACAGTTAACAGATTATCAAGATAATTACAGAATAATTTTCTTTTAATCAACTGATTGATTAATTCATTCTTTTTAAGTTCAACACATAATTCTGAACTTCTGCTTTACATTGAAAAAATGACTGAATTGAGTTTTTCACGTAGCAATCCTGAATATATTATAATTATTATAATATTTTATAACACTAACTTACTATTTACTGTGTGAAACACTTTTAAGTGGCATGTAGTGTTCCAATAGCACACGTCTTGTATTATTTATCAAAAAAAAAATGGTACCTAAACTTCATGTAACTGCCCAAAAAGCCTCTATTAACATTAATTATACTTTTTAGTAATGTAAAGGGCCATCCAGACAAAGGACTATAACTATAACTATAAAAAATATAGTTATAAAATCATTTTTGCTCAAGTGGTTGATGGAGTCTGCAGTTTTATAGCTGTGGTGTGGACTATCGTCTAAATCATGTTGACACTCAACAAAAACATACATTTTCATAATATAATTTTCTCCTGTTTTTCATAAGTTTTATAAGATTTTTTTCTGCGCACACAAAAGGTTTATTTCTCTGAGCACAAATTTGTTAAAATTTATGTTAGTGAGCGCCTCTCTTTTGCCAAGATAATCCATCCACCTGACAGGTGTGTCGTATCAAGGTGATGATTAGACAGCATGATTGCTGCACAGGTGTGCCCTGGACTGCTAACAATAAAAGGCCAACTGTTGTGGCATTCTGCTGCCGCTATCACCTCATGTTGCAGCACGATAACACACGGCCCCATGGTGCAAGGATCTGTGCACAATTCCTGGAAGTGAAGACATCTCAGTTCCTGCATGACCTGAAAAAATACTGGAACCTGTTTCAGAAGCAGGTTAAAATAAGCCACTGGGAGCGAGTTAGTATTTTTATTTTCAAAAAAAAAGTTGAGAAGGAGTCAACAGTTACCAGTGTTACATTTTAATCACTATAGTCCCTTATCATTACCGCATAAATTTTCTATTATAAATGAAAAAAATTAATGCTGGAATCCAACCGTATGTTAACACCCGATTTTTAAATCATATTTATGCAACTAGTAACCTGACATGACAAAAGAAGTGCAGCAACTGAGATAGGTTAAAAACTGACTGAAAAGTTTTGACAATTTTTTAAATTGTTTTAAAAATCTTGCCCAACGCATTTATATTTGACTTTACTCAAAATGAAATGCAACGCATTTAAACAAATGCAGTCAATATTCATGATCTCACTTTAAAAACATTTAGTCCAGTTTTAGTAACTTATGAATTCAAGCTCGGTCAACTCAGTCATCGTCCTCAGAAATATTCACATCAGTGTGCCACAATATGACAAATAATTCATTTGATCAGTACCTTATACAGATTTGTTTTGATTTTAAACTGATTACAGTGAACGTTTCAGTGCAGACTGAACTGGTTGACAACTTGTCCACACAGTCACAGTGTCATAAAGGACAACGTATAGATTTTATTCTGGGCTGAGGTGAGTCCATGTAGTCCGCAGATTGCTTGTCTCTGTCCTTACACTGATACAATTGATCATTGAACCTCATGTTAAAGTCCTCGGGTAACAAACTAACAACTGTGATTTTGATGTTTCTAAAGACGTAACCTCCTGCAAATTAATGCATTCTGATCTGTGCTTTGATATCAACTGTATGAATGAGAGACAGCGGGTCAGACGGTTCCTTCAGGCTCAACAGGAAGGGAGGGGTTTGTCGAAGAAAATGAGTTACCACGGTAACTGACCCAGAGTTGAAACGGAACACCCAAAGTTCCCCTCATCTCAGGCTTAACAAACTCTGAGTTTTCACTAAACTTGCTTTCTGAAATGAGGCCCTGAGGGTACCCCAACCAGCTAACTGAGCAGCGGCTTCCTCTTTCTTATCCACAGAAATCTTAAATGCAGGAGCATATTTCCCCCTCCTTTTGTGTTTGATCAAATGCGTGGACTGCTTGTCTGTACTTGGCTGTTATTTTCCCCTTTTAGGGGCTACAGTTTACCACTTTCAACTGCCCGCTTCTTGTGTTTGCTGTTTTCCTCTCTGGGCTGGATCAAAGTGGTGATACCAGTTCAGCCAACCTGCATTAAAAGTGTTGCTTGTGATTTTTGAGGCGTTTACGGATCCAGAGCAACTACTGCCCGTAATAAGTCACACAGGCTTTTGATTTCTTTGATACAAAATTCTTCTCTCACCAGACAGAAAAATGAACCACTCCAAAGACACGTCTGTTTTACCTCCAGCGTTATTTAGTTTCAGCTCAGCAAACAGTTTCCTCAGCGTCCACACACAATAAGAAATCTCTGCAGTCTTTTCTGATGTACTTAGTCTGAGGGGATCCTGGGAAATAATCTCCTTGACAAATATTTGTACATTGTAAACAATAGATTTGGGCTCTGCTGTAACTGCCTCATATTTAATCTTTTTTTTCCACCCAGAAAAAAATGTGGTCGCTTTGGAAACTGTGCTGGATTTAAGAAAAAAACAAAAACCCTGCAGCTTGTTTTGGTTGCTGGATGCTGTGCTGCAAGATGAAGGGAAGGAGTGTTTTTTAGGAATGTTTGAAATCATTTTACTCAGACACAGAAAAGCTTGGACCCAGGCAACATTAATCACGAAGAAGGCGGGTGGGGAGAGGCTATCGTAATACTACTCATTTGATTAGTCTTTGATCCAGTTGTTACCAGAGAATTTCAAAGCCAAAATGAATTATTTCTGGTTCTGCATGCACGGTGTTCATTCGTTTATTCTCTCTCATATCTCCAAAGCAATATGACTGTTATGTAGTACAGGAAAAATCGTATTTCCTTTTATTAATTGTTTTTTGTCATGCTAGTGGCATAACTCTAGGGATGGCAATGTCGATTTGTCAGATGGTTGGTTGGTGTTGGTTGGTCTGCAGCCATATTTCCTTTTTTTCTGAGGACCCACTTTTTAAAGATGACAAACAATCGCAGCCCAGTTCACAACAGGCCTCATCAACAAATGCTGAGCGTTAATTTCTATATAAATAATCATTCCTGACCATTTTTACTGCCATTTCTACATTAGCTTATACAATGTTATTGAAAAAACACGTTAAACACTTTGAAAATGAGAAATAAATGCCTTTAGGCGGGGTTAACAGGCCGTCTAATTTTTTTATTTTTATTTCCTCTCATAAGGAAAACGATGTAGAACATTTTAGCCTGATTCATAAGTGAGACAATAAGTGCTTGTTCATTTCAACAAAGGATCAAATTCAGTAGTAAATGAAGTAACAACATAAATGACATTGTCAGGGGTAACACAATACTTATTTCCATCATGGTCCCTGGCGTTCCATCAAACTGTCTGCGCCACAACAAGATGGAGGCATGATGGGAAAGCGCCCATTAGTAAAACAATACACATATTTTGAAGCGGTGTGCATTGGAGCTCTAAGAAGAGCGATACTCAGTGTATCTTAATAGTTGGGAGGGGGCTGCCTTTTTTTGTCTTTCAGAAACATAAATGCCTCATTAGTTAGCATGTCCCCGCTAACTAACGCTAGCTTAATACCTGCAGTAATGTTACCTCCACCCATACTTGTGTGACACACTACTGCTTTTGAAAACTCACGGCTTATTCCCAGCGGTTGAATTGGGATTTGTTGTGTGGGGAGTTTGCTGGGTGACCGTCTCAAGGTCTGCTGCACTTAATCTAATCCCTGCGCTTCTTTTTCCCACATTAATTAATGCATTTCTGTCTTTCTACGTATCGTGTACATATACTTATTTTGCTGTCCAATCGATGTTTGCAGGAATGTAAGCCAGCTTTAGCCTCAGTCTTTTTAATTAATATATCACGCACCCGGTCGTTCAGTAATTATATTTCAGACCCTTTTACAGACTCCAGTGTCTCAATTCAGATACTTCCATTATGCACTGTCATGTAGTACATGTAGTGCCTACTACAAACTCTCTTGTATAGTGCATGAATTTCAACAAGGTAGCGCTGTCTCAAATCAAGGTCAGCCATTGTGCCCTTAGTGGAAATGTAGATTGCGGCTTTGTTTTATGGGCGAATTGAAGCTGGGCAGAGCTTTACAGCCACCTGCCAAAACATCTTCTGGCTCTTCTGTTTATTCATTTGTGTTCAGATTTCACTTCATTCAACATGAAAGTCCTTTTTCCTATTTGTTTTCGGTGTTCACCTTGTTTGGTAGCTCCGCCTCTTCTGCTACATAGCCAAGATGGCGACCTTTGGGGCAAATGTCCAGCAACTTTTTGGCCGTTTTGAGTACATCTGGCTACTCGCAGTGAACTTCACTGCCGAAATGTCAATGTATTACTTTCATTACGTACTCAAAACGAGTGAACAGAAGACAATGAACACAGTGAAGAGTCAGCATCATTACTACATTACTATACTCTTATGTATGATCCAGCAAAGTCAATTTAGCCGAAAAAACACAGCATCATTAATGAGAACTGCTTGTTACTACTTTGTGGAATTGAAGACCTTGTGTTTTGACATTTACTGCCTACTTCAACATTAAATCTGCCACCAACTCTAAACTGCATATGTGCAGTGTGAGAATATAAAGCTTATAAATAAGGAGGACCGGGCTTAGCGAAAGGTCAGTCGGATTGGTTGCCGTGAAATCTGGAACACACGTTCATGTTTTCCACCACATGAATTATGACAACTTTGGTAATTCAGACTTTCCATGTAATACCATCATCAGATCGAAATATTAAACTGCCCCATACTTCAGCTTATCTGCAAAACTAAGTGCGCCCATCAGTTTTAGCTGCACTTTATGGTTAGTGCAAGTATGCTAACATGCTAAACTAAGACATGGCAAACACAAACTGCTAAATAATAGCATGTTGTCATTGCGAGTGTGTTATCATGGTGATGTTTGCATTTACCTCCACACAATGCTGTGCCAAAAGACAGCCTCACAGTGAGGCAACACACACTTTAATATAGCATAAGAAAATCATCCCACTGCTCTTCCTCCTGTTACGTCTATGCACATAATGTCTTTTTCTTCTTTTTCCTTATTTACCCTCCTCTCACCCCACCCATCTTTCCATCCATCCTCAGTCACACTCAAATCCACATTAAGCGCCTCCACTTTTCCCTCTGATGCCACTCGCTCCCTTTCATCTCTTATTTTCCTCTCTGATCTCACCCAGGCCCGGGCCATTACAGTGAGGAGCTGCCAACTCTGAAAGAGATGTCATTAGTGAAATATATTTGACACAGCCTTGCTATCACATAAACCCCCATAGAAATTAATTCTAACTCTGTTTTCTGCTCATTTCCCGGTGCTGGATAACAAAGCAGTGGAACTTTTTTCATAAATCCTCCAGCAGAAATGACATGTGGCACCAACAAGGCACATGTATGGATTTTATTATGAATCACATCTGCAAACTAAAGGCTGCAGTCACACATGTATAGTTTCTGTCTTCGGTGTGAATGAGAACACATTTACATTTGTAAGCATGGCTGGATTAAAACAGCGGGGAGCCTCGGGGCGAAAATGAGCCGTGGCTCAGTCATTGATGCTCTTTGCATTGTGTGTGTTCCCTGTCGCCTTAAAGTACCCATCAAGTGCAGTGTACACAGCAGACCGCACACTGCAGCTTAATTATATTTTACCTAAAGCTCCAGAAACCAAACAGTACTCCTATATTACCTGCACCCATGTTGTCGTTTCAATCCATCCCACAGTTGTTGAGATGTCTCACACCAGACCACAGTGGTGAATAAGATGAGCAATCAACATTGTCAACCCACGAGCCATGCTGCTAACCTGGGAACCAGGCTGATGTTTTCATTTGCTCTGGCAGATACGTCTGGCCACCCACCCATTCAGATTTCCACCCTGCCTGCATCTGGTGGGCCAATCACTACCAAACACAACACACCAGGCTCACAAAACTTTTTTTCCTGCTTTTTCCTTTGTTTTTTTTTTTGCCACAGCTGGCACACAATGGAAACTGCTGCACGGAGACTGGTGACAATGCCAATCTGCTGTTTTAACTTTGTTTTACAGACACTTTTCTTGGCTCTGTCATAAAGAACTTGTCTTGAATGTGACTACGTTCAACAAAAATACAAACAACACTTTTTCATCAATGCATGCAAAAGTTTTATTTATTTTTGTTCACAAATTTGTTAAAATCCATGTTAGTGGGCATTTTGTCTTTTGCCAAGATAATTCACCCTTTACACAGTCAGAGGCAGAGTAGGTCGGGTCATGATTTTGCCCACATATGGAAAAAAAAACCTTATGTGAAATGACCATATTTCTCAAGATAAAAATGCACATTTCAGCGGCCTTTTATCAGCAGATGTGAGCTGCTCTGATAAGCCTGCCATTGTAGTCAAGCTAATAATACATAAGTTAATGATAGGAAAACATGAACTGTATCATACTTCATGCATAGGGTTGCATAGGGCATAGATAACAACTGTATTTGCATGAACTGTTTGCAGTTTCAGTACATTCCTCATGACTCTGAGCATGTTTTTTCAGAATGAAAGCAGGACTTCTTTTTGATTAGTGATTTTGAAAAAAGCACTCGGTATTCTGCCAATATACTGACACAGCGACAGGTGGGGTTTTTGACAAGGATAATGAAGTGATGTGGTTAACAGGTGATGCACTGGTTACACTGCCAAACATTTCTCTGGTTGTAGGACATGAAACGACTCAGCGCTGGTTGAGTAAAGTCACTTAAAAAATTTCTGCCAGCAAAGCCAATCCTGTTATGCACAGAGAGCAAGTTTCTGCACACACACATACTTTAAGGAAGTTCTTGAGCTCGTGCCAAGTCATCATACAGCTCAGAATTACTCAAAATTAGCATAAAGCAGAGCTCAAGCACCTGAGACTCACACACCTGGGCATCTCCTGGGACATCTATAGGCTACTCTAATCAAAGGCAGCATGTAAATGAACAGAAGGCTCACAGGTATGGGTGTCCAAACTGATTTATCAGTTGGTAATCAGAGCTTCATCAATTAAAAAATGACTGGGAATCTGAGTGAGACCCGCAGGCAGAGTGATCTGACATCTGAGAGAGAAATGTGTTGAAATAAAGCTGGAGAGGGATGGCTGATCTGTCAATTCATTGTTAAATGAGGCAAAAGAGGGATCGATGGTTTAATTGATAGATGAATGCATAAATGGATGGATGTTAAATGGGTGTAGCTGGTGGTAATACTTCCCTTTTGAACCACATGAATCAAACAAGCTATCAATGCAATTTATTCCAATAGACAGTGAACATGTTGCATTTAGGACTGCTTTTTAAAGAGTCATATTTGTCCCAAAAACATTTTACCATCCCACAATGCCATTTTTGCCCTTTCATTATGCCCTTTTATAAAAAATCTTTTATTGAATCAATTGAAAAAGTGCAAGAAACACTGGGCCTCATGCAAGAACATTTTCGTGTTCCTAAAATTCTTACTTTTTTTTGGTACGAAGGGCTCACACGAACACGCCACATCAGATTCAACAAACACTTAAAACTTCAGAAAACCATATAAATTATTCTCCTGTGCGTATTTAAATACATGTGCATGAGGCTTGTAATTTAGCATAATTAACGGCCTAATAATACCTTATAAGGCTATCCCTCCTGCTCCGTATGTCAGGAAGTGTTCGTTCATGAAAATGGCATTAAAGAGTAAAAATAAGAATATGGAGTTTGCCGTTTTGCTTTCAGATTTCCATGAAGGAAAATCTGTCATTTTAACAGCATCAGCAGTGGAATTAAAAGACCTGCCAAAGCAAAGAAACAGAAAAAACAAGTGCTGTTGATGCCGTGTTACCGGAGGGTTGGACTGTCACTGAAATAAAGAAGAAATGTCTCCATGAAAATTACTTAACAGGGAAAAAAAAACGAATCGCCACAGTAAGGGGGGGTCAATAACTGCAGCGAGAGGAGACCGTTAACGGGAAGGACAGAATAAGTGAGGATGTTAACCTGGACAGAGACTTCATAAACCTGCATATGCAGATACACAGCCAATACAGCTGACAACAAGTAATAACAGATCATTGAATGGATGATAATAGGCTTAATATGTAAATTAACAATTGTAATATAACATATTATAATTTGAAATGTAGTCAAACAGGATACTGTTGACATAATTATGAAGTGTAATTTATTTTTCAAACTCAATATGTCATTATGTAAACTAATGAAATATACAGTCATTAGTGAAAAATTTCAGTTTGGATACCAGCAGACTGACTGCACATGACTCTACGATAGGTCTGGACCACTCGGAAATCGTGTTTGTATCTGACAGAAGATTCAAAATACGAGAAAATTGGTGAATGCCACAAGTTCTCTTGAGCTACATAACCTTATCACCATGAACACAAAACCATAAACTCATTTTATCTGAGTTGCAGCTTGCCGTGCATAAGTTTCTTTATGTTTTTCAGTAACTTATCAATGTGTACATCACACTCTTATGTCCTTCATATTGTCAGCAACCTGGCAACTAAGTAATAGTAAACTCCACTGGCTCCTTCGAAAGTGGGATTTTACTTTATTCTAGTTTGCACAGATTTCTGGGAAATAACCAAACAATCTGGTTTGTATTGGTATCACAGTCATAATTCTACTGTGAGAGTCATATTAATTTGAATTAAGATTTCCATGAAATCAAGCGACAATTTTAACAAGAGAAGAGAAGATTACACCAGGTGGATGCCGGATAGCGGCAGCCTCTGGGGTACGAGCTGGCAGGATCAAATGTAGTCAGGAGCCACAGTGACTGACTTGCACCCTGCTGGGCGGCAACCACTCGCTGTCTGAAAGCACCTTTAGTGGTGGAGTCTGCCATTCCAGCGCTGGGTTCCAATTTTCTTCACAGGAGGGATTCACAGCAAACAACGCAACATGTAATCCAGCGTAATTTTGTTTAATTGATATCAGACTCACTGTTTACTGTTCACTCTCTTCACACTGCATCAGATAAAGTTACTATTAATATAAACAGAACAACCTTAAATTCTGTTGCATTTCTGCTCAACTTAAACTGTAGTATTAAACCACACTTGTTACCATGGTAACCACAGGTGTTATAAGAGCATCATTACAACTTCATACTCTTCTTACCCTTTTATTCCTACTGATGTGCAAAGCAAGTAGTCCCGTCAACACTGATGGGACAACTGATCCTTGACCTTTAATACGATTCGTCCTTGTCCTCCATATCTCAAACAGACCAGACAAACATCTAATAAACACATGGTGCGATCTTTCCTTTGAACCATGTTTGAGTCCGAAAATAAACAATTCTGAAATAAAATCCAGCCTTAAAATCATTGAGTCATCCTTGCACACATTCAAACAGACCAACATGATCTCATGGGATGGGGTATAAATAGCACGCCACTTTTAAGGACATTTTGTGCGTCACGTCTGTGCATTTTAATCATTTTATGGGGTTTGGAAATGCAGGAACAAAACGAAGTCAGGCAACCTTAGTCCTCCTGATGATAATAGTGAACTTTGTTGTCATATTCAGGCGACCTTTATCATCATGGTGACCTTTTGTCATGGTTCGTGTTATAAAATAATTGCAGTTTGGTTAGGTCTAGGCATCAAAACTACTTGGTGATTTTAGGAAAAGATCATGGTTTTGGGTTAAAATAAATATGATAGTTAGGTAAGTTGAGTAACATACGTAAAAGTCCTGTGTTTGTTGCTCTTTACACTTCCTCGTCTGACATTTTCACGTAAAATGAAAAAAACAGAAATTGACCACAAACCTGGTCACGTTTAAGATCAAACTGAAACACTAGCTTTGCGATATACCCTTGTAAAAACAGTTGTGTAGGAGGCTTATATGTAGCTCATTTAATGGGCCAGTTTTAGTAAGTGTATGTTTTTCGGAGAAATTCCTTTTATGTGCAAGCACATAAACGCTCCTCTACACTCTACCACCATCTAATTAGAACAAGGACCACAATGGAAATAATCCCTGTAACATTCTTGTGTTATCCTTGATGCTGTTTTAACCCTTACATGGACAAGCACTATTATATTATATTATATTATATTATATCATATTATATTGTATTATATTGTATTATATTGTATTATACTACAATATATATTTTGGAAAATGAATGAATTGCTATTTTCTAATGTATCTACCCAGCGAAAAGTTCAAAATAAGATCTCATCTTTGCCTAGTCTGTGTCTCCTTGACATAAATGAGCTCAATTTAAGACTAATATGTGACTTTAACCATTTTCTCATAACTATTAAATTCGGCTCCTGAGAAATAGCCTTTGTCTCGTCTCAGCTCAAGACCACTTTGAGCCCAATTTAGGATCTTAAAATTTTTATTTTTTGTCCTACTGCCTGATCTTACATTTGTCTTAAATAATCAGCTCTTGAGATCTAATACAGAACTCGGTTGTCTTAAATGGGATCTTAAATTTGTCTCAGTGGTCAAATTAAAGTCTTGTTGCTTCATTTGATCGTCAAGGAAAAACCTCTGAGGCACCTACGAGCTCAGCAAAAGATCTGCTTTTCCTTTGTTTTACTCCTTTTTTCTCCTTTTTTCTCTGGGTAGGATAAAAATAACAAAATTGCATTTTCTTTCAAAATGTGACCTTTAGTTTCCAGTTTACACTCTGTATCTCCTGAGATACATTGCCCATTTAGGGTATAATTTTAACATTTTCTCTTTTGTTTTAAATAGTTAATGTGTCAAACTTTTTTTTTTTTTTTTTACATTTCATGAACAATTAATTAGCTGCTTTCTTTACAAAGTGAAAAAACTGAACAATGGTTATTCACATATTGTTGCTGTCCAATGAAAACCACTTATCTCCAAATGTCACCTTCTCAGGAGCTGAGAAAAACAGCTCAGTTTTTTAGTTTTGGGGCAATGTATTTTTTTAAAATGTCCAATTGCTTTGCAAATGGCTTGTTTGGCTTAATAAATAGGATCATTTTTCAACTCGTAAAAGATCACCTCCTCCAACAGAACAGATCATCTTATTCCTCTTATAATCCTTCATCTAACCTGTGGTTCCCCTACACTAGCGATATCCTATCACCAATGGAAGCCCAGCGAACAGGAAAAAGTTGACCAGTGACCAGGCAAAAACTTTTATATATGGATGTATTAATCAATAATACGCATTTAAAAATAAAATAAAGAATAAATAATATTTCATGCATTTTATATTTTTGATTTTCTGTAGATTATAGGCATTAAAACATAAGTATATCTGCAAGTGATGAGCTCTGTTTTATACTCCTGCCTGGGCAACGTATCCTCCAAACCATCCTTAAAAAAATATTTTGTCAAACAAAATCCCCCCCTCAAATCTAATAAACATGAAAAATAACGATATTTACATCACGGGCAGTGTCTTTGTCTTCTGTTAGCGTTAAGAAACATGACCTGAGTACTTGACCCATCCCCCTTTAGTGTTTATCACGATATAAAGTTCAACCACTTAATGCCCCCCTCCCCATTGCCTGTGAAATGACAGATAAAGAAACCATTTAAAGGTTAATTGAACATGTACTGTTGTTGCAACCATGTCATTAAATGAACTGTCAAATAAACAAACAAAACAAAGACACTCAGAACGCAAACAACAGCCTTGTGAGAAGATTGGTGTGTTATTTATATTTCATTTGGTGAGATCAGGCTGAACAGACCTCTCAAACTGCGACACTGACAGAGATAGCTATCAGCCACCAGCTGTTGCAGGAGGTCAGATGTTGACCAGCTGTGAGGTCTTCAGGAGTCTCATCTGCGCCTCACTTATATATATGTGTTTGCAGACTTCACAGCGTATGCAAAGTCTTCATCAGCAGCAACACATTAAAACCTTTGTACCTGCCACTTCTGGAGAGCCCACCTGCAGTCAGCTTCAGCGCCTTCTAAGTGGGGACTTTAATGAGATAATGCTCAATCAGATGTTCGCTCTTAAGTGTTAAATGCCACACAGCTTCAGTAACAAGTGATCTGACACAATCATAAATGTCACTCTTGTCACACTGACTTCACTCCGCCTCATTGACTGGAGTGAGCCTGGTAACTTGAGCAAACGACTCAGCTTCTGGGCTCCATAACCAGAATTAACTGCCTCACAACCCTCTTGAAAATATTTCCCTCTGAAGAATAATTTTAAAATAAAGAACCCAACCCACAGGCTCATTTACGAAACCAGCTCCGATCCAACCATCTGTGACTTTGTAGCTCCAACACTGGATTAGAACATAATGTGATAACCACAAAATTACCCCCTTTAGAAAAATGTGCCAGTCCTACACATACTTGTAGTTTAGTAATAAGGGTATAATCAGAAATTTAATTTGTTTTCAAGTTCTTCAGTTGGTATACTAAAGTTGCAAATTGAGAAGTGGCAGCAGGGTCAAGAGTTGCACTTGCTGCTATGATTTCTTTGGAGAAATACTTGTCATGGTGGAATCGGACTGAACACACTCACACAGACACACATCCCTGACAAACCATGTGTGACCACTTGATAGAATTTACAGTGCAATAACAAGATAAGAGCTCTCTGAATTTAATTCGGATTCCCATTAAAAAGGCATAATTAGGCCACAGAGAGAGTGAACTGGTGGGCCGTAGATAGCCAATTAATCAGAGGAATGGCTATACGTGTGTTTCCTCTCTGTCTGCGGTGTGCTGCACAATAAGAGGCCATCGAGGGCAGAAAAAGGAGGAGGCTGCGCAGCACGACATGCAATTACCATCCCTATCTCCCCTTATCTCCGGCTTGGGCTTAACATAAAGCTCATACAGCGACGTCACGTTCGGCACAGAGCAGGTGGAGACAATGGGAGGAAGTGCTTAAAGATGAGCTGCGTGGAGGTGCCAAGCGTGTGCGCAGTCTGGCACATCGACGTCTTCCCTCTGCAGCCAGCGAGGGCTGGGAGACAATGGAAGAGCGATGGCCTCTGTATCAGCACTGACAGAGGAAGATGCACTGACTCATGCACATATGGACATAATGTATGTGCACAGTCAGTTATACACAAATACAGGGTCCATCACACAAACTAACAGCTCTAAAGTGTCTGTTTACAGAGACATGTGTATGCATCTGTTAGAGGAGTTCAGTACATGTAGGAATGAATGAATCTTTTAAGTCGAAATTAAATGGAAATCAGAGCACTATTTGCTTCAGCGTGTTTACATGTTTGCTGCAAAACAGGCAGCTAGGGTAGGACTTGTCGCAGTTGCAAATAGCGACAAGACTTACAGCTACACAGCTGTCCATTACCCTGGCTGACTCTTGTGGTGGCCGGAGCTCTCAGTAAACTTGGTGAGACTGAGACTGAAGACTACATTCAACACCGCAGGAGGGTTGGTAACGGAGAATACAGTAGAACAGTGGTTTTCTTGCCAGGTTTTTTTCTTTAGCAACAGTAAAGGCTGTCAGGCGCGGCCCAGGAGAGCATCAGGAAACTCAGTCAATGACCTCGGGACTGTATTTCCTGATCGTCTCGGAGGCTGTTTTTGGTTCAAGTTCAGCTGTATTCACAGGGAGGCTGCTGAGCTAATAGATGTATTATAATGGACTAAAAGTGTGTGTAAAGATGCGCCCATTCAGTCCAATGAGAGATGCTCGCCTGGCGCGTGAACTAAAAAACTTTTCTAACTTCCAGGTTTACTTACAGCCCACTGAATATGCTCATTTCTGCCCTTGCTCCCAACATTAATCAATGAGGCCCAGCCGATGCTTCATGTTGCCAACATTGGCTGCTGAAGCAGTCCACTGCAAAATGTCTCATGCATTCCTCAACGTGAATAAATTCTAGCCAGCGGGCCTGTAACCATGATATGTTGGTGAAGTAGAACAGAGGTGAACATCCTGGAAGACACAGCAATGTACCATATTGGGGTACAAATGATTGGCAGGTGGATGTCATGATACTTTTGGCTGAAATTTTCTCTTTGTGTGTGTGTGTGTGTGTGTGTGTGTGTGTGTGTGTGTGGTGTGTTCTTGGATGATGACAATATTTTTCACTGCTGAAGTCAGAACTGTCACTGCACTGTGATGTTGTTTCTGTCTTCTGATTTAAAGACAAAATAATGTGGAACTTTCCACCAAGTGAAGCTTTTTTTTTCGTCTAGGCTTTGATAATGAATTGACTGTAACATTAGCTAATTTCACTGGAAATCAGAGTGGTGTTGTGAGACTCAGTCACTCACTCAAGTGTTGTAATGTGTGCACACTGTATTGTATTCTTTATTTTAAAATGTATTTTAAGATTGTAATCCTAATGCTAATAATATTTTTTTTTTACCAAATCTGTATCTGTAACCTGATTATGCATTTTATCTTTAACTGTAATGGAACAGGCCTACAGCTATTTTTGCATCCTAATTACGTAATCCCGTTACATGTAATCCAATACTCCCCGAGCTTGCAATAAAATGGAACTCGACTCAAGAGTGACACACAGCTTTTCTTTGTCCCCACAAATGATTTTTCTGATTGCGACAGTTCCGCTCAATTGAATTCGATTAATTTAATTTGGTGCCCAAGTTTGCAGTCAAACGTCAAATCGTATGCATGCATATTTCTGGCAGTACGAGAGTGACTGTAACATATAAAAGCATGTATGTAGGCGTAAGCACGCTGAAGAGGGGTAGAGGCAGATTGAAAATGAAGCATGTTATTACTGCAATGACTTTGTAGGCTCTCCAGTGGAATGACTGGAGGTGTGTGTGTGTGTCTGTTTGTACATGCCTGCCTGTGCACATCAATGTGATTGAGAGTTGAAGGCATCGCTGTGTAAATCCTATCACATAATTTGTAATTCCAGCTAAACGGTAATTCCAGGCTAAATGGCTTGACAGGGGAATAAGAGGAGGAGGAGCAGGAGAGCGCTGGTTGGTCACTGCCGCCATAACCTAGTTGCATTCTAAGTAGAAAGGACAAAAGCATCAGTCTTGGGACTCGAGCCCAATGGAGCTTAATGAGAAAGAGGGTCACTAGGTTGGTCTTCTGTTTGGCCTCTCTTTCTATTTACATGAAAATGACTCCCATTGAACAGCGAGGTAGCATCTTGACATCCCTGTCACTTTTCCCTCCATGGACAAATTTGATGTGTGTGTGTGTGTGCGTGTGTGCAGAGGAAGAGAACGCACTTTGACAAGCATTACAGTGCAATCATAATTTTTCTGTCACATGCAGCCCATAACTAGCACGTGTATCTGTGTGTATCTCACAGCTCACATCTGTATGTCAAAATTGGTACCATGTTGTATACCAGGGAACGTTGATCGCTATGAAAGGACTAAATTGTACTGCTGCAGATCTGGACCAAATTTGGCAAATAATCGTTTGCTACTTAACATAATGTTTGAGACTTGTTTTGAAAATGTCTTTAAAGGGATAGTTTGGATTACTTGGAATGGGGCTATATGAGGTATTTATCCATTGTCAGTTTGTTACTTATAATAGTTGGTAGCTGGCATGCTGAGAAGAGGACTACCAGCATGGAGGCAAAGCTATATACTGCTGTACAACAAAACGTATTTTAGCTACCTAAAAAAAAAAAAAAAATCTATATCAGTCTAAGTGTATGCTATATTTAGAATATTTTCACCTTGCCATCAAACGGTCTTTTCTGATGGGAAACTACCATTATATAAGCCAAATGTCACTCTCGCTCACTCAACCAGACTCCTTTGGCAAAAAGTCATTTACCTCACAGAACACTAATGTCGCTGGTCTACCGCTGCCTTGATCTGTTAGCGAGTTTGTGTAAATTCCAGCCTGGTCTACCTTTCAACGAAATGCCACCGCCTTTGCAAATGATACAGATGTGTGGTGGGGTGGATGGGTGGATGGATGGCTCAAACAAGCACCAGACCTTCACCCTGGAGACCGGGGGTTCATGAATGTACGTAATATTACATGCATCTTTTGACTTTCGTCAAGTGGATTTTGTGTTGCAAGTCTGAAGTGACACATTAGTGAGCGAGCATGGAGTGACATGTGAGTTACATACCTCACATGACTTTCATGTTGTCAGTGTGTGCATGTAATGACTTTTGCAGTCATGGTAACCCTAAATATGGTTTTATCTTAAACCTAACCATGTAGTTTTGTGCTAGCGTTAATCTCGTGTTAAAGCAGCTAAACAGTACCTTCTGCCTCACTATCAGATGCCGAGGGGCGGTGACATTTCTCCGGTATGTGACGAGCTGGGACGAGAACATGCTGTCACTTCACTCAACCTGAACTAACCCTTTAAAACACTGAAGTCACACAATGACACAAACTGCAGATGAGCAACTTCTGTGTTCTGCAAGTTTAAATTGCTAATTTTACAGATGTAATTTGGTTGGTTTGGAGAGCGCGATACCTGGTGTCAGTGGTTTACAAAAAGACTGTCTGATGGCAAGGTAAAGCGGTGAAAATATTCCAAACATCAACATCTGTAGTTCTAAACTGATGTCGCCGTGAATTTTTACATTGAAGCTTTGAAAGTAGATCATTTTCCACAAGGACACTGTGTTCTTTTTCCCTTGTGTACTTTTAATATTAAATTTTCCAAGAAAACTCTGTATAATTGCAAATGCATGAATATTGTGGAGACAACAATCACACTTATCTCCCTAAGACACTTTGCAGGTGTTGTGAGTATGCTGGAAAAAAAGACAAACTGTAAACGCAGCACCTTGAGGGAACTTCTGAGCTTATATTTTCTACCTATATTAACGTATCCCAACACTTTCCCCTTCGTTTCTCCAGCTTAGCTACCTAATTGGACTGTTGCACAACAAGCATGATATAACATCTCGCCCGTGCTCTCTGTCACTGTAGCGCTCACAGTTGCCCTTTGCCTTTCAGGAGGAGGAAATAGCCTCCAACTGTATCTGATCTCCAGGCCTTATAGATTTGTGATTAGATGGAGAGAGAATGGTGGTTCGGATTTCTTCTTATTTTCTTCCTCCTTTTATCTGTCTGCCTATCTTCTCCTTTACAAGCTGTTCCATTTTCATTAGCTGGGTAGAAGCACTCCATCAGCACAATCTTCTGAATGATAAAGAGATAGAAGGATGTGTTTTTAACTGAGCATGTAGTATATATTCTAGTATTTATGGAAATCAGTTGGTAGTGTTTGTTTGTTTTATGTGTTGGAGTGACAAGTTAAAGGAGATTGTTGGAATGCATTCCTCCATCTAATGCTGTCAGATCTGTCACCATGTTGAGGGGTTACTGGACTACACTAATACACAAGCTCTCAAGTAAAGCTCATCTTGCTGCAGTCAGATTCGATATGATGCTGTTTGCTTTAATTTTTAATTATTGTACCTTGGATTGAATTTCAATGTTTTGGGTGTCGTGTGGTTGGAAAGACTGGCACTGTAAACTCATTAAATTTGCTTGATCAGTTGGATTTACTGATCTGTCAAAGCCAAACTGCCGCATTGCCGTTTCTCTTTCCTCTGCTGTTGACAGTATGTCTGTGACATTGACACCTTAAGACTGACAGCCCACTGTACCATATACAGTACAAGACCATTATCCTCATTAAATTATCATAATGTCAAAGAACAATAAAGTCGAATATTTAGAGTTTTATAACATACAGTAAGTGTAACTGTAAGATGAAGCAAGCCAGATAATATTACCTACTAGTCCAACAGCAAGAAGGCCAGCTCGGGGTCTGTCTTGCAGCCTTTTATATCACAAACCTCTTGCCAGCGACTTAAAGCCATTCTGACTTTTGCTCTTGTCCAGTGGCCTTAAGTTGGCCACTTTCTCTTTCTCTCTTATTCTCCTCCATCAGCATCCTCTTCAGTCTCTTCACCTTTGCCTCTGTAGAGGCTGAGCACAGTTAGGTTTCCTGCTCTCCTGACTCTGGTTCTGACACAACACCGGCGTCACCCTCTGCCAGCAGAGAGTTGGTCTAAAAGCTCCTGTGCTGGCAGCATAAACAGCAACAGTCCCCCAGTGCTCTGAGCACCCGGTCCAGGCAGAACGGCTAACTGCTAACTAACTAACAAAACCAACATGTGTGAGGCAGAGCAGCTGGAGGACATAAGAGGGTAAACCAGAAAACATTTTCTCAATAAAATATAATCCAGTTTCACTAAAATCAGTGACATCGTTGTTGGTAGCAATCTCTTGGGTACAAATCTGAATGTGCAAATGCTTTGATTTAAACATAACTCAAAGACAAAATTGATTAACACTTCCAGATTGTAATACCTAACTGTTATCAACTGTGAGTTTGACTGAGGGATGACCTTTTCTCAAATTTCTCCCACAAACACAAATGCACACTATGTAAATCCTCCAGGTGACGCAGACAATGCAAGTGCCTCAATCACTTGGTATGAGCGATATCCCCATTTACACTTGTCATTTCTGGTGTCTTGTATTTGCATAAAATCCAAATGCAATTTAACACACTTTTGTTTACACTTACCACACACATGTCTCCACTGGCACCACCACAAATCTACTTGCAGTCTGTCTTGGTTTTCCCCGGCTGCATGCAAATCAGGGTCAGTCCTTCTCTACTCCAGAGATTGATGGTAATGCACCTGAAGCTGTTTGGTTGCTGCCAAAAACTTGTAAATTATAGCAGTTCGGTTACAACAACAACCGTTTTGCTAGCTTGCTGACAACTATCCAAACAAACACAATCACTTGCATAAATTATATTTATGAACTTTGAGCAAAACAAGTTTTATAATCTTCACAAGCTCTTATTGAAGTTGCTCTCTCACCCATACAGCCTGTTTTGTGAGTAGTATGCCGTAAGTAGGATCATATTGGGTATATGCATGTATAGCTCTGGATCTGCTTTTAATCGGCAAAGTCTAATTTATGTATAACTGCATATTTGCATCGGGGAGCAGTAAAGATTATGTATGCATCCTGAAAGAAGGATTATTTCCACTTTTTCAACAGCTTGCCTTGGAAGATTGAAAAGGGAGACGCTGAAAGTGAGCTACATTAGTTTAACAAAACCCTTGAACTGTATGCTAGTAGTTAACTATTAATACCCCAAATCTCAAGTACAGCATTAATTTGCCTCCAGGCTGCCGTTTTCTGCTCAAATCATTACTATAGCGGGTAAAATCATATAGCTCTGGGTATCCAGCACCAGCCACCACTAGTTTGTCCTCCATGTTTGTTATTCCCAAGAAACTGTAAACTTTGTTGTTGCCACCACAGAAGGCTCATCTCTAAATGAATCTGATTGAACAATAGAAAAAAGCAAATTAGCAAATTACGATATTTAGAGTGCTATGAGTTGAATTTTTTTTTTTTTCGAGTCGAGGCACTCAGAGTGCCCCTGTACAAACCTGAGGTGCTCCGATGGCCCTTTTCCATACACAGCGTTGGCCTGGCTCAACTCGGTTTGACGTGGCACGTCAGCCCAGCACGGCAGGGGTTTGCATTTCCGTTACAACAGAGCTACTCGCTTGAAGGTATGTCTTTTACCTGAAGACGAGCTTGAGGAGGCTCAAGTCGAGTGGCTGTAAAGCAGTGGATAAACTGTTCATATACGTCTCTCTACACCATTTCCTTAAATTCTTCACAATAAAAGTCGTTTGTTATTTAAACGCTCCATGAAGCAGACATTTGGAGGTTTCATCAGCCGTAACTTAACACAGCTCCAACACAGCTGAAAGCAAATATGAAACTAAAATAGTGCAGATACCTGAAAGAAAAAAAACAGAGACAGAGGGGAGAAACTACATTTCCAAACATAAAGACTCTGTTAGAAGCTACAAAAGAACTGAAAGCTGAACATAAAGAGACTTAAAAAAAATGTTTCTCTCTTTGGTCTCCTTCCGCACATGAGCTGAGCATCACAACGACACTTACTTGTTTGAGGGGAAGAAAGGAGGCTTGTCACGGTTTGGCCGCGGCTGGCGAGACGTCACCGCAGCCTGCTTGGAGGTGGGTTGGGTTCACTGTGGCCCCACTCTAGATTAGGTCCAATCCGGGTGCGGCTCGGTGCTGAAAATGATAATGGAAATGAAATTCGGCGCAGTATGGTTTGGCTCGGCGCGACCAAAAGGCCCACAAGAGTCTAAAACACAAGGTGGCCACAGCGCACTAACAACATGCAAAATGCTTACTGCCTCGGCAAGGCAAGGCCAGGCAAGTTTATTTGTATAGCACATTTCAGCAACAAGGTAATTCAAAGTTCTTTACATGAAAGATAAAATACATCAAGACAAAATGTAAAAGGAACATAAAGAAATATAAACAGACATTTCAATACAAGTAAAAGTTAAATAGTAATAAAAAATACTGCCTATGGAAAACAACTGAAAAAAACTTGCACTCTGTCTGATTAGAGCTTCAGAGTGTGATGTGAGTCTGTTGAGCAGGGACTGTTTAGACCGTCTGTCCTTTTTAATCTTTATCTTCTTTATCTGTTGGCCCACCTTGCTCACACTCCTTCACATTGCTTTGGTGCAGATTGAGTGACACATCACAGATTGAATTCAGAGAGGCTAACAAATAGATTCATCTCTTGTTGAGCCGCTAATTGGCCACGGTCATTTGCCCTGACCTCTCCGGCACGGACATCAGACCCACAGATGCATTTCCCATGCACTAACCATTCAGGGTCCAGAACACGGAGCCCTCTAACTTTTTTTTTTTTTCATCTGGTACCAAGTCAGATGGCAGCGCTGAACGCCATCAAGCTCTCAACCTCTACATCTGGCACATCAGCTTGTTAATTAACAACAAACATCTGCTGGCCGCATGAAGGAGTGAAGAGTGTGAATCTGCAGGGGAAAGAGCCTCAGAGTGCGGGGCTTAACCCAGAGCTCTGAAACCCTCAACAGACAGATGGATCGACAGAGAGTCCTCCACTGAACACTGCAGTACCCAAACATTAATGAGTGGAGGGACAGTATGGAAGCACAGATCATAATGTATGGAATTTCTACATAAAGCTGTATAACACAACAGCTGAGTCCTTGATTATTTTCTTCTCACTCTTTGCCATATGCATAAGGGAACCTTTAAAGTATATTAATCTGAAGACCAGAGTGTTAATAATAGGTGGAGGAAGAGTCTTAAAGCTCCATACATGTAATTATTTTTTCCATATAAAGTGACTACAATAGGCTTCAGCTTAACATGAAAGTGTACGTTGATTCAAAAACTGGTTCTAAATTGCTTAGTATTTTATACGCTATATTTAATATCCCCCGATAGATAAATCTCACTGAAAAATTTAAATCGGTTACTTTTGCCAGGAGCTATCACAGGCAACTACACTTTACTGCTGCTTTAGGTTCCTGAAGATATTTCACTTCTCATCCAAGAGGTTTCTTTAGTTCTAATTGACTCATGGGGAGTTCAGGGTATTTAAATTTAAACTTGTTAACAACGAGAGTCATGTGAGATGTTGACACACCCAGCCACCACGTAGATTGATGGGGTTGGTCATTAATCAGAAACATCTTAAAGAACCTTAAGCCAAGTCCAGTTGCCTACGATAGCTCCTAGCAAATACCATAACCCATTATTCTTCACAGAAAATGTATTACTAATCATCCATTAGCTTGCAAACTATTTCTAAGTGCACAATACAGACTAAAACTCTTTTCAAGTCCAGACAATCTCCGGAGAATCAGGTCCAGACAGTGTCCAGAGCTGCCCTTTGACACATTAAGCACACAATGAGATTGTGCATTTCAAGATGTATATATGCTGTTTGGTCTAGGTGAGTGGTGGTGCCTGGGTAGGAGGAGGAGGACTCATCCATAAGGACTGTTTTTGCATTGAAATCAATACCACATGTATTCAGATGTATCTTCAGTCAACAAAAGATTGGAAAGCAATATGGAGGCAAGTGGAAACAAGTATGCAGTAGCTACACTCCGTGCAACATCATCAACGTCATCAACACTCCAGCTTGCTCGCTGTGAGATCTCTGGACAATGATCTGCTCTATTCACACATGGGCTCAGTCGGACATAACACAGACTTCGTACCAGGTAACCGCAGAGTAAAGGCTGGTTAAGTCCAGTTCAACTGATTCACACAATTGCCTTCACACATACAGCTTGTATGGGTAATGTTCACAAAAGCTCAGAGTAACAGTGCATGTGTGAAAGCACTAAAGGCCTGTACCCGCTTGCATAAAAACACTTAGGCTAAGGTTTTCCTTAAATTTTCATCGAGTTGCATAAAATCATCCATAGGATTTCCTTGTAGAGGTCCCCAGTAACTGAGCACTGGTAACCAATTAAACAGAATTCCAATATAACCACCACAATTCATGGATTTGCTTGCAGGGACAAAGTAAATCTGTGCCTTATGTACTTCAGGCTTTTGGAGGTATTGTGACTGACTAGCGCTAGATTGTCCCTTGCTGATGGTGGTTAGGTTGCCAGTTACTGTTTGATTCCACCAGAAGTGCTGCAGCACATCTAGGAAGCAGTTCCCCATTCTGCTCCGAGAATATGTGCTGAATCTATTTCTGACGGAACCCGTGTCAAGCCTCACAGAGCAGATGGAGCATTTTTCAAAATAAGACACTGTGCAAAACCACAATCTTTAAAAAAACCTACTAACCCATGCTAGAACATAAAACTCATGGAATAATGACCAAATCAACAAAAACTGAGCAAGTCAACAAAATCAGCAGGCACAATGCGCGCTTCTCTCCTGGTTGGGCATTAAGCTGTTTGGAGGATGGATCAAAACCATATCTCAGACACAAGGTGTCCACTGTGGCTAAGGGTGGTTTTCAGACCAACACTAGCTCAGCATCAGAGCAATCTTAAGCTTAAAAGCAATTTGGAATTTCTAAAGCTTACAAATTCTGTACCATAAACCACTGTGCAGTGTATTGATGTCTGAGAAACCTTCGAATTCAAATATATGTTATTTAAACGGGACCTTGGATCATATTTCATCTACTTATCTGTATTGACATTGATATTTTCTGTGTAATGCCTGCTAAGGCCATGCATGTGTTTTTGCATGCACACACTATACATCCACCTCACACCAACACACACACACACACACACACACACACATACTGCTGCCTTTGGAGTTACCCACACTAGATAAGATACCATCCTGATTCTTTCATGTCAAAGCAGAATTTGATTCAAGCTTAAAGACAATAATTATCTCATTTCCTCTGTACCTGCATTTTCTGTGTCCTGATTCACTTTGGAGCAACAATTTGAATCTGTTAACCTAAATATGATCAAACTGACAGCCTCAATGAATAAGCATTGATTTTGCTGAGACTTAACCAACCTGGTGAATGCTGAGGACGGCATTAACGTGGAGGAAGCATGAAAAAGAGGAAAACAAGGTCCAACTTCAATCAGGGCCAATTTGTGCTCAGACCAGTGAACATCGTATTGTCGGATGAGAGTGGAACCGCCTGTCTCTGGACCAATCAGATCAGTGAACCATTACTTCACTGCCCCCACCCCCACCCCCTGCCTCTGTGTAATATCAGCATATTGATGCAAAGACTACGGGTCACCTCAGTCCCTTGGTCTGTTCCAAGGTCGCGTATATGTTATTGTCAAAATGTCATTTCAGAAATACACAATGGACATCTGTTAGTCTGATGTGTGTGTGTGTGAGACCAGCCAAACAAGTGAAAGCGGGGGCATTACCTACTAGCGAGAATGCCTCAGGGTATGCTTGTATTCTTTGATGTGAGGGACATCTTGAGTGTTCTCTGACATTTTACTCTTACCCACCTGTGAGTTTGCTTGTTGTTGTGTTCCTGTATCACACAGCTTAACGCTTTATAGTCCTTTTTAATAAATGTTTTTCTTGTTTGAAAAGATGAATGGATGACAGAAGCAGAAATCTGATTATATCTCATTCTGCACAGTGTCAGATTATAGTACTCATGGGTTTGATATAGGACGTTCAGACGGGGAATAAGACTGTCAAGTTGTCAGATTGTTACTGTCAGCGGCTGTCAAAAGCCAATCAGATTTCGCCAGGTTTTGCCATTTCATAGTCCTGGCTTTGCAAGAAGAAATGGATGAAATGGATGGACAGTTTACAGTCACTGAAAGAATAAGTTGTACTATGTATGTGGAAGTTATTTGAAGGGCAATATCAAAGCTAAAATATGAAAACTAAAAAACTAAAAAAGTGTTGTTGCTTATATGACCAGTGGCTTAGAGATCTGGTACCTCGCACTGACAAGAAACAGAGAGCATAAACTGCACAAGTCAGAAATGCAGATCTTGAGACTATGATTGTTAAACTCTGTCATCTGCATTCAAAGTCCTGACCTTTTAAGGCAACAGACTTTTACATTTTTTAGGATATAACCATAAGTGGGGGACTCGAGTCACCTGACTGACTGAGTAGCTTAGTCAAATTAGACTTGAGACTGCTTCTAATTAATGAAGACTCACACAACTTGAATTGTTTGATTATCTAGGTATGACAATTATTTTGGTTTTTTGACTTGTTTGACTGAGAATATTTGCTGACATGCTTCCTATGCAGGGACTCAGCTTGCTTGATTCTCAAAGTAGTTAGACTAGACCTGCTTGACTCCACATGTGCTTCTCCACCTCGGATATAAGCAATGACTCCATTGAGATCTATGGATCCAAAAATTTGTGACTGAACCCAAAAGACCCAGAAATGTACGACCTGGACCCAAACTGGACCCATCTTTATTTGAAAGCTAGGACCCAAACCCATGCAGAATTAAGAAATGCTAAACCTGAACCAGGAGACTCAGACCAGATGGGCACTGATTTCACAGCTGATTGCTATTAACAAGGTAACGTTTGATCTGTCCAGGGACTGCAGATGGAAATTAGCTAGTGAGCTGCATCTGAAGACCTCTAGTAAACAGCATTTTTCTATTTTTTTGAGACTATGATATAAATAAAATGAATTAAATTTTTATTTACAGTTGTCAAAGCAAAACTCAGTAGCCCTCTCCCCTGTGCCTGGCTGTGGCACAAATAATCCATCCTCCATGCCAAGACAGTAAAATACATCCAGGTTTTTCACACACACGGCACTTCCATCATGATCGGCACTGCCAGGTCCTCTCGGGTCTACTCAAGTATTATACATAAAGTTAAACACACCTGAGACCCATGGTAATAGAACAGAATGGAATCTTAGATGTATTATAAAGAACTAGATAGTGAATGCAAAGATGGCACCTATTCAGTCCAATGAGAGCTCTTCAGCTTCTGGGTTTACTTTCTGGTTGTACAGCCCACTGAATATGTGCAGTAGTGATTCCCTCCTTGCCTGCAATTTCCTACTTCCCCCATAGACTTTAGGCTGAGTGGCAATACCCTGTCTAGTTCTACTATACGTCTGTGGACCCAATCGGGACCTGAGAGATTGTGTAAAACATGGATCCGAACTGTATGGGGGGGTATTGGGTGCTAGGGTTCCAGTGGACCCATATTTCCTATTGGATTAAGAAATTAAAAAAAACCCTTCCAAACTGCATTTTTAACTATGAAGGGCAGTGATAAATTTTTAACCACACACTGATGATTACCAAAACAAAAAAATCTAATACTAGTGCAGCCAGCTTTCTCTGCCATCACTGAAGACAAAAACTGAAATAAACAGGACAATATGCAGGGTGAAGTGCAAATTGAAAAGAAGTGGAAAAAAATTACAAACAAGTATGTAATAAATTTCTTTTAGTGTGACTGCAGAAAAAACTGGTGGTCCTTAAGGTAAAAGATATGAAACCTGCCAAACTTATTGCACTGAAAAATCTGTTGCAATTCTTGCGAGAGAGAAACAGAAAGTTTCTGTTTTTTGAGAAACAGAAATATGGAAATAGGCAGTAGACATGCTAACAAATAAAGTATATAAACACCACCAGGCGATATTTTGTCACTAGTAGTAGGTATACACATTTTGCATAAAGTGATATCCACATTTCTCCAACAGCTGGATGCTGAATGTGAGTCCATGACATCGCATTAGTCAGAAAGCTTAAGCTGATAAACACTTCAAGAGAAGGCAGAAGGTCCACTATGCAGCTGCCTATAGAAAGAGTAGAGAGTAGCCCACTATATACTGTAGGCTGTACATTCATCACATACATCAACATTAATTTCACACTTGCGAGTGGTTTAAGCTAGAAATCCCAGCATATTTGATTAGCTCAGTCCACAGGCTTCAACCTACAAGTCACATGCATGACCTACATTCTTAAAGGATTCTTTTAAAGCTGAGGTTTGGGTTTAACACTCACGTCCATTTTGTCAGCTGAAGTCTAGATTTGGTCGTAGTCGGTGGAGCCTGAGCTGAACTGAAATTTTTTGGCCACTTCGGGGAAGATAAAATAATACTAAGCCCTTCATTATTGCCTTACAGTTGTTAGTGAACAGCTGCCTATTTACACACCCAGGACACAAACAACAACATTCATATTCTGATCTGATACAGGGAAGTCCAATGGTCACTCTGCCTTTAGCTCTTTTTCTGTTTTCACCAAATCCAGAGCATCAGATGGCTTGAAGTGGCTGCTAACTGTGTCTGTCTGCAATATGGTGCTGACCAATGGGTCTAAAGTGACCTTTTGTTTTTGCTAAAAAACGGGGTTGATGCAGTCAGTAAAAGTCAGGTCGAGCTAACCAAAATGTTTTGTGCTGCTTCTACCAGTGCAACAACGCTGACAGGAATGGTCACACCACAAAGTGACAGTCGGTGTTCCACACAAAAACAACTTGGTGGCTGGAAGCTTGGTGGCAGGTATTATTCACAGAGCTACAACTGCTGCTGACCGTTAGCTCAGTTACAAAAGTTCTGTTATCTTTCTACTGTTGTGTTTACTTACTTTTCCCTGGCGTTTTGTCCACCATTGCAGACCGTTTTCATACAATGAAAATAAATTAATGAAGCTTTCCAAGCTAATGAGCTTGCTAACGGTCAATTAGCAGAGTCCAGAGTCCCACTTATAGAGGATAAGACACTGGACAATGAAGAGACGTTCTTCACAGCAGCCATATTGATATGAAATAGTCAGTTAATCCAAGGTGTTACCAATGATACTAATAAAGGTTCCATTCAATTTAGTGTAGCAGGGCCTTTCCAGTGAGCCAGCATGCACAAAAGCAGCACCCTAAACTCTTTTTGTCCTGAATAGAATGGAAACTACCTACTATTTCATGTTAAAATGGGTACACTGGATACAAACCAACATTCCCCGCATATGTTTTCTGATCATTCTTTTGCTCCTTTCCATACAAACATCAGGGCTGGCCAGCCGATAGGTGTTTCATAGGTGTCAAAAAAAAAAAAGAACCAGTTTTATCATAGCTGCCTCAGAGTGGTCATTGCTTTAGAAAGCTGTGTTTCGTCAATCACACTTTGTCAGGCAGGTTACAGAAGCCCTGTGGCAACACACACGGTCCGTCTCTACGTGGCTCCTCTGGCCTCTCTACAGCATACTGTGTGCTGTATGTGCTGTGGCTGATTGCTGATGAGATGCAGCTGGGTGAGCAGGTGATTGGACCAGATGGTCTCTACAGAGGAAAACTAGAGGGCAGATGACACATAACACAAGGTTCTGGAAACTTCCAGGGGACACATTAACAACCTTTTTTTCTTTTTGGATGTCTCAGATAAAACCCACATAGAATTTAATATCCTTTTTAAAATTTTTATTTCTTTATAAAAAAATCCAGTCCGCTAATTTGTAGCTCTCGCTGCGGCAATATTAGCTGCTTTGTTTCATCAATGGTAGGCTGAAAAAAAAACCAAACTTGCATGCAGGCTGGAATTTAACTGTGGTTTTCTGTCAGAAGATGCAGTGACTTAACCTTAAAAAGTATAAATAATACATATAATTTGTCAACCTATAAGTACAGTAAAAGTCTGCTAGCTTTAGTGATGGAAAAACAGTTATTTTTCGTTGTACAGAATCACTAGAATTAGTTCATTCAGAAGATTTGTTCAAAAGATTCATTCACTGAATAATGTGTCACTGAAGAACTGACTCCGACTGCATAGTCTGACTCAAATGTTCTTGTTGTCAAGCTGTGTTGTATGTGTTAGTGGAGTCAGTTCAAAGCTACAATATGTACCAATTCCGCATTAAAATGTCTAAAAAACGAAGACACATTTTGTTGAGTTGTGTGATTATATTATATGAAAAGTTTCTAATAACAGTCAAATCCAGAGAAATCTGTAATTTATTCAAGGTAACGGTGCGATTCCTTGCTAGCCGCTATAGCTGCTACGTGAAAACATGCATACGTCAGGCACATCAGAGTGAAGAGAAAAGTTGGCAAACGTGACTAAACATAATGTTGAATAAAACTTTAATACGTTACCTCATCCAAGAACATGATTTCTGCCTGAGTCACATCAGATAGATTTGCATCAGCAATGGTAATCGTTTAACAACTCCCATGATCCCACACTACATCAAATATAATCAACGTCTGTATTTTGTTACTGTTTTAAAGTCAGGGAGACCCCTAGGGGCAGACCTCATGGCGTATGTTTAAAGTAAGTGCACTTAGCTATCATTATTTCTAATTTTATATGTTGTTATTTTCATTTCTGGCCAAAAGCAGAAAATAGAGGGGTAGCAGCTTTTTCTGTAAATGATTGTGTTAAATGGCCATGATTTGATGGGCACTGATTTGTTGATATCGATTGCAGCCCCCTGATTTGAATCGAATCGAAATTGTATAGTGGCAGACTTTGTGATGTCAGCAAATGTCACATTTGTCCAAAGAGTCAATATAATATCATGTTGTAAAGAAACGTGATTTACAATCTTACAAATATAACTAATTTGACCTTAAATAGACAGTTCACTCAAAAATACATATTTTTCCCCTGGCCTGTAGTGCCATTTTATCTATCAAGTTTTTTTGGTGTGAGTTGCGGTTTCGGAGATATCGGCCGTAGAGATGTCTGCCTTCTCTTCAACATACTGGGGCTGAATGGCTCTTAGCTTGAGTTGCTCAAAGCACAAAAAAAAAAAAAAAAAAAAAAAAGAAAAGAAAAAAATTGAAAAAATTCAAAACCAGTGTCTCTTTCCAAAAATCACAATCCACGCACATGGTTGTGAGCAGTTGCATGTAGGAAATACTTTCTTTCTGCAGTAGAATCTACCAGAATTACTTTCTTTCTGCTAGAAATAACACTACATGCCAGAAGAAAAAAATCTATATTTTTGATTTTCGGGATGGTCCTTCATTGGCCCTTACTTTAAACCAACAAAATAGGCGCTATGAAAACAGTTCACAGCTGTTTGCTGTTGAGTTTTTCTGGTGTTCATGTTTTTCACGCTTTGAGCACCACAAATGAAATGTCATTCACTTCCACTGGGTGAGGGAAGAGATCTCAGAGACATGTCAAAACCCTTGACAAACTATCTGCATGGCTGAATGCAAAAAAAGACAGCGGTGAGAAAATGTGGTTGGGTCAACAGAAGTAAGACGGTAACTTTGTTGAGACAATATGTAATGATCAGCAAAGAGGCGGTAACGCTTGAGCCTCATTTTCAACAAAGTGCCCATAAGACGTGAGGGCGGAAAGCTGTCCTCACTTCTTAAGATTTTCCTCTTCGCTGTATCCTCACAATAAAACATTCCCTCTTATAGAAATGACACACAAACACACCCACACATACAGCGCGGCACATGCATACACATGTATAGTATATCCCAATCTCCCTCCTCCCCCCTTTGCCATACGTGCAATTTGCAACATATCATGTGGGGTTTAAGCCTCAGCCCACACTCCACATTCTGCTCTGCTCTTCATTTCAAAACGCACACATCGCCGCAGACCAAAGCCTCTGAGTGCAGATGCATACAGAGGCTCTCACTATCTCCCCCTGTCACATTGATGGGCAATAATTTTCCATCCACATTACGTAACTCAGATAAACCTCTTAAAAATGCTATGCCTCTCAGTGTGAAAATTGCTAATCCTTGTGGATGCCTCGGTGGCAGGCGTTAGCCAGTTTAATTTTCAATAACAGTTAACATTTTACCAGTGGTGGGCACTTTTATCCAGAGTGCCTTAGAGTGCTGCGTTTTAGCGCGGTTCATCTGGCTGCCCTTGGCTTTCACAGCTGACACTAACAGCGGTAGCTGCCATCTTAACAAACTTCAAAGGGAGTTAAGTTGTGTTTCTTATGTGTTGCTGACAGTTTATTTAGACGAGTAAGAAGACAAGGTTTTGTTGAATTACAGACTGTCATGTTAGCAAGTCAAACCTAATCATGACTAAAGCAGGTCTTTTGTTTCTATTTTTTTTCTTCCTCTCTCTTTCTCCTGTTTCCATTTTTCTCTCCTCATATCATAATAAACTCCAGACACAATCTCAGCTTTCCTTTTTTTTTTCTTTCTTTATGCCTTATTTCTCTCTTCATTCTACAGATTTGATGTGGTTGTCTCTTGTCATTAATATCACATTAGAGCAATGTTGCAGAAATGTATAGAGGAGTGAAATTACACACATGCGTGCACCCGCACAGCCATGCATGCAGAGAAAATGGATCAATTCAGTTAAGTAGGATTGTTAATAATTTTGTTCTAAAAGTGGGAGTATGATAATATACGGTCTTTCCTTCTCCACTTTCTTACACACACACACACACACACACACACACACCACTAAATGATCCTACTACAGTAAAAAGCTTAATTCATTCTGTCCTATAAAAGGAAGCGTGATAACATACACTGTCTGTCTCTCCCTGTCTCACTCACACATGCACACTTCAGTAAAAATAGTCTGAAGCCAGATGGATCTCTGTGCAGTGGTGGTGAGTCTTCTCTGTCATCTATAGCGAAAGCTTCTGTTGCAATGAAAGCCCTGTGGGTGGGGGTAGGTGGGGTCTCGGCGATGACAAACGTCCCAGGCGGGGGCAAAGTAATTATTTAAGCTGATGTGTAAGGTAATGTTAGAGGCAGCCCACACAGAATAATCTTGTCATCTAAATGAGGCAGAAACAGAGAGACAGAGAGAGACAATAAGAGTGACTGATTAGAGAGACCAATTAAACACTCAGTTTTCTGTAAACACACAACAGAATTGTATACACACCAAAACCTGATAAGGAACACTGATGGAGACAATAAAAAACAATAAATTATTTCTGTATGCAGAAAAGAAGAAGAGTGGCTGATGTCTGTAGTATAACTGTAACTTGAAGGCTGTGATTGGCTGAGAAGAGTTCATGTCTTCAGATCATATTGCAGCACTGCCATGCTCCAACCCTCTATGATGCCATCTAATAAAACATTTTTTGTGTTTGTTTTTGCCATAAAACAGACCAAGTAAACATAATTTAGGGAAGTATTCAAGAAATATTTTTTAGGGCTCACTGTAGGCTGCATGACTTTAATACAGTGGTTCCCAAACTAGGGACGTGCGCGATTAGTCATTTAAAGTATTTATCAATATTTCATTCATGCACAATGTCAGTTAATTGTTGCCTCTATGATGTTACGCAGCCGCCCGCCTCTAGTCGGGGCTGCGGCCCCATCAGACAGCAGCCCCTCTCGCCGTAAGCGCGTATGCCCCGCTCACCCAGGCAACCCTGGATGTTTTCATCAGCAAAGTCAGACAGATGACAGCTTGTAAAACCAGCGTGGTTTGGCAGCGTTTTAATCTAGAAAATGGAAATAATGTTAAATGTAGACTGTGACAGAATAAACTGGTATATAATCACTCAACTGGAGCAACATGTGACCACATTAAGCACAGACACGGTCATTAACCTGCAAGCAGAGCAGGCTGCTGCTGTTAGTGCTGCTACCGTTAGCCGCACTGTGTAGCAGGCTGACAGCTAACATCGGCTCCGGGTCGTTCACCCACCGACACTGTGATCCTCTTCAGTCTAAAAAGTTGAAACATTTAGTGAGCTGTTGTCATCTTTTGTAGATTAATGTGTAATATTTGTATTGCACAGCGCAAAGTGGCATGCATTTCAGTGGCATTTCAAGTATGAGGGGGGCATACACCTTTTTGGCTTCTGAAAGGGGGAGTGCCAGAAAAAGTTGGGGAACCACTGCCTTAACCCAGCAGATAGGCGGTAGACGATGAAAAATGAGTTATTGTTCAAAATTTGAATAAAATCAATTCCAGTACTAATGGAAAATATTCAGTTACCTCACAATATTAAATGTATGCCATTTGAAATTGAAAAAGATTAAAAATGAAGATTTTTCATAAGTTTGTTTCTCTGAATGTTACCCTCAGGCAGCATTGTACCAGTGGAACAGCCTGTAGGAATGAAGGCATTAAACAGTGTTACCATATTTCAGCAAACTTTAATCTTTTAAACCAAACAGTCACAACTCTCTGGAAAACAAGATAGTGAGTCATATTTCATTTCATGTTTGATCATTTGTGTTGCATTTAAATGCTCGTTTTCAGTTTCCGGGTGTGTGTCTGTCCTGACATACAGTACACTGCCATCTGACCCAGTGCTTATGAGTTAAAATAAAATAGTTATCATGTATTTTATATGTATTTTTGTGAGTGTGAAAGGACAAAAATGGGTGTTACCAAAAAGCAACATAGAGAATTATTATTCGTTGATTCAGTTGTGTGACTTGGTAACAAAAGATCTCATTGGTGCCAGCGGTCGGGGTTGGGATTCAACAGCTGGGTAACACAATCCATTTAAATCCCTTGTCATATTTCCCCTTTCACTATCTACACCGCCCACGGGTCTCTTGTACAAAGTGTGATTTATTGATACCTCTATTACATGAATACAACCATGTAATACAGATATCATTAACTTAGACAATAAATACACACAGGCCTACTACAGGATATCACCAGGGTTCTCCAAGTTAAATTTAAGACTTTTTAGTAGAGGTACAACAAGTTCTTCAGATGTGCTTTTGTGAAATCCACACAGCTGGAGGCCCATGGGATACTACACTCCCTAACACAGACAAGATTTTGCATTTATCAATCCTTAATTTATTTTATATATTTATTTACTGTTCTTAAAAATTTATCAATTTAGCGAAATGCATGGAACCAAGGTCCAGTTCACTTATATAATTACAGCGCTACTCTATGATTGTAGCATTTCATGTGGGGGTGTAGCTCAGTGGTAGAGCATTTGACTGCAGATCAAGAGGTCCCCAGTTCAATTCTGGGTGCCCCCTACAGTGGCTCAGTGGTTTCCCCTTTAACTGAAACACAAATCCTCCACCAGTTTGATGACATGTAGGAATGGTGGTTTCCCCCTTACTTCATGTACCATTCTTCCACCGGCACGATGATATCTAACTAAGTGTGTGCCCCACGTTCTGTGGCTGAGTCATCAGCAGTGGCTGATGCTCAATTCCATCCTGCAGCCCCTTGTTGTTCCCCTGCAACAGTCCTGCTGAAAGGTGAAAATCAACTGTCCCATGCAACTAATTGCAGTGATCCTCTCCCAGCAGTTCTTTTTAGTATTGAATGCCTGCAGCCAGTATAGACTTGACTAGTGTTTGTAAATGGTCTGGAGCTACATTCTCTACTAAAACTGGTTAACAGAAATGGGCTCACTCCAGGGTGTCTGGCAAGAACTTAACCAGAGATGTCTGACTTTACAATCCAGGAATGTTTACTGAGACAGCAGAGGAATCTAAAGTTGTCTGTGAAGTTGCAAGTGGTTCTGTAATATCAGAAATAATAAAGAATGTATATTACAATCATCTGTATGATTACACTATCACACAGGCTATAACACATCTTTGTACACAGAATTTCTCTGAATGTTATCACTAGCATTATTCACAGACTGTATGTTGCAGCCACCAATATGACAGTGATGTACAATAATTTACACGTAGAGGCTGCGGCAGAATTAACATACTGTAGGAAACACCGTAGTGTAACACACATTAACATAACACATAAACTGAGAATTATCTACACCAGTTACAACTTAAATCCACAGCGCAAAAACAGCAACATGCTCTTTTAATAGCTAATCAAGGCTTAATGTCACCGCTGGTGCCAGTTTGTCTCTACAGTGTTTATGCATGTAAATAAAACAAACCATAACAACCCAAATTGACATATGGCTGCTTACTATAAACTATCCTCTCATCCATCAGCAAAGGACACAGTATTATCAATATTAGCAATATGATCACCGTGATGGGTAACAAATCTCTCTCACTCAAGTGAATATGACACAATCCAGAACTTTCTACACACAGTAGCCTACAACTCACTTAGAGTGAGGAAATAAAACAGCAAGAAGTCCGTTCACAGCTGTTTCGGTCCACTTTCTGCAGCTGCACAGGTGATGAGCAAGTGGCCTTCATGTGCGATGCTCAATGCTGATTCGTCAAGCAGAGCCAAAGAGAGAGAGAGAGAGCACAACAATGTTCTGGCATTTTCTCCACTAGCAACCTTTACAGCTGGAATTCATGTCTGTTATTGTAAGGATACATTCATATGTCCAGCATGTTCAAGGAACTACAAGTTGCTTAGTTTGTTACATGTGACCATCCCAGAACAGTGCGTGATTTAAAGGGGAAAACCACTGAGCCACTGTAGGGGCACCCAGATTTGAACTGGGGACCTCTTGATCTGCAGTCAAATGCTCTACCACTGAGCTATACCCCCTTGTTCTGTTGGCTGGTAAACATTGTTTCTGGTACCCACATGATTCAGGTCTGTGACAGTGGTAGAGTTTTTGACTGCAGATCATCATCAGAACTCTGGGTGTCTCCTACAATGGAAACGTCTTCCATGTAAGGATGTGGTATGATATACTTTATTGTCCCTGAAGGAGAATATATCTTGGACTCCAATGCTGCACACAAAGCTATCCCCTTAGTAATAATGATAAAAAAAACAAACAACAAAGCAAAGGAGAAAGCGGCAGCATATGAGTCCGGGTCACAAGCAGGGCAGTGGCACCGAATGTGATGTGTCAGTATTGATCATATCATTTAAGCAGGGTCTTAAACTAACTGAGATACTGTAGTGTTTGTAGCATATGCTTGCATACAATAAATATCATTAAAGTCAATTCCAGTGGAGTAAAGCTGACAAAAGCCACTGCTTTGCGGTCTATTTAAAGCCAACCGTTCAGTCTGCATAGGTTTGTATGTTTGATACTCAAAGGTAGATTGTAGATAATAACCTCAGTTAGAGTTCACTGGGTCATTGGGAGTGGATGTCGGTTTTTAGCGGGAGCCCTCACGTGTGTTTTTGTGAAATCTATACGTCAGCGGAGGCCCATTGACACAGTTTGCCCAGTCAGCACAGTTCAAAACCAACACTTCTTTGTGTGTATCAGTGCCGTCACTTCCTTTGGCTCTGTAGTAATAAAGGCACTCTAGGGGCACCCAGATTTGAACTGCAGTCAGATGCTCTACCACTGAGCTACACCCCTCAAAAACTTACTGCTGGTGCACACATTGAACAGAAACATTGGTCAAACAGATTCTGACAAACATTTCACTGCTTATTTCACCAGCAATAAACATCAACACACACAAACAGCCAACTGATTAATGTTTTAAAAAAAAAAAGTCCTTTTCTCTCTCAAATAGAAGATCATTCTGCTTATTATGGAGCCAAAGTTTTACAAGAATGTTACCTGCATTTTATACAAAAAGGTCTGTGCCACAGTGCAAACAGGTTTTTTTTTTCCTCCTTTTGAGTAAAATCTTCTACTCTGTTATCAAAATCCAATATTTCAGGTCTGTGCCCACAACTGATTCAAAGAATTCATGTTATTTTTTCAGCATCTAAAACTCACCTCCTGTAAGCTTAAAATGCAGCTGCAGTTTTTCTCATCTATGCAAACCCAAACAATTTAGTTTAAGACCGACACTTGAAGGTGGGGATCAGAGATGACGATTTCCAGAAAGGCAAAAGATAATGATCATCAGCGCTGTAGATGAGAAAAACTGCTTAGTGTTGAAACCCACTGACATGAACTCAGATTGACCACAGCGCTCTATTGTTGCCTTTTAAGCCTACAGGACATTAGTTGATTGATTGATTGATGATTGGGTGGTTGCTTGATGAAGTGACATAAATACAGGATTCCTATGCTGAGGATAACCAAAGAAAGCTAGTATGCTCATTTCCATTGTGGTCCTTGATGGAAGGGAGTAAGGAAAGTCACCACCAAGTGTTTTACTGATCAGTTAGTTTGATAAATGCGGGGGTATAGCTCAGTGGTAGAGCATTTGAGTGCAGATCAAGAGGTCCCCAGTTCAAATCTGGGTGCCCCCTACAGGAGGAATGTGGTTTCACCTTTAATTCCTGCACAATTGATCCTTCGCCAAGCCCTACCTCATCATCTGCTCCAATGTATGCTGCAAACGTTAGTATGTCTGGCTAACTAAGACTAGCTACTAGCTCAGTAACTTTATCTCCAGCAAACTTAGATACATTAATCTACACATATATCTTATGTTGGGGGTTTGAGGAGGAGGATGTGGGCTGGAATCAAAGTGGGCTGACGACAATGCATCTCACTCTGGCTCACTGTCTCAGGTCTATGCCGAGTAGCTTAGCTCCCATCCCAGCTATCTTTGCGGTCCAGCTCATCTGGCTGAGTGACCTGTCTCCAAGTCGGCTGCACTAACCTAGTCCCTGTGCTTCCTTTTCCCACAGTAATGAGTGCATATCTGTCATCATGTAGATATACCTGCCATATTTCACCATCTGACCAGTGTTTGCTGAGGTGTAAGCTAGCTTTAGCCTCAGTCTTTTAGCATTAACATTATACCATATGTGCAGCTGTAAGGTAACTTTACATTTACACTTTCACAGGGTTCTTATTCCAAAAAATATCAGATGGAAACATTAAAACGGACTTTTCAGCAGAGTCAAGAAGTTAGCAGTAGCTTACATCAGGCAGCTACACTTAGAAATGTAAACAAAAGCAGCTTCTCATTTCTAGCTGACGACGTGGATTTCTTCGGATAAAATAATGACTCACAAGCAGTTTTTTCTAAGGATTCAAAGACCTCGTGTTTCAACAATTATCCCCAATTTCAATGTTATATCTGCCACCGTTATCACTGTAAACTGCATAAATGCAGTGCAAGAATGGAAAGTTTGGCAGGCGTAGCAACAGTAACTAAGGAGGGCGGGGCTTAGGAAGGGTCAGTTCTTCCACTAGGTATGACAATGCAGTGTGTGCCACATGTACTGAGGCTAATTCCTCAGTGGCAGGCTTTTTTCAAATCTGAGTGAAAGTTATGATGATGATGATAGATTTTGATCTTAGTCTGTTTTTCAAATTTTACTAAAATCAAGACAATTTATCAGCACTTGACAAGTTTATAGTGGCTGCAAGCATATGATTCTGAGAAGATCCACTGCTGATAGCAGATCACTTGAACTAGTTATCCAGGTAGTTGATTGATGTAGATTTTCACCTTCCAGCAGAACCATTACAGGGAGACAACAGGATGGAACTGAACCTGAGCCAGACATTCTGTCACATGTTAGCACAGGGGGACTGCACATTAATTAAAGAGAACACCAGCTTGCCACTATAGGGGGCACCCAGATTTGAACTGGGGACCTCTTGATCTGCAGTCAAATGCTCTACCCCTGAGCTATACCCCCCTCTTATGGAAGTGCTTATTGATCAAAGGTCTGTCTGAATATGTGAGGTTTTTTTTTTTTTCTGTATCAAAACTCACCTCGTGTAGGCTAAGCATGTAGCTGTCAAAAGATGTGGTCACCTTTATTTCAGTTGCGGTGGATTTCAAAACTAAGCAAAGATGATATAAGTTTCATAAAGATCGATGTCAATACTCACCATCAGTGTGAGGGGAACCCAGATTTCAAGTGGGGACCTCTTGATTTGCTGTCAAATACTCTACTACTGAACTACACCCCAATGTAAGATAACCCCTATTGATTATCCTTGATAACCATTCACTCCCAAATAGTAAACCAGCTAACATTGGTTCCCATTGTCATCCTTTTTTCTTTGAGGCCTCCCTTACATAAATTCCCTCCCCTAAATGTATAACGCTGCATTCTACATTCACACCACATTCAGCTTCCCAGCAACGCCCACTGTTTACTCAAGATGTCTTTTTTATTAGGAGACGGCAAACAGCCTATGCTTATACTAACAGACAGAAAAAAAAAATCAAGAAATAGGTCTATCAAAAGAAATAAAATGAAAAAAAATCCAGGAGGCACTGCAGGGTTCAGGACAGGAGTGAGGAGGGAGTGATATCGATGGTGACTGACCCGTCATTTTCACCTGATGAATCGTCTTCACCACCGCAGGACACCTCTGAAATTGACAGTGCACTGCGAAACTCTGTGGAGTGTGTGCGTGTGTGTGTGTGTGTGTGTGTGCGTGTGCGTGATAGAGAGAGGGAGAAAGGAGAGAGGTCTTTTCATGCTGAAGCTCTGATTCTGTTCATTTGCTCTCAAACAAAATAGCCCTTTATGGTTAAAAAAAAGAAAAGTTTTACATTTTAAATAATGTTGTGAATTATAAACCTCATAAAATGGGTTATAAAATGTTTTCTCAGTCGTACTTCTATAAACACAACTTCTACAAGTGACCCCTTTTGTGATTGCAGATGCTGTTGCTCGTTAGGGGGTAAAAATGACCCCGTGGTAGTACCGGGGGGGCATTACATGTTGGCCGTTCAGTATTAAACACTCAAACCTTCTGGCGACGAGTGCCTCGGGTGTTGTCAAAGACACTGAAACACACTTGAACCATTCAATTCAACCATTGCTTTCACTACATACTAAAACAGGTAAAATGAAGAAACTCAGTTCAAGAACAATGAGAAGAATGCAGAGATTAAATCTGATGCCTCTGAAAGGGTCATCAGGTGAAGACGATGTTTTTTAGTTACTCACATACTCCAGCACAAGCAGGTAAATGGTGAAGGACAACATTCAAGATGCCTTTTTGTGTGTCTGTATTTTACTTCACAGAGAGGGAATATACATACACACATAAACACACACGCGCACATATTCACAGACGTGCTGCCAGTAGATGGAGGAAACAGATGCTACCCAAGCAGGGCACAGTTTGATCTTCCTTTCCAACGCCCAAATGTCAAACTGTTGCAAGTACCCAGTCACACACACGCTCACACGCTGACACCTGCAATGAAATTGAACACATAAAAGATTTATCACTCATCCAATATAACTGCCAACTACTCAGCCGTCCTGTGCACACAAACACAGAATCTCACAAGTAGTGTGAGTGTGTGCAGATACAGGTTTGTGTAGCAGCATAAACACATACTCAACAAACACACACACATTTTACCTCTATAATTGTTGCACACTTGTGAGGACTCCTCGATTTCCTAGATCATAACTTTAATCGTCACCTCTAAATACCACAATCCTAATGTAAACCTGATTCTAAATTTAATCCTTAAATCAAGTCAAACCCTCTAACAGCTGACTGGGCAAACAAACCTCCCTTTGCAAAAATGTCCCTTGCAAGGTTTTAAATTGGTCCTCGTGAACTACAAACACGAGGACAGACAAACAAGCATTAGTTTGGCTTTTAATTAACAATTCAGTAAATATTTGCTGCACACAGCATGATGATGGCAGGACCACAAAGGAAGAGAAACGGAGAGAAAACAGTTATATTAGCAAAATGAGAAGCAGTGGAGCAGAGAAGAAATTGTTAAGAAAAGGAAAATTGGATAGATGATTAGAGCTGTCGAGGATCATTACTGTAGGAAGGCAAGATTATCTAAAAAAAAAAAACATACTTTTTTCCAGAGAAGCATTTAGTTGTGAACTTCTAGGCTGTGATGTTTATGGGAAACAGTAATGGATGCTGAGTTTGAAGCTTTCAGAGGCTGTAATGGCTAAATTACCTGCATTTTTGAACTGAAAGAGGTTTTTATTCTCTCTGCATCCTTATGAAACTCAACAAAATGATTTCAAATATACTGGAAGACAATTTTCTGTAACACGTCAGGCACAACCTCAGCCTTACACGCAGCAGCACTGCTCCGTGCAGGTGAGAATCAGAGGCCAGCAGAGCTGCCACAAGTATCACTGGAGTTGAAGTTTGGCTCATGAGGTTTTAGATTACAGTTCAATTTCTTTTGAATGGTGCAATCATAAAGTATAATTCAACAATCTGTAATTAAATCCTCCGATATTTATAGACATAATAAAAAAGAAAATTGGACACATGCATATTTGCGGCCCTCTCTCCCTGCCTACACTGAGGTCAATAACGCAGCGCTCATAGATTTCTCAGGCTTGCAGTGTTAGCAAATGTTATCTGCTTTGCCTGGATGGTACATATTTTGTATGTCTGAAGTCATAAATTGATGAGAAAAATAGATAATCTGTTCCTGACACCATGGTGTGCTATTATTTTTTACTTCTTAAGCACATAAGATAGTTTGGGTCAAACGTATAATGTTTTTTAGCTAGTTGTGATGCTTGATTATCAGCCGGGGAAAGGGAAAAACTGATACGCGCTGTGTAAGAATTTAAAGTCTGTGTAAAGGAAAAAGGCAGTTTTCCTTCTAAACATCTAAACATTATTGAAAATAGTTGCTGAAAAGACCAAGAAATGCAGTACGGAACCCTAGAGGTGGAACAGTAAACACAATTTCTATGTTTTCAGTATTTTTGTGCAGACTTGAAACATGGCTCAGTGACGCTCAAACTTATATAAGCCCTGCGAACCGACTCACGAACAACACCGCCTCCCCACCCTCCCCAGAGGTCAGTTACAAAAGTACCTTCAGCAACTCTCTCAGTCCAAAGCAGTTCACTTCAGCTCACTTCAGTTCCAACGACCTGATAATGAAGAAAAAAATACATGCCATCCCGTCACTGTCCTCTGACTCTGGTGGCTCAAACATGTCTGTGTCTAATAAAGCTGGACTGACAATTGAGAGAGCAGAGCGGACACACCCTCATCATTTCAGAGCAAAGCTTGTTTTTTCATGATTTTAAGACCTAATTTTATATACTTGGCAATTTATTTAATGATTCAAATTTGGCTGGGTGGTTTAGCATGTTTTGTGGTGTGACAAACTCAGAACACATTTTTTTATGCTTTACACAAAGCAACTGGAACTTATGTTTATTACAGTTGAACTCATGCATTTGTTGCTCAGAATGTTCTGGGGTCTAGAGTTTTTTGTTCTTTTTTTTCAAATTCCTTCATGTCCAGATTGGTGGAAGTACTGTATTTCAATTAAAGGGGAAACCACTGAGCCACTGTAGGGGGCACCCAGATTTGAACTGGGGACCTCTTGATCTGCAGTCAAATGCTCTACCACTGAGCTATACCCCCACATGTTTAAACTGTCTAGTACACCATCTAGTGGAAAGAAAATAGTTCTGGTAGATTCTACTGCAGAAAGAAAGTAGTACGTACAGGAAACTGCTTACAACAAGGTCTATGGATTATCTTAGGTAAGCGGATCATGAGACACTGGTTTTGAATTTTTCAAATGTTTTTTTTTTTTTTATGCTTTGTGCAACTCCAGCTGAGTGCCTTTTAGCCCCAATATATTGGAGAGAAGGCAAAGATCTCCACAGCTGACCTTTGCAAAACACTGCAACTCACACCAAAAAAAAACTGGATGGATAAATAGCACTACAGGCCAGAGTTATGTGATTTTGGGATGAACTGTTCCTTTAAGGCTAACTGCAGGGTGCAGAAGATTCTGAGCATGTGGACTTCATGTCTGTTATAATGGAATTTGTTGTAATGATGCCTTCACTGTTCTTCTTTAATATGTTGAGGATGTTCTGGAAAGTAGTGTTTGCTTAAATTCCAATATGTCATCATACCAGTGACAGATGTGTTTCTGTCTAAGTGGAAACCACATTATCACTGTAGGGGGCACCCAGATTTGAACTGGGGACCTCTTGATCTGCAGTCAAATGCTCTACCACTGAGCTATACCCCCACATATTGATACATAAACTGATCAGCAAACTATTAATTATCTATCTATCTATCTATCTATCTATCTATCTATCTATCTATCTATCTATCTATCTGCCTGCTATATACTTGAAATCCAAGTTTGTGTCCATATCTGATTTAAAGATTTCTCATTTTAGTATCACAAACTCACCTCCTGTAGACAGACTTTCCGAGTTGTTGTACCAACTTGAGGGGACAATCATGTGAATTTTCCAGTCAGTAACTAATTAGGGGGCCAAGCCCGCGGGGCTGGGAAACGCGACTGCAAAGCAGACGCGTTTCCCAGCACCAGCGGTGCTGGGAACCCTATTGTTTTTGTTCGGATTTTTATTCTTTTTTTTTTTTTTTTAATTATTCTTCCGTTGATAAACTGCAGCCTAAACCGTGCAAGGGAGGGCGGTGCAATTTGGAGGGATGGTCCAGACCCCTGCACGTACCTCAGACGCAAAAATTCACATATGTCCGCCACTAGGTGGCGCTATAACCAAGGAAAACACCTTTTGGCCTATAATTCCCACACCGTATGTCACACATGCAAAAACCTTATATCCTCAGATTCCCTGAATAGGGATGCATCACCTGGGCCAGGCCACGCCCATTTCCGCCTAGAATTTTTTTTCGCTACATCGTGAAAACTGGAAAAGCTACTTCTTCGAACTCCTCCTTGGGGTTTTGTCCGATCAGCGTCAAACTTGGCGTGTAGAGTCTACAGTTGTAACTGATCTAAAGTTATCAAAAGAATTTTGCTCGGTAAAAAGATGCACAAATTATTAACGAATGAATTTTTCAAGCTAGCTATAAAAACGCGAACTGTTGCATATCTCGGTCAAAATAAATGCTAACGACACCAAACCCCAGATCCTTGGTTGGCATGCCACTGTGAGGCTAAGACCCAAAATTGGCTGATGTTAGCCACTAGGGGGCGCTGCAGATACGGTACATTTATATCTCTTAAACGACAACACCGATTTTAACGAAATTGGCTGGCTACCATGCTGGATGACTCCTGAGGCCACATCTTGAAGTTAATCGCGACTGGTCAAAGTGGGCGTGGCTTATGACGCGATAAACAACAAACGTTTATTTCAGCACAAGTATTATGCTGAGAGGTCTGAAATTGACAGGGTATATGTAGAATAGGACACAGACTGGCCATACCGAAAAATGTGCATCTACTCCACTAGGTGGCGCTATAACAGACGCAAACGCGTTTTGGCCTGTAACTTCCACATTTTAAGTCACATCTTCATAAACTTTATATCCACGTGTTCCATGCATAGAGCCGCATCTTATGACATAGGCCACGCCCAGTTCCACAATATATTTCTCTTTCTAATTCGCTACACGTCAAAAACCTACTTTTTCGAACTCCTCCTAGGGTTTATGCTCCAGCTGCACGAAACTTTGCACATACAGTCTCCAGATGGCCCTGATCAAAAGTTATCAAAAGAATTTTGCTACTCCAAAAAATGCGGTACTTATAAATAAACAATTTTTTCTGCTAGCTAAAAAACACATATTGTTGCATATTTTTGTCAAAGTAAAAGGTATCAACATGAAACTTGAGTCACTTCTTTCAGTGGTCACCCAGAGGTTCTGTACCACATTTGGTGCAAATTGGGCAACAGGGGGCGCTATAAACCAGGTAATATCAAGCCACACAAAAGTAGCTTGGATCCGCACGAAATTCGGGGAGCGTGATCTGGAGTCCCTCCCGAGCCCGGCCGTAAAGTTTAGTCATGTTTGATCAAAGTGGGCGTGACTTGTCACAACAAACATATTCTGCCTTTGACACTTGCAGTGCTCTTCCTATTACAGTAAGAGGAAGGGAGAGACAGGGCAGCCTTGTTTGACCTCACATTTAACGGCAAACCTCGGCGACGTGCCTTCCGGTGACGAAACAGAACCGTTTGCGTTGCGTGGGCTCCGTGACGCCCGGGGGCCGAGTCGCGCGGGAGGCTTGGCCCCCTTTCATAACTGCTTGCAGTTCTAGTTTTTCTTGTTTTTTTAAACACCACATGAATGCAGGATTACTATGACCCCGCACGTGGCCTAAAGGCTTGACACTATTGTCATGACCCCGCCCCCGTGAGCCCTCTGTGTGCGTTCTATGTATTTTTTAAGTTTCCCTTTAGTATGACTGCTGTGAGCCTGTGAGTGTGTCTGTGTGTGAGTGTTTTGGTTCACTTTTCACATGGGAGGATTCGCACACCTGTGTGTAATGTCATCAGTTGACTCCTGCTGACACACACACCTGCAGAGGATCCTCATCAGTAGTTTATATAAGTTGAGGTGCTCATTTCTTAGTTGCATGCATGTGTTCCTATAGTTTGAGTATTTTTCAGCCTCTCAGTTATATTAATTTTTTGCAACTTCTGTTTTTTAATCAGAGTGATCAGTTTCTCTTGTGCTTAGTTCATGAACTCTTCAGTAAAGAATATCGACTTACGCTCTCCTGTGTCTCCAAGTCTGCATCTGGGTCCTCCTGCACTCCTTGTATCAATTATTCCTATACTAGGACTAAAAGTCAGGATACCCTGGCCCGTTTAATTTGTCTCTTGTGAGTCTCCCAACTTTATGGGAGTGTAATACTAAATGTGAATTCTGTTCTGACTCAGAGAGTCATGAGAGTTCAGCTGTTGACCCAATGGTAACAAGCCCAGGTTAAGCTGTAGGTCACTGTTTTTATTAACTATATCACCTCTAAACAACATAATATAAACATTATATAACATAATGAGGAAATGCACCATCACTAGTGTGTACAGTACAGTGTGTATAGATGCTTCTAAGAATGAGAGCGTTTTCCAGGAAAGGTCAGAAAAGTGGCCTTAAACTGCATGTCAGTGTCTGTCTCACACTGGTATTATGCCATACACTAGAGCACTTTTTTTAAAGGTTATGAGGTTAGAATATTTTCTTTCTTTTCTACTGAATCGATGCACAAACACTCCTGTCCTGACCCTGCGGCCTTTGGCTGCCTGGTAAAAGTGCCTTTCTATCTAACAGCCTGAAAACCACACTGAAGATTGAGCACGGCATATTAAATTCTTGCTGCTCCTCAGGACTATTCACTGTGATAGTTTCTCTTTTGGGTTATTTATTCAACAGAGATTTCATACAGTAAGGAAAAATCAATTTTCAATACTCACTAACAAAACCGTATCAAACACTAAGTATCTCAAAATGTGTGTAAAAAAACAGAATGCAAGATTTAAAATTATAATCCTCAAGATTTTCAAAATAGTTATATAGTGATCAGTTCCCAGACTGTGTCCTGCAGATGTTACACGACAGCTCGGCCCTCTTGATCCACAGTCATCTCTGCTGGTGGCTTTTCTTTTGATGCACAGTGCACTTTGCACAGTGATTTTCCTGCAAAGCCCCTACACCCCACTTCAGTAGGCATGTACCATGCATGCCACACCTGTCTGTAGGATGTCTGGTCTACACTTGGTCTCTGTGCTGTCTTTGGGGAATCTGAGTTGCTTCCCAAGCTGCACCCTCATCTGCCAGTCATGTGCTGTTCTGCTCTTACAAATCTGATTCTGCATCTTGGTGGTCAGAGATGCTTATACTGGTTGATGGTGCTGCAGATGACCTTTAGTTTAGAGGTTTAGTTTAGTGCTAGTGAGTTGCTGAGGATGTCCTCCAGATTAAACTATGTTATTGATTCTATTTAGGTCTGCATTTTTTCAGTGTTTAATGTATTTGCACTCAGTAATTAACTTTCTATGTAGTAGATTTCATCCAATAATTCAGCATTACTCTTTTTAATTTGTCTCATTGATATCAGCCTTGCTGTTTACTGTTTACCCTCCAACTGCCCTATCTGAACTGTATGAAGTTGCTTCAAATCCAAGGTTTCCCACTTCTGCCTCTTCACATGAAGTGTTCAAATTGCAATTCACAGATGGCTTTTATTGTGAAGCACCCACAGGAAACACATATGTATTTGTCACCAGCACTAAAAGCAATCCATCATCGAAAATACAAAACAAGACAACAATATATATTTTTTTCCATTAGTGCATCAGTTTAAATTTTTGCAGGGAGTAATAGAACAAGAAGGAGCTTCTGACACTGTCAGGGTGACAGTCAGCAATGTCTCAGCAAGGTGTAACTGACTTGTGTATGCTGTCATGTGGAAAACTTCTGGTGTTATGCAGTGTTGCCCAAATAATATCTATTATTAACAATAAAAATTCATTCAGAAACAAAAGCAACATTATTGTGGTTCATAAAGCTATGTTTGGTTACATTTTTATCAGAGACACCAGTTGCTCCTCTGTTGTATTTCTGACTAAGTAGTTGCCCAGAATTCTGGGAACTGTAGTGTTAAACCACACTTGCTGTTATCACCAATAACCACAGGTGTTACCAAATCAAACAGGACTGAAATCTAAAGGACTGCAACCTAGAAAGAAACATTTCATTAACGTTTTACTGCACCTGTTGGTTTTGTTCAATCTGAATCAATTTGTTTTGTCAATTAAATAACTTTTTTTGTAACTTTTATTTTTCTTTTTGCGCCTGACTTCCCACCTCTCCTGGCAGAACAGATCTGTTAACTTCACATTATAATTACAGGACAGCTCATGGCCTTGTGACTCGTTTCCCGCTGTGACACCTGACACGTCTGCCCTCCCAGGTGCTGACACAAGACAGAGCCCTCGCACTGCATGGAGCTGACACTGACATATGGTCTCCTGTGAGGAAGATGCCTCAGCAGTCTCTACTGCTGGTGTAAAAGACAGCACAGTTCTCCCCTTCCTAGAACTTAATCTATTCGGCCGCTTAACCTTGACTTTCATGTGCACTGCAGGAACTTGTAGCGTGCATCAAGTATGATACATATATCATTGATTTGGTTCATTAATCATTTCCACGTAACAATACTACAAGGGTATTCCTACTGATCTGGCCTAGATACTTGTGCAAACAAGGCTGGATAAATAGTCCCCTGTGATCTATCTCCGCCATCATGATCAGCGTGCACATGCACAACCATGAGCATGTTTGCCAACGCCTCCAGAAATAGAAGCCATGTATTATTTCAACCAGAAACACGGCTTAAACATGTAATCCGCATGTCACGCCCTTCTGCATGCACTCCATCAACATGAAATGAAATGATGAACGTGTTTGCAGGGGGGGTAAACAAAAGGAGGAAATGCATACAGCAGGAAAGCCTATATGAATGAGGGGTGCGGAGGGTGGTTCAGAGCTGAAAAAGATGTCAAACTCCTCCTTAAAACTGTAATAATGTCCTGATGTCCCACAATGATGCTGTTCATTTGCCTCTGCTGGAGATGCATATGGATTTGTGTGTACTGTGCTCATCATTTATCACGTGAGGGATGGGGAGCTTGGGATTGTTGTATCTTTGTTCGTATTCTTCATCTTACTTGTCAAATTCCATCTTTCAGAAAACACAAAGGAATGAGTGTCCTTCACCTTATTTTCAGTGTATATTTAATTAAGAAAAGAGTCAGACTCACACAAATTGTGAGACCGACACATTTTCACTCCTGATGCATCAAATAGAGCAGGTCAGTGCCCCCTGTGCTTCAAGCTATGACGTCAGAGGAACCCCTCAACTGTCATTTATGGAGGTGTCCATCTAGCATTATGTTTTGATGTGCCGTCAAAGTCAGGTGACGTAGTATAAAGAGGGAGGGCGTTTGGAGATGGATTGGTGGATGGGTGCGTGTGTGGGTTGGTGAGTCAAACAAACACTGGAAAACTGGGGTTGAGTCATTATCTACATGCCAGTTGAGGGGAGGGTTTATTTTTTTAGTCTGTAAAACACTGCTCGAGTTTCACAGGAGAACAGTGTTGCAGAGTCTCTCAAACAATGGAAGTGAATAGTGAACAGTTTTCAAATGTAAAAAACAACTGGAAAAAAAAAAGCCTCCATATTGCCTGTCTGGCATAATCCAAGTTTCTTAAAGTTTGCAGACCGTCACACCACACACACCCAGTTCAGACAGTGTGCATATGCATGTGAACGTGGCTCCAAAATAAGGATCTACAGTAAAGATTCAGACAAAAAATATGGTGTAAATAACTTTTTTTGGTCAGTTTGGCATGTTGGGGCTTTAGGAGACTTGGATTACACCAGAAGAGCAGTATGAAGGCACTTCATGTTTTTATTCTGTTGTTTTTTTTACGTTTGAAAACCGGTCACCATTCACCTTTCACTACTTGTCTGGGAGATTTTCTAACACTGTTCCAATTGTGAAACAGTGAAACAGTATTGGACGACAAATTAAATGACAAGAAACGGCGTCATTCCATAAACAAGAGTCAGACTAAAGGGATTATAAAACTGTTTGGTACAGTAAGAGGTAAGTGGATTCAAATGCCAAATAAAATGCCAGGGAAAAAAAAACAAAATATCACCAGTGACAGATCAACACAAGGCTCTATAAAAGTGCAACACAGTGATTATAGTAAATATGAACACAGACTCCACAAGAGTAGAAGTGAAAAGAAACCAACAGTTATCTCAGCAGTTAAAGAGAATGCTGCATTAGCTCCTGGCAGATAGTACTCACTAGCTTTTGTCATTAGCGAGCTGATTGTAGGAAAACTACATTCTATGAAATCAACAATCACAAAACAGCCGTAATAAAAGCAGTATCTACAGATGAAGCTCTAAAAAGGGCATTTGGGGAGTAGATGAGGGATTTTTATCAATACTCGTCTGGTCGCTGATCTGACTAAATGATGTCAGTTTAGCATAAACTGCTACAGAACTGTGCCAGTAGTGGTTGCTACTAGCAACAGTGGAAGAATACACACCTGCATATATTTTAATTAAACTATGAACACATCTGGCTGAGCACCGAGACTATTTAAAACTTTTTTTTTTTCCCCCACAGAAATTAACTTATTGCAAGAACTTTTCAGAAATTAGTGTCTCTGCCTTACAACAGAAAAGTCAGGTCACCGGACTTGAGACGATTATTACATTACATTCATTTTGCAAGTTTCTTTCTCAGCGCTACAAAGGAGCAGTCCAACCACAAAGGAGCAAGAGCTGGATGACATCTAAATGATTTCATTTTTTAGAGAAATGAGTATATAATCTGAAACTTTTTTTTGCCTGTAGCTCTGCTGTTCTGACTTCAGGAGCTCATTCCACCACTGTGGAGACACAACAGAGGAGAGTATTATTACGCTGGCAGACTTTTTTAACCTAGTTTGTACAATTAAAATTAAAGATATATCATTTGATTTTAATTAACTACATGTGGCCATGTGGGAGCAGTAGAAGAAGCTGAAAACAGTTATCGCCTTATGCTGCCAGGCCAGCCCAAGGATTTGTTTGTGGCCCCAAAACACTCCCAGCACAACCACCAAATGAAATGCTGTGTTCATTTCTTGCTAACCTGCATTAGTATGGCTACACACTGAGCAAGTCAACTTAACAGTGGAATTTCCACATTTTGGGGGCAAGGCCACTTGTCATGTGTCATGTCACACTTCTTTTTGCTCTGTTTTGGTCACCACCAACTTCTGAGAAAAAATATCTGTCTCGTTAGAAGCGAAATGCTCCATTATTGTTCACCAGCTAACATCTGTTGCTGACTTTCTGCCGTTTGTTGCTGGGCAGATGGCGTACAGTGACTTTTAATGGAAACGCTGTCAGTGAAAGTGGAGTTTGTGGCTCAGAAAACCAAAATAATGAGTTAAAAGAAATGAGGCCCTGGAGAGCCGAATGTAACTGCACAGCTTTTCACATTACACAGTAATTAGATCCACTGAATGTTTTGTTGCACCATGCTAACGATGGAATTCACAGTATTTTGAGTACAAAGGTGCATGATGCAGAGAGTGTGTTTGTCTTTATCTGGAAAATCACTGAAGTGTTAAAAGTTTCTCCTGAAAAAAAGATGAACAAGAAAGGAAGACAAGCACAACTAAGACTTGCTGTTTGCTTATTTGTTGTGTCTAATTCTCTTCCTGTCTAACCCGAGGCGAGGTGTTTAATTGTGTAGGCATGAAAGTTGTCTTTTTAATCAATTTGGAGCTCAGATAAGAAGGCAGGGGAGTTGTTTTCCTTTTTCTCCTCCCTCAAACTTTGAAATATCAGGTGTTCAATCACACACGAATGCTCTCACACACACACACACACTCTTTGAATCAACCTGTGTGAGTTGTGTTCGGGCTCAGAGCGCAGCAGGATGAAGTGAATCTGCTGACACGGAGGAGGAGAGGTGAAGGGAGGGGATGTATGACAGTGACCTCCCTCTGGCTGCGGCCCTCCTTCTCCGCCTCATTCATCTCTCCACCGCCTGACTGAGGATTTATCCACCTGATTACCCAGTGGGTATCCCACCTATCCATCCCCATCCCTGCCGTGCTACACTCAGCATAAACAGCTTGGGGCTTCTGTCCTTGACCCAGAGCTTATTGCAACATTAGCTGCTTATAATATCAGGCATCCTGGAGTTTAAAAATGGTTACGACCTCACTTTACCCAGCAGCAGCTGTGCTATTGCCCCTGAGCAAGGCACTTACATCTTATTGCGAATTTACAATACATGATTTTCCACTCACAGGCAGTTTTTGGAGATTGCCAACAAAGTCTCTAGGCCAGAGGCAAATCAGTGCTCTCTCCTGTGAGCAATAGTCGCTATGTCTGAACTTTCAAAGACGCAATGTGGTTCTCACAGCTTACAGTTTGGTTACAATAGCATTAGTCGACACTAAAGTCGTATTGTCAAAACTTTCCACGCAGTCAGTGAAACAGAAGTCTACATGGACCAAACTGCGAATCATTTTCCATTGCTTTCACACAGAATTCACTCAGTGACCACATTTCCCAAAATCCATGAACTATTTTCTCATTCATACTCCACCACCTGCAGCACACGACATATTTGCAGCACATTTTTCAATTGCACGGTTTGAAAAACTATTAAAAACACAAATGATGGCAAAATGAGTGCATTTCTGCAGCAAATATATTGACATATATGCATAAAAAAAATCTAAATATTTACCATAAAATTAAATGATAATCATTGCAAACACAGCTGATTGAAACTTCGGCTGAAAACCCAGACGCCCTGTTTGTAGTAGTTTACAGCAGTCTTGTTACCAAACAGACAAAAGGGGACAGTACACATTACTGTGCAGTATGAGTACTTTTTAGAATAAAATCATTGTAGCCCTGTAAATTACTATTTGCAAAGATGTAGAAAAAACAAAGGATAGTGAAGCACATGACTGGATTTCAGATTCTTGTTGCATATACTTTAGTACAGTAGATGAAGGTTAGTCTCGTTCTATAATAAAATATTGTTTTGTGAGATAAATCATTCAAACTTCAAAAATAAAAGTTTTTTAGGTCAGTGTGTTATCAGCGACATATGCTTTCTGAGTGACAGTCTAAGTATTTATTTTGGACGAATGAGCTCGAAGTGTTTATGTTGGTTTGAGGGACTTTTGGAGGTGAGATTAACGGTTTGACCAACATGTTGGTAATGCAGGTTGTATGAAGAGTTTTGAAAAAGTGGCTTCAGTATTGACTCATGCTTCTTAGCAATTAAAGAAAAACTGTAAATATCCAAACCTGTCTGCGAGTCCAAATCCTGTGTGCGAAATTTGTTTTCATTGGCAATGACAGTACTGACAGCATCGACGACCTAAAGCCGCACGTATTTGAAGCAGAGCAGAGCGGAGAGCCGCTTCTGGGACACGCCGCAGCACTTCTGGTGGAATCACGAGCATTGTGTAGAATGGCTGCAGATTGCTCTGACTACCGCGGTGCAGCCGTGCCCGGTGGAAATTGCGGGCTAAACTTGCAATGGCTAATTTTTTTGGCCACTTGAGGCTAGGAGAACAAACTGTGAGAACAGAAATAACAAAAGTCAATATGGTGTCTTTCCAAGAAGAAGCAATATGACATTGTTATAAGGTGACCAACTTTTTATTTTCAGTGATTTGTTGCAGTTTTTGGAAAATAAAGGCAAATGATGTTGTGCTGTTGATAGAAGCAGATCAGAAAATGTGTTGTTCTAGAGATAGTGAAGAAACAACTTATCTTTTAGTTTTATTTGGAAGACTTTGTATCAAACCTGCCATTACTGTTTTTGTTTTCTTCTTTTTTTTTGTCCACTTTAGCCATATTTCTACAACATGATACAGCTCAACTTGACTCTAATCGCATTTAGTACCTTTATTCGTTTTCCACTGCAGTCACTATGTCTGTTGTAGTGATCTGCAGATCTGCAGTGTTTTCTCATCACCTCATCTCATCTTTAGTATCAGCTCAGCTGGCTTGGAATCTCAACTGAGGTGAGAAACAAGGTGTGAACACAACATTGGCACAGTCTCAATTTTTATGTCAATACAGCTAATTTATAAGCAAACTTTTCACCCATCAAACTGCTATGTAGTAACTTTAGTATTGATTTGGAGTTGTTTTGTGTCCACCTGATTAATGCAAGTCCAATATTCACTGTCTTTTAGCTCTGGTCTGGTCTCTACCAGCTCCTGAGGGAAATATCTGGCTCTTCAGCTGCGATTCGCTGGTGGGTTTCAGTGAAACACCTATAAAATGTGCTCAACAAGCAGTTAGTCCACAATAGCCTCATCTCACCCTTCTCCTGAACTACTGAACCAAACAAAACCATATTTCTACATCTCTGAAAAAGCATAAAATGACAATATCAATAACAAATAAAATAAATGTCCAAAAGCACAACACACAAAAAAATGACTGCTCAAAAGGGCAAAATTGACTTTTTTATTCACTGATACTTGCAAACTGAGGTTTAAACTCAGGCAACGTAATATCAGGAAACTATGGACTCCTTCAGCTCAGATTCAGATCAATTTTATTACCCCACAGGTGGAAATTCATTAGGCCCAGTGCTCCAGACAGACCCCATAAAATCCAGACAAACACCACAGAGTCCTCAGTAAAAACAATGGCATACACAAAAAGACCAGGACATAATCATAATCAAACTCGTTTGATCACAAAGAGACATGAATAAAATGATCAAAACAAAACAGTCAATTCAAAACAGTGGTCCAATTTGATCTAGTAGTGCTTTTTGTAGTTTTTTTTAGTTTTTCTGTAAATGTTGATGATTGACTGCTTGTAAGTTGCATTTAAACAAACAATATGTACATTCTGCCAGTAGGGGCCTCTTTCATATTAAAACAATAAAAAGATGTAGTTTGATGACATCGTGAAGTAGTGTGGGTTTTATGGGAGTTATCTTCACTTTAGCTATAAAATCTCTACAATGACTCAGGCTAAAAATAACATTGCACGCGATTAAAATTTAAAGAGTTTTGTATTTTACACAGTCTTGTACCACATCAAAAGACTACTCTCACTACTGTGCGTTGGTACTTTTGAATATATTTACCCGTAAATTCTAGCAAAGTTAGAAACAACAAAGGATGTTAAGCAAAACACAACTTGTATTTTACTGTGTACATTAGATGAAGTTGTTGTCTAAAAAATATGTGAATAAATCAGTCAAACTTTCAAAAATAAATTTTATCAGTGTTCTATAGCGTATTTTAGACAGTTTTAATAAAATATTTGGACATAATGACTCTTAAATAGTTTTTTTAGGAATTATTATAGATAACGTTTTCAGCAAACATGTTGGTAATCAGATGGTGGTGAAGAGTTTATGAAAATATCTCTCTATGCCCTCTCCAGCATTAAATGTTAACTGAAATAAACTGTCTGCGAGTCCAAACCTCTCGTTGTGGAAATTTGTTCATTGGCAGTGACGTTGCGCCGACGACCTAAGCGTTCACCATTTGAAGCAGGCATCGACCCTTTGACATCCCCAGCACTTTGTCAATCACGAGGCTTTGTAAATCTGCAATTGCTCTTGATACTTACCCGTCAGCGGCCCGTTTGCATTACTTCCATGTGTATTTGTTTGTCACACTTGACTGGATGAAAACAAAACTGTAGCCCAAAAGTTTTATGAATTCAAACTGTTTGCATTCCAAAAAGATTAAACATATGCAAATGTAACTTTCTAATCAGTGATTTGTTTTTTTAAAAAATGCAATCGATGTTGTATGATAGATACAATTAGAATGTTTGTTCCTAGATAGTGGAACAACTTATTAGTCTTGATTTTGAATGACTTGATCAACTTGCAACTGTTTTTGTTTTCTCTTTTTTTTTTCCACTTTACCAATTCAAACATTGAACACCTGACTAAATCCAATTTAGTACCAACTTCAACTGCAGTCTATAATGATGTTGTGTGATCTTTGCTTTTCTCTACAACACTGAACTATGGTCTATATATATGACTAAAGCTGGACTTGAAGTTTCCGAGGGAAACAAGTGTGATACAAAGATTGCAAGGGTCTAATTTTATGTCAACAGCGTAATATGATAGCCTTCAACGCCTCAAACGCATTACTAACTTATATATTGGATTTTTGTATCCCTGCATTATAAGTCATAGTTTTGCCGTTTCTCACAGCTTTCAAAATAATCTGCTTCACTGCGACGCTGGTATTCGTGATCGCCTCATAAATGGGCTCAAAGGTAGTCAATGCCCACCATTTCGAATATGAACCAACAAAAAAATATTTTCTCATACTTCGAAAAAGCTTGAAAATGCTTATACAATGAACCAATTCTTTAAAAATGTGCCAACACAGAGCATAAAAAAGTGCTCGCTTGACTTTATTCATGATACTTCAACGAGGTAATTAAATCAGCACTATTTACATAAACTATGAGGATCTTCAGCTCAACAATCTTTTTTATTGGAAATCATTAAACCCAGTTAGAAGTACCCATGAAAATCTAACAAACACCAGGGCCCCAGTAACTGGCTACACAAAAGGACATTCTATATGTGTGATCAAAAAGAACGATTAAAATATAAACAAATCAATTCAAACTTAGTGTAACTTTTAGTGCATACTGTTCTTCTGTAGTTTCTTTTTGTTTTACTGTATGGTGGATGATTTTTTTAAGATGGAAAAACAAACAAAACATAATCCAAGGACAAAAAACAAAAAAATTAGTTTATAAACATTGAAAGTGGGATATGCGAGTTATCTTCAACAGTATAAAACCTCTGAATGATCAAGCAAATTCATTATCACTGACAGTTATTTAAATTTATTAAACATTTTGACTACTATCACAATACTCTACAAACATTTTCTAATTTCAGAATTTAGTAACTATCAACTATAGCAATGTTTTGCTAAAAAACATTATTTTTTGTTTATTAACTGTTTAATCATAATGTATTATTTCTAATGCCACATATAAAATTATATAAATATGCCGTATTTAATTAATCAGATCATATATCACTTTAAAATCCATTCTTTAACAATCAATTAAACCAAAATTTTACTAAAAAATAGGTATCTACTATGGCAAGACAACAGGAAATTAATATCTGACGCTTGCTCCCAGACTAAATGTTTAACGAAATGGAGGTGTTTTGCTCTTCCACACTCACTATTAAGGTGCTATAATATTTGACACGTGGTAAAGGTTGGTGTAGGAACTTATTTAAAAGCGCGGGTGTATTGTGAGCAGTACACGCCTCCGGTAAGCTATCTGTGTCATCCCTATATTGTTCAGATTGCCCGATCCAAGCTTTAATGTCAAATTAAACTGACCGGTCCACTTTGTTTGCGTACTCAGAGTAGCTGAAAGAGCTCGCCCATGAGCTTGTCAAAGCTCGCTCTGCTATGTCCTGCAAAACCACGCCATGCAAAATACTGTGCTTTTAGGGAGTCACCTTCAAAACAGAGGCATATCTGTTTGTTCCTAAGAATGATTTTCTTTGTGGTAACCTTTCCATACTGGATAAGTTTTACATCGACTTTTCTGGTTTCTAGCCGTCGTGACCAGCCTAGAATGGCGTTTCTGGATTGGGAGGGAGATCATGTCCATGAACATCTGAGCAGCAAAGAAAAACAAGTGAACAGAACTTGTGGAGTCTGGCGCAGGACCAAAACAAAAGCAGATTTTTTTTTTCCACTCTTGGATTAAGATATTTCCCAGCGTGTGCATATTCAAGAGTGGAATTTCAATGAGAGGGAATCTACAACATCTCAATTAGTGAAGAAGGGTGCTGTCTTTTGTGTTATAGCCCCAATTTGTGATTTAGGCTGCTAATGCGGGTATATTGTTACATAAGGCATGTAGTGCACATTTAAATGGAAGCAGGGAGGCAGACACCAGGCTCGTGCTGACAAGTCATCCTGCTGGCGAAGAGGAGACGAGGCCCCTGGAGGAGGCAGAGCTGAGAGTTAATGATCTTTCTGTATGCAAAGGCCACGGTTCAAAAGGCACTGGGATGATAGGAAGTAGCAAAACCCCATTAACTCCATGACAGAGTCTGCCACGAGTAATATGTTCTCTTCCGCTTTCTTTCTCTCCTCTCTGGGTCTGTCTTTTCTCCCCGTTTCCTCTCCTCTGTCGCTCACTCTGGTCCTCTTCCTTCTTTCCTCTTCTGTTTCTGTCTTTTACTCAGGATGCATGTCTCTCAACGTCTCTCTTTCTACCTCTCATCCTTTCTTTCAGGCTGTCTCTTTCATTTCCTCTTACTTACTTACTTGCCCTCTCCCTTTTCCATTTCTTGTCTTTTTCCCCCTCATCCTCTCATCATGTTCCTTTTAATTTCCCCGGTCTGTTCACACATTGACAGACTGTCTGTTCATGCACACTTAACTTGATGACAGTGAATAAGCACTTTAAGGCTATAGTTCAGTTAATGCATTTACATGGTTCACAGTAATCTAATGTAGGCCCCCACACCCCCTTTAGTTTCTGTTGTTCACCTGTCAACCTTTCTTTTCATGGTTCATATGCAATAATAATTAGTTTACGGAGATAACAGGGCAGAGTTACTGCTCGAAATCCACAGTATATTCTAGAAACAACAGGTGTGTTGACTTCACACAGAAGTAAACAGAAGCAGGGTTCTCATTTCTAGGAGACAACTATGGATTTTGTTGTCTGACGCTAGCAGACAAGCTAACGCTAACACTAAAACTGTGAGTTGAGTTATTTGAGAACTCTGACTCTTAGGGATGTTTGATATTTATCATCATATGTATTGAACTGTTATCGATAATGGGAAATTGTAGCTGATGAATATACACTACCCGGCCATAAAAAAGTCACCACCTGGATTTAACTAAGCAAATAGGTAAGAGCCTTCTATTGGACAGCAAGACCTGCACAAAAAGGCTGTAGACCTGTTGAGTTTGTTGTAGTTTGCGCCGCATTGTTAGGTTTTATATTCTTCTTGTATATCCAAGCACTAGACTAAACGGCACGTGTTTTAATGAAGTCCAGGTCAGTAGCCACAGGTTTTTAAACCCTGCTTGATGTCCTTTTTTCTCTGCTCTGTCTGTTGATGCCGTTTCTGCCTGATGCTGGAAATCCCTCGATTCCTCCCAGTTTGTGTTGCAGTCGGTTGGATTTCCTGACCAGTGTAATGTCAGTTTTTTACCGTCTCTTTGACTTGAAGTCAGAACTGAATCATTCAAATGAAAAGTCTTCAACCATTTAGCACCGAGTTCAGAAGATGATTTAACTTTGTTGGACACCTCCTGTAGCTTAATTTATGGCAGTATCACAGAATAGACGGAGAATCCAGACTCAAAGGCAGGGCCACAGACAGGGCATGATATGTCAGAAGCACCCAGCAAGACACATACTAATGGCCTGGACTTGCTGCCATTTAGTTCCCGTCATACCCAGCCAGCTTCAAAATGCCACCAACTGCGTGCATATAAATCATCGGGGAGAGAGACAGAGAGGAGATACAGTGTGCATGTTTACCTCCAAAATGTTATTACAATTATATAAAGGGATTAACACTGTCAAAAGTTCAGCTTCAGCGTCAGGCATAAGAAGACTCCAGGGTCAATATAACACCCATGAACTAAGTCATAAGAAATTAAGACAAAGGAAAGGGGGAGAACAAACTAAAAGGTAAAACAATTGGCAGGAAAATAAAAAAAATAAGAGTTAGAAAGAAAGGAAACGAAATTTATTTGTTTACTTTTGTCCTCTAAAGGGACGGTTGAGATTTAGTGTATTACCAGCAGTAGATGGCGGCCGACACACCCCCAGGAGAAGCAGCAGGAGTTTCAGTTTAAAGGCCTTCACACACCAACAGCAATTCTGCAAATAAATTATTAAGCTTTGAAAAACAATTGCACCACGCCAAAAAAATTTAATCTCCCTCAAGTGATGATGACCTGGTGTTCATTTTGTTCAATAAAAAAATTAATTAATCACAGGAAAAACATTCTATTCTAAATTCTATATTTAGAATATTTTCCCTGCTTTATCTTGCTGCTAAACAGCCTATTCGAATGGGAAACCACCATTATTTAGGCCAAAGATTGCTCTCTCTAAAGCCACCAAACTCCTTAAGCAAAAACATTCAGTTTATCTCACAGAACACAGGAGTTGCTGGTCTATCACTGGTTAGCGTTTGTGATATTATGTGACTTTGGTGTTTTAAAATGTTAATTTGGATTCACATGAGTCACCCAATGACACAAACAAACTAACAGATCAAGGCAGCCGTAGTCCAGCGACTCCTGGGTTCTGCAAAGTAAAATTACCGGTTTTGTTTAGGAGTCTGGTTGCTTTGGAGAGAGTGATGTTTGGCTAATATAATGGTGTTTTCCTATCTGAAAAGACTGTCTGATGGCAAGGTAAAGTGGTGAAAATAATTGTAAATATAGTCTAGTGTAGCTTCTGTGCTGGCACTCCTCTCTGCTTCTCCAAATTTGGGGCATGCCAACTGCCATTTACTGTAAAAATAAAGACTATCAACAAGTACCTTGTGCTACCCCACTTTAAATAATCTGAACTATCCCTTTAAAATACCTGCAAAAATTACTCGATTGATGCTCTGAGCTAACACATCCAGAGTGAGTAGAAGGGACGAGGTGCTCTCTCATCTGTCAAACTCACACCCAGACACCCCACCACCACCACCACCACACACACACACACACACACACACACACACACACACACAACACACACAGACTTTAACCTCAATCAATTAGGTGTCACCAGCCCACCTCCTGACAGTTGTTTGAATCAACTCCAAATTTGGCAGAGATATGAGGAAGATTTAGGGAGCGGGGAGAGAATAGACAAGCTACTGTCGGCCGGATTGGTGTTGACAAATGAGCTCAGTAACGGGGCATTAGCCTTTTGCTGTCACAGGGGAAATCCTGCACTGCGAAATGACATCAAACCCCGGTTGCTCGCCGACTGTCAAATTGGCCAAACTGCTATCTGTCTCACTTAGGCACACAAATTGTGGTGGTGGATTTCAGGTGGGAGGGAAGTTACTTCAAAGAGAAAATGTTTTCTTCTGTACTTGCACAGAATATATATTTTTTATATTTGTCATGACTCGTGAGCTCCTGATTATTATCAGTATTAGTGATATAAGGCAAAGCACCTTCTTCCCAGCAGCCTGTGTATCTTAAAGTCTCCCTGGTGCTGAAAGAAGGGGGGAGATATTTGGTTAAAAGATGGATATATTCAGGCTATAGATTTATATATTCAGGCAGCCACACCTGTAACACACAGACCTCAACCTAACATTTATTACAGGCAGAAAAGTGGTGAAATGTTGCCACCTACTGACCAAACATGGAGCTACAACAAGCAGCAGACTGTCAGGGATGCAGTAGTAAATCTACCATAATATACAATATGTACCCTATGTTTTAATGTTTAATCATATTAGAGGGAAATAGTGTATTTTGCCCCCAGTCCATAGTAATGATATGATAATAATAATAATTCATATTACAGGGGCAATTACAAATGTGAGCATAAAAAAATGAAATAAATAAAATGTAGTAAACAAATAAAGTAATAAGAACTTAAAAAAATAAATAAAATAATTGGAAACAAGAATTTAAAGCAAATTTATTTTTAAAAAGTGTGTGTTTTAAAGATCCAGTGTGTCAGATTTATGGGTGTTTATTGGCAGAATATAGAATTAGAATTTAGAATTTATTTTGGTCTGCAAATAGAAATAAGAACGTGATGTTCTTGATGTATTAATCTACAAATTCAAGTAAATAAATGCATAGCTTCTTATAGAAAATGCCAGATACTAAATAGTGGAGTGCAAAACATTACAATAAAGTAATTTAACATAACTTAGACACCTCTGCAGTCTGGAAAAGGTACAGGATGAAGCTACAGCTTATAACAATAACACATCATATTTAGCAATCAACAAAAACAATCCAAAACAGGCAAACAAGACAACCTAAATAACAAAAAAGACAAAATACAGCACAAAAACAACTACAAAACGCAACTCACACACTTTAAGTTCCTGTACCCTGTCCTTCTACATCAGTATTACAATCCGATCATCCATTTTCATATTTGATCAATACGTTATTTTTAAACTTTTGTTTAAACCTGTTTAATGTTCTACATGTTTTCAGTTCCTCACCACAACTGTTCCATAAACTCGCTCCTTAAACTGACATACAGTTTAGTTTGGCATCGGTCCTCACTGATGGTTTTTTGAACATAAAAACACCTCTCAAAGTATGTTGACTTTCTCGCTTTTGAAACAACTTTAGGATGCTTTCAGGTAATAATTGGCAGAAAATGGAAATATAATAGTTTACATTAGCCTCCTTTTGTCAACCTCTAACATCAACACTCAAAAATATTTCATACAATTAATTAGTAAAATTAATTCTTGAACATACATGTGAGTCCATAAAAAGCCTCTTTCATGAAGCAGCTGTGTGTCTGGCCAACATAGGAACATGTTGTTACAGAGCCAGCAGTGAATGTATATAATGGCTTGGCCAAACCAAAAAACGTACAAGATGGAAAACAAGATGGACGCCACCTACAACTGACATTCTTCTTCTTCTTGGGTTTTACCGGCGGTTGGCAACCAGTATAATAGGGACTTTACCACCACCTTCTGCTCCAGAGTGTGGATCAGAGATTAAATTCTGTTACATAATCCAGTCTGCCCACTTGGCAGATTCATCAAAGTTCTAATGTTAATATCATGTTCTCCGATCTGTCTCAATTCCTCCTTCACGTTCTGTCTTCCTGGTTGTATTTGGTTCATTCTGTAATTGCATGTATTGTTTCCTCTGACTGACAGTGTTCATGTAAACCGGTTGGGTGTTTTCCTTCTTTGCTTATTGTGTACTGTTTAAATTGGCCTAATTTAATCCTGTTGCAAATTACCTCCTCCTCCCTTGTCCCTCATATATTCCTGACTGCTGACTTTATACTGCTGATAAAACTATATCAAAACCTCCCCCTCGTTTCATTGGTCCACCTCCCTCGCCATTCTTCCATTGACTTATTCCAGATTATTGCTTTGATTTCTGATTTACTTAATGAGACGTGTGCATTTATGATGTCTTTTTGTAACACTTGTTTTGCCATTTTATCCACATCCTCCTGTATGTGCGGGAACCCACATAAATTCAATACCTCGCTGTATGACTCCGGTGTGTACTTGTAATACTTTGAACAGGATGTCTTGCTGACTGCAGTCGAAGGATGTCAGGCTCTTGAGAACTGACACAAGATCAGAACAGATTAGAGTGTTTCCTGGTTTATTTTCCTCTACCCGCTGCCAACATCTCTTTTACTGCAGGAACTTTTCTGTGTGGAACCAAGAAAGCAGCTCCAGTTGTCTGCTGCTCTGGATCTTTTGACCCATCTGGCTGGGAGTTATATCACATTAACATGGGCTGAGAATGCTGACAACAAGTCTGCTTTCCCTCTCTCTGCCTCTCCATGGCTCAGTTTCTTGGATTACCACTGTTGGGCTCATCTTGACATCTTTCGCTCCTGTACCCTCTGCATATCTGTTACCAACCCGCCCTTTGTCCTCTACCTTGATCCCAGTACTCCTGTATTAGTAGTTGGTCATTAAGTGTTTCCTCCTAATGTCTAATGGCATCTCTTCCTTGCAGGGCTGGCAGTCCTTACTGCTCCGTAACACTGCCTCAGAGCTTGAGCCTGAATCTAATTCATTTTCTCTAGCAGACTTTTTGAAGCTGGGCCATAAACCACAATCCCATAATCAAACACATACCAGATCATTGTCACGTAGATGATTTTTAACGATGAGAAGCTAGCTCCTCATCCCATCCCAGTTAAACACCTCATAATATTTAAAACCTTCTGACATTTCTCAACTATTTTAAGTTAACTTAGAATCGATTGCTTTTTGCATCTTGCCACAACTACAGCTAATACGGGGCAAGAACTAACTAAACCCACAAATCCCCCCTCTGATTTGGCAGCATATGGTTTGTTCGGATGAGTTGGCTCTTTGATTTAAGAGTCCTCAGACCTCAGACACACCTTACGCTCAACCGGGAAGAGAACCGCCCCCAACAACCACAGTGACTCAAAGATAAAGAAGCACATGGTTAATATGACAGAAAAGTGTTTGTTTAGTCCTGCACACCATTTAAACAGTGTGGCGATACAAGCAAATCGATGAGATTCACATTAAACAAACTATGAAATGTGAATCGTTTGAGCGTGGTTGACTGTAGATGAAATGAGCCTGTGCAGGTGAGTGTGAATGACTGTTTGTACGTGTGGCTGTGCTCATCAAACATTTAGTGCTTTTTTTTTAAAAGACACCCCTCATACAGAGCAGCAAAATATTAGGTGCGTTCGAGATGAGCGAGGCCTGCGCAGAATCGATCACCGGCGTGACTTGATCCCGACTTCCTCAGACGTCGTGCACACGTGGGCAACGATGACCTCACGAGATCGAGGCAGCTGCAGTTCCTCTCCACCAACTGCAAGCGCTCGGCTGTCACCTGATCAATGAGCTGACTGGCTTTTAACTTTGACAACAAACACCACGTGTTGCATAAAATACTAATTTTCTGTGTAACTGTAATATTTAACCCTAGATACATTAGTCTTATGTTGTGCAAATAAGTTTTAATCTGTTAACAAGCAGAATTTTCGTGGCTGATAATAATAAAGTTTTATATATATGACTCAACAAACGAACAGTTATAAAGTGCTTTACAAGGCAGATAAAAGAACAGATGTTCCATGTGACAGTAGGGTGAGGTCCTCTATTTTAACTTCAATCAGTGATCAAGAACACACTTTATTTCTGCAGAGTGAATGTGGTCTGCAGACTGCAGGTAACCTACAGGTGATCTAGCAGGATGTTAGCATCTCTTCCTGTATGTTCTCTGAAGTCTGCTGGAAAATGTCAGACTTGGCTGCAGCTTTTTGTCACCGCCTCCTGGTGCGGCCATCTGGTCTCATCTGCTCTCCAGGTGAGGCGCAGTTCATCTCAAACAAACCTGTTCTCTGCATCTCCAACTGAGTGCAGAAATCTGCACCAAAAATGGTTAAACTACTGGTATTAAAATGTTTAAAGTGACATTCATCACCAAATCCATTTTTCCTCTCAACTGTTGTACCATTTGTCCATCTAGATAGTTTTGATGTGTTGCAGAGTTCTGGAAAAAAAAATACAAATTGGAAAGCTTAGTTTAAATTAATACACTTTTTAGCCATTGGAGTGAAAAAAAAACAAAAAACATAACGAATAAGTTGCAGCTTTGTTTTACTTTTCTTTGTGTATCTTCCTAAATCTAAGTAAAACACTGTATAAATTAATAAACTCAAAAGAAACTAGATGAGGTAAAGTGATCTTTTTTTTTTTTAAGTCTTACATATTTCTAAAGGTCAGTTCAATAATCTGACGGGTCTACTTTATCACTGCGCTCTTCATAATGCTCCTTACAGGTAGGTGATGAATGCAGACACAGTCGGCGCTGATATGCAAAGAGACCTCCAATAATGCGGAAAAGCAAGTTTGAACAATCTCTGCACTTCACTTCCTAGTGTAGGGTTTCATGCCCAGTCACACGCCCTCCTCTCCACGCTCACAGTCCGGGGCTGTGGCGGTGATTCGGCTCCAGACTCCAGCAGGACGCTCCTCACGGGCCACCTGAAGACTCTGCCAGCAGCTCTGAGTTTGTGGTCCGCCAGTTAAAAGAGAAGTGAGAGTGGACTTCTGTGAAACTTCATGAAGAGGAATTGATTTGAGCGTGAGTTTTCTTCCAGCGGAGGCACACCTCACCTGCGCTGTGGGCGCATACCTGTGCGGACTTGCCCGCATCCCGTTAGGTAGCGCTCAGGTGGGGGAGTCGAGCCCGAGTAGACACACCTTTACCTGCCTATCTGCGGCTCTACGGCGCCCCCCCCCAAAACCCCACCCCGCCCTCCACCTCTCCCTCTCTCTCTGTCGGAAAGCGAAGGAATAACTGATCTGAACTCTGAAATGTCGGCAAATTCGAGAGAAATCCGAGCACTGAGGGAGATCCTGCAGACCCCTGGAAATAACGCCTGCGCAGACTGCGGCGCACCAGGTAAGATGAAAAAAAAAATGTTTCAGTTCGAGGTGAAACGATGAACGTCAAATCCAAAATTTGTAGCAGATGTTGAGTTCCTGGGATGTGACGTGTAGTAGGTGCGGAGCGTTTACCTGTGCCAACATTGTGGAGTTAATCATTAAAACACATCACGCTCGTGAACTTTTCTTTTTATAATTAAACCACTGCGTGATTTTTTTAACATGAGACTAAATGTGCCAGATACTCCTTTACTTGTTATTCTGGCCTTAAGAACCTGGCAAGGTGAGTTAAAAAGTCAGAGAGGAGAGATTTCCAGGGGTACTTGAAGGCAACTGTTGAAGTGAAGCATTGTACTATTCTGTGGGGGAGACTGTAGAGAGAAGAAACCTTCAAGAGATGATGATAAGACAAGAAAAACTTTCAGCAAGTCTTGGCATGCAGAGTGGAGGCTCACGCCCTCACCTGGTGCTTGTAGCGCAACTATGGAGGTCTTTTTAGGTCCTTTATATGCTTATTTATAATTGATGTCATTTTAGGAATTATTCCTTAAAAAGGGAATGCAGTGAATGAAAAATGTGCATTTCAGCTAAAATGATTCAGGGTTTTCAGGCTGGCTATAAATAATTTTATAATGCCTTCATTTTACACATTTTTAGGTTAAGTAGGCTTCACCCAAATTTCAGTGATACCTATGAAAAGCAGAAACTGCACCCTGTTTTTTGGTTAAATAATGCAAGAAGAATATATTTACAAGAAAAAAAAAGTTTTTTTTTTTCAGCTTTCCACTCCATTTTAAAGGGATAGTTCATGCAAAAAAAGAAAATTCAGTCATTATCTACTCACGCTCATGTTGATTGAAGGTCGGGTTTAATGTGTTTAGTTCACAAAACACTGCTGGAGTTTCAGAGGAAAGCAGCGCTGCAGAATTTCTCAGACAGTGTAAGTGAATGGTGACCAGTTTTAAACCATAAAGAAAAAATAAACAACCGAACATAAAATGCCTCCATACTGCTACCTGACATGCGGTTCACTCACATGCGCCACACCGTCACACCAAACCACCCAATTCAGACGGTGTGCATGTGAATGTGACTCCAAGCTAAAGATCTTAAGTGAAGATTTAGGCTGAAAACATGGTGTAAATGACATCCATCAAGTCAGCTTGGTATTTCAGGGCTTTAGAAGACTTGGATTAGACCAGATGGACAGTATGGAGGCATTTTATTTATTTGTTTATTTATTTCTTTGGTTGTTTTTAATGTTGGAAAACTGGTCACCATTGATTCTACAGTGCTGTTGTCCTGTGAAACTGCAGCAGCGTTTTGTGGACTAAAAAACTAAACTCAACCTTCAGTCGGCACAACGGTGAGTAGATAATGACTGAATTTTGATTTCTGGGTGAACTATCCCTTTAAGTAGTGTTTTCCAAGAAAATGTAGTTTATTTTGATCATTTACAGTCGATTTGGGCATAACTGCCAACACTCCGGGTTTCTCCCATATTTCACAACTATCTCCAGGCACCCTCCCATTTTGTTGTTTTTTTCCCAGGAAACCCCTGGAATTTGCACGGCTCTCAAACTTTATTATGAACAATCATCATAAATTAATCTGTAAACCTGTCACAGTTAAACGTGATCACAACGGCTCAGCGAACAGAAAACCTCACCTCAGGAAATGTCCAACATGTCTGGGTGGTTCAGAGAGTCACGATACCACAAATATGCACCCGAAGACACGAGAGTCTGATTTTCCCTCAGGTGCTAGTGATTGAAATTTAAAAAAAAAAAAAAAAAAAGGTGATGATCACATCAGGCCTGCTGTAGAAAAACACTCCCATGTTTTGAAACCTTAAGTTTGGCAGGTATGAATTCGGGAGTTAATTTTTTTTTCTGATATATTTATATACATCAGACTGGCATTATGTCATCCAGCCCGGATGGCTCTAACTCTCTAGCTTATGTTGTAGGCTGTTGACTGCTTCTCTCTCATCTATCTAATCTATCTATCCATCTAGACTGAAGTGTGCTGAAATATGACAGCAGTTTCTAAAACCCACAGATTTCCACACCAGCAAAGTTACTGGGTTTATTTAGGTGTTTATGCTGCATTCCAGACAGTGTTGGAAGCTGAAATTTTCCCTCCTTCTACTAGAAAAAGTAAAATGTAACAGCACTCAAAGTCAGAGTTCCTATTTTTAAAGCGCAAATCCATCTACCCATACAACAATGGCAGCACTCACGGAGGCCTAAAATAATACATACTGTTATATATAAAAAAAAACTTGTTCTGCATGTAAATTGATTATAGAGGGGCATCTGTCGCTTCATGTGTTGGAGGCTGCACTGCTGAGGTACACTTTCGTACGAAAGTCAGCAATTTGTCACGGTCAGCCACGGTTTTTGTTTACTTTTGGCATCATGCACCTGGAGGGCTTTGAGGTCAGAATTAGGAAATTTCAACTGTCTTGAACGCAGCATTAGCTCAGTTTTGTACTTACTGAAAAACTATACATGTTGATTTAAAGGAAATATTACATATCTGTAGCAGATAGAACCAGAATCTCACTTCTTGTTGTGTTTTAACTAAATTTTGGCCCAGTATGTAGTTCCTGCATTTTGGCTTTGTTGTAGTACAGACAGTCACATAGGCTACAGTGCATTCTGCACATTAACCTGTGCATCACGATAAACATGGTAAATCAGGCTCTGAGGCACTGTCGTTGCTGTAGTTGAGCAGTGCAACAAAAACATAATATCACTGCCTTATCTCTCAATCTTTTAAATCTTTATTTATCCAAGGAAGGTTGACTGAATGCACAGTACACATACTTTCTAATACTATATTGAGGAACTGCACTGGATTAAGTGCTTTGCTCAAAGACAGCTTTACCTGCCAGGTTCCAAGATTCAACCCCTCCGGTCACATCATGGCACATATTTCTGTCATTTCCTCTGTTCCTCATGAACGGAGACAAAAGAGAGTCACTTTGGCGAGTTGGTACGGTCCAATTTTTATTCATTGATCCCCCTGGCATTGCAAAACAGTGACGTAGCAGAAATATTAGGCATGATTATTAACCAGCCAAGCACATCGCGTTCTAATCTGTCGTTTATGATTACGGGATTAAAGAACCTGCTCGTCACGCTCAGACGTCTTTGATCTGTCATGATAAGAACAAGGTAGAGTTTACAGTGAGCTCTGTTTATCGGCAAGAAGCAGAGTGTGTGTCAGGAAGATAAGACAGGTGTGGTCAGAGCAAAGAAGTCACTTCCTGTATAAATCAGGCTCAAGAGGAAAAAGACTGTTAACCTGGAAGATTTCTGGCTGGAAAGTGAACTTGCTTCCTCATACCTACCAACCACTTTTGAGTTGCCCGTAAAAGTCCAGTGTGAAAGACTTAAGGGGATTTTTCTCGATTAATGGATTAGTTGTTTGGTCTGTAAAATGTCAGAAAATGTGACGTTGCCCAAAGCCCAAGACGACGTTGTCAAATGTCTTGTTTTGCGCACAATCCAAAGATATTCAGTTTACTGTCATAAAGGAGTAAAGAAAACAAAATATTCACATTTAATTGGCTGGAATCAGAGAGACTTTGTTATGTTAAAAAAATCGCAGAAGCCGATTAACTGACTATCAAAATAGTTGATGATTAATTTAATAATTTATTCATGATCGATTACTTGATTAAAAGTTGTAGCTCTAGTATTATTTCATTAGTGTATAATCACCTGAAAATAAGAATAATTGTGTTTTGGTTACTTTAGAATGGTCTGTTTATATTTGCAGAGGGCGCAGGTCCTCTTCCACAGAGGTCACCATGTTGCTGCCAACACCATGTTTCTATGGTAGCCCAGAACGGACAAATGAAACACTGACTCTAGATACAGCCTTTTGCAATTTTCACAAGGGTTTCTTAGATGCTATTTCTTGTCTGTTTTCCCCAAAACAAAAGCCCACTGCTCTAAAGTCCAATTGTTCTCAAAATACGCAATCTCCCTGGAGTTTTTTTTTTCCACTTAATATCGATTTTAACGTACATTTTATGTGACGTTCATCAGATGACCTTTGTCATCATGATAACAGTAATCACCTGACAAATCAGGCTAAGTTACATACTCAAGTTAAGTTACGTTACATATGTGGTGTAAGCTAAACATTACGTACAGTAAGTTATACCAGGCTAGTATTTTCAGAGCAGTGGGTGTTTGTTTTGTTTTTGGGATAACAGGCTTGTAGACAAATGGGCTTTTGGTCCAATGGGACAGTTTGGATTTTGGAATAATTGGCGGTCCGAACAATGACATGGCACCGGATTTGCTGCCTTTCCTTTCTCTTTATCATTGATTGAATATGTTTTGAGTTTTGGACTTGACTGGTCTGAGAACACTTGTCACTTCAGAGTTTGGTTAGCAGAGGTGCTAATCATGCCTTTGACCTAGGATGTAGCTCGACCGCTAGTCTTCCCTGAATCTAAATAAGTCTAATATTAGATTTCATAAAAATGTAACAATTTACAGATGAATCAACAAAGCACTAACATGCAAACATCCCTTACCCTTCACCTCTCCATCTTTCAATCCATTTGTCTCTCTGTCCCTTCATACCCACCACACCGTCTCTCCTCTCGCATCTCCACACTCCATTTGATCTCTTCATCTTCCTCTCTGCAGATCCCTCGTGGGGCTCCTGCACCCTGGGGGTGTTCATCTGCTTGGCGTGCTCCGGCATCCACCGCAACATCCCGGACATCAGCAAGGTCAAGTCCCTGAGTCTTTCCCACTGGGAGGACCACGAGGTGCAGGTGAGACCACAGAGCCGGCAGCAAAATGAACTTAGATTCACTTTGGTTTTTGTTGTCCTGTACCGTGGTTGGTTAATCACGTGTTCTCAAAGCTGGCTGACAATCTCCACACGTCTTTTTTTCCCATTAGTGAATAATATTTAGCTGGAATGAACGCACACATATCTTCAGCACTCCTGTCTACTGTATCACCACTATGTTCTGGATGTTGTGACACCTCACTTCGTGTTTGACTTAAATAACATGAAATTATCTTCTCCTCAGCGGTGACTTATTCGATTTCGAAGACACTCCGCTGACTAAAAGTACGTTAGGTTTAATATAGCTGCATTCTGTCAGTGTAATAACTGCTCTCCGATTCGAGACAGTCTAGTAATATGATAAATGTGCTGTCAGTTTGAACGAAAAAATACTAAAGAAATAGTATGAATATGCCTTTATGATGTGTTTAAATTAGAAAGACTTAATGGACGAGTACAGCCAGTTGTTATCACAATCTTGGCATGAAAACGGCATAAAAAATATGGAAATGATTCTGACATAATTCCAAAGACATCGCTTTCATTATTACTCTTTACTTGCACACCAACATTATAGGTTTAAGAAAACTGTTTATTCTCTTTGAAGGAATAGTTCAACCCCTCTGGCCTCCCAGGCCGCGTTACAAAGGTAATAAAGTCCATGTTGTTTGTTTAATCCATAAAAACTTGTAACATGGCAACTTATTGTTTTATGGGGTTTATACATGACTGGGACCAGCTGACAGCAGACTTCAGGAAGTCAGTGGTACCAGCCAAGAACCAACAAAGGGAATATTTCCCCAAAATGTTGAACTATTCCTTTAACTAAGCTGAGAGAGACACTGATTAAATTTTATTTTTCAAGAAATTTCAAGTGTTTGTAGTGTTTCATGACAGACAGATTGTCAGTTAAAGCTATAATTGTAACATTCTGCTTTAAAACGCTAAAAACACTCAACCTGTGTTATATATCTTGTTGAGTCTTGTACTGACATGATCCTAAATATTCCCAACGATGTTCAAACTCAGAGAAGTCCTTCCGGGAAAACACGGGATAGGTCGGATAAGTCAGAGAGCGGGGAGGGAAGTTGGCGAACGTGCATTTAGTCATGCAATGTGAATAAAATTTTAATATTGTTTTGTCCATGAGCATGATTTCTGCCTGAGTCGTGTCAGATAGATTTTCATCTGCAATGGTGCTTGTTTCACAATGAAGAAAACGACTCCCATGATCCCACACTACTTCATCACGACATCATCAAACTGCGTCTTTTGTAATTGTTTTAATGTGAGAGCGACCTCTAGCAGCAGAATTCACATAAGTCCGTGTTGAATCAATATGCTGTAGATGTAGATGTACGGCTGTTTTTGTGAACAAATAGCCTCAAATAGCCTTTAAATACCCGGATCATCTCATCATTATCAGTTCAGTGAGAGAGAAAAATAATAGAACATAGTGATTTATTTGCTATAGTACATGATGTTACCTGTCTAATGATGGAGGCCTGCTCTTACTATAATGGCGTTTATTCAGAAATCTACTACGGACAAAATACGGCAAAAAGCACTGCTTTGAAATCCTCAAATTAAAAAGCATCAAGAGAGAGATAAAAGTTTCCATTTTTCATTTTGCAGCATTTGTGGGGAAATGAGTTAAGTACATATCAGTTATTATAAAGGTTAGGACATCACATTCCTGCCAGCACAGTCTCCAGTCCTCCTGAAACTGTGCAGGATTTCACAGAAACCGATAATAAATGATGTTGGTACTTTGCACATCTTTATCTCAAATATTTGTTGCATTTCTCACCATCACTCTCTGATTTAATAGTTTAATATACCAGCGATAAAGGGTTTATTCCTGTCGAGTGATTCTGCTGTTGAGCAGATAAAGAAGTGTTACCTATAAAACTGTCGGGTAATGTGCCAAGATGAATGACATCCTGGAATAACCTGTCTCTGGTGTGTCTGTCTCTGTCTGTGTGTGTGTGATTAGTTCATGGCTGAGAATGGTAATGAGCTGATGAAGAGTAAATATGAGGCTGCTGTTCCAGTCTACTACTACAAACCAACCCACAAAGACTGCCAGTGAGTAACCATAGCAACACACACACACAAACAATAAAAAACATATATGCTGTCAGATATTTCCAAGTGTTTACCAGCATGTGGATCCATAAACGTGGTTTGGTTTCCTGCTTTTCTTAGTACATGTGCCTGTGTATGCTGGCAAAAAAAGAGCACATTTTTAATGTTATTTAAGTGTTGTTCCAGTGACACTGGGCCTCATGCATGAATCGTTCGCACTAACAGATATGATCTTATGAACTGTGGCTGGGAACAATTCAAGAACTCGTCAACACTTCCCATAGTTCCTGATTGTTCTTCGGTAAGATAAATTTAAGAGTACCCCAGACCACGCGTAAGCCAATATGCACAAAGTCAACTTGTGCTTTGTGCTGTGAAATCTTAATGATGAAGAACATGTTATTCACTTTAAGAGAACGCAGATGGCAACGCAATTTACACCTAAAGATGACTAGGTTACCGAGACAGGTTCTTAAAAACCTGTGTGCCGTAATTGAGCCTCAACTTAGATCAGGGACAAAACTCACCTGCAAGTACTCACCACTATCGCTTTCCTGGGTCTGACATGTCCCAGTTCACTCTTTAACCGCTATTAAAGCTGGATTACTCCCGATCGGACGCTCACAACGCAGCTGCAGGTACCACGGAGCGTGCGCGCTCACCAAAGATGTCTGATGAACACCACAGCTCATTCAGTTTTTACAAACCGCCAGATAAATCCACTCTATCGTGTGCTCATCACGGCAGCATCTCAGCATCCGTTGCCCTTCCTCAAAAAGGTAAAAATCCTTTCAGTAAACATCCAAATAATATGTGATGCGCAGAATCTTGAACATGCTGGCCAGGGGAGGGTGAGAGGGGGCACGACCTGGCTGCACCCGCTGCACCCTCATCAGAGAAACCCTTTCAATGATGCTCTAATACACTCATCCATGTCTCTTAAAGTTGTTTTGTTTTGTTTTTTTGCTGTTCTTTTGTGGCATTTCCTTTCTTATTTTCCTTCTTTTTTCTGAGTGTAATGTTACCTGTCAAATGTCAGTGGCTTGGTATTTTGTGGTTTGTACATGCTAATTAAGTCTGGTGGCCTTAAACAGATTTATTAGGGCGTTTTCATATGATAATTATCATAGCAAGGACGTGGCCTTATGTCACTCATCATGCTGATCCTAAGTGACTTTCGTAGCTTTCAAGTAGGACTTTTATTCCATAGATTCAGTAGTTTCACAGTGAAGCTGATTTTCACGTTTTCATTGACCATTGAAGGTGCTTAGCTTTTAAGATGTGTTTGAAATAATTCTGAAAGGCTGCAGGGCTTTTAAGCTCTGTCCTGTCACACTCTGAGCAAATAGTTGGAGATGCATTCAGGCCTTTAGAAATCATTCGGCTGCCCCCCTGTACTTACATTCGAAATGTGTCAGTGTGAAATAGAGACGTATTCAACCCCTGTGACAGCACTCTGCAGGGAACATCTTACCGGTGATTCACACGTTCTTGGATGTGTCTCCATGTTGGGATTTTCTGCTTTTCTTCCGGGCAGATTTGCTCAAGTTTGGTCAAGTTGTCAGGGAGTGTCTGTGAAAAGGGCTGCTCCTTCCAGTCATTCCACAGATTGTAACTGGGATTCAAGTCAGGGCTTTTAATTTTTTCCACGATTAGTTTGTTGAATTCTGTTATTATGGCCGTTGTCATGTTGATATGTCTTATTGTCATGCTTATTTTTACAAATTAATTAATGCATATTTAACTAGATGATGCTTTGTTTACTTAAACATATATTTTATGATACATATCTTATAGGCTGTTTTCTTTAAATTAGTTTTTTCTCATACTCTTGGCTAGAAATCTCCATTTCAGTTGAACTTACATACGACTAACTTTCAAGTTTTATTCTTATTCATATTCTCAAGGATTTCACAGAGGGGTTTGTTCATAATATCATCCATAGCCTGATTTATAACATTTTATTCATAAAACCATGGCTAAAATTTTGAGCTGTTGAATCAGTATTTTCTGTTTTATGGAGTGATAAAAAGAAATATCCAAAAGTCAAAAACCATTGACTCTATGTCAACAAAATGAAATGATTTTTTTTTCAATTTCTGTCCAGGAAATGTATGCAGAGTAGTGGATATTTAATTAGATAATACATCCTTTGCATATTTTAAGCATACGATTTCAGAAAACTTGTAATACAAAAAGTTATTTTCTTAATGTAAGTAATCAACTGGGGAAGTTTAATGGAGATATTTATTACTTATAATTTTTACCCTAGTCTCTTGCAGTGTCTCCCCTCCGGGGCTTACTAGCTGTTTTTTAACTGAAGCCATTATCCCAAATAGTTTGCATAATGAAGGACTGCAGAGAACGTTAACAGCATTCACCTCATCATTGTTATTAGTACTGATAAGGGGAGGTTGAGTGTGTGATGCATTTTATTTGCATCAGTGAATTTCTTGTATCAGTGAGTTAACACTGTGCAGAACTATGATTAACAAAGTGAATATACAGTGTGACAAGAGAGGAGAACGGGAGGATTATTTCACCTGCAGTTTGAGACTCTTAAATGTTTTAGACTCCAGTGTGAATGAAGTATTCTCGGCAAAGAACATTGGCTTTGATCCTTATAGTTCTTCTTCTGATCTCTAACTGCTTTTGTTGTTTCTTTATATCTTCTTTTATATTTTAAAATTAAATGAAAATGTGATATCCAAATGCAAAGTTAATACACAGGGCTCAACAGTCAGGGGTTGCCTGCTTGCCCATCATGCTGGGCAAGAAAATCTGGCAAGTGGTAAAAAAGAATTAAACCATTAAACTATTTTGATTATCAGTTAATTGGTAAAATAATTTTTTCATGCTAAAATGGCTGGAAGTGCTGTTTTCAGCCTCTCAAATGTAGGGATTTCCCACTTTTCTGTGTATTATCCTGTTAAACTGAATATCTTTGCATTTTGGATCGACAGAACGAGACTGGGACTTTTTTCACTATTTTCTCATTTTATAGGGATTGCAGCCCAAGATTTTACATGAACGTTACTTTAGTCTTTGTTGTTATTTGATATCCACTAAAGACGTAAAACAATTCATACTGGGTCAAATAAAAATTGACTTCGGGCAACTCGATTTTCTGAACAACTTGCCCGCAGCAGAGATGCATTCTCCTCTCTATAGGTAGCCTTCAGATTACCTGTACGTACTGTGACTGCCTCATTGTGTGTGTTAACTGAGGCTTCACCGGGCAGCTCCCAGACAGGAATGTTTGGAATTGTATGAATGTGAAGGAGGGAATTCTGGGAAAAGATAAAACCTTCTCATGTGGCATAAAATAATAAACACACACATTAAAAAAAGTAAGTAAGCCACAACATCACCCTGCTTGACAACGTCTTTGCTTGGCTGGAAAATATGTTGCATGGAAGTAGCAGCTCACTGTGTCTGTAAAAGTTTGCCTGAAGACAGCTCAAATCCCCACGCCCTTCTTTCTCTCTCGTGCACTCACATTTATACACACACGTAGCGCCTTCTTTGATCATCAGTATTAAAAACTGGTGCAGAGGAAGGTGACAGGCGGTTGTTCCTTCCAGGTACAGCGTGTAAAAAGAGCTGAATCAGCTGGATTCACCTCAACCCATTAGACTTCAGGGGTCTTTAGTGTTCGAGAGAATCAGTCTGATGTTAGTGTCAAATTAGGATGAAACGCACACACACACACACACACAAGGCTAAAAATGCGAAGTGTAGACAAAGAATAGGATTTTTTTTTACACGATCATTTGATCTTTAGCCAGGTTTGCTGGGGTAGAGTTTCAAATAAAGTAGTTTCTCCTCTCTTTTTTTATTTATTCTGATACTTGTGTCAGGTATCTGGTTAATCAGAACATGAAATAAGATCTGAGCGATTTCTCCCAAATCGGATTTATGGTAGAGCTTGAAGCAAGTAGTCTTACAGAAGTGCTTTCTTAAGTGATTCAGTTGGAGAAAAAAAAAATCAGTGCATTGTGTCAGTTTTATACTTCCATTTTATGCTTTTGATACAGCTATTAATAAACCTTTTCATGGCAGCCATATTGATGTGAAATGGTAAACACAGGTATTAGTACTTGGTCCTGTTCCATTTACTGTAGCAGAGCATTTCCGCTGAACCGACATGCTCCAACCTGCATGGAAGGGAACCTTAATTAGTATCATTAGTAACACCTGTGTTTAACCTACTATTACTCATCAATATGGCTGCCAAGAAATGGTCAATTTTGTCAGTTTTGACTAAGGTTCTTTGATACAGCTGTATCTTTCTTGGCTTCTGTTGCAGGGGTGTTAGCTTTGCTAGCTTGCTAGTTGGACAGCTAATAGCAACCATTATTAAAAAGCATGGATTTTTCTGGTCTTTTCAGACACCGTATCAGACAAATACATTTCCAAACATACACTTCATACACAAAACTGTGATATTAAAGTGTTACAGTTCATATTCTTAGCTTATTTGTAGGTCATTGTTTGCTGTTAGCTTACCAACTGGGCTAGCTGGCAGAGCTAGCTAACTTGATAATTACAAGGAAAATGCAAGATAGTAAACTAAGGTGACCGAACAATCTGGTTCAATCAGGACTGTCCAGGTTTCAAGCTGGGTTTCCCAAGTCCCAAAAATATCTGTAAAACACTAAAATGTCCCTGTTTTCAACTTTAACTGCCAAATTGTCCCAGATTTCACCACAGTTAAAAACTACGAGGGTGCAAAAGCCACCGCCGCTATTTTAGCAATAATTCTATTGTATCACATAGTTTAGTAATTAATGTTACTCAACAGTGTTTGCACTGCAGATGAGAGAAAGAAAGTTGGAAAGGATATGAACCCTGGTAACTGGATGTCTCCTTCATAAAACAGCAGAATGTGGTGTTTTATAACAGACCGGTCTGATGTGTGTAGAGGTCTGTACAGTTTTCTGTAGCAACCTGGTGTTGTTTTCAGGTGATTTAATTAAGGTAAACGCAGTGAGCAGCCATGCGTAACAGCACTGCGCTGTGGTTCGACACTTCTGAGAGGCTTCAGATTGATCAATATCAGTTCTGCTGCCTTCACATGCTGCAAGGATTTCATGAACTGAAGAGAAGCTTTTTTTCATACAGTATAAAACAGCTGTGGACAGCTGGAAGAATCAGCTGCATTCATTCATAGATAAATGCAGACTGATTAACTGACTCTCCAGTTTTGAAAATATGGTCACCACATAGTAAACACAAATTTCAGTCTAGCAACCTATTTAGACTGAATGAGGATTTTCCCCATTTACAGTAGCATTATGACTGACATTCTTCATTTTACACACTTACACATCGTATACACTTAAAAAACTTTATTCTTTTACTGAGGTAGGCAGTGAATTTGCTTTAGAAAATGTTGTCAGATGAACTTAAATCTACTTGAGCAGAGTAGTTGGTGGTTTCTTTTTTTAATGTATCACCCTTGCCTCTTTCTCATCTACCACAAAGTACTTGTGACGTCTGTTGGTCTGTTTTGATGTGGTATGTTTTTTTACAAGCTGGCCCTATTGACGTTTCAACTGTGCGTCTGTGTATTCAGGGTGTTACGGGAGCAGTGGATTAGGGCAAAGTACGAGAGGAAGGAGTTCTCTGAACCTGGGAAGAGCTTTACGTATGAGGAAGGTGAGTCACGCATGCACGCACAGCACACTCACACACACGCGTGCACAAATAAAACATTCATGCTAATGAGTGACCTTTTCTGGTGTCCTGCAGGAATTAGAGATGGCTTGTTGATGAAGAGGGGGCGGGACAATGGGCAGTTCCTCAGCAGGCGATTCGTCCTCTCGGAGAGGGAGGGGACTCTGAAGTATTTCACCAAATATGACGTAAGCAGCAGCTTTTAATGAGTCTTTCAGCACCCACGTGCAGATAAACACACACTTTGCCCACACACACACCCTACACAAAACCATGCCTGTAAGATACCAGTAATATATTGTAATTAGACAGCGTCCTAGTTAGTGTTGTTTGAAGGCTCACTTCCAGCACATGTGCAACACCCACACACACAAGCGATCACAACACAAATACCTTAATTAGAGAGCGCTTTAAAGACATAGAATATTCCATAGACAACACCCCCACATGATGTGCTGCAGGAGTTTTACACACAGTTTCCCACTTTCTTATCATACACACAGTATCTACCCTACAAAATGTATCTGTACCTGCTCTCTCCATTGCATCTGAGCGTGCTCAGACAAGCTTAACCAGCAGCCTGTCCTCTCTGTCAGTGTGGCTGATTCACTAAGCTGTACACCACCCAAACCAATTAGGGCTGGAAGCACTGGGAATGCTTTGTTTGTCACAGTAAACCAGCTCAGGGGAAGTGGGAATAATCTCTGTTTTTTAAGTATGGCTTTTCAGTGTTTTTTAGCATGCATCGTGAAAGTGGCACTCAGGTGATTTAGGTTTTTAAAGCCAATGAGCTGGTTGGCTTTCAGCAGAGCCTTGAGGTGTGTGAAATGTTCAGGCACAAGTTATTCAGATTCAAGTCGGACTCACTGCTTCTTAGCAAATTTGTCTCACTTTATCTTGCTATTTTTTTTCACGCTGGGAAAGTCAATACTCATAATGACAGTAAAGTATACAATCTCATCGGCTGTCATATAAGCATAGCCGTGTCGAAGTCAAGGGCAGAAGATGCACACAGACACAGATTCTGTTCCCAGAGGTGCTTATTTAAATTCAGGTCAGGACAGATTACAGCACGGCTTCCACAAGAAGGTTTGGTGGGATTAGTGTCGGTCTTAGACATGATGGTTATCAGTGATGCAGACTGATGTGTAGATAATAGCTCTAGATATTATTTTCATGACTAGAAAGAGAATAAAATGTGGCCCCAGGCTGTGATATCATACACACACCTTGACTCCATTTTTTTTCTGTTTTGGCAGTGGCCACACTGAAGCCTCTGACTACATAGGACCCATCTTTTCAGCACATTTCAAAGCGTCCAGCAGCAAATGAGTAGCCAAACTTTCTGTGCAATGTGCGGTTTTACTCTGATATGTGATTTGATATATTTCCTTTGATATATGTCTATTTTCCATCAACACGATGCATATGATTGTGGCAGTGTGTGCTTATGCATAGCATTGATATAGAAATGGACAACAAGATAGCCAGAACATCTCCATCGCCCCCTGGTGGCTGGCTACAGTATAGGTCATAAATCCTGCCTCCCCAGGGCAGTCAGGTGTGAAGTTTAACAGTGAAGTTGTCTAGTAGCAGTAAATGTACAGTTTTGCCCAGAGAAAAAAACACTACAGAGGAAGTTCAGGAAGTCAATGTAATTTGCTTCCCAGCTGCTGGGTAAAATGAAATAAGTTCATTCAGTCCCTTTCTACTGAGCACCAACCAAGTGTTTACGCCTGTGAGATCCAGCAGAGATGTGAGATGCTTGGAGCTGGTGCAGACAGCTCAATGGATTAAAATGAGAACGGTTCGATTGTGTGAGACATGCAAGTGAAAAGCCTGTCCGACATGTGGTCGAGACGGGGGTGAAGAATTCTATCTAAAATAAGTAGGGGTGTAACGATTCAATCGAAATCTGATGCATCGGACCTTAATGTGTTAGATATGAGTGCATCGGTTCGGACGGCCTGTATTGGTAAAAAGCTGAACATGAATCGGACAAAAATCGATTCAGCTCTAGCGTATCAATACATCTCATAAGGACGCGCATATGTTTAATTTTTGGCATCAGTGAAGTGCCGTTTTAACTTTCCTCTGTTTTCTCTCTCCTCCTGCCTCTGCCTGCACCGCTCTCGCTGAACGCCTCCTGCCGCGCTCACACAAAACAAGCGCTCCCTCCTCCCTCTCCTGTCTCCTCTTCATCTGCTCAAAACAGACCGCGCTGAAAACAGCGACAGAAACATTGTACCGCGTCGCACCACCAAACTTTCAGAACGCGCATGTGTAGAATAAGTTTGTGTTTTATAAGAAAGATGAGAGACACTGCAGATCATTTATGCAAAGCGTGTTTGACAGCAGAGAACAGAGACACGAGTCTGACCCACAGAAACGTCATGTGACTGAGAGAGCAGGTAACACGGAGCATCACCGTTCCTCCACACTGATCAGAACCACAGAACTCTTCATATGAAACTGAGCTGCACATCATCTTACTGCAAAAATACTAATATTTTAAACAGTTTCAAGTTTGTTCAGATTCTCATTTAGGCTACAGTATCTCATTTACACATGAGATTCATAAGATGTTAACAGCACTGTAATGTCTCCTTCTCTCTGTCTCTACTGTTACTATATTTAGTAAAAATATCTGGATGTCTTTTTGCAACTAATAGCACTCTACAAATGTAGCATTAATAGAATCAAAATGTAAAGATTCACACATTGCATTTTCTTGTATTGCATCATATCGAATCGTATCGTGACAGAGCTGAATGGTATCGAACCGAATCGTTGGTCATTTAAAAAATTTCTAAGATATAGCAGATCGTTGAACATGTATCGAGATATGTATCGAATCGTCTCAGTCAGTGAGATACACACCCCTAAAAATAAGGTTATCAAGGTAAACAACAACAAGATGAAACATAAACATCAAATAGACTGAAAGAAATTGTCAGCTTTCACATTTGTGGTTCAACAGTCATTTCATTACAATAGTGAAAGCGAAGTGCAGATATACAGTATTAAAAACATCTTCTTGGTTAATCATGGCTGATTTGTAGCTGTCTTCAACTTATAATCATCAGATTCATGGATTGATGAAGCAAGGGCACATCTACAGTTACAGTATTTGGGGTTTATGTTGTTAACCATTGCATTTCACACAAAAACACATGCAAAAACAAATTCTCCTATGTTCCTTCCTCTCTCCTGCAGGCTAAGGAGCCCAAAGCAGTAATCAAGGTGGACACCGTCAACGCAACCTTCCAGCCAGAAAAGATTGGAAACCCCAACGGCCTGCAGATCACCTACCTCAAAGACTACAGCACCCGCAACATCTTTCTCTACCATGACAGTGGCAAGGTCTGCAATGCTGTATTCTGTATGTGTGTGTGTGTGTTTGCTGATGTTAACGAATGTAAATTGCAGCACAAGTTGTCATCCATCACGTTAAGGGACAAACGTGTTAAATCTACCTGGTTTATGTTGTTGTGGGCAAGTCTCCAAACCTTTTCAAACCCTTTGTGCCCTGCTGGCCGATGGAATCCATTAGCAGATGACATTCAAGATCCATATCTATCATTTTGCCTCCATTCATGAATATTGGAATATATGGAACAGTTCAGTGTTATCATCAGGTTGAGAGGTTATTTGTGGTGGTCCAACATCTGACACTTTAGTGTTACCACAAAACAGCATCAAAATCTTGAACTTAATCTTGAACTTGCCTCACAGCAAGAAGGTTCTGAGTTCAAATCCCTTAACTGGCTGGGGGGCTGGAGAGTTTGTGGCTGGGGACCTTTCTGACAGTATGTTATTTAGGTTTATGTGCTCCTTTCCTTTAAACATGAATAACAAGAACCAGTGAACCACTGGTCAAAAACGTTACTTGTCATGAACAAACTGTTCATGCAAGCATAATTATGATGCATCTGTAAATAATCACCAAATAAGATTTGTTTGAAGTAGATGACCCAAGTTTCCAGCATTGTCACATTTAAAATTTAGTAGTGTTGTGTTCCACGTGATGATTATGATCATCAATCATCAATCAGATGACATTTTTGGCTGTGTCAGCTGTATTACCTCAGAGGCTTCACAAAAACCTCTGCTATTTCTAGATGGCAGAGAGGCGCAGGAAAACCTTAGGAATATAGAGAACACAAAGATTACTAATTTGCTCATTTTCTGTGTCATTGTCTCTTGCTGTCCATTAGGAGATCGTAGACTGGTTTAATTCAATTCGTGCAGTTCAGCTCCACTATCTTAAGGTGGCCTTTCCTGGGGCGACGGACGCTGAGGTGAGCACACACAAGCACACGTTCATGCAGACACTTTCTTCCCCTATTTTTAAATTTGCTGCATTTGAAAAATGATGATTGCTGAGATAAAAATGAGGTGGTTTTTGTTTTCAGCTGGTACCCAAACTTACCCGGAACTTTCTGAAGGAAGGATACATGGAGAAGACAGGTCCCAGGGCAAGTAAAACACACACACACACACACAAGTACACACACACTTTAAACCTTTATATGAAAATATGAACACTTTTCTTCTCCTTCCGCTTTATTGTTCCCTTCTTCATCTGCTTGTGTGTTTCTTCCGCGGCAGCAGTTGGCTCTTACGATGACCGTATCAGTTATGCAAGCTGATCTTTTTAGTTAGTTTTAAATTACAATAGACAGCAGTACAACAGTATGTTCAGAACATTTATTTTTTTGTATATTCAGCATTACAATCACATCGACTCTTCAAGCTTAACATGTCATAATTACATGAGGTATTTCTCAGCAGGGTAGGCAATGATAATAAGTAAAATCCTGGGGTCTGGAGGTATTAATTACCAACAACCAGACCTCCCCTTGAAGTACGGGACTAATTACAGAAAATTTGTTGGTTAAGTCAATTTAAAACACTGCTCAGACGGGACAAATACCTGAGTGAGTTGATGATTTGTAGTAATTAACATCAGCAGTAATAAAGAAATGTCTGTGTAAAAATACCACCTCTAATTACCAACCATGTTTTGCTCCTGCACTGAATAACTTACTTATTTCAACGACAGTCGCTTCATAATGTGATAACTTTTTTGTTTTTATTCTAGGTGTATGACTTTTTGAGACAGCAGTGGGAGCAATAGATCAGTTTTGGCAAATAAATCTGTTTAAGTTTAACTTAATTAGAAAGCGACACAGTTAAAATCCTAAAACTTAAAGTTGTACAGTTGTGTATGAGCCAGCAGTGGTTTCATCCTCCTGTGCAGATGTGTTTCACAAAATAGAGAAGGGGTCACTTGTGAATTGACTTTGCTCTGCTGAACAGCATCTTAGTCTGCTCTACAGTTGCTATGATACTGTATATGTGATATGAAAACATTAAAAAGAAAAGTCAAAGAATGAATGTATCATATTAAATACACATTAACACATGAACAGAGCAGCTATTAGAAAAAAATTGTAGTAAATCCCACCCATCATATGCTCATACTACAAACAAAATTGGGGCAGTATATCATGAGAAAGTTAGGGCTGGTGTATTGTAAAAAGACAAGGAATTGCGCAGTCCTTCCCATAGGTCTTCTTTCAACCTTCAACACTAACACTGTCAGTAATGTCATACAATTAGCTATGAGCTATTGCTAAAGTTTAAGACATTAACAGAAAATTTGTGAACTCATCATGAAAGTTCATCCCTTAACTTGCCAAGATGCTGGAGGGAAGCAACACCAGTGTAAACCCTTGTTTTGGTTCTATTTCTATCAATTCTTTCCTCGCCACCAAATGTGGCTTCTTGCCCTCAGGGCTTCATCTTCTCTCATGGTGGACTGAGGGCAGACTGGATGCCAGGGCTTGTTGGCTTACACGCATCTTTTCACAATATAAATAAACACAATACACACACATCTTTGACATAATGCCAAACTGTTATTTCTTCATATTCCAGTGATGATTTCAGTTAATTTTTAATGTTTTAAACTGAACGTCTTATAAGCTCCTTTTAAGATGACGGAGACTGTTTTCTTTTACAAAACTGTCTAAACAGCTAAAGTCGATTGGTTTCAACTAAATTTCCACCACTGCGGACACAGTTCCCTCCTCAAACCTCCTCCTGTGATCCCAGCTCCCACTCTTCCTGCTTTAATGGAATGGAAGCTGGCCCGAGAGGTTAACTAGCCCAGCTGTCAGTGTGGCTGCTCTCCACCGCTGCCTGACAGGCTGACTGACAGCTGAGAGGTCCTCCCCGCCTGCCTCACCGTCCGTCTGTCTGCCACTCTCTCTGAGAGGGAATAAAAGGCTTCCAGGCGAGGATCGACTTAATCCAGAGGTGTCAAAACCTCAAATACACGTGGAAAAAAAGACATATGTTTGGATTAATCAGACACACAAAGAGGCATTTGTACATATCCATGCAGTCATGCACTGTTGCGCCGACGCTTTTACATTAGCATATGTACACACATGCAGGTGCTTTCACACGCAGGATTCAGACAGAAGCCACCTACACAGGCAACACCAAGCAACCTGATCCTCGGCGACACAACTGGTTCTGTATTCAGACGCACGCAGACTCTCAGTTTAATCTCCGTCTGTCAGGCTGAGAGATGAAAGGACTCACTAACTTGCTCCGTTGGGCTGATTTGCTAAATGGGTGTCATAATTCATTTCCGTCAGATTTGCGCGAGACATATTTGTGGAAGGAGTCACTGGCGAATTGAGAAGGGAACAGTCAGTTGTTCAGCCTTACACCTCAACCCGAATATCAAACACTTTTATGAGGACAATTTGGCAGCAGTCGGGGACCTGAGCGCACTCATTATTTGAATCTCAGCTCAGTGAAAAGAGCTCAAGCTGCTTGTGCACTTCAGTACACTCTCCGAAGATGCCGTGTGTCATATCCTTTGATAGCTGCTTTCAGCAATAAATTTCTGCTACACTGATGTAAACGTTCAACCGTGACAATAAGTTTAACTTTGTAAATACAGTATCAAGAGTGTTATGAAAGTGGTGGCATAAGCATTGAGACGGGGCTGTGAAGGGAAAAACGGTTTTAGCATTAAGCACTAAGAGAAAACCATGCAAATCTAACACAGACAGATGCTTTTTATGCCTTTGCACCGGTGACAGCTTTGCCCTGAGGTACTATGTTTTCGGGTTGTCTGTCCGTCCCATTCTTGTGAACAGGATATCTCAAGAATGCCTTGAGACAATGTCTTCGTATTTGGCACAAGCGTCCACTTGGACTCGAGGAAGAACTGTTAAGTGAAAAGGTCAAAGTCACTGTGGCCTCACATGCGTCCCATTCTTGTGAACGCAATATCTTAGGAACACCCATACTTGCAACCATCATGATTTCCAAGGAGTCTGTTTTTCCATTGCCCTTTCCCAGTTTCCTCCCTGGCTTACAATTTTCCTATATTTGTCCAGATATCTGACAGATTTCTGGCACTATACAGTGTGTATAAAGCCCTACAACTCTAAAAGCCTACTGTCTCCACCAACAACAATACAGTAATGCCAAATGTTGTTTCCTGACATGAAGGAGAACTGCTCGCACTCTGCATGACTGTATCCAGCTCTCATTAAAAAGCGTTTCAAGACAAGAAAATATTCAAGCAAATTTCAGATGTCTTGCAAAGTGTTAAAGAAAGGTGCATGTTTATTCTAAGACCAGCCTTAATAGCATACTGTCAAAAAAAAATGTAAAATATTAAATTTCTGTTACTATAATTAAATTGAAATTGGACTAAGTGAGGCTGAATGCTGTGGTCCCATTGTGTTTTCCAGATTTCCAGTCGTTGGGTTTCATAGATTTTTTTTGCCAGCAGATGACCTATAACTATTTCTACGAGACAACCCCCAGATTCCCCCCATCTTTGGTTTCGAAATTCTTTTTTTTAGGTATCTAGTTTGGCCAGTATGGGAACGCCTTGAAGGAATTTTGTTAAATATGACACAAACAACTCAAGGATGAACTGATTAGCATGTGGTGGTCAATGGTCAAGGACACTGTGACCTCACAAAACAGGGATGGAAACATTATGTTTTCGAGTTGTCGGTCCATCTGTCTGTCGCATCTTTGTAAAAGATATCTCAAGAATGCTTTGACCGAATTTCTTCAAACTTGGCACAAATATCCACTTGGGCGTAAGGATGAACTGGCTTGAATTTGGTAGTCAAAAATCAGGAACAGTCAAGAGGTAAATGAAAGACTAACAACACAGACTTTCCCTTGTTCTCAAAGTATCTTTCCAGTATTTTAGTATTGTTGGTGATATGAAAGTGCTCTTTTTGGCTTTGACTTTTAGTGCTGAAACAATCAGTCTCTACTGAATAACAACTAAAACTTGACTAACAACAATTTACATGATTAATTCATAACTAAAATCATCTTTCAATTAAAAACTGACTGTTGGTTGGACACTTTGTGCTCTGAAAACATCAGACATCTTTTCATTTGTTTTGTGTTTTGTGACAATTCACAGATGATGAATTGAACAAATAACTGATGTCCATTAGTTGCAGCCTTAGCCACTTTAATAATTGACAGTCTTAGATAAAGGACCGGGGAACTCTGATATGAATTCTTAATACAAAAGAGTCCATTTAAGAGTATGAGTCACTTTTTAATTTAAAAACCAGACAGAAACCACGTTTGGTGCAGGTACAATGCTGCTTTGTGTCTGTATACAGTCTCACTCACCTCATGTCTGACTGTCTCTTTCAACCCGTTTGTCTTCGCAGCAAACGGAAGGCTTCAAGAAACGCTGGTTCACTCTGGACCACAGGCGACTCATGTACTTCAAAGATCCGCTGGTATGGCCTCTTCACACACACCTACACACATCAGCAAGACTTCGGTGTAGGCATCACTTTGTATTTTAAGCCTCTAGTTGAAGCTTGAGTGACTATGGTTCAGTTCCTTGATCACAACATACCGACAGCAGTGGCTTGATGGTATTCTTGTGCTCTGAAAAGATATAAATGGAGAGTGGGAGCAGAGGGTTTTCTTCCATCAAGCAAATTAGATTAAGTAGACGATGTTGGGGATATGAAGCAATGAGTCACTGGGGAGAGAGTGATATAAAGTACTTTCATTTCTATGTAACTTTATTAAGCATATGGCATTTGTTGCCATGACCTCACAGTATGTATTGTGTCAATATGAAGTGAAACACTAACCTGCAGAGTAGTTCCATCCTGTAATCTACACCATACTCTGGACTTCCGCCTCATTTGTCTGTTATCAGTGCTTGAAAGGTAGAGACATTGTGAAAGTGAGATCCTGAGTCATTCAGTGATGAGAGTTTTTATTTCAGGAGTTATTTCAGAGACTCGCCTTGAGAGGGGGCGATCCCAATTTCCCAAGACTTGGCTAAACGCACATCAGATAGCCGAGCCAGATTAGCTCAGCTTTGTTGCTGATGTAAGAGTTCAATGGAGAGGTGCAATAATTATAGGTGCTAAGTGACTGAAATGTCCGACTTACCCCAAGAGGGTTAGACAAGAAAAACCGGTAGATGAAAGAAAGAGGAAGTCTAGTGAAGTCGAGTGTGGACTGGGAGTATAAGGAGGAAGCTCAAAGCAAGTGTAATATGGTCACTTGGATAATAACTAAATTATTCATGTTTTAGATGTTGTGTACATATGAATGGTTGACTGTGTTTGTAATACAGATGATTTAATACCACTTTTTCATGTACAATACCTTGAGTATCTGCCTTTTCCCTATCTTAAGCAACTTAGCTGTTAATAATACTTTGCATGGATGAACTTTGCTTAACCTAGCGATCTAGGTGCTCAAACTGTGATACAAATATTCAAGTCAAACGCTGTGCACATAAACAGTTGTGGGTTAGAATTTGAACCCGTTATGAACCACTGGAAAACCACCAGGCTGTTTAAGTGTGACAGAGACGGAGAGAGACAGAGCACTCAGAAGGAGCACGCGAAGGGAAGGAAGTGTGTGAATACGGACAGAAGTGTTGATGATGTCATATGCACGTTCTTTGATCCTGAAACCCAATGTTGCTCTAAAATTCTGTGGTTTACACTGCAGACTGGAGTTTCTGTTAACAGTGACAAACAGCTAGATCTACATTACATACGCTTGTCTCCTCTGTGAAACGTCTGCATTTTTATTGCGCTGCTGGCCATGCGCTGTCCCTATGGGAGCCCATTACCCAAAATATAATGAAAAAAGTGAAGATCCAGTAAGTCATTATAGTGAGAAACTTTCTCATTATTATTCAGTGACTATTTTTAGGAGGTTTCTCATTATTTTGAGATACTAAGTCATTATTTATCGCACACTATTTAGCATCATTATATAGACTGACTTCCTGTCTCCATGTACTTAGCATTAACAAAAGTAAAACAAATCATAAAAATAAGATGATCCTTAGTCTTTAAGTTAAATAACCATTAAATTAACTATTTCAGTGGACTTAAAGTCTTTGTTTTATTTGATAGCCTTGCTGCCCCAGCGTCTGGCCTCCACGCCTTTAAAACATTGACAACACCAAAGGTCAAGTGGCCCTTAAATGATGACATTCCACGCTTGGTCTGATCTATAAAGTTACAAATTTAAATATGAAAAACAATGCACCTTTTTCTCTCTACTTAATTAGTTTTCACAAAATACTATGTACAGTATATATAATGTAATATTCCTGTAATATTACTATTAGAGTTTTTGCTGCTGAAAATATACCACAGACCAGGAGGCCCTGTGACAAAATATTTTTTTGTATATCTATTTAGGAGACATAACTACAGATATTTGGTGTAACTTGGGAGTGGAGCAGATAATGTGACTTTCGAACTTAACATGCACTGACCAAGCAGATGAAGTAAATTATATACCATCAAAACCACTCCTATTGGGCCATAATCCTTCTTTAATACTCAGTCAGGGTAAATGATTTTAGAATAAACCACCTAACATCTCATATTTCTGTTTAGTCGGTCAGTTCATTCTGTGTTCAGCAGAGTTTTGAAGCAAAAATATAATTACTTATCAAAGCAATTCATTTTGTTTGTTCTACAGATGACCTGTTTCTTTCATTCTCCCTGTTTTGTAGGACGCCTTCGCCAAAGGTGAGGTGTTCTTGGGGAACAGGGACCACGGGTACAACGCCTTCCAAGGCTTGCCTGCTGGCACTCACTGCAACGGCGCCTGGCAACACGGTATCACCATAGAAACACCTGAACGCTCCTTCCTGTTTACTTGCGAGACGGAGAGCGACCAGCAGGATTGGCTGAAACACTTCAGTGATGTCTTGAGTGCTCCGATGTCCCCTCAGGAGTACACAAGTAAGAATCCAGAATCTTTTTAATAGTCATGAAATATTTATAAGCTGTTAGCCTTTATAATTAGCTGTTGGTCCGTTCTTTTGTAAATGGCTGTTACTTAAAGCTTCACATCAAAGGGGTCCCACAGAATAAATACGCCACAAAGTTGAATTAACACTCACAAATAAAAAATAATTAATAATGTTCACATTTGTGTATGAAGCAAAGCTTTAAATGCCCTTTTAACATGCCAATGCAGTGGGACTTTCTGCATACAAACCAAACCATCCATTATTGGCCATCGAGCAGCTCCAGTGGAGCAGCTGCGGGTTAAATACATCTGTGATAGACAGAAAGCCAACAGGGTCACAATTCATTTTTTTAATCAACTTACATTGCTGTGACTCACCGGTGGTTGTAAATATTATCCACCAAGATATCTGGGTCTGAAATCCCTCCTTCATGAGCAGTAAATCGAAATTTCAGAGTATCTTTAATCAAATGTGGTTAGGCATTGCTCCGGTTGAGTGGTTATATGCCAGTTTATTCTGGCACAGGCAATATACAACCATATTTTAAACTTCTAGATTGAAATACTGCCAAACCATGCTAGTTGTTCGAGGTGCAATCTTTACCCCATTTTCCACTTCGCTGGTTTGCGTCCAACATTAGTACTGAGTTGCGAGTGGCTACGTAACATCTTAGATACAACAGTTAGTTGGCATTGTGCATTAATAAAATATTAATGCTTTAATTAGTTTAACTGATTAGTATTTCTGGTGCCAACTGTTGAGAGTAGCGACCAATGACATATACAGTATAAAAAATGGACAGGATCACAGCACCAAAAGTGAAGCCAAAGCATCTTGGTTGCCCGCTGGTGGCTGGCTGCAGTACAGGTTATAAAACCAGCCTCCCAATGTTAATAGATAGCACATGGGCCAAAATAAAACATCAAATTACACATCAAATTAATTTTTCCCAAAGATGGTTTCTGTCATTTTTGGTAGTTCTTATCACGCTGATGTTTGTTCAATTTTTCATTTTTCTAGCCAGCTTGATTAATTATAAAAATGGGGTTTTATGCCATGATTGACAGCAGCTCCAACACTGGTCAGTGCTGCGCAGATTCTTGCTCCAACTAATGTCACCAGAGCAACATGGCAGTGCTTGTATCCGGGATATTTTGGCTTCATTTGTGTACAGTTAGAGGAAGTGGAGGCATGCCGTCCATCTTTATTTACCATCATTTGTAGCAACGTTCAGCAACTAGATGACAAATAGTGTACATCCCTGGCTAACACACGCACACTGACAATGTTAACATGCTAATATACAGTACCAGTCAAAAGTTTGGACACATTTCTCATTCAATGTTTATTATTTTTCTACATTGTAGATTAATACTGGAGACATCAAAACTATGAATATGGAATTACGTAGTAAGCAAAACTGTGAAATCAAGGCAAAATATGTTTTATATTTTACATTCTTAAAAAGCAAACAGGCTAAGAATAAAAGATTTAATAACATCGTTCTTTTTAAATCTTTGATTGCAAGTACAGAAGAACAAAGTGGCAAAATAATACCGGCTGAACGACAACCCTAGAACTATTCCACGAGTGCAACCAGATACCTAAACTTTTTGATGTAAAATTGATCCAGTGATTGTTTTATTTCTGCATCATGTGTTAAAGCTCTGAGCTCTGATATGTTTCTTATGCACTGCAATGAAAGTCTACACTTAAATTTACATGATAATGTCATTATAATAATGACATGAGTTCAAGTTAAAAGGGCAAATTCATGCAAATGAATGAAACACCAAGACATACAAAATTGATTTATCCACATGCGTAAAAGAGGATTTTGTCTAACTTTGGACTTTGATCTGTTTTCAAGTGGAAGCCATGTTCAAGCACAGGCCTTGATGGACCAGAGGCCTGAGGGACCGTCTCCTCTTCATCTCCTCTTCTCTCAGCCCATCGCCAATCTGACACAAGACCCATCAGCATCAGCTCCGCCACTGGCTCCTTTAGTGGTTTGGGGAAGTTGTTACAAAATCTTCATCACTAATGCGGTCAGTGTGAAGCTTGTTGCTGTCCAAGTCCCAAAGCTGCTCACTGGGGTTAAAAATGCAAAAATGAAGACCCAACTGGTAAATTTGAAAAATATGTCTGGCTAAAAAAAATAGTGATACTTTCAATGTACAGTTCCTATCAGTAAAATTTTTAGCGGTGTTTTTGCACAGTCAGTGCAGTACTATAGAATAATTCTTTTTGGATTTTATGCAGCACATGTTTGAAACTCTAGATAATGCTCTTTTCTTGCCCTGTTCAGATATGGTCCCTGTTGCCCAAGCTAACTAACTGTTGATTTTTTTTTTTTTTATTATGGTGAAGTAATGTGGTTAGAATTTTTAGGTTTATTAGATATTTAATATCAAATTTAAAAAATATATTTGAAGGCGAGGAGTGCCTTGGTTTTCTTGTATTAAAGCTACAAGGAACTATAATATTTTGTTGATTTTGGAGGCCCCCTTTGGGCAAAAGTGGTAGTCTTTCTACCATAATAACCACAAATTATGACATCATAAATAAAAATATCTAAATAAAAATCTAAAATTGCTTCATTTTAACTGGCTAATGTACTTTCACTGTAACTTTGCCTGGGAATATGTAAACACAAGCTCATTTCATCTGTTTTCTCAGAGAATCTGACCCGGTGGCAGGCACTACGAATAACAAAATAAAAACAGCCAAACTTCTTGTGGAGGGTCTCGTTAATTTATGTAAATCATATAGAGACATCAGTAATAAATATAAACTGCTTCATAACCAGTTAAAAACTCCTTGTAGTAGCTTTAAGTATTTTATGTCAAAGTCTAATGGTAATATTAATCAGGTACAGGGAGTCAAATGCATCAGACCAGTACAGGCCAAATGATCAACTGACAGAAAACAAAGAATTCCTTTTGATTCTTTACTTTTTTCTTTAATAAAGCATTGTTATTCATTGGTTCTTTCATGTAAACTTTGCAACTGCTCTCATGACTTGAAACATTTACATTCAGCAACAGTATTGCAGCCCAGTACATGAGCTGGAGCTGCATCACACTGCTTATTGTGCCGTTTCAGTCCAAAAAGTAAAAAAACAAAAAAACAAAAGTTATTTTCTAAGCAAAGCAATATCTTCAGTATCTTCAGACACACTACCTTTACAGTTTATATTCAACAGCAAATTCATCATAACTTTTATAAATGTTTTAAATAAATGTTTTAAATAAATGACTCAGCAAATGTTGAGACATGTGAGTACTTCTTTAAGATTTACTTTAAAAATAATAAATGAGATTTGTGTATGCATTGTGATACAAAAGCTGAAAATCCTGCAAGCCATTACATGGTGTAACAGCGCCTCCATGTGGCGCTCAGTAGGCACAATAAGTCTTTATCAAAGCAAACTAATTCCAACAGTAAGTTATTTTTAACTAATTTCAACAGCCAATTGATACATTATGCTGTTTTGTTGTTGTTGTTGTTTTGTTTTTTCCTTTTCTGTTTTTGGTCACATTATATGGTGTTATACATTTTTTAAGTAAATTTATTTCTGTGCTTGACCATAGTTGACTGACATAGCATATGAAATTGATTATCACTAATAAAAATATTTCTTCTGAAAGTTGTCAAGGAAGATTTGAGTGTGAATTCAACAGTATTAAATTGTTTTTAAAAAATAGTACTGTATTTTATCGCTGTCTTGGGACTGAAAGTGAATTATTCCATACTTAGGTTCCACCCTGAGCCCATCCAGTGCATTTCACAACAAACTATTATGTGAAAACAAATCTGTAATCTGTTTCCGCACCATCAACTAAAATATCAATACTCTGCTAACTTGAAATTACTGCAGACAGACAGCATCCAAAAACTACTGAGGAATGTTAGGACCATGCATAAAAACAAATAATGAGAGGAAGTAGATTTTTTAAATTTGTATTATGAGAATAAAGTCGAAATGTAGAAAATAAAGTCAAAATGTCTATAATAAAGTTGAACTTGTGCCAGGCATAAGAGAAAATAAATAAATCAGACCAGGAAGTTCTATTTATTTTCACATTTTGAGGAAAGAGCGATAAAGTCGAAGAGAAGATAAAGTCAAGGCTAAAGTTGAAATGTGACTTTAAACACAACATGTTTTTTTCAACTTTATTTTCAATATTTTCGACTTTATTCTCCAAATGGGAAAAAAACTCAGCAGAAACTTACATGCTTAAGCAGGTCTTATAAAAATATAAATTACTGAGAAGACAGATTTATTCATGTTCTTAGGATCTCTGCTAGAAAGATGAGGCACACAAATAACTGTTTGCTGAAATGAATAAATACGCTCCTTCTTTATGTATGATGTGTTGGTCTGTATTTGTGTGTGGTTGTGGACAACTGTCCCTGCCAGTGATTTCTGGGTGTCAAAAAACTACACACCAGTCACAGCAGGTTGAGGCCCGAGAGGAATACCTCATAAATCTATAGGCCCCTGCTAGTTTTTCACCCTGGTGAGAAAGAGGGAGGACAGAGGAGAGAAGAGGAGGCAGAGGACTGTGACCAGGAGGATTCCAAAGGACACAGACTCAACAGTTTTCCATCAAAATGTGGAGTCAAATGAAGGGCTGAAGATCCGAGGAGAAGCTGAGGGTTCATCAGATCGTTTATGGAGGCGATCAACATGGATCATTTGGATAAAGCAAAGGGTCTTTTTGACTTTGGTGTCTTTATGCAGGAAGAAAACTGGAAGAGAGAAGACGAGAAGAATCTTGACTGGATGTTGCACGCTGTTGAGTCAAACCTGCTTGGTCCAATCAAGAAAAACAAATTAAAATCAAACTGGACATGTTCTGTGGTCACCACAGTGGACACGGATAGAGAAAGGAAGAGTGGATTATATGATATAATTAATCCTCATAAGGAAACTCTCTCTGGAAATGTCACCAACTGGAGTCTTGCTCAAGCACACCTCGGCACTGCAGGAGCTCGCTATTGGAGATTTTGAACAGTTTTTCAAGTTGAAAGGCTGTGCCCTGACTCACTGTGCCACTCTGCTGCTCCTAAATGACCCTTGTCGGAGCTACTTCAGCCTGAAGCCCAACAGAGAAATCCCTGTACTCTGTAACTGAGACTATCTTTCTCATGTCTGAGGCTTCTTCGTGGTTTAAATCTTCGCTGGGGGCTTTTATGCTGTCGATTTTGGAGAAATATGGGATCACGGCTGTGTGGAGGACCTTAGTTTTGGGGGATGTCTGCTACAAGACACAGACAGCTCTGCAGTCACCGAAGCTGCAAGTCATGTCAGAGGTCTACTTGCATCTTTTCTGTGGACTAACCCTGCTGTTGTTTGCATCGCTGCATCCAGTTAATGCTATTTCTTGGATTTAGCTCCAACAAATTACAGGTTTGAGCAAAATTTCAGATAAACAATGTTCATTTTTCACCTAGACTGCGTGGGACTACTTTTAATGACTCTATACAATGAACTGCCATCTTCAATCTGTGCTTGAATTGTTTACACAGACTTTGAAACCTTTTCCAATTTAATGCAGGGGCCAACAGTCATAAAGCTCTGTGCAAATCGGCTCTGAAATATTATAGCCTGACCTCTATGATCCTGCAATGAACTGCACTCCTAATGCCACCATCACACCACAGCTGGGACTTGTCCTGAGCCCGGGGCCTGTAGATGGAGGGTCCCAGGAGAGTGGTGGTGGTGGAGGCAGCGGGGTCCTCTGGGTGACATCCCTGCTTGGTGCCACGCTGATGATCATGTGCGCCATGGGTGTGGCGGGCAACACGTACACGCTCATCATTACGCGCTCGGCCGCTTTGCGCCGGACGGGTTCCATGTACGTTTACATAATCAACTTGGCTCTGGCTGACCTGCTCTACCTCTCCACCATCCCCTTCGTGGTCTGCACCTACTTCGCCCACGACTGGCTGTTCGGCGAAGCTGGTTGCCGCATCCTGCTGAGTCTCGACCTACTCACCATGCACGCCAGCGTCTTCATTTTGGTTGCTATGAGCCTAGAACGCTACCGTGCAGTTGCTAGGCCCTTCAGCGCACACAGGTCCTCGTCCCGCAACCGAAGGCTAGCGTCAGGGATTATCTGGGGGACAGCCTTTGTGCTAACACTTCCGATGATGGTGATGATCCGACTCAGGGAGGGCAAACCAATCGCGCATGGTTTGGTTAAGAGGATCTGCTTCCCTACCTGGACCCCTGAGGCCTTCAAGGCTTACATCACCGTCCTGTTTTTTACAAGTGTTTTAGTACCTGGATTGGTGATCGTTGGGCTGTATGTTGGGCTAGCCAGGCGCTACTGGGCAGCGCAGGCTAGCTTGGGAGGTAGCAGCCGGTCCGCTCGGCGGAGAGGACTCAAACAAAAAGTCGTATCAATGATCTTTAGCATTGTGGTGGCCTACTGGGCTTGTTTCTTGCCTTTCTGGGGATGGCAGCTAGCCAAACTGTTCTCTCCAGACTCCCTCAGAGCTTTGTCTCCAGCTGCTCATAATTATGTGAATTTCTTTGTCACATGTCTAACCTACGGGAACAGCTGTATCAATCCGTTTCTCTACACTCTTCTGACTCGGAACTATAAAGATTACTTGGCCCAGAAGGGTCAGTCTGTGGGATCAAGCAGGGCCGACCCCGGCTCTGTTATGACGACGCCACTGCAGGACCTTTAGTGGATGAATAAATGATTACAAAGCACAGATGCTCGAGTGAGAAAATGTTATTAACGCTCTCAGCCTGAGAGAGGACATTTTTGTTAGAGTAATTTTGTACAACACTGGAAAATGTCACATTTGTGAGATGCTTGTAATCTGAAGTAGCACTTTGTATAAACTTTGTAAATGCTGCAAATATATGCAATGTGGTGCGATGTATCTCCAGCTCTGGTTGAAGGGTAAACAGCACAAAGGACACAGTGTTTGGTTTGTGTTCTTATTGACTATTCTAAGGCTTACATGTACAAATATGGACTGTCTGTCAAATGTCAAGAAGACACAAATAAGATTGTTAAAGACACATTTGATAGTATCTTTAATCTACTGATATTTGGGTTCAAATGTGAGTTATTTTTTAAATTTTAAATATTTAAATTTACCTGGAAAAGCTACAAAACAGGAATTTTTAGTATTTCTGAAAATATTTTGGAAGAAATACTGGGCATAAGAATTCACCATAGCAATTACTTTGCAATTGCTATAAAACAAAATCTAATTGTTGGACCATCAGATGTAAAGAACTGCTTCAATTTTTCCCTTATTCTCCACTTTGCCATCCACCTGGCATGCACAGGCACAGACTCACACACTTACTGTCAAGGATATTTCATCTCCTTCCAGGGAATGTGGTTGCATCGTGCCACATTCCTCAGCCTCGGGCCACATCTTCTTTGAGTCCTCCTGCAAATTGTCTCCGTAAGAATGTGCTTTATCTCACCTCTGCCGTATATTGTAGCCTATTCCCTCTGCATTATCCTTTTTCATCCTCTATTATCTGCTCTATCCCTGCAGTCCTCGTCCTTGGCCACATTTTAATTCGAATTTATTTGATAGAGGTGATGCAATTTTACATTACAGGGCATGGAGATGTGCTGCACAGAGAGTTTATATGTCTTACTGATTTTCAACTCTATTATAGTTTTCAGTATCATAAAGCAACAATAACTACAGATATGGAAATGCAATAAAATACACATAGGCCTATCACAATGCACAAATACACAGACACCATACACCAGTACACTTTAGTATATTTAAGTACAACTGACTCTTCGTAACTTCCGCTCATTTTCACACTGAGCTTCTGTAACAGTTGAGCAAGCTTGGTACCCGGTGGAACCTCTTCTATTTCCTCTTCTGAAATATGCTAAGTGCTAGGCTCATCTATGTTGGAAAGAAATTATTTTTTAAAAAGATGGTAAAAAGAAAAAAACATTAGCTAACTACCTAGCTAACCTAGGTAGCTAACCTACCTAGCTTATTAGCTAATCAAGAATGGTCTATCTGTGCAAAACACTCCCACTTTGTTACACAAAATGCCCACTTCATTACACAACACAACCCCCTGAGATAACTTGATTTACGTACTTATTTTAACCCAAACCATGTTCCTTTTCCTAAACCGACCCAACTGTTTTTGTGTCTAAACTTAACCATGTGGTTTTGCAGCCTAAATGTAACTGCCACGGATTTGGGAGTGTTTTCTTGTAGGCTTGTTCTATAGCACTGCGTAACCATGGGTAGACATACCTGAGCTAATCTACATCAATCTTTAGCTAGCTAGTTTGCAAGTCTTTATTTTGCTAACATTAGCTAATTAATTAGCTAATTACCCCCTTTCAGGAACCATAAAAAGTTCAAAATCGTATTAATTTCACTTTGTTTCACTCTTTCTCACCTTGTCATCCACACCCCCTGCTGAAGTGACACTACGCCCACCCTGGGGAGCCCCCAGTTTGGAAACCACTGAGCTCATTTGAAATATGACTACATGTCGCTTACAGGTCCCCCAGAAACATCTTTTTACCACATAGCACACCTAAGTACAGGAAAGTAGAAAGTTGTCCCAATTCTACCGGGTACCAGACTTGTTCAACTGTTACTGGGGCACAGAGCAAATAGGGTGGGAAGGGTCAGTAAGCTAAAAATGGGTATAACTCTGGTTTGTTTTTAAGCGGCCCTTAAAGGTCCATGTGTAAGATTTATGGGAATTTATTGGCAGAATAGGGCAGAAGAATGTTTTAACTGGTGCATTAAAAAAAACTGAACAGACAAACCAAACACTGGCTCTAGATATGGCCGTTCATGTTTTGCAGAGTTTTTGCAGCACACTTGAAAGGGAATGGTGAGATAAGGTGTTTGCAGTTTGCAATAAACCCTACACACTGGTCCTTTAACCTTTTGTTGTAAAAGATTTTATATCATTAATCCAACTTCAGTTGATAACATGTTCCAGAGCTGACAGACCCTTTAAGGAGAGAGCTGACTGTCTAAATTCAGATGTCATATTTAACTGTTGCCATTCACCGTGCTCTCACTTACTCTGTTACTGTCTCATCCCTGAATATATCTTGGGCTAGACAGTTGATACATTTCCTGCAGGTTCTGTGGGTCTTATCTGGTTTTAACTGTTTCAATCCTCTTCGGTGTATGTTGAGATTTCTTTTTAGATGCTTTCAAACATGCACTGGTTTTATTACTTTATGTTTTGCTTGCACCAAAGCAGGATTTTAAATAACAACGTGATCTATAACCTCACTGTCCTGCCCTTCAGCTGACTTAAAACCTTAAAAAACTTCAAACTTTTAATATGACTGTTCGGACTGAGGCCAAATATTGTCACAAATCTGACTAGTATCAGGATTAGGGCCGTATGTGAAAGTGATAGAAGCTCTTCAAATGAAATATAGATGTTTTTTAAGTAAATGATAAGGATTTTCTAATATATTATGTCTGTGTTTCATGAATGTGGTGTACAGAGATGCAAGTACACAGAGAAGACATGTTTTTTCCCCACAGTATTTATTAACAAACCCACTGACTGATGGCATGTAAAGCAGGCACAATAAGGTAAGATGTGCTGTGGCTCCCTCTTTAGGCCAGTACCTTGTATGACAACATCAGCACTTCTTGTCTGTATGCATTTCCAGTGTTATTTTCCTATTTCTTTAAGCAGGTCTGGGCTCAGTAATGTAAAACAGACTATTTCAGACACAAAGAAAAGGTGGACAGGTCAAGAGTCAAAGCTCTACTTGAGCTTCATGCCGACGAGCCGCGCGTCGTCGCTGACATTGAAGTACTTGTACTTGACGTCTCCCAGTCGGTTGGGGAAGTCCACCATGTGGCCATTGGGAAGCTTGATGTAAAACCTCTCGCTGTTGAAGCTGATGTAAAACTGAGAAGAGAAAACGCATGTTTCATCTTTCAGTGTCAGTCAAGTTTTAGTTCATTTCAAACGAAAAGATAAGAAAACGTATGTACAAAGTAAAGATAGGTAAGACTTATCTATCTCTGTCAGCAGCTGTAAAGTTTTACAAGGCTGTAAATCCTGTAATGATTCATGATTGCACGGCTCAGTGTCTGTTGACCGAACAGTGTTACAGCACAGATACCAAGCCCACCAATAACCTCATTATGGCAAAAGACATGATGAAATTTGAACTTGAGCCAAATGAGTTCAGTAAAAGTACTTTGTCTGTGGTCTGCAAACAATATTCTTTTAAATACAGCAGATACGTGTGAACCATAATCACACCAAAAATCAGGTTTGAGCCTTTGTTGTCTAAACAATGATAAAACCATAAGCATGCAACTTAATTCTTTAGAACCTCTGACAGCTTGTGTGAGATACAATTAAAGTAATATTAGGAAAACACTTTCTGGAATACCATTCATAGCAGTATTTTTGTTGCCATAGCTATCTTTAACATTTAATTTTTTTGGAATATTGAGACACAATCATCTCTGTGTTACTTCTGAGAGAAGAAATAACTTGTTCTGGTTGATGGTTTGAAGACTCAACTTGACAAGAGCCAAAACTCGCAACACCGGTGACACATGACATCACTTGGACTTGAGCCCTTTGACTTTAAAATAATTGATACCCTCCACCAAGCCCGGATATTAAAGAGTATTTTATTTAAAAACGGTGCCACAAATCAATCAATTTTCTGTCATTTCCTGAATCAACTAGAGAGAAGAAGTTGATAAAAAATGATACCAAAATTTGCACAAAGAACGTAAGTCATGGCTAATATAGTTAGCAAGATAATACTTAGCTAGCATTAGCTTAACAGCCAAGTAACTGCATAAATCAACAACACAGGAAACTCATTGTTACATTATGACTTGTTTAGGACTCCAAATTTAAAGTTTAGGACTTGGGACTTGATTCGGGACTCGCCTATCTTCACTTGGGACTTGCAAAACAATGACTTGATCCCACTTTTGCTGTACCTCACTGTCTATCCAAACAGTCTCAATTCAAAATACTCAGGGATTTTGTTAATATAACCTTTCTTAGCCTGAGTATAGCTCATTTTCACTGTATGACTGTAATCGTCCTTGTGGTGGTGTGACTGATATCAGTAAAGGTTACATAGTCTCACTTTAAAGTAAAGGCTAAAGAGTGCACTGTGTGTGTTTAAGTTTTTGCATCTTCTAGACTAAACCTTGTTTTTAAATGTACGCAAGAAACTAAATGGTTGCTGTTTAGTATCTGAATAAACCTAAAAGTTTGAGCGATCACAGACAATTAACAGACACATTCAGACTCTCCCAACACACCTTGCATTCCTCCCCACGACTGAAGGGGAAATGTTCATGTTCACGGTGCTCATCACCCCAACACCCCCCGGACAAGGAGTTGAAGACGATGACGTTGGTGTCACCGCCGTGGTCGAAACGGGGGTTGAAGTGCAACGCAAGGTTGTCAGGATCATGGCCGATGTTGACAGAAAAGCTGCAACGGAGGCGGGAACACAGAGGTTAAAAGAGCGCGATGAGAAAAGGGAAGAAGTGTATTAAACATTAACCTGTCTCACAGCACACTACATCGACTTCCTCTTCATTCAGTGTAATTGAATCCACATCTAAAGGCTAAACTTTATAAACCAGAGACAATGGAGCTGTAACAATTTCAGAAAGTCATTTGATAACTTCTCTTATTAGAGGAACTTACACGTTGCTTTCATCAGTGGGCTTGATGCGGATCTTAAACTCATGCCCCTCCTTGAATGACATGTCCTGGACTTTCTGTAGACGGAAAAGACAAAGAGGATTAAGGGAACTGATTTGGATGGATGGAGTCTTAATGACCTTTCTAAACGACCTTTTTGTAGAGTTAAAGGAACATTCAGTGCTTTATGGTAGTAACTTCATTTCACACAGATTAAAAGTGACTCCGCTTAACTTTTACATGAGAAAATTTGCAATTCTAATTTTCTTTTAATGCCTCCGTTTGGGTTGTCCATCCGTCCTATTCTTGTGAACGTAATGGCTTGAGAACACCTGGATAGTTTTCTTCAAAATTGGCACAAACGTCCACTTGGACTCATGGATGAACAGATTGGATAAGTCACTGTGACCTCTCGTCCGTCCCATTCTCGTGAATGTGACATCTCAGGAACGCCTTGATGGAGTATCTTCAAATTTAGCACAAATGTTTGCTTGGAAGTCAAAGGTAGGGGTGGGGGAAATACTTGATGCTTAGATGCATCATGATGCAGACGGAGAAGATTCTGAATCAATTCATAAATGTCAAAAATTTTTCTAAATGTTAATTAATGTGACAGAGCGAAAAAGGGAGAAATGTACTTCTTCTTCTCAAACGGCAACGGTTGTAAGCATGTTTTGGTTTAGTGTCTAAATAATTGCATTTGCAAAATGAACATGAACGTCACCCAGAGACCAGAGTGTTTTAGAGAGATCAGCTGTAACAAACAAGAGAGACTAGGCAACATACACTGCAGAGACTGAAAATTGTGCCCCTTTATCTATTCATTCAATCAAGAATAGATTCTGAATCAAATCAGACAAAAAGATTCCCACCCCTAAATGTAACATGCATCATGTTTACTTATAAACTAGGCTACTTCTTATATTTTGATGAGGATGGCTCAGCACAAACAACTGCTGATGGATACAATCCGACTACCACCCCTTTCGACTACCAATCTTAAAATTATGATGCATCAAATTTGTATCGGCCATCTGTAAAAAAAAAATCTCTACAAAAGACGTATGTTTCTCACCGGAAATTATTCACTGGAATCATAAATACCAATATAGCGGTAAATTCCATGTTGCCAAAAGATGCACCTGATACCTTTTATTAAATTCCTTCAAAATCTTCACTGAACATATTATATGAGTCTGGACAGATGTGGATGTAAACTGCAACTGGATCAGTTGTCATAAGAACGTGAGGCAATACTTCTAGTTTCATGAACTTTGTATCTGACCCAGCAACTGACTGCTCTGTTCCTCATGTCCGTACTTCCACATTAAAAATCCCCCAATCTCATCAGTGAAACTGAAATGCGCAGATATACAATATATCAACTATCAGTCAGAAGATATTTCATTTCACTTCCTCTACATATTTACAAAAAAACTTTAATAAATAAATAATAATAAATAAATTTAGGACTATCTGAGAGACAGCTTGAGATGATTGTGTGCACAGTCTGCTGTGGTGTGAGAACTGATGATAGCTGTTCTTATCATAGCTGTTGATGATCAACCAGGGTGGAACGGCGTACCCGCAGCTGTAAAAGTACTAAAACAGGAAGGCGCTATATTTGTTCGCTAACATGTGGTCATCATATAGAGACAATAAAACCATAAAAAGATGCCAGCCACGGCCCCATGCCACGTTACATCTAGACAGGTACCACAAACACACCTCTCTAATAAGTGTGGGTGTGTGTCCCTAAATGATCATTAAAGGGATAGTTCACCCCAAATCAAAAATACATATTTTTCCTTTGGCCTGTAGTGCTATTTATCCAGCTATACTATTTTAGTGTGAGTTGCCTAGTTTTGGAGAGATTTCTCTCTTCTCTCCAAAGTAATGGAACTAGATCGCACTAGTCCTATGGTAATCAAAAGGCACCATAGGACTACATGAAACGAGGTCTGTGGATTATTTTCAGCAACTGGGTCATAATTTCTGGAAAGAGACATTATTGTTGAGTTTTTTTAAATGTGTGGTGTTTTTTTTTTTTTTTTTTTTCTGAACTATATTCTCTCTGCAGTAGAATCTATCAGAACAACTTTAGAACCTACTTTCTTTATAGTAGAAAGAAAGTAGTTACATGAAACTGTGGCTTATCTTGAGTAACTGGGTCATGATTTATGGAAAGAGACACTGGTTTTGAATTTTTCCAAATGTATTTTTTGGTTTGGTTTTTCCATTTATATTGGAGAAAAGGCCAATATCTCTACGGCCAATATCTCCATAAATAAATAATTAAATATATAATAAATAATAAATAAATAATAAAAATAGATGTATAAAAACCACTACAGGCCAGGGGCAATTCTTTATTTATTTTTAATTTTTCTGATTTGGGGGTGAAGTGTCCCTTTTTAGAAAAAAAAAAAAATAATAATAAAAAATTGCATATCTGATAAAACACCCACACACAACATTTTTTAAAGTTTGCACTCCATCTTAAGATAAAATAAGATATTCCTTTATTAGTCCCACAGTGGGCAATTTTCCAGTATTACAACAGAAAAGTGGAAAATATAAAGAAGTATCAATATTGAATATAAAATAAAATAAAAATATAAACAAGAAGATATATTAAGAAAATGGAATGAAAAAATAAAATGATCAATGCCAGAAATTTTCTTGCAGTCATCTAATCAATAATGCAATAAATTCCATTAACTATTGCCCTTCCTATGTGAATGCTTCGTAAGAAATTTAATTATTTAGCAAAATAATCTTTATTATAGATTTCAAAAAGTAGTTGATATTTCACAATGATTTATTTGTGTTGTTTCCTTTCTTTTTTAAGTGTTACATATAAAAAGAGCAAATTCAATGTTTGGTCAACCTAACTTTCTGTATTTGCTAATGGCTAAAGGTTAGCTAGTGGAACCACGGAAAAGAAAAAACTTAGTTTATTTATTCTGCTGCCTTTGCATTATTTCTCTTTCTAGAACTGGCATTGTTAATGGTGACAAAACCACCAATATGCCTGCTGGGTGCAATACCAGCAGCAGAGTCCATAGCGCCTTCTTGTATGTTTGCACTGGACTGGGGATGTGTCAACGATCCAAAAAAAAAAAAAAAAATTGCCAGGAATTTTCTTCATAGTCATCTAATCAATATGCAATAAATTCCATTTGCTACTGCCCTTCCTACCTGTATGCTGAGCATCACCTGATGGTCACACGTGTGTTTAAACATCCTGACCCCTTCCTGTAACACACCCATCAAGAGCTCCTACCTCAGATCAGTACTGGTTTATCATTGACCGCACAGGCAAAGTGTTGGAGAATAATTAAGTTATGTTACACTGTGGGGATTTCAGTCAGCCTACTATTGTTAACTATTTAGCAGCAGTATGCAACATCCCAGCACATTAGCTGTCTTCTGTTTCCAGACCATTGTACAGTATTATTACAATGCCTGCATGTTTCTCAGGGATCGAACATCAAGATCAGGACTTTGTACTGTGAGGTGACTTAGTTCATCTCTGAGACACTAAACAAGATCACTTAGAATAGATGAAAAAAGTAGTTCCTTGGCAAAAAAAAATATATATGGAAATGTTATATTTGTTGCTCAACTTTGGTTTTGAGCTACACATCTCCATCAAATCACGCTGTAGAAATAAGAAATATTTATGTGTCCCTGGAAATGAATGTCAATAACTGACAAAATACTGAGTAAAAAACTTAGAAAGGTGTTAAAGCTTCCAAGCTCTCCTTTCTGTGGACTTGAAATGAAAGCTACTACAAGGGTTTTTTAACTGGTTATGAAACAGTCTGAATTTAATGCTGATGCCTCTTTATGACCTCTGTAAGCAAACAAGACCATCCATGAGAAGATTGGCTATTTCTATATAGTTATTCTAAATGTCCGCTATCGGGTTGGATTCTCTGGAAATCAGATGAAACAAGCCTGTGTTTACATTTTCCCAACCAAAGTTACAGTGTATGTTAGTATGTTAGCCAGATAAAAAGAAGCCATGGGAGATTTTTCTTTAGGTAATTCTATATTTTATGTCATATTTGTGTTTATCACGGTGGAAACACTGCAGCGTTTGTTCACAGAGGCCTCCATAATATTACAGTTCCTTGTAGTAGCTTTAAACTGTCAGCACCTTCACAAAATCTGGTGTATGAGTGTTCGTGATTCTGCAATAAATGTTAACACAAATTTCTTTCAAATTTCCAACTTCCACCATACTAATCCTCAATTTATACATTTGAAATTTAAATATTTAATGATATATGATAATGATTAGTGTGATCAGAAAGCCAAAGTGTGTGTGCATTTAGGAATTTAATTTTGATTTTAATTTTAAACCATTAAAATTTGACCATAGAGTTTAAGAAAAAGTTGGAGAAAATGAGAAACATTCTTGTTCTGAGCTTGATATAATAACACAACTACGATGAGGATTAACAAGATCTTGAATGCGGATGTTCTTGATGAGAATGAAGAAGTGAAAAAATATCCTGTGTATGAAGATTTTCACATCACTTACCATCTTGGCTGTCTTCTGTGGGTTGTGCCGCTGGTGAAAAAGATCTGCAGGCAGATGAGCGGTTTATATAACGCTGGTGACGCCGGGGGCAGGGTCAGAGAGCAAAGCAGGAAGGAAGTGTTGTGAAAAATCAGCAGTCAAGCGTGACGATATGTGTCCCACAATGAAACAGCTCAGTCACTGCTCTGTGTCAAAACATGTCTACAGTTTTGGACACAAACTCCCAGGCATGAAAAGACTTAAAAACTGTAGTAAATCTGACTGAAAGTAATGCTGGACGCATGACATCACATATCCACGTGGTTTCCTTGGCAGACTTTGATAAAAATATATTTATAGTATACTTTTTAAAAATGGTCCACCTTCATAAGGAAAGTCAAACTGTCCTCAGAACAAACTACAATAACTGGCTACTCATTTACTTAAAACAAGTTTGCCAGTGTTCTGCGTTTGTGAGTGACTGAGATGTTTGCACTGACCTTTTTTTGACCATGTTGCTGTGAAGTTCAAATTATATACTGTTGACAACAGAATTTTAAGAGAGCATTTTATACTGTAACATAATAACATTCAGTTAATTTTGTCTTTATTTAGAAACTCTGTCACTCAGAGAAAATGTAATGTACTGTAATAGCATTCTGATGGTGAGAAAAAACATCCAAATAAACAAAATATGTAGAAAAACTATATAAAAGTTAGAAATTTGATATTTGCATGTATACTATTGATATTTACATATCAGACATGGGTCATGGACATCATATGTGTAATATGTCTATGAGAGGAGAAGAGATTTGCACAGTAGGCATAGGCATTTTTAAAACTTGGTTCAAATAGGCCTATTTTATTGTCATAATTGCTCAGTGTGTCGATATTAGACATGCACTAACTGTATGTTGAGATGCACATGCATAACTATGTACAAACAAACTGGAACAGCAAGAGGAAGAAAGATTTTTTTTTCTTTCTTTTTTCTTACTATATGCTTTTAAATAACACTTCAAACTGTTAAGGTATCAAATTTTACAGTTATTCAAATTATACATTTTATTTCATTTTATGTCGGTATAGGCTGACATAGTTTTTGTAATTTAGACACCTTATCAAAGAAACCCAACACTTATTTTATTGATATATCTTGCGCACAGGCAGACAAACGCAAACAAACACACAAACAAAAATTAAAACATGATTTGGCAAAATAAATAGGCTATGGATGGAAATATATGTTTTAAGAGAAATGCTCCTTTTCAACTTATTTAATATTATTATGTCATAGTGAGTGTGTGTGTGCGTGTGTGCGTCTGTATACGTGTGTCTGAAAGTAGGTCAGGGTTTCGTTTCACCAAAGCAGCACGCTGATGTATGTTATACTTTATCATCACAAAGGGGGCGTGACTTTGGGTACGGTAGCCAATCCCCTGCCTCCATTTTGTGATGGGCGTGTCATACAGTCAGCGCACAGAAACCGAGGCTAACCCGAATAAACAACTAAGTTAGCTTGTCAGCTAGTTAGCAACTTATGGTACGCCTTCATTTCGCATGAAATTTAATTATCTAGCAAAAATAATCTTCATTATCCATTTAGATGTCCAAAAGCAGATGATATTTTAGGGTCGTGATGATCTTTTGTTTTGTTTCGTTTCTTTTTAAAGAGTGTTATATATTATAAGAGCAAGTTCGATGTTTGGTTAGCATTAGCTAGCTGTGCTGTGACTGTGATAATCAACCTAACTTTGTGTATTTGCCAGTGGCTAAAGGTTAGCTAGTGGAGCCACGCAAAGAATAGAAGTTCGTTTGTTTTAATTGCTACCTTTGCGTTATTTCTCTCCCTAGAAATGGCGTCGTTAACGGCGACAGAACCAGCGATATGCCCACCGGCTGCAATACCAGCAGCAGAGTCCATAGTGCCTGCTTGTATGTTTGCACCGGACCGGGGATGTGCCGACGATCCATCCGGCGGAGAGGGCTTCGAAGACGGCGAGGGTACAAACGGCGAGTCCGCGGATCATATAGACTTAAGCAGCAAGGTGGGCCTCACTGTAAATAACACATAGTTAACGTTAAGTTATAAAATGATCTAGCCGTGCAGCGTTTTGTTTTGATTCGGCAAACTAACGATGTGCAGTGACATTATGTAATTTCCTTTTGCCGACCACACAGTGCATTTTGTGCTGGCTGTGCAAAACATAAGAAAGTGACACGTATGTTGCACTGCGTGTGTAACTGCATCCAGCTGGCAGGTCACCCACAGAGGAGGGATATCTGCTGTATGTGCAGACGTTGCAGGGGGGCAGCCCGGGGCATCACACTGTGCAGACAAAACATTACAATAAAAGCTGTGATTTCTTATTACTTGTTGAAGTTGTGACTTCAAGACGCTTGCCTGACTGTTTGCTCTTGTCTGACCTTTCCAAGTCATTCTCTGTTGACCCCTTCCCCTGTCTCACTTTTCAGCTGGTCCTAGTGAGTCCAACAGGGGAACAGTATGATTCATTACTACGGCACCTGAGGGAGCGGATAGACGAGGGCTGTGGAGAGACAATCTATGTGGTTGGGATGGGTTCAGGTAAGGGTAACTTACTTTTGTTCAACTTGTACTCTTGGTTTATCAAACAGCGCATAATTCAAAAGAATGCCCGGTAAGGTGTTGCTTTACACCTTGATTTATCAAAGAATATTGTCTTTTTAGAGCCAGACATATGTGATTGTCTTGGCCTATCACAACAATATCTAATCATCAATGTAATCATTAAAACTATTAGTGAACGTTTACCGTTTCAGTGCTCTGTTGTTATGATTTTGGATTTTGCAAGAATATAGGCCGATATATTGATATTGACATTTTTTTACTCTCTAATATCGGTACCGTCATCAGGCCAAAAATTAGTATTGGTCGGCTCTGGTTATGTTTGTTTTTGAGAGGATAAATGCCACAAAATGTGCAATATGGGAAATTTTGGAAAGTATCTTTCCAATATATCAGTACATCTTTTTATTTTGGGCTTTACAACGCTCAGGAGTTTTTGGGAATGTTTCCCACACAGAAACTCTGTTAAGCATCCTCCATCAGCTGTGTTCCGGTGAGTCTGGGACATGTGCTACTAGCTTAAAAATACATGTGAAGTTTGCGGATGTAGTAGCTTAATCTGTCCCTCTAAATTTTAATTTAATTTAAGATTGAGCTGACGAAGCAGTTTTGTTTTTGTACGTGTGATATTTATTCAGTTTGGGAATTCTCACGAGCCCTAGAATTATCGTTAGTCAAGTTTGCTGCTGATTCAAGAGGGGACTAGAAATCATCGTTGCTAGGTCTGTACTAAGGGCCGGTCTAATTACTGGACTTGTAAATTGGTTTCATTACATAGGCATTGTAATGATGTGACTGATTGTTTTCCAGATATTAGTCAGGCCCTGTGTGTCTCCAGGAAACGGAGACAATGTGGCAAAAGTTTTTAAATTGAGTTTTGATTTGAGGGGAATTGTCCCACAATATGATATAAATCTTGATTCTATCTTTTATTTTGTCTGAAACCTGTTGTATAATTGCAATATTACATTCGAGGGTGAGCTTTAAACTTGATTGTTAGCATTTAAGTGATGCTTATGGACCTCGGTGCAAGTGCCTCGGCCCTGAACATGTATCTGTCATGTTATAATCACGTGAAAGCACATCCTCTTCGTTTAATATTGCTTAATTACAACTTTTGGTTTTAAGTGATTCTTGGTGGATTATTTGCGTGCTCATTTGAAGAGTGGAAGGATTCAGAAAGCTATGTTCTGCAAGCTATGCGCTGTATGTCTGTAGCAAATTGACAAAGTTCTACATGTGGTTGCAGTAATATTTTCTTCCATACAGTGAGAAGGAGAAATGCATGTGTTACAAGTAGGTCAAAGATAAAAGTTTCCATTGGTAGTTTTAAAATATTCAACAACATAAAGTGTATTGTCCTAGAACAAACTCTGCTCTCAGCTCTGATCAGACCTTTACTGATGCTGCACTGACCTCAGAGCTTTCATTACGTTTGTACAATAGCTTTTAGTACTTCTACAGTTGCAAATAACTGTAATCAATGTTGAAAATATAATAAAATGAGAAGCAGTCTTAATTTCTTTAATGAAAACAGTGACAAAATATATTCATCAACCACTTTTTCTAAATGATGAGTATGAGATGGTATTAAAATTTGTATTACCAAACAAACTGTGAGTAGTTTCATGACATATTTGTGAAAAAATAAATGTAATAATAATATTAATGAAATAAAAATTAAATGAAACCTCTTTATATTATCACTGGCAAGAAAGACCAGAAGAGAATTCACTGAGATATATAAAAGACAGGCAAGCCTGAAATGGTGATGGTTGACTGAACAATAACACTTTTTATGTGTTTTATAGGCTAAAATGTCCAGAGATAAACAATGATAAACGTGACAAAGTCTGATTTAAACTCACATGGACCTCTGATATCAGCATTAGACTAAACTTTTGAAGGATTTGAAAAATGTTCCGTCAGCATCTGGAAAAAATGATCTTATTAAAACATGACGGAGATTGGTGGGGTTTGTTTTGGGCTTAATGTAACACTGTAACATTAAGACAACAGTAGTGAAGTTTGGCAGTTTTGACAGTCATCATTTTAGTCATCTGGTGTGTGTGGTGAACATATCCCATAGATGGCACCAAAGACGTTTAAGATTTTACCAGCTGGATTTTTGGATTCCGACCATAAAATCAGAAGCAGTGTTTATTTTCCACTCACAGCTGAACCTGGGAGGTATGTGTGATGGAGCTTGAACATTGTATTTACACAATTTAAGTAAATGGAAGATATGTTTTTGCCTCTGTCTGTGACGCAGTAGTTTTTCAGTATGTTTAGGAAAAGGTGAAGCCACCAGCGTGTAGTAGCAGAGCCATCACTTCTGTCAGCTGTGACCCGGTGTGTCCTCGCAGGCAGCTAACCCCATTTGTCTGCTATTTAGTTTTCATTCTGAAAACCTCCACCGCACGAGGGCTTTTGTTGGCAACCAGAGTTATTTTTTGCCTGCTACAGCAACATGAGTGACCACGTGGCCCGTTGGGGGGGTCAAAGGGCACGTGTGAAAGGGTGTCATTTTTCCCTGCTCAGCACAAAGACAGTCACAAGTTCACCAGTTCATGTCTGTCTGACTGGCTGGAAGAACAGTTTCCGTTTCTAAGGCTAGTACTGCGCTCCAGACAAACTTTTTTCACCACCGTCTTGGAACTGTCTCGAAAGTTCATTTAAACTGTCCTGAATTCAGTGTAAAATGTCCAGATTTCTAAATGTAAACCTCTTATTTTGTTATTGTCGTCTATAGTGGTTATTAGCTCAAAAACACACAGATGATAGGAAATAAATTATTGTATTTTTATTTAAATATTTCCTTTGGCATTAGTTGTTTTAGTGATGTCTTATAAGCTGCTTAAAACTAGTGCGTGTTACTGTTCTCAAAGATATCGATTTATTGATTCATACACAATCTGAATATTTTCAAATGCTTTCCGTACTCATTTTCTGCAGTATCGTTACACCGGTACCAGCCACACTTTTTCAGTCTCTTTTCTCTCCAACAGCGAGTTGATACAGAGCTGTCTTCTTCTTGTCACTCATCTCATTTGCCCATTTAAAATGGCTCACAACAGGCGATGGTATATTGTGGGTTTTGATATGGTTTCGGTTCCTTAAAAATAGAAAGTGCAGAGCCTCCTCACCCAGTCCATCAACTTAACTTAATTACTTGATTATTTAGACAAGGTAATTAGATATTTAAGTTGTCTCTAAAGGCCTAAGCGAAAGAGAAAAATGCTCCGAATGTTTCTAAGAGTTTGGTGTCTCGTAATGTTTAATAAAAATCTAAAATTTTATGCCCTCCGTGTTGTGTCAATTTTCCACCGTGGTATTGAAAATGGCAATGAATATCAATATTCATAGCCACCAGCAATGTCATGACAACTGTAGTCTATGTTGTGTATGACAGCATCAACAAATTTCTTTTTCAAACAGCTATACTTAATTCAACTTTCTTGCCAAACACTAAATTTTACACAGTTGAACATACTCTGATAACGTTATAATTTACCTTTGCTCAGTACTCATTTTTACTGAATGGAGTATGAACACATCATAATGTAACTCAGTACAGCCTAATGATAAGCAGCAGTTCAGTGATACCAGGTGTTGTGTCCAAGTCTGTCCCTTACCTTAAACTGACCCCAGCATTCTCCCTAACCTTAACCAGAGGAGAACTGAAACACTATTGGAATGGGAGGGGAACACTATCAGACAGGGAACCGACTTTGACACAACACCGGAACCTGGAAAAGCGCGACCCTGTTCCACCTCCAAGCTGTTACGATCCTCGTCCCTGTTCTGTCCTGACTTGTGGGTCGACTTGGGTGAGATTGAGTTCTCTTGTGTTGGTGGATGGTTTGTGTGTCATCTGTGACAGTGCCTCCTTTTACTGTCTTTAAATAGCGCAGCAGGTATTCACGCTGGCATGACTGGGCCAATCATCGCCACTGTGGAAACATTTCAGACTCATTATATTTTTCACAGGACCTCACAGCACCTCAGTTAACTTAGAGGACAGCCAGTAATTACTAACAGTATCAACAAGAGAAGAGACATTTATTTGTGTCCCTGTATTGGGGGAAAAAAAAATTACTATTGCTATTGATGTGCAGTCGATGTAATTTTTTAATTGATTGGCAAATAAGGTCGTACAATCAATCAAATTATTGTCGAAATTTAAATATGGCCTAGTGCAATATACAAATTGCAAAGCTGCAATTTTTTGATAAAGGGAAAATGTGTGAGAAAATAGCATTATGATGCAGTACTGTAGCACTGCAGAGATGCCCTGGCTGACAAATCTTATTATCCAGAAGGAAGAAAACGTTTTTTAAAAAAATACAGACCCCCAACTAATATCACATCATCGAGGTTTTGATAGTGTTTTTTTCAGTTACAATGAGAACTGTGATGCAAAGATGTTCATTCCCATGAATCATGAATCATAATGCAATCACAATACCTGTCAAAATAAAATCCCAGAATTCCCCTTTCATCCCAGGAGCATCCCATGGGAGAGGTTTGTCTGGTCCAAACATCTTTCATATTGTCCCTGGGATGATGTAATGGTGTTAGTCTTAAGCCCTGGTCTAATATAAACTAGACTTTGTAGCCAGTTAGTGATTGTGTATTTGTGGTGTTTTATATTAAGGGAAGCAGCAGTGAGCTACTTGAACTTGAAGTGTAGACCTAAACATAAAAGGAAATTTCCCTCACTGAAAAGACACCTGATGTTGAGTATTTGTGGGTTTTCTTTTGAAACGCACATTTACATAAGAAAGATACATCTCTGTTTAGTAACATATGACAAAATCTACAAGCCAGCCTGATATAAGACTGAATTGTCACTTTTCACACTCCCTCTTCAGTCTGACATTGCCTCCACTCCCAACTGATTTCCCCAGGGGAAGAGGTATTCAGTTTTCCCTAACCAGTCTTTAGAGACCAACGTATACACCTGAATCTGCTTTAGTCAGCCATAAAGTGTCTAGTCCCTCTAATGTTACTACGGTGTCCAAATTTACTCTTCACAACAGAGTTTGTCTAGACTAGCTGGCAGCTATGCCTAGAGACAATTAAAATAGCATTAAAACTGGAGGTCTCCCAAATATGTTTCTGAGCTGCGGAGCTGGAAACAAACATCATCAGATGATTGACTGCACTTTCTTTTGGTCACAGGTTGCCATGGGGTTAGCTCATAGATGCTAATTAACTAGCTCTGTGTCATAAATGAGGTTGTTTTATTTCTTTTTGGTGGCAGCAAACACAACACTCGGCCTGTCAGTAACTATTATGCTGCTACCCAAGCTGATTTACTCTCTTTTTTAGTTGGCTTAAAACAGCCTCAATATCATGCGTTGTTTTTTGATTCCTTCATGATTCTGTGGCACAGCTTGACATCAACTTTACAACCGCGTTAATCCCGCCCAGTGGCGTTTATAGGTCGTCCATTTTTCAATCAAGACACTGGTGTTACACGTCACAATGCAGGACCAGAGAATCAGTTCCCCCTGGTGGAGTGGGCGGATTCAAACACTGCAACTTCTGCTTATGACCCAGTTATTATGGCAGGTGTTGTGGTTACAGTAAATGACATTTTCTCATCTCCACAATCCACCCACTCCAACCTCTCCTTTAAACCACCTGTTTATTTACTCTTACTGCTCCGAAGTCTGCCTCCGGTGTGATAATTGTCCTGGTCACCACCCTGTCATATAGCAAGATACTGACATTCCCAGGGCGAGGTCCTTATGTTAGCCCTGACATTTGCCAGACTTAGTTGAAAGTACAGTATAAACTCACTGCTTTGTGAGGCACTCTTGAAAAGCATGTATGAAATAGCGGATGTGAACTATTACGTTGTACTTTCCTGTCGTACATCGAGAGTAATTCTCTCTGTCCTCCCTTGGTCCCTCTTTCGCCCTCCCTCTTTACCCCTGCCACCCTTTCTCCTCTGCGTTTAGATGGGGGTGACTACGGTTTGGATGAGAAGGACATGGAGGCGTCGGTAGCCACGGTGCGGTCGTTGTGCGAGCAGATTGAGGCTGACCTGATCTGGCTGAGGGAGAGGACAGACACTGGCGGAAAAATTCGGGACTACCTCATCCGCCGGCGCGTGGGCGAGCAGGATTTCTTGGAAGTCAGGTAAAATGAAGAGAAAAAGGTTCTGGCAAGGGGAAATAAATAAGTCATGTTTTTGTTTATGCTGCTTTTGCTATTTATTCAATCTTTTTCCATCTGAGAGTGTTGTTTGGATTTTGGTTATGTTGATGTGGAATTTGAATTTGAGAGATGATAGTTATTTGAACCTCTGTTTATATTGAGGAGGCTGTGCTGTGGATACATGTTCATTTACTGCAACAGCCTGTTGAAACAAAATGATAAAAATACAAGAACAGGAACAGACAGAGTCAGAATAACAGAATAACAGACAAGAAACAAGGTACAGGCTTAAAGTATTTACAGGCAGGGAGAGGATGTGTACCTATTTCATTATTCCATTAATAAAACACATTTCTCTGTACTGATACGTGTAGTTCTCACTCTTCGTCTCACTCACTGTTCTTCCTCTTCTCTCCAGGGTGGCGGTGGTAGGGAACGTGGACGCAGGAAAGAGCACTCTGCTGGGGGTTTTGACCCACGGGGAGCTGGACAATGGCAGAGGCTTTGCTCGCCAGAAGCTCTTTAGGCACAAACATGAAATGGAGAGCGGCAGGACCAGCAGTGTGGGCAACGATATCTTGGGTTTTGACCAGGAGGGACAGGTGAGCTTTCTGCTGATCCTTTAACTTAATGTTTGAACAGTGGATGGGCATGGCAAGTTCAAAATCAAGAAAGTGATCACACCAAGTGTTCCAGTTCTCTTCTACTTTTATTTTAAAGACCTTTGAACTAGATACCATAAATATTCGATTTGAATTTATCCATTAATCCAATTAAATGAGTTAGTCTTTTTTTATTAAATCAACTTTCTTAGACAGGTGTGTGCCTCCCTTTGTGTGCGGCAAGCGGGACAGTTCTTTAACTTCAGTGAAAATGTTGGTTTTGAAAGGCTAAACTCCAAAAAATATAGATGGAGGCAGAATATTTTGCCAGATAAAAACATGTCGTGGATTTTGGAATCCACATTATCTACATCTTCTTTTGTTCCCAATAAATTGATTGGAAATGTTTGGATAACACTTGTCGGAAAGAATCTTATGCAGCCAACACTGGAATATAATTACACAAATAGTAAAATACTAATAATATTCATGTGGTCTAATTTTTACCTGCAAGTGTGCAGCCATATGAACAGACTTGCAAAAAAGACGCTTTTAAATGTTGATTTTATTAAAAGTTTAAAAGTTTGTTACAGCTCTAGTTTTTACTACATAATAAGCTGATTTTGTAGATTCCTCAAAATATGGTATAATTGTGAAAGCTAAAGATACCGTAGCAAAAAAGATGAATTTAACGCAGAACACAATGCAAGAGATGCTAGTGATGTTTAAAAAAAGAGGAAATATATTTACGTTCATGCCCAATTGACAGGAAGTATTTTTCTTGTTGAAATGAAAAGTTTGACATCCCTGTAATAATGTGTATATGTTTGAATATATTTTCAATTCAAATTATATACCAGTACAGTGAAAAATCAAATAAATGTAACCTTCTTTTGTTGGGCACTCTGAATCATATTTTTTTCTCTCATTTGGAGTTTTGTTCTTCTCAGGTTTTCATTTTTCCAAGTCATCCTCTATTCTCTCTGTCTGCTTCTGCTCCTTTAGGTGGTGAACAAGCCAGACAGCCACGGCGGCGGCCTCGACTGGACCAAGATCTGTGAGAAATCCTCAAAGGTCATCACCTTCATCGACCTGGCTGGCCACGAGAAGTACCTCAAGACCACCGTCTTCGGCATGACGGGACACTTGCCTGATTTCTGCATGCTCATGGTGAGAAAGGGGATAACGTTTGGGTGTGTGTGTGTGTGTGTGTGTGCTTGCCTTGTCACCAGTTGGTAATTTTCAATTCCCTCCTCTGTTCCCCTGCCCATCCTTTTCTCTTCTCTCAGGTTGGCAGCAACGCTGGCATCGTTGGCATGACCAAAGAGCATCTGGGTCTGGCACTGGCCCTGAATGTGCCGGTGTTCGTAGTGGTTACGAAGATAGACATGTGTCCAGCCAACATCCTTCAAGGTAAAGAGACATTGTACTGTCATGCTTATTTAACTCATGTTAGTGTTAGATCCCAGAAGAATCTGTATGTAGCCTAATTTCCCACAGCAGTTATTACACTAATACTAACAACAGAGCGATTCCATACTATTCCGTTCTGTTGTTAAAAACTGTTTATAGACACTAATTTCTTCTTTACACTGCTTTAATGATGTTAAGGTAGTGTGTATTGAAACTCACCATTCACTCACAGTAAAATCCTCTCAGGGAATGTTAGGAATTGTGCTTCTTAATTGATTGAAATGTTTTAATATGAAACAAAAGGAGGAAGTTTGTACAAGCAAATTAAAAAAGCAAATGGGAGCAGTTTAGAAAACGGGGAGCCTTCTGATTAAAATGTGATTAAACATGCTTTTAAAATAGGGAAGTTAGAAATAAAGGCTCTTTCCTATTATTAAGTTGTACTTCTTAAATCCAACCCCTTGTGAAGCATGCGTATTAATGTTCAGTATTTCTGCAGTCTGTCCAGTTCAGTCAGTCCAGACGCTGCGACAGCTGTTGTTTTCGTCGCTGAGAATTACTCATCTGATGGTTTTTGTGTGGATTTCTCTTTATCTGTGTGTATCTGCAGAGACGCTAAAATTATTACAGAGGTTATTAAAGTCACCAGGCTGCAGGAAAATCCCTGTGTTGGTCCAGAACAAGGATGATGTCATCGTCACAGCCTCCAACTTCAGCTCTGAGAGGTAAAGGCAAAGAAGATGAACAGAAAGGCAGCAAGATGATGTGACTGAAAGACAGTTTTTTTTTTTGTATTTAATCCTTTATTTAATCTGACACACCTGTGTACTAGAATAAACATACAGAGTTGGATAGACACAAACAATTCACACACACAAAGTAATTAGTTTTACATTATGAAAAGTAATTTAAGAGTGGAATCAGAAGTAAGTGATATAAGTATTTTAAAATCGAGTGGAACGAGGGACTTCAGCTTCGAAATTTTGCAGCTCATGCAAATTGTCAGGTGAATAGTAGATGAGACCAGCTCTTCCAAACTCACTTTAAACACTTGGTGCAAATTAAAATAACCTGTGACAGAGTAAAAGCAGATGACACAGTATCCACAATTTGAAGCTGTAATATTTAACATTTCTGCATTAAAATGTCTAAAAACGCTAGACATGCGTTATATATTTTGTTGAGCAGTGTACTGACATCTCAACTGTTTCCAGCAAATGCAGTGAAATCTGCAATTTATTTTTACTTTATTCAAGGTAAAGGTGCATTTTCTACTAGCCATTGCTAGCAAGGAAGAAGGCTGGCGCGTGTGACTAAACATAACGTGAATAAAACTTCAATAATTTAATATCTGCCTTAGTCATGTCATGATAGATCTTTTTAATCAGCTGTGGTAGTTTAAAAGTGAAGATAACTCCCATCATCCCATGCCACTTCACAATATCAGCAAACTAGGTCTTTCGCTGTGGTTGTATTGTGAGAGAAACCCAGAGCAGCAGAATTTACATATTGTGCATTTAAAAAAAGATACTTTCCCCCCTACAATTATCATTTTTGATTTGTGTTTTAAAAATGGCTGAACCACACTTCAGAATTCAGAATCTTCTTCAGAATAAAGACCAATAAAGTACAGCAAAATGTGGGAATGAATGTTTCTTCACTACTGTTTTAAAGATGGATTCTTTATTGTTTAATCAATTCAATTAATTTTACATAGATTTTCAAATATACAGTGGCTCCTTAGCATTGTAATTATGGCAGAGAAAGAACATTTAGTATTGCAGCCTCAGTTTGTGTTTTAGGCTCATAAGACAAGTGCATTTATACCAAAACGTCTTTACGCTTGCGTCTCCAATTTAGGCAAGGCTTCTGGTCTTGAGTCTCAAATTTGTGAAAATATTCATGCGCTGGTTTAGCAATCTGCCATCCCATCCTCAGGGAGGTCAGATGTCAGAGTTGGCGAAACAACAGCATCCCCAAGGCTGGTAGAGCTTAAGAGTCTTGCTCAAGGATACTTGAGCAGGCAGAGCAGATGCCTGCTGACACTTGGGCTTAAGTCCCAAGTTGTAATTTCTGTGCTGGTACTCTGTGTTGGTCTTGTAATTACTAGGGCTGCATCTGACTCATAATTTTATCAGTTGAATTGGATTTGGCTGGTCAATACGAAGATTTGACTATTGCCTTTTTTTCAGCCCAGCACCACATTAGGCTCCTTTTTCAGCCTACAAGAGTCTCATCTCCTTTCCTCGTCATCTGTAATGTGAAAATGTCAGATTTCCGCACATTCAGAGGAAGTTCAAATTTGCGTTCTGCTTCTAGTGCAGTTATAAAATCCCAGCGTACCACGGAGCATCTCTCCTGCTGGGCTGCTGACAGCACTGTCAGACGATGAGTCAATCACCGTGGACGGCAGCAGTTATTACAGCCAACAGACCGGAGTCGTGCTGCCCTGTCTCATGCTGTCCAGCGTCACGCTGCCCTCCATTTCTATGACCCTTCTCCATTTCTGTCACAGTTAGTTTTGTGCTTTGTGGTAATATTAACACTGTTTGTAAGATTTACAGCCTGCATTTGCTCCTCTGTGTACAATGGCGCAGCTAAAAAACAAATGAACAAAAAGACTCAACCAGAAAAAGTGAGTCGACTCTGGGTCTTCTTGGCTGATGACTCAAATCATGGGTGAGAGCAGCCGTGTGTCGCGTCCCACAACCACGCCCCCCCCTTTGGGTAAAAACAAGCTCTGTAAAAGCAGCAAATGACGTGAATGCGTTTGTGTCTGTAGATAAAAGTGATTCAGAAAAGAGTGTAACTAAAGTTTTTTTGTGTGAAAATATTTGCCCCTTCCATAAAACCCCTGCTTTTTGAATGGAGTTTGGTTCAACAGCACCAAAACAGCAAAATAAAGCGTCTTAACGATATAAAAAGTGACACGTCTGACATACTCTACCTGAAGATTCAATAAGGTAGTTGTATGTCAGGTTTGTCTACTTTGACGGAGGTAGGAACCTTATTTCTTTATTTTTTCAATGTGACAACACCAATCATTGATCAGCAAAGACACAGCATAATTGCTCACTTGACTGGCCAGAGGATTTTGGGCACCTAATAGCGAAACGGTTTTCTTATTTTATATGTTTAAACTGGCAAAGACCTCAGAATTTGTTTGTCAAATTAGAGTGGTTGTCTTCACCCAAAATGAAGCTGGAACAAAGTACCCGCATAGGCTGCTGTCATCTATAGATTGGGGGGGTCAACCCTTGTGATTACTGTGTTAGAAGGTATATTTTAACAGTCATACTCGTCTCTCCTCCTCCTGGCTCCCTCCCTCTCTGCAGGATGTGTCCAATCTTTCAAATCTCAAATGTGACGGGGGAGAACATGGACCTGCTGAAGATGTTCCTCAACCTCCTCTCTTCTAGGACCAACTTCAGCAACGACGAGCCTGCTGAGTTCCAAATAGACGACACATACTCAGTACCGGTACGAAACAAAAGGCAAACTCAGCTGTACACTCATAAGATGTTGACTTTTTTTTTTTTTAGCTCAGCCTCAGTCACTCTTCTCTCTTCTGCTTCCTCGCGTTTTGTTTTCAACACATGAAAGCGGTTGCCAACAGGGGCAACTGGACCAAACAGAATGGTTGACAGCGGTCTAAATGTTAAAGTCGAGCCCTGAGGGGAGACAACAGCAGTTTGAGAGTCTCTGCTGTTGCAGGTTACTACTGATACAAAAGCCAGTGTGTCTCTCAGCAGCAGCGTGTCATGTGAAAATGTCTTTGAGCGAAAAAAGCGCTAAACTGGATTTGTGCTTTCACTGTCGAAAACCTGCGTGTAAATGTGAGTGCAGAGACGGTCACTGCTTTAAACAGCAGAGCAGAACATGAAAACAAGCGCATTCTGTACACTTCCACAACACCTTTCACAGTATTAAAAGCTTAAAGATTACTTTCTTTAAACGCTGCACGGGTGATAGCACTGTCAGTTAAACACTGCTGGAGTTTCACAGGAAAACAGCATCAGTGCATTGCTTTGCTACTTTTTCTTTAAACTGGGAGCCTCTCCACTACCATCTACTGTAGGTCAGGTCTATTAATTTACTTTCTTAGAAGGTCAGATTTGACAAACTAAAGTGCCAAAGGGCCAGCACCACAATTTCCTACATCTGACTTCTAAAGTTAAAAATTAAAATGTGTAAAACAATGCACTTTTGTATTTTTTCTCCACTCACCAGTTCTTTTTAATTGTTTTCACAATTGGGAAAAAACATATATAATAAGTCTTGTGTATAACAACAGACATAACCCATATATGATGATCTTTCAATAAACAATGTAAACACTCAGAATCTTCTTATGTTAGCAGGTTATTTAAATAAAATCACAATGATATAATTTTCATATTTATAAATGATCAAAGGGCAAGATTGAGGTTGTTAAAGGGTTCGGTTCTGTAAAAACATCAGAGCTGTTCCTTTAATGGAGACTGTCTGTAGATGACCAGAGTACCCACTAGAAGAAGGGCAGTTAACCAACACAATCTATTGCTGTTCTTCTCCTTGCAGGGTGTGGGCACAGTAGTTTCAGGGACTACGTTACGTGGAATGATTCGACTCAACGACACACTGCTCTTAGGCCCGGACCCGCTGGGCACCTTCATCCCGATCGCCGTTAAATCCATCCACCGCAAGAGGATGCCTGTCAGAGAGGTTCGTGGTGGCCAGACAGCATCGTTTGCCCTCAAAAAGGTTAGTGGGAGAACAACTGGGCTGAATAAGTGACATCACAGAATGTTTTTATGCGTTTTAACTATGGCAAAAACAGCATATACACAACCTGACACAAAGTTTCAAACTTCTGAAAAGAATAATTATTCTGAAACTTTCTGGATGTGATGTGCATATGAATTAGTTTCCTAACTTTATAATCAGTTTTATAATTCATGCAAATCCCAACGTGTGGGTGAAGGTGGTGTTCTGTCTCTAATTCTACTTTGGCTTCATCACCCTTCCTAACTTCATTTCTCACTGCTGTTCCTCCTGTTTTTTTTTTTATTTGTGCCGTCCCTGCACGTCTCAGATCAAACGTTCATCGATAAGGAAAGGAATGGTGATGGTGTCCCCAAAGCTGATGCCACATGCCACCTGGGAGTTTGAGGCTGAAATTTTGGTGCTGCACCACCCCACCACGATATCACCGAGATACCAGGCCATGGGTTAGTGGCCACTGAACACTGATATGCCAGTTAAAGTAGCTTCTATATGTTTTTGGATTGATCAGTTTGATCTTCAGTGGATTTTTGGTGGAGTTACGTGTGGATATTATGAGATGTTGCTTTATTCAAACTCAATCTGGTCATCCTGTTAACATTTCTACCAATAATAACTGGGTCACACTGTCTCCATCACACCAGTCCACTGTGGCAGCATCAGGCAGACAGCCACCATCCTGACCATGAACAAAGACTGCCTACGAACAGGGGACAAGGCTTCAGTCCACTTCCGCTTCATTAAGACTCCAGAGTACCTTCACTGTGACCAGAAACTGGTGTTCAGGGAGGGACGCACCAAAGCCGTGGGCACCATCACAAAGGTACTGGAGCTCCTGTTAACTTCTGTATTTCAGTGACATTTCATGTCATTTGAGCCTCAACGGCACTGTTCAGTGCAGGTCAACTGACGCTGGCTGTGTTTCGTGATTTCAGCTTCTTCAATCAGTGAACACCCAGGCAGCTAAGGCCCAGCAGGCCAAGATGCAGGCTAGTAAGAAGGCTTCTAAAGAGGGCACGGCAGCCAGCGAGGAGGCTGGATCAACAGCACGGCCGCCTAGTCCTAACACAGCACAGGTAATAGAACATGTTTTCTGGTTTTAGAACATGTTTTATGTATCCAGGATTGTAATTAAAAGATTTTGACGCAGATTTGGCCTTTTGCACCACTATTTTTAGAGATCGTTGCACCAAAAAGGATAAATTTCCAGTCCTGATCTATTTGTATTGCTTGTTTTTGACAAAATCATTACATAATGCAGGACAATTACCCTTGATTCATAGTATCATTCACTCTTAATATTCCAATTATAATTGGTTTAATTGGTTTAAAAGCCCAAACAGAATAAAAATGCTCCATATAAACACCTCAACCACAATAAAGAGGCCCAGAGCCAAGTAGAATTCCAGTACGTTACAGGGGGGAAGTTAAACCATTTCATAACCAGTCAAAAGAAAAATTGTACCATGAGTTATCCTGATTACTTTATGTCTGTATTCTTTTCTCTGTTTTGACTGTAAAAGCATGGGGACGTGCGCTTCTCCACTTCCAAAAAATGGTGTCTTCCAAGCGTAACTGGACCACTGCGAGAGATCTTTTTTGATACAAACTCTTAAAGAACTTAACATTATGGAGTCCAAGAAAATAAAAATGAATGAACAAATTAAAAGCCAAGTGGATCCGACCCTAACAGCTTCCAACGTTTAGACATGCTGAAGAGATATTGCGGAATGGGTTGGTGCTGAAACTGAGCCACAGAGGAAGATGAATTCATGATGTAGTCATCACTTTGTGCACGTAAACACCGGGCTGTATTAGATCACTTTCTGTGAACAGTTGACCAGAAATCTCTGGATTGATTCAATCAGGATGAAAAAAGCGTGTTCGTAACTACATGTATTGACTCCAAGAAACAAAAGTAAGATATGAGTTGCCCTAAAGATAAAAAAAGATTGAAAAAGCTGCATTTTCTCCTGTCATGAGGGCAGTATTCATTATTTAACTTGATATTTAATAACATCTTAAAAATAAAGGGAAGATTATATTCAAAACAGTTTTGTAGTACTGTTCCAAACTGGATGTTTTTGGTGTTTGAAGCAGAATGTTCAAGCTGCCACTTGTTTCCTTTTCTTCCTGCTTTTGTCTCTTCAGATTTGTCAGTTAATTCATTCAGTGTCTCTCTTACCTGTTGTGTTTCATCCCTTGATTGTTATGATTTTTCTTCCTCCCATATTTGTTCTTTTCCCCCCCAAAAATCTCCTTTCAATGGCCTTCTCACCCTCCCATAATATCCTGCTCTCACCATCCTGTACGGTTACACCGCTGTCATTTATCGTTCTTTTCCTTTTACTCTTCTCCTCACCCCTTCTCTCTGCTTTTTTTCTGCCCTTCATGCTCTTTGCTTTCATATTTAACACTTTGCTTTTCTGCTTCCACCTCTCCTGCTTCCCTCCCTCTCCTCCCTGTCTTGGCATGCTGCATCAGACAGTGGCAGAGGAGGAGGCTCTGTGTAAAGATGGCAACAAAGAAAACAAGGTAAAGAAGTTTCTGCAGCCTGTGGGAGTCGTGATGAGGTCCTTCTCATCTTAAGCTTGGATGTTGTTTTTGTTGTTGGTTCCTTCACTTTCTAAACTTTATGAACCGATGTTTCCTGAGCATGGAAACTCCTGTTCAGTGCAGTCTCATTTATATTCATAGTTTAACAGTGTCAACTTGGAAGCTACTCCACTGCACCTGCAGTGTTTTACTGCTGGCCAGTTTCACTTTTTCTGAAGTAGTTACTTGGAATCTTGTCACGACAAATTTCCCTGTTGATTAAATAAGAATTTAGACAAATTAACTAATCTAAAAGTGAAAAAAACAAGGGGGGTGGTAAATGATGTCATATTGGTTTGTCGAGTGTGGCTAGCTTAGCAGTGCTAGCCAAAGCAGCCTGCTATCCTTGTAGACTGCCATCCACATGCCTGTTCTACAACATGCAACCTTATTTTCTTTTTCTAGATCAAAATACCAACAAACTGTGCTGGTTTTATGTCAATTTTGTCCCACTTTCTACATCGCTGGTTTACGCTAGCCCCAGCTAGTTCCAGGTGGCTGCGCAACATCTTAAACAGAACAATTAACCACTATTGTACATTAATAAAATATTAATAATTGCTTAAACTGAGTAGTATTTCTTGTGTAGACTAGCGAGGGCAGCAACATTTAATCACCAGGCTAACTGATTGCACACGTCCCTGGTAGTTACTGAACTGGACCCCTGTGGTTTTTGATTTAGAAAAAGTTGAGGTACTTGCCTTTATAATCTTTCTCCCTCTATCCCCTGATTGTGTGTATTACTTGGAGTATTTTAATGTAAAATCATTGTATTTGTAACTAATTTAGCATTCTTAACATGTGTTTTTGAAAGTATGACTTATTAAAAGGTTTGAAGTACTGGAATTAGTTACAATTACAATTTTCAGACATTTTTTGAGTTGTCATATTAAAACAACTGGTGCAATTACAGGGTGTTCTGCAGCATATTATAGTGGAGGTGGGCAGCACCACCTGAAATTAATTCCAGAAAATATTACACAAAAACCATCAGAAAAAACAGAAACGGCTACATCGAATCACAAAAAGTAGTGTATTTAATGATGATAAGGACATTGTAGTGGGCTTTCCACTTTCACTAAAGATTTCCTGCAGGAAACCCTGAACTTTTGTGACTTAACCTTTTTCAGTTTATTCCTTCCACTAGGAAATACTTTTCCCTCTTAACCTTTTGCTCAAGTGATAAATGCATTGCTGTTTTTCAAAACTGCATCTTCACGTCTGATCTGTTGTGGACCAACAGGTTTTGTCTGCTGTCGTCTTCTAACCTGATGTCATGTGTAACATCTGTCTCACTGTGGTGTTTTCTGTCTTCCCGCAGCTCAAGTCGGGAGGCGGAGGACGCAGGAGAGGTGGCCAGAGACATCGAGGGAAAGGCCTGAACGCTGCGACAATCCCTACAGCGGTGCCGGCAGGAGCAGCAGGCACAGCCTAGAAACACGACCTTTCGTTTCCCCTCAGCTCTCTTCACCTCCTTGACGGGGAGGGAAAGTGACTGTGTGGCCCTCTGGTGGCTGCACACAAACAAGACTGCACATTTTTCTTTAATATAAAACAATAACTGAACAATTTTGAATCATAAGAGGGTGAATTATTTTCTAAATTAAGTCAGTTTAAAGGAAGCTTTATTGGTGTAATTACTTGTTGGCTGCTGAAGATGATACTGAGTTTTTTTAGTTTGAGTTTTATTGCAGTTATGTGCAATATGTAGGTGACAATTATATAACCTTTCCTATTTTAATACAAGTTTTGGGGGTGTTCATCTTGTTTGTAGTTCATCAAAACTTCTTTTATAGCATTACTGTGTTTCCCAGCCAGCAGAGGCGTCCGTCACTTTCCCTGCCCTCCACAATCTACTTTTTAATCTTTTTTTCCCCCTCATTTTACATCCTCTGTTCACATCCACCTTTGACTATCACAGCTGTTTCATGGTGGCATCGAGGTTGGAATCCACGTACTGTCATATGAGGAAGTAGACTGTTCTGTAGTTGGAACGAAAAACAGTATTTTTATTGTAATCGAGACTGGCAGTTTGAATTCAACATTGGGAACTGATGCCAAGCTTATGTCTATTCACGTTCTGTGACGATCAGAACCTAAAGCGGTCGGTCGGTTTACCCTACTTTACTCTTGGCTGCAGCTAAAGTTGCCCTCTGGAAATTACCCTCTAAAGATTGGTTTGATGAATTTTGTTGCCAGTTGACAGAAAAGTTATTTTCCTCTCCTGGACTTGTAGCCACTATACTGCATCTGCTCACCAGTCCTCACTTAAAATGCAACATCTTGTAGATGAAGAGCAAAACAGTCTCTCGTCCATTTGATCTCATACAGCCTAATTTCAATCCTGCTATAGAAAGATCATTTTATCATTGTTATCTTCTCTTTTTTTCCAGTTTGCAGTTTTACTAGCGTCATGTCATGCAGCCAAGAGAGAAGAGATCCAAAATACCCTCACTTTTTTCCCCTCAAAGTAACGGCAAGTGTCAAAGTGGCTTTGTCACCTGTTAACCTGGCACAAGTCCTTGAAAGTCGCCTTCTTAATTTGCTGGTAAATCTCTAAAGCCGAGCAGGCGTAAGCACAACTTTCTTCCATTTTGATGCAGCCCGTTTTTCTACTTTGATGCAAAAACTCAAGGGGTGTTTCGCACCCAAGCCAAGTAAGAACATATTTAAAACTTTTCTATTTTGACTGGAGTGTTTGCACATTATCTCTTTGTAAATCGATCAGAATGTGGCTGCAGAACACATATTTCTAAGCTTCGAATACAAATGTGTGTCAGACACATGAAGTGAGTTTCTTTCTTATGAGCAGAGATTGGTAAATCAATAATTTACAGGTATTTCTGTGTGGTTCAGTTGTGACTCTACAGTAGTCCATCAGCCATACCATGAGACGAACTGTAAGTTTGTTAAGAGTCTAAATACCAGCCGAAAATGTAAGTTAACAATAGCTGTTTCCATCCAAAGGTACTGCAAATTTTAACCAAGGTTTGAGTAAATCTGCAAAAGAAAATGGAACGAGTGCTTGTTTCCATTAAAGGGGATGAAGTTGAACCTTGAAACGATGAAAAACAACTTAGGAAACGCTAATAATAACGATGATAATATGACATTTCTGTTAGTTTAGTTAGGGACTGTCAGAGTGGAACCAGCTGATCATCTGAGATAAATTAATTACATCAGAACTTATTTGGAAAAAGTGTTTTCCATTTCCCATTGAGTGCGTTAACTCTCTTTGAATAAAAGGCAAAAATCACCTCAAGCAAAAGTAAAATTTTTCATTTTTACAAAACTCAAATTTTGCCACTTCCACTAACTTTTTTTAATGCAGTAATTCAAAATACACATACAATACCTTGATGGAAACACGGCTCATGTAAGTCATCTCAGATTGCCTCTAATAAGCTAACACAACATAAACCACTGATCACATCAAACTAAACTAAAAATTAAATCAATCGTCCACACTTTGTTACAGTTTTATTCTCAGTTTTGAGTTTGTAGTGGGAAGAACTAAATGTTGTTGGTTGTCACTGTTCCAGGGGTGTTTTTTTTTTTTTTTTCGGTCAAGAGTCCCAGTGTCCCCTTTCATATACACACTATATTTAATGCTGGTCAGCCTGATCTGAGAGTCTTTTGGGCCACTGAATTTCATGAAGATTACAACTGAATTGCCAGAGTATTTCCCCTTTTTTTACTTCTGACTTTTTTTCTTTTTTAAAAAAAACCTTACTTTTATTTTGAAGGGACACATTTGTGTGTATGTACTGTTTGTACAAAATAAAAACTTGTGCAGAAGAACTGAGGGTAAAAAAAAAAATGCCATTTAAATTAAGTGCTGCCAGTTTGTGTTGTAAATCCTTTTAAATAAAGATGTTATAGAAAACGGACATGTGGGTAATACTTTGGAAAATAAAGCCAAATTTTCTCCTTTCAACTGAATGCCTTAAACGATCAGATTACATAATTGTTTTGGTCTTCAAATGCCATCACTACATTAGTCACATCATCAACGGGTAATGCACTGATATTAGCTGGAAGGAGTTCTGCTATTTAAAAAAAAAATCACACAATATTCTATTAATTTTAAAACAGACAGAACACAACACTCACGACAGCTTGGACAGAGAGAAAAAGAAAAAAAAAACAACTGCCTGGTTGACAGACGTACATGTTGCATCACTACATGGAAACATTACATAGATGCTTCATAGTGATCTCAAAGCTTAGATCTGTCACAAGGATCAAGGGAAGCAGGGCTAAGGCAGTGCAACAAATTACTCAGGAGGGACAAATATAGGTTACAGGAGGGACACCAGTCCAAATTGCAATGCCCCCTGTGTAATAGGTCTGCCGTACAGTCTGGGAAGTAGCCCACAACTTTTCAAAAAGCCTCTCATTTCCCTTCAAAACTGAGTTTAAGCGCTTTGTCAGCAAAACTTTAAGTTTTCTTCCGTACCGCTGGTTAACATTTGGAGGTCTGGGCTTGATCCGTTGAATTGAAATGCATCTCCTCGCTAAGAGAAGAAGCTTGTTCAATAATTTCTGCTGGACGCTTCTCAAATAGAGGCGTTTTGAGAGATTTAATAGAAATAAACCAGGATTTATTTGTATTTTCTAACCAATGATAGAGTTAAGTTCCTGTGAGACTTTTTCCCCAGATTTAAATATCAGAGGGCAGTTCCAAATACAATGTATGTCTTTCTTACACTTGACACAGAGTGGAGAAACGTCAAGGACAGAAAGTATTAAGGGACTGGGGTGTGTGTTGCGATCTGTGAAGGATCCTATATTGACTCTGTTAGCTGATTGCACAAAAAGATTTTTCCAACTGACTCCATAGCATCGGGCCGTGCTCCTCTCCAAACTCAGTCCCCAGGTCCCTCTCCCATACGCTTTTAATTCTATTAATGTTGAATGTATTGAGGGACTGTAATTTTCCATAGATTTTCCAACACGTGTTTTTGCTTCCATTTTTCATGAGCTGAAGTAAAAAAAAAATCCAAGACTTAAGATTTTGTGCATTTTTGTTCGCAAATTTGTTGAAATCTGTTAGTGAGCGCTTCTTTGCCATGATAATCCATCCACCTGACAAGTGTGGCATACAGAAATGCTGATAAAACAGCAAGATTATGACAGACCGGTCACACTCTAAACATGTGCAGCGTTATCAGTCATGACCCGCCCTACTCTGCCTTTGATTACAGTTACAGTAGTCGAGACATGAGGAGATAAAGACAGTGATACAAGCAGAGTTTCTCCATATCTGTAGCCAAGATAAAAGACTTGACCTTGGCTATATTTCTCAACCATGAATATCACTTAGAAACAAGAATAGCACTAATCTTATTTGAAGTAATTTGCTGCAAAGCCTTCATATTGAGAATGACTATAATTGAACTAACTACACCAAGCTAGAAGAGACTTTTTGATCTTATTTTAAGACTTCTGATAGGTGGACATCCTGTCTTATTTTAAGACTTCTGGTAGGTGGACATCCTGTCTATTATTTTAAGACTTCATGGTAGGTGGACATCCTGTTCTTATTTTAAGACTTCTGGTTAGGTGGACAACTTGTCTTATTTTAAGAGTCTTTGTAGCTGGACATCCTGTTCTTATTTTAAGGGATCTTAATCAAGTGAAAATCACTTACTGCACTGGCAGCCAAGTTTGCTTTTTTCAAGCTGCAGAATGCTCCTAGCTAAAATGTTTTCATTCAGATTTAATAGAGCATTTTTAGGGTTTGTTTGTGTTGGATGACACGGCTCAATTGAAATAAACTAAAGATTCAAAGCCCAGTTCCTTCATGCATTACTTTTATCATGGTCTTCCTCTCACCAGTGAGCAAAAATAAAAGGTTTCATGTGATAATTTGTGTTGAGGAACATTATTGTCCAACAGCTACTTAAGTATCCAGAGAGAACATTAAATATATTAATAGCAATCAATTTAGTTTGCTAATTTCATAGCAAGGCAATCTGGTGTCAGAGGAAGTCCAGGGCCCAGAGGAGATCCTCGAAAGCTTTAGGCAAGAAAGTGTTTTTGACTAAATAGCTCAGTGTCTCCAAAGTTATGTCACCGTGGGTGTGACCCTCATGGTGGTTTGTTGGCTTTTGAGGCCTGATTTCCAAAAGAAAGAGTGAAAGTTGCTAAGAAAGAGCCCTTCATTGTCTCTGTCTGAATGGCTCAGTCAGTAAATGGGCTGCTGTGAAGTTTTGAAGTCAAGGGTTCGAGCCTCAGACGGAGAAGGTGGTTTTTGGAGTTACACACCCGAATGAAAGAGTCAAGACCTCAAAGAGAAAGTCTTCAAGTGTCTGACCAAGTAGCTCTGGCTGTTAAAAGCCCTGCTTTCAAGTGTTTGGTTGAGGGTTCAGTCCTCATGGTGCTCACTGAATTTTGAAGTCTGATGTCTAAACAAAAGACTAAAAAAACTTGGAAAATGAAAGCAAGAGTGTCTTGGAGTCAGTGGCTCAAGGAGTAAGAGAGCTGCTTAGAAGTTCTGAGGTTGTGGGTTCAATCCTCAAGCAATGCAATGACTTTTGAAGTGAAACAGGGTTCAACTGTCTGGTCCAGTACTCAGGATGATAAAGGACTGCCTGGCAGTTCTGAGGATGTGGGTTCAACCCTTATGAGCTTGAGTTTCGTAGTCCAGAACCCAAAGTGAAGACTTAAAGGAGCTCAGGGAAATATGACTAGTGCCAAGGAGGCTTGGTGGCGTAGTGGTGATTCAGCTGCATCTGCAAGGTGGCAGATGGTGCAGTGGCTGGTCCAAATCCTGCCTGGTACCTGAAGTATCAGGCCCGCGATGGGAGGAAAGGGAAGGTGTGAAACATAAAGCATGGGTGTTATGGGAGGGAAAAGTATGAGCAGCTGAAGTTTTACTGAAACATTATGTTTTTAGCAACATTTTTGTTCAGTCAATGTGTCTTTTGGTCACTGAAATAACTGCTCGTACACTGGAAAAAAGGCCACTCCAAAAATAAGTAAAAAAAAATGAATACAAGATATTTTTGCTTGTAATAAGCAAAAAAAATCTGCCAATGGAACAAGTGAAAATTCTCTTGATAAGATTTCTTGAATAAGACAATATATTAAGCCTACAAGTCTTGAAATTAGCGGAAAAACTCATTCTAGCTATATTTTACTAGTATTGTGAAGTTTTTGTGTCTCATAAGTTTGTGGTGCTCAAAAGTAGTATTTTTCCCCTCAAAAGTAGCATTTTTTTTTTTTTCCCCTTCCAATGTCATCCTCTTCGTTTCAAGTGTATTTAACTCATTTTCAGTTCTATAATTGTGACACTGTTCTAGATTCAAGTCCACCACCTACTTGAAATAAGATTAGAAATTGGTATTTTGAGACAAAATTTCTTGAAGTTAGCGTTCCTAACTAGTATTAGGCAATGTTTTTTGCCATAATAAGTCATAATTCTCCAACCTGTCATCACTTCTAGTGCATTTACCTTACAATAAGCTCTACAACATTAATACTGTTCTAGATTCAAGACATTCACCTACTGCTTATAAGACAGAAAAAATGAAAAGTAGTTTTGCATTAAACCAACAAATTTATTTATACAGCAAAAAGCCCCATGAACAGAGAGGACTGCATAAAAGAAGACCGTTTTGCAGTGGCTTATTTTTTCTCATCTGAGCAATGTGACCCTCAATACACCTGCAAAATCTGTGCTTTGCACAGGCACACTCAAAGTATAGTCAGACACACTACTAGGCACACTAAAACTGCTCAACCTGTAACATTCATTCTTAATACAAAGTGCTTATTATTGTAACATTCATATTAAAGGTTTTAGGCTTACATTAACATGAACATTTGACCAAATTCCTCCCACAATACACCATTAAACATTGTAACATTATCATTAAGGATGCACAATATTGGATTTTTTGGCGATACCCAATAGGCTGATATTTTACAACTCAACTGGCCAATAACTGATACTGCTATGCTCACTTTTATCCCAACCTAATTGCTTAGTCAGTTTACTCTTTCACAGTTGAGCCTAAATTAGTGACTACATCTGCTGAATAGACTGTTGCCTAAATTCAATATTAACTGAAAACTTAAAATTAACTTAAAATTAAGCAGTCTCTGCACTGCACTGTGCAAACAAACACATTTTTTTTTATTTTTATCAGTTATTATATCGTTTTGTTATATCGGTGGATATTGGCATGTTGGCTGATATTATCGTGCACCCCTAATTAACACTGGGCTAACCTGGCCAAATTCCAAACAAGAATCAATAGCAATGAACATGGACTGTAGTAGCCTTGGAGGGAGAGAGGAAGTGCTATCCTATAGTCCACATCTGACCACACTGGCTTTATTGGCCAATAAAAGCATTCCATTCAGCCATGCTCTTCTTGTAAGATGATGTGAGATCTCTCTCATGGATTTTGTCCAAGAGAACCTCCGTCTGTATGACTGAAAGCAGAGTGGCTACACACTTTGGGTATGTAAGGTGTAGGGTATAATAGTAGGCCATAAGGTATAAAGCACCCTCGGTAACCTTGTCTTTTGGAAACGTGGTTATTGGCACATCTCCTACCGCTAGGAGGCAGTTGGACGGACTCACGATCAGGACTGGGCAAGAGAGAGGGCGCTTCTTCAAGAAGGTATTAGGGTCTTCTTTGTCCTTTAACACATAACACAGACATCCTTCTGTCAGGATAATGCACTTTTGTTTCAAGGATCATTTTGGTATTTTGGAACCTAAGCCAGAGGGTAGAGGGTTGCTTACAAACACATAACTTTACAAAGCAAAACTATGACAAAAGTTGCAGTACTGAGAAAGCTACATCTGAAATTGCTATTTTTAACTATCCCCAATGCATTTACTGTTCACATATGTCTAGCCTTCCTAAAAAACAGAAAACCCAGGCCAGGCTAGTCTTCCTTGGTTTTCATTAGGGTGATAAAATCTGCTACCATGTAATGCATCCATTTTTGTTCATACTCTGACACTGAGAGCCACAGACATCTAACCAGTGAAAATCCTCTTTCCAAAAACAAATGTTTTGGGTGCCTTTGAAGGCTTAGAACATACAGTATGTGAATAGGAAATACATTGGGAGTCATCAGAGGCAGCACCTTGAGTTATATTTTTTTCAGTACTGTAGTCAAAAAGATCCTGCAACATTTTACACAGCTCACCTCGAGGACATGCACCAGAGCCTCACTTGCATCTCGTACCCTCTTTGGAGGGGCAGAGGTGGAGGGGAACAGTGATGGCAGCACACGTAGGATCTCAAGAGCCTGTTCAGCTGTACAGGAATAGATTCATTACTTCATTACAACATTTGGACAAAATGCACAAGGTCAAATCTGATCAAAGGTATACAACAGACACAATGCTTTAAAAAACAAACATTTAGCCAGTGATGGGATAACAATCATGGATGAAAAAGGAGGACGACAAGACTCTAGCACATGTACTTGACAATTAACATGCCTGAAGGTCCACCCTAAACTCTGATCACTAATAACACAAAAACATCATTGCTTACCTTTGTCCATTCCCATTGGGGGTTTCAGTGTCTTTTTCCATACACCAAAAAACTGCACCTTCTGGCAGAAGTCATGCCATCTTCCCTTCACTTCATCGATGAAGTTGCCATTATCTTTATCCAAAATGCGATGAAGCTCCTCCATCACCTATGAAATATTTAGTACACCAATACAGACATGTGAATGCATCACTTAGGAGGAGGAAATTGGTATATTAAACATTGTGTGAGGTTTTAATCATGCACAGTCAACGACTTACATGTCCAATGTCCTTGAAATAAGGATATGCTTCTAGAACCTTCTTGTGTCTGTCCTCCTCGCGAATGGTATTTGAATCAATGAATGCTCTTCTGGCTAGAAATTCCAAATCCAGGAGATGAGAGACATCCTGGTGGTTTGGATTTTTTCTTTTAAACAAAGTTTGTAGGGTCTTGTAGTGCTTGGCCAAGGTTGCTGGACTGTAGGTGTCTGGACTGTCAATATCTGCAGGCTTGTTAGCTGTAAGACACAAAAATACATAATTAATGTGCCTCACATTAAAAAAATAATCTCATGTTGTTAAATGACAAAAAATGTCAGAAATCTGCCATAAAAAATTCATGCATTAATATTAGATTATACTTTCATGGAGTTAAATCTTTTAACAAACTTCAACCCTGATCCTAACTACCAAATACTTATTCATTTTTCAGAATTTTAACCATTTAAATGCTAGTTTATTTACATAACGCAAAAAGCAACGACCAAAAAAGTTATTACTTTCTGTATACTAAATGCATGAGTGCTACTTGCTCTAAGCTCATATGGTCATGCAATCACATACAATTGCATGTAGGCACTCAAGTACACCCCTACAAAGATGCACACACCCCCACCACACACACAGAGCCATGGGGCAGTTGGACGAACTCACTATCAGGACTGGCCAAGGTAGAGGATGCTTCTTCAAGTAGGCTTTGTGGTCTTCTTTTTCCTTAAACACATAACACAGACATCCTTCTGTCAGGATAATACACTTTAAGGATAATTTCGGTATTTTGGAAACTAAACCAAAAATTAAATTAATTAAAAAGAGCAAAAATGCCTCTAGTGAGGCACATGGGTTTTAAACACATACCATTATTTGATATGCTGAGTGGTCATAGAAAGTAGTGTTGCACAGACTGATACTAAAAACATACCGCAGTACCCAGCTGTTCAAACTGATACAATACCAGCTTTCATTAATACCGATACTTTATGAATGACAGCGTTTTAATAAGAGCCGTGTTTCTTTACCTGTGACAATGAGGCTGTGGCTGTGTGTGTGTATGTCGTGTATGCGCGTGCATGTGTGTGTGTGCGTGCGGCTGTTCAGTGCTTTGCCTTCCTTCACAAAGCCAGATTTCTGTTAAAAGTTCATTTCTACAATAATGTTATAAATTGATAATAAAACAGCACACATGTAATGTAATTACCTATCCTCTGATGTCCATTTTAAAGTCTTTTAATTCTGTCATGTCGGGATTGTCATCTTGACCCAATAATGTGGGTTTATTAGTTTATCTGAAATATAAATACCTCACAAGGGCAAATTTGTAAATGCAAAGTTGAAACTCACCTTCTAACTCACTTTCTTTACTCCCCTTCTGTGGACCGTCCAGAATGATTGTTGAGTCACTTGAATCAATTTCATCTCTATCTCTTGGCTGCTCAAGAGGCGCCTCTTTGTAGAGCTGCAAAGATTAGTCAGTTAATCAATTAGTGTCAACTATTAAATCAATCAATCCATCCATCACTTTATTTGTATAGCACTTTTCATACATACAAAATGTAACACAATGTGCTTCGTACAATAAAAAACAATACCCCCTCACACACATACACACAAACAACACACACATCATTAAAAATGGGAACTGAGAAAACGCTATCACAAGTGAGGAAACACTAGAGGCAGATCACCCAGTCACCCAGTACTTTGACACGATTGATCATTTTGAGTCATTTCTTTCTTTTTCTTTTTTCTTTTTTTTTTTTTGAATAATGTCCAAATAGATTTCAGCTTCTCAAATGTGAATTTTTTTCTAGCTTGTTTGTCCTGTACGACAGTGAAATGAATATCTTTAGGTTGTGGACAAAACAAGACATTTGAGGAGGAAAAAGTGATCAACATTGTTCACAACTTTCTGACATTTTACTGACGAAACAACTGATCAATTAATCTGGAAAATGATTAACAGATTAAAAAAATATCATTAGTTGCAGCCTTACCTCTTTGAATGTCTCCCATCTGGAGTGTTTTTTTGGGGGATTCACATTTTGCAGTCTTTTGTATAGCTGTGTGTACACAGTGACCTGTACAAGACATTTAATACATTTTTCAAACCGCTACTAAAAATGTCCAACATAAACACTTTGGTCATAAACTGGATGCATCTCACTTACCCATGTATTCTTGATGCCTTGGTCCTGTAGCATGGGGTAGTACAGTCCTATTCCTTTGCCATTGCTGTAATTTCTGGTTTTGATGGGTATCTGTGTGATTCTCCATCCCCTTTTGCCCTCAGGATTGCAATCATACTAGTCATGGTGTTTCGGATGAGCCGGCATCTGAGCTCCTTTGACATTTGGCAGTTGCGCTCTTCGCCTTTTCTTTGACAACTCAAAGTATTGTTGGCGGACTTGCTCAAGTTCAGTGTCGGTGTGCAATACATATTCTGGAGAAGATAACTTCACAACCTTTTCAGGGCTTGTGTTCTTTGCAGGAGTTCCGTTCACAGGAGTGGATGTCTGTCGCATGGGTGACTCATTAATGGAGGAACTGCCAGAAGATTTTGAGTCGTCTTGGCCAGATTCCTGTAAAATAAAAGATAATGAACTACTGCAAAATGCAACATTTCTTTTTTTCCTTGATAACACAAACTACAATGCAGCATTGACAGCACTGCACAAGTATAACTAAGCAATCTGTTCCATTTGATCAACTAACTGAAGACATATCAATTAATCTATAAAGCAAACCATTTATTTCTTGAAAGAGAAATTATTATTTATTAATTTTAAACATGTGAAACAACCAGGTGTATATGTGTTATGATGCCATGAATGTGCTAAGGCCATACAGAGAAGACTGAACCAAGGAACTCACTCAACTTAGTTTGTATTAAAAGTAGGGCTGTCAAAGTTAACATGTTAACGCATGCGATTAATCTGGAAACAATAACGTGTTTAAAAAAAATTAATAATATTGTAGTATTTTAACTGCGATTAGTCATGATTAATCACAGAGTAGTATTGCGATTAATCGAGTTAATTTTTTTAATCGTTTGACAGGCCTAATTAACAGGGATAGGCCTTGATGACAGGCTCATTCCATTATTCCCTTTTTGGTCTTGTGGTGATGTAGGTTAATGGTAAAGCTATCTAATTTGGCAGGAATAATTAGCTTGTTTAATAATGTTAGGCTACATAAACATTTAAACACTTGACAACAGCCTACTGTAACAGGGAAGGAGACAAAAAAAGGTAGGTTTAGTGACTGCCTACTGGTGTTACAACATAAAAAAATAACTGCGAAAGGAATAAACTTTGACTACGACAAAGAAAAGTGCCATGTTTTTCAATTTCAATGTTTGTATTTTATAAAGAAAATCAAATAACTACTCATTTTTGTTGTTTAATGCCCACTTTTGAAAGGAAAATCCAATGACCAAAAGACACACTCACCTGGCTCCATGTGCTCCAGCTTTGTTTGTCTGACTGTCAAACAGGAAGTGGAAGATTCCAACTGGATTTATAGAGGAGGGGGGAGCTTGGACTACACTAAGTTGTTTATAGTACACAGGAGGGTTTCATTAGAGATCATCTTTTACAAACCAAAAACAACATCACAGCTACACTTTTTTTCTACTTTTGGTATCACATATAGAAAAAAGACCAGTTTTTTAAGACCATTTTTTGATGGTGTCATTCTTAGTCTTATCAATTTATACAAACATATGGAGATAAAAGAGGTGAATGATAATGTTTTATCCTATGTGTGTCAGGCAGTGGGACTAGAACTGGTCTGGTCTTGGTTTTGGCTCGGTTTCACCCTGCCTTGGTCTTGACTTGAACTCAACCCCTTGTCTTGTCTTGTCTCAGGCTTGATACACTCTGGTCTAAGTCATGACTTGATCTGCGCTTGAACCACACAGAAACTTTCCTTCAGCGACCAGGGATGTTTGTAGGAATCCTGTTTTGTTTTGTTTTTTGTTCATTGTGCCTCGCCACATCAATATAATATCCCCAGAACTTAATCTTGACTCTGGTACCTGCTGTTGAGACACACTAACTGGTTTGTGGGTGCAGATTTTTAAAAATGGTGGCTGAAATACATACTCAACCAATCAGAATTGTTCAGCGCTGTAAGCCTCACCCCCACAGTTCCCGTACTTTTTGGAAAGTACTGCTCCACATACAGGGAATTTTTGGGGGAGTTACAGAATCATATGACAGACAGACTGATGCACCAGGCTTTAGTGTGCTGCACAAATAATGATGGCTGCCCATCGCCACTGTGGTGGAGACAAAGGGTTGAAGGAACGTTTTAGTCCCAGGACCTGTTTTATATGGATGAGACAGCGGTACCTCCAGTAGTTGTGGGGGCCATGTAGCAGTGTAGCCCAACCACAGGACACAATAAAGATGTTTTTAACGACCACTACCGTCTTAAATGAGTTGCAGAGTTTTGGAAATATTGGCCACAGAGATGTCTGCCTTTTCTCCAATATAATGGGATTAAATGGCACTCGGTTTGTGGAGCTCAAAGCACAAAAAAATTACATTTGAAAAAATTCAAAACCAGTGTTTCTCTCAAAAAATCCTGACCCTGTTACTCAAGATAATCCACACACTTTGTCGTGAGCAGTTTCATGCAGGAACTACTTTCTTTCTGGTAGATTCATAAGTAGATTCCAGAAGTTGTTCTCATCAAACTGCTCACAACAAAGTGTGTGGATTATTTTGAGCAACTGGGTCATGGCTTCTGGAAAGAGATACTGCTGTTGAATTTTTCTTTTTTTTTTTTTTTCTTTTTTCACCACAGGACTGGTGCCATTTAGTTCCATTATAATGGAGAGAAGGCAGGGATCTCTAAAGTCCAAAACTCACACCAAAACAGTTTAGATGGATATAGTGTAGACTATCCCTTTAAAGTTTTGCCTCACATATGGCAGCGTGTTGGTCGCCAGTTGAGTGGATAATCGCCAACTGAAAGTTGTGGAGTGAGATTTGAAATTGCTTTTACAGCAGCACTCACACAAACAACTTTTCCTTTTATGGCTTTGGGACACTTTGCATGGCAGCCCGCTATTGATGCAAAGGGCTTTCAATCAAATTTGTTCAATAGTTCAGAAAGAGTCAGCCTTCCAGTAATAATTGTTTTCAAACACCCTAGGCCTTAATATGGTAGTCTGTAACAAATGATTGCTTTGGTAGCATTTCAATCAAAGTCTCCCTCCGTGAACCTGTCAACTCATTTTCACAGGTGGCGTTCGCCCAGATGGTATGAAAATGGAAATAAGAACAATCCTCGATGCAGAGCCTGGGATCAATGAATGACTTGATGAATGTAGGTGGGGGCATTTCAAGGTTGCACTCTAACAGTTTATGAAAATATTAAAAACAACCCCTTGCACCGTGTCTCTCTGTTTATTCCCGCTTTTCCGTTTGTGTATTCATCCTGACTGCTTTTTGAAACGCGTCTCCCTTGATAGAATCAACATCAGTTATTCACCATGTCTCCCCCTATGATTTTATTGGCTTACGCACCGTGCAGCGTAAGGGCCTCATCACCAAGTCTGCAGGACTGAACGGTCTCGCTGTCAAAAGTATGCAAAGTCATTGTTTCATCCGGAGCGTGATATTAAATGACTTAATTATTTCTTTACTGGAGATTCTCAAAGGGTAAAGATGTATTCAGTGTGAGGCCAAGCTCAGACTGAGCAGTCAGCAGCTTTCGTGTCCAGAGTTAATCTATAGTTCTCTGCTTTACATTTCATTTGATACATTTTATGCTCTTATTCAGAGTGACGAATAAGTGCAATGGAAGAATAACACTGAATCGCCTGTAACGGACATTATAAGCAACTGATAGCGAGGCAGTGCTGTGAGTCATTATATACGTATAAGCACAGAATATTTCTTTTAGAGAGAAAAGGTATGACAAGAATTTGATTTGGGAAAAGACTTAAAAGACCACTGTGTAAAATCTATGGGAATTTATTGGCTGAATATGGAAAGAGAGTTTTCATTAGTGTATAATCACCTCATAATAAGATTTGTTGTGTTTTCATACTTTAGAATGAGCCGTCTATATCTACAAAGAGTGCAGGTTGCACCGCCATGTTTCTATGCCGTTTTGCAAGAGTTTCATAGCCATGCTCGGAAGGGGAGAGTGAAATGAGGTGTTTGCAATCTGCAAGCTCACCAATAGATGCTACTAAATCTACACACTGGTCCTTTAATATCTTAACCTTAATCATCTTAATTGTTAGCAAATGATTATGCAGGTCGAAACAAAACTGAAATAATATTAAAACAATGTGGTTTGGCTATATGTAACATATTTAATGACTGTCTTTATTTCAAATCTATTTTATATTTCAATCTAGACATCTTTAGACATATAAATCAATTTTCAGTTCATGAATGTTTTATAAATAATACTACCAAAGTGATACAATGAAAAAAGAAAGTAGTATATGTCCATTCAATAATATTAAAGAAAAACAAAAAACACAAAATGACTCATTAAGTAAAATAAGATAAAGAAAAAGCTCAAACCTTAAGTTTAAACCAGTTAATGTGTATGCATGCATGCCTCTGCATATGTGTTTTCTATATGTCTATGAGGCAGGTCAAGATATATTTCTCACATTCAATGATGTTATTATTGATGTGTCCCTCATTTTGTGACATACAGCTAAATGTTCTGCATGTCCCTCTCCTAATAGAACCTTTAGCTTTCCAGGGTCAACTACTTCTCTGAAATGAGGGCTGTCCACTTTTTTCCTCTTGTTCTTGTATGTATATGAGGCCGATTCATAAAGCCCTTGAAGCTAATCTTTTACTCAACTTGAAACGACTCACATCTTTGTGTCAATTCATGTCGCCCTGGGCTGAATTTCTTTCTAATCTTTTAGTCTAGTCTTTCCAGTGACTTTTTATGTAGTTGACCTTTCCTGAGGCCTGTTCCTCCCTTTTTTCCTCTGTACTCCAACAGTTGAACAAGCTTGGAAGCCAGCAGAACCTTGGAAACTTATCCTTTTCTTTTTGAAAAGGAAGCCAAATTTTGAAGATGGTTAAAAATGTTGCTAGCCTGCCTATAAAAGCCACATATATCTTCATTTATTACATGGCTTTGTAAAAGACACGATTCTGATTGGTCAATTACAACATTCTAAGGTCTATTTCTTTATAGCAGACCATTGCTATGTATAACAGACAACTGTTATGAAGAACAGACCATTTTTGATTTTTTTTTTTTTGTTCATAACCATAACCATGTAACAAGCAGAATATGCAAACAGGATAATATACAGTGAGCAAGACAGTGAAACAGTGAAATAAACTCCCTCAGGATGATTCAAGACCCCTCCGCTTCTTGTCGGGGTCCTGCATCATCCTGTCGTGCTCAGTGTATGTTAGCAAATGTTAGCAAAATGCTAGCTAACTAACTAGCTAATGATTGGCGTAGATTAGCTAACTAGTTAGCTAGGGTTTTACATTATCAATCAGATGTAACAGCCTGCTAACAATAGATGTAGATGGCATTTTGCCATTTTTTTTACCCTTTTACTGTCAACATCATCAAAAAGCTGTGCGTGCACTTTGCAAAGTGGTGGTTTCTTCAAGTCATCCAGACGAGTTATCAAGCTGCAAATGTTGAATTAAATGCTTTACCAGCACCAAAATCACCAAAATGTTCGGTTGTTGCACACTCAAGATGTCGGAATCCCATAGTTCACGGTCGATGTAAGTTGTTCAGAATTCAGACACTAGCTAGTAAACATGTCGACTGGACTGAGGACGTGATTGAAACTTCTTGTGTTTGCAGTGCCCATTGACGCTGTTGCGGTCCGCCATACTTCGTTGCCAAACTGCGCGCGCAGCTTGCTCATTGTTTACAAACTGTAAAAGGGTCTATTAGATGTGACAAGCTATCTAATGGTTGACAGAGATTATCTAGCCATTGTTTCACTAATATTAACTAAGTTGATCAAGGTTCTGTGAAAAGGGGTGGGTCTCTTGAAGGGTCAGTTGCTCCACTTCTAATATTTGCGTTGTGTCAGAACACGAAGTCACAACTGTCCATTAAATGTGAAGTTGCAGCCAGAGGGTCACGGGGGTTATATGTTGGATTTCTTGGTCAGACACAGTTAAGTCCTAGAATCTGCGCTGGTTACCTGGCAGCCTCACAGTGGAACAACAATCCCTCCTGAAGGATTATGTCTTCAGTTAAAAACTTATATATTATTTTTGGTACTGTGTCAGAAAGTGGGCAGAGATAGCTAGTTACTTGCTTTGCTGTCAGCAATTAGCAGGCTCTTGATGGCTCAGTATGATTTTAAGTGCTAATTGAAACTTCCAGTATGTTTGAAGGCCTTTGTTCACTACATTCTTAAATTTAGGTCTTAAGTTATCGGTTTCAACAAGTGCAGGAGAACTCTGGTGTGGCCCAGCGTCACCTGTATCATGTCTCTCCATTTAGTATCATTTACCCCATTTACCTGATTGCCTCTTGTCGACACAGACACAATGTGTGTGTATATATGTGTGTGTCTGTGTGCATTCACATATAAATGAATCTGTCCACTCTCACCCACACTCCATATGCTAGCTTAAATGGATTTCTGCCCAATGCTTGGGCCAAGGCACTGCTTGTTTATCTCTGACTTCAACATGGTGGACGGCTGGAGGCTCCTGGCTGGGTGACAACAAAGAAAAATTCACACCATTATTCACGAAAAAGCCAATTAGTTGGTGGACAACATAGCCTCCAGAGAGAAGATGGTGGATAAACAGCATTCATTCCTTTCCAGACGATAAACTGAAAATTTTCAAATTTCTTCATGGGACCTAATTATTTTGGAAAAAATAGTCACCTTTCAGTCATAGCAGACCAAAGTGTCTGATTAAAGTTTGCAAAACCAATTTTACCGTATTATACTGAATGATAATATAATATTTGGCTCATTTTGTCTTAAGTTGAATCTGACAGATGCAAGTTATACACATATTTTGTACACATATGCTTTATGGATGCATATCCATAGAAGAATATTCTTAACTGTCCCCACCTCCACCTGTGTACTGCAAGGGTACAGATCTCAGGGGACAGTACTGGGAAAGAAATTCAGCCCTGGATTCATCTGTTGGGACGAACTGACCTTTCACTAAGTCCCCTTCCCTTTTCTCACAGTTCACATGCTGTTTTCAGAGATAACGGTGGCAGATTTAACATCAAAATTGGGAGTAAAACCTGAGGTCTTTGATTCCACAGAGAAGTAAACAAAAGCAGCTTCTCATTTCTAGCTGACAACCATGGATTTTGTGGGCTAAAATTATGATTCTTGTTAGCATATTTCATAAGTGTAGCTAGCTAAAGTAAGCTAATGCTAATACCATGGGGGGAAGTAACTAATTACAAATATTCAAGTTACGGTAATTAAGTAGTTTTTTGGGGTTCTTGTACTTTCATGAGTACATTTTCAAGTGGAGTAAAGATGTTAATGATTAATCATTAAACAATTAATCACCTTGATTATTTAACCAATTAAAATGTATTCATGGATATTTAATCAATAGTCTATCAAATGAAGTGGAATTATTGCCATTTCTATTTTGTCTGGTCGAGCCATTTGCTGACTAAGGAAACTTAAACTTAAAATGAGAAAAAAAGACAAAACATAAAAAAAAAAACAACAAAAAAAACAGAAACTTATGTTTTGTACTTTCTAAATTGTTCATGATTAATTAATTGTTAGCATTTTCCACTGCCAATACTTTTACTAGTAATATTTTAGTAAAGGAACATTACTTGTACTTGAGTACCGATTTTCATTAATCTTTCCACCACTGGCTAAAGCTTCTTGAGTCAGCTGAGAAGTCTCCAGCAGACTTTTTAATGTTTCCATCTGACATATTTTAAAAGAAGAACCCTGTGAAAGAATGCTAAAAGAAGTTGCTAAAAGACTGAGACTAAAGCTACATCCCAGCCAACACTGGTCAGATGGTGAAATGTAACATGTAATATTGATAGATGACAGAGGCAGATTCATTATCATGACATGAGACGTTACCCAGCCATACCAGCTGCAATGCGATCACCTCAAGAAGTGAATCTGGATAAGAGCTAAGCAACAGATTTATAGCCTTTAACCCCATGTTAGAGCAGATAAACACAAAGATTAATCCATTCCCCATGCATGCATGTGTCTTATGTTTTTGAAAGACTACAGAAAAGACGCCACCGTCCAGACACATGAAACACAGAGTATCGCTTGTCTTAGAGTCCTATGCACACCGCTTCAACATGTAGAGAAATGCAAAGCTTAACCGTCTGCTGGGCCTCAGTTATGGTTGCTAATCTGTGATTGGACTATTGCTGCTCACAGGATGGGGCTTTGCGAAGGGTCAATTCCAAAACCTTTTGTACCTATTAATCATTTAGACAAAAAAAAAAAAAAAAAAAAAAATAATGGACCAGGTCTACAAATACAGGAACTGCCCTCAAAAGATAAGGAGGAAAGCATTTACTTCTTTGCCCAAATTCCAATGTTCAGTATCAACAGGTCAGACCACAGAGCATGAGCAAAAAGTATTGTCAGAAATTATTTCAAAGGTGGAGTCCGCTTGTATTAAATATATTTTCAAATACATCATTTATTTAGAAAAAAAAAATATTGGGAGGACGACCTCCTGTTTTTCAGAAGCTGGGGTGACTCATCTCCTCCGATCTTTGGATCTGTGCCCGAGGTGTACTGTAAACTACAGCGAGCAGAATCTACTTCCAGCAGTAACAATAGATTTTTATGCATGGAAAATCCAAGTGAAAAAACTACGTCAGTCAATCAACCCCTGTTTTTTGGGTTAGGTATAATTAATTAAGGCCCCCCAAACAATGAGATTTAAGAGTAATCCAGCACAGTCTGGAAACCAAGTATGACTAAGCATCAGCATCATCCTAAGTGGCTTTGGCTGTGGCCAATGTGCCAAAAAGTATAGTGTAAAAAAATTCAATTTTTTGTGAGAAGTCAAGAGCAATGTTCTTGATGATGTTCTTTATCCATATAGAACAGATGTAGGCGTGTAAATAGGAGAACCTATATTTTTCTTTTAATATAATATGTCTCATTGGTGGGCTGTAAAAATGCTTGAGCGCCGGTGGTCAGCACTTCAAAACTGAATAAACACTGATGCTATCTCTGTTACTGAGATACCAGCCTGTTGGAGCAGCACTGTGATATGCAATCATCATCAAATGAACCAGCAGTTGGCACCATAAATGAGATTTACTGCATAAACTCCAGTGGCTGCTGACACCATCGCTGTGTTGTGAGGCCATCCATCAAAGTAATGCCATCTGTGTGTGTCGATAATAATCACTTGTTTGAAGCGCAATCAGTTTTAGCATCTCTGCGTTTTGCAATACAGTTTTGTGTTTTGGCTGCAGGAACGTGATGATGCAGTAGACAAAAGTTGCTGCAACTTCTAAACTTTTGTCGTGCAAAAAAAATCAGTATTATAACATATATGTAAAAGGTTAAAAACACTCCAACAGCTAATGAAATTCTACAGTTTTGCTGTTCTGGAAATTGAATACATTTTGACCCAGATTTTGTGCGTAAACAGCCAATCATCAAACATTTTCAACAGCTGGCCCTATAGATAAAGATTTCTCTCAGATATCATTGGCAGTTGTGAACTGAGGCCATTACGAGAGGTTGTACGAGAGGTTATTTAGCTCTTAAAGAGGCATTAAGTAATTTATCCTCAATAGAACCAGAGGGAATTGCAATAACCTCAAGATGGGAGTTTAACTTAATGATGGAGGGAAACCTCCATGCCAGTACAGGTAGATGACTGGAGGTTGGTTGTACATTTTTCTCACTGCAACATACAACACATGCTTTTGACTATACTGGTGTACTTCATTATTGAGCTTCAGTTATGGGAAAAGTATTCAGATCCTTTACATAAAGGATTAGTCTGGAGGATTTACTGTAGTGGAATGAGAATGCAGATTACAACCAGATTAGGGAAACTACAATGCGTAATGCAAAAGGCCCTTTCCAGAGTTTATAAAATTGAATTACACCCTGTCTCGACAGCTAAACGTAGCCAGCCAAGACCATACATCTTCCCAACTTTAACAACTTTGGCTAACTGTTTTTAGATGGTAAAACTGTGGTGGTTTGTATTTTTGGGCTTTTATTTTGGTAGCACCGTTTCCGGGTTTGTGTTGTTTTTCGGTAACTTACCTTTGTTCTCCCTGAGGCACCCTTCCCCCGCGGCGTTGAGGAGTGATTGGACTCACCTGTTGCTGCTTCACAATCAGCCTCTCTTCTTAAGGCCAGCAGAGACACTCCTCAGCGCCAGAGTATCCAGATAACCTCCGTGGTATCAACTTGGCTCCTTTTCCGGATTTTTGGTAACAATCTCTAGTGAACGCTTGTGATTTTTGTCTTACCTGTGTCTCTCCTCTCTTTTCTTCCAGTGCCTCCTGTTGCCCCCACAGCCCCAGCACACTCCCTTTGTTTTTGGATTTTTTGCACTTGTTGGATTTTTGGACACACTTGCACCTGTGTAAATAAATCATTGTTCAAACCTGTGCCGCTTCCGCTCCTGGGTTCCTCCACAAGCTCCACACGCCACAAAAACATAATGGCAACAGCTAGCTGCTTGCATTCTACTAAGCTGTGCTCACATGAGTGACATAGTAACATGACTTGTGACAGAGGTTCCCCACTGATTTCTAGTCAGACATTACTGCCTGGCAGTGGTGGACAGTAACTAAGTACATTTACTTGAGTACTGTACTTAAGTCCATTTTTGAGTATCTGTACTTCACTTGAGTATTTGAACTTATGACTTTGACTCCACTACATTTCTAAGAAGGTTGTTCTTACTCGTTACTTTTAGGCTAAGCAGAGCATTGAAGTCAGCTGTTGCAGTTTTTTCTTTTCTAAAATGTGACTGGCCACATGCTGTGTTCCTCACAGAAGGAAACCAATCACAGTACCCGCTCTCAACTGGGATTGATGTAAAAGCAGAAATACATCATCCAGGTGCAAGCAAGCTCTCCCTCTTTCATTCAAACAAAACTCAGTAATGGTGACGGCAGGAGAAAGAAAATACTGAATACTGAACCTGACGCCAGAAAGAAATCTCAGTTCTTTAACAGAACTCCTTACAGTTGGCCTCAGTCTAATTTTATGTGGTGATTTTAATACAGTTACATCAGAAAATGACAACAGCTGTTCTTTTTGTTTTTGATTGCATTTCTATGCTGAAGTTTTTACAGGTGTTTCTATAGACTTTGTGTAGCATCGTGGTTCTACAAGCAAGTCAGTGCATCATCAGGTGGTTTCAGAGAGTTACAAGGTTCTGTAAATGCATCGTGAAAACAATACAGCAATGTATTCATATTAGAAAATGTACTTTATAAATTGTGCTTTTGAATACTTAAGTATTTTTAAAAGCAAGTACTCTAGTACTTTAACTTGAGTAAAATTTTTACTGAGCAACTTTCACTTGTAGTTGAGTAATATTTGACCAGGAGTATCTATACTTTGACTTAAGTACTGAGGATTGAGTAGTTTGTCCACCACTATTTCATGGGCAACCACATAGTCCACATATAGCAAAGAAACAGCCCTGATTACTGCCACTCTCCACTCCTTTTGCTGTGCTTGGTGTTTCCTTATGGAGAGTGACAAGGTCAGAGCCTAGATGCCAAACGTCACTGCTGCACTTATTCTACACTTCACTTAAGAATCAATTCCACTTCAGCTGACTGAACTGACATTTCTTTACTTGAATCCAACTCTATCAGAGTAGAATTCCATCAGAAGTATTTACTGAAGATGTAATATGCCAGAATACAACAGTAGCAGGACTCGGCTTTGTTCCGTTGACCAGGAAGTTTTGTTTGTAACCTCGATGTACGCAAAGTAAGTTTTAATGGCCTGATGTCTCGCTGTCTAGCAAAGGAATCTTATGTCCTTGCTTCTTTTTAAACAACAGACAATAAAAATCCATAAGTATGGCCATTATGTGGTAGGAGGCAGTTATTATTGGCCCAAGACCTGAAACAAAGTGGAGCTCCTTAACAGTCTAATCCTGAAATTCTGCATGTACAAAGACATTCAAATCATATAATGCCATTGAACATTAATAAAGATACTTTGGAATGTCAGACAGAGTTTATAGTTAATAACAAGAACTCCATCACACTACATCAGTGAATAAGGACAGAAAGCAGAAGTGACACTTTGTGTCTGATTTACTCACCGTTTAATGTCAGTGATTGTGGTAAGTTAATGGGAAATAAAACCCATTAAACTGCTCTTAGCGCATGACTAAAAGAATTTTTCATTTTATTTTGACATGAGCGGGTTCTGGAAAAGGGAGGCCAACTCCTTTAATTAGTCTAGGCAGTGTGTATTTGTGCTTAACTGGAAGCTTTTTTGTACAAGAATGAATCCAATCAGTTATAAACCAACTGGCACCACTCAGTGCCAGTCTGAATATTCATTCTTTTGATTAAGTTTTTTGGGTATAAAAATATAGTAAGATTCCACAGTCAATACGGCAAAACTACTTTAGTTAGTATGTTTGCAAAAAGTAGGTGAAAAAATCAATTTCATAATGAATTTTTGCCAGAATATTACCAATAAAAACTTATGTTTCAGTATTGCAAATATTGTATACTGTATGAACTATTTGAAACAAACCTCACAATTTAAAGGGACAGTTCAACCAAAATCAAAAATACATATTTTTTTCCCCTGGCCTGTAGAGATATTTATCCATCTAGATTTTTTTTTTTGGTGTGAATTTCAGAGTTTTGGAGATTTTGGATGTAGACATGTCTGCCTCTTCAGTTTAATGGGACCAAATGGCACTCGGCTTGTGGTGCTCAAAGCATCAACAAGATACATCTGAAACATTCAAAACCAGTGTCCTTCCAAATTATGACTCTGTTACTCAACGTAACTGGTCACAACAAGTTCTGTGGATTATCTTGAGAACCAGGTTATGATTTTTGGAAAGAGACACTTGTTTTGAAGTTTTCAAATGTAGTTTTTGGTGCTTTGAGAACAACAAGCCGAGTGCCATTTAGTCTCATTATATTTGAGAGAAGGCTGACATCTTCATGGCCAATTTCTCAAAACACCAAAAACAAAAAATCTAGATGGATAAATACGAATACAGGCCAGAGGGAAAATGATTTCGGGGTGAACTGTCCCTTTAAGCCCTGTATAATCTGTCACTTGAGAAGTTTGTCTCCACAAGCAGCTTGTTTCTTGCTCTTTGCCTCACTAGGTTTCTCTAAAAGAAAATCTATTCACCCACATTTGTCCACTTTCGCCTCAGGTTGAAGCCAGTTTGGGAGGCTGCATCTGGCGGCCATTAAAGGAGCTGCATCATGAGGCACTTGCAAGCTGTAATGAGTAATGACTGGGAAAAAATCACTCAATTCTCTGCAAGTAAATGTTTTTGAAATAGAGTCTCATTAGCTAATTACCCCACTAAACTGTGCCTCCACGATGACTTTCTTTTATTAAGTGAACATCAAGCCCTCTACAGTTTACATTGATTAGTGTCTCATCATATAAAACTGAGCAGTGGGTGTTGTTGCTGCTTGTAGAGCCTCAAAGGTGTGTCAAATTACCAGTAAGAGGTTTCAAAATGTCCCTGTACAAACCTCTAGATGACATCAAAGACAAGTATCAAACCCATTATGCGGACACATAAGCCACTTTTGATAAAGCTAGCGTTATCTGTCCATCACAGTCTCTGTAAGTAAATCACCAAAAACTGAAGCTGAGCAACCAGAGAGCATCAAAGAGAAAACACTTAGTTAGCTTGTTTTAACTAGCGATTCCAAAATGAACTACAAAGACAGATTAAAGAAAAATATAATGTTGTTCTCCTCAATGAATATGGAAAAAAAAAAACAAGCACATAATTGTATGTAAATTTAATCAGCAGCAGGAAGCAGAAGATGTGGCAAGAAGCACGCTAACTGATCAATGTGAGAAATTTGCTTTGAGCAAACCATAGATGAAGTCATGAAGAAATATGAAAATATTAAAGCAAGAAATGAAAAACAAAGACAAAAAGACAAATAAAAGCTAATGTTTATATATGAGACAGAGTTATGTTAACTTTTGGTGAGCTAGCTAAAAAGTTTCTAGTGTTAACGTTAAACCACAAGTTTCTCTTGTCATATAGTGTCAAGTGAGTTTTCCTCGTCCTGAAAAATGGTGTATAAACTCCCCGTCATCTTCAGTGACCGTAAATTCAGCCACTGTCTGATGTTCCTCAAATTATTCCTCTTTTAAGGGACTGTTATGGGTCCTGTAAAATGTTCTGAGGAAAATGGTTGCTAAGGAACCTCTAGCAACACATAATGGAAATATTTAAGCAGCTGAGGGCAAATACTTAGAGAATTAAAGGGTTTTCATCACCCTTTTCCTAAAGTATCCTTAGGCTAAGGTTTCCTTTACATTTTCATCTGAGTGCTTTTATGCAACCGGACACTGGTGTATAGGCGATGTATCCCATAGAGCAATACATGCTTAATTACAAACACTTAAACGTCAATTGTGACTTCATTGGACCTGTGATATTATACAAACAGGCTTCAGAGGGTAAAAAGATGGCGCCACGACCTCTGATGTCACCTGTGTCCTGTCTTTACTGTTTATATTCAGAGGAAGGACTCGACTGTGTTCATCCAATATTCATGTTCAGTCGTGCTCTTCTGGTCAGTCCCAGTGGACTAAAACACTCTGGAGAAACTTCACTGATAAACATGTTTTCTTTCTTTTCCTTCCTGTTACTATCTTTTCTTGTTTTTTTAATTTATTGTCTAATGCTTGTTTTCATGCTTTTCATCATGTTATGAGCCTCCTTGTCCTGCATTGACCTAAAAACAGCTCTCAGGTAGAGAGACGTGTGGTATGGCTGATCTATAGTGTCTTTAAATTCAGTCTTTATTCCATAAGTGTTGACATTATTCTGCCTGTCACCTGTATAGAGTCTGTATCCTTATTATGCATTCATATACCCACACAGGGTATTTTAGAGAAAGCATTTGTTTTCTGTCCCTGTGGTAATCCAGGGGCACAAACAATCACTCACATCGACAGAGTCACTCAGCTCAGTATTGATCTGCATTGTGTGCTCTGTGCCATCGTAATGTAAGGCCTTGCTTTAGGGACCTCACATGTAGGCTGTCGCTGTGTCCACCGTGCCTCATTTTGATGCAAAAAAAAAAATCTCAGGGATTATTTGTCTTTGTAAAGTCTTGAGATTTGTTTGTGAAAAAAGGACTAAAATAAATGTACTTGAGCAGGCTGTCAGATTTTTGTTACTTGTTTCTCACTACCTTAGCATAATTTAAAGCACTAGACCTGAGTTTTATAAAACACTCTCATGTAATAATGAATGTACAAAATCCAAATCCAAAAAAGAAGTTGTAATGCTGTATAAAATGTAAACAAAATCATAATGCAATCTTTTAGTCTATATTCAACTGAATACAGTACAAAGACAAGATATTTAATGTTCAAGCTGATTAACTTTTTTTGTAAATACACATTTCTTCTGAATTTGGTGCCTGCAGCATGTTCCAAAAAATGTGTTATATCACCTTTTCTTTCAAAAACAATTTCTATTTGCAAATCATTGCATTCTGTTTTTATTTCCGTTTTACACAGTGTCCCAACTTTTTTGGAATTGGGGTTTGCAAGTCACAAAATGTATGCATGGGGCACATCTGGGCCCGCTGTGTCTCACTGTAAGCCAAAGCAGCAGCCAGTCTTTGTAGCAGATCTCATTCTAACACCTTGCATTTTCGGCTTTTGTTGCCTTTTTCTTTGTTTTTCCAGTACAATATCCATACATCACTATTTACTCACCCACTCCCTACACCAGTGACTTTGCAGATTTCTCTCTCCTTCTTGTATGTGTTTGTTTTGATTATTTTTTGTAGAATAAATCACTTGTTATTTAATTTAGTTGTCTGTTCCATTTTTGTTGCAATCTAAGTGCCAGGCTGTAATAAATGGGGGTTCGTCCAGCTTTTTTTTTTTTCTGTTTTTTGGCCTTCGTAGTGTCCCTTGTAACTTGGAGTAGCACATTTTTTACAGCCAGTTGCAGACAGCACTACAGGGAAATACTTTTGGATCAGTTCTGCTTTAAGTAAGTGTAGGGTTTCGGTGTTGTGGTTTTTGTGTTTTCACACTGTAGGATTTGTGGATTTTGGATAGAGGAGTGTCCTGCCAGATAGTAGATACTCTGGTGAATTTGTGGCCCAGGTTAACTTCACATTTAACTTACATTTAACTTCAATTTTCAGAGCTTACTCCTCTGATTAGGCTGTGGTTTGGGATTTGTGATAGTGTGTGTTCGCCTCTCTTTGTGGCTAAGCCTCTTGGTCTGGATATGGCAGGGGATGAAGATTTTTTTAAAAAAAAAGCCCCATCAGAGGAGATTTTAGAGCACTGTAGTCAAGAGCAGTCGTTGAAAATTGCAGAGCATTTTGGAATGGACCTTTGTGACAAGTGTATGAAGGACAACGTTAAGTCAGTTTTGAAGGCTAATTTGTTTGAGGATGCAGTTTTCAAAGTCAAGACGAATCCTGACTCATCTGTTCCTGGTGTTTCTGTTCACTCATCCACCCCCTACACTACTGTCTTATCTTTGCTTTGACTATTTTGTTGTAAAATAAATACTAACAAAAGGTGCTAACAAAAAACTTCAATGTTATATCCACTCTCAGAAATGATAGAATACATCACCTCGACTGATCTAAACTACACCAGTCTCCACTTTGTTGGAAGCACCCAGCTAGCAAATAAAAGATAATGTTTGTTTATGCTGCTTTCATTACTGTCACGGCTGGTGCTAGCAGGGTAACAGGAACACAGGGGTTAGGACCTAAATGCAGACGCTTGAGGCGGTGTGGATGGAGTTCAGTGATTTTATTGACACAATGAGGTACAAAGGCTTATGGGGCTTATGAGGCAGTCCAAACAGGCAAACAAATCAGACAGGGAAAGGCATGAATCAAAAGTCCAGCAAACAGGCAAAGTCCAAAACAGCTACGCAAGAAGTCTTTGGTACAAAAGACGAACAGGAAACAGGCTAGAGAGTAAGACATTTAGCACATGGCAACTTGACTTGACAATCTGGCAGAAACAAACCAGTATAGAGCCTTTTAGCACCAACATCATCTGGGACGTTGTCTGTTGAAACTGAAAAGGGCAGGCACTTAAAAAAAACACTTGGCAGGTAATTGGATGAACCAACTGTCTATCATGTCTAACACAGGCTAACTCAACCAATCAGATCAAGCTCTTGCCAAGCTGGCTGGAAGAAAAGCGAAGACATATTTTCCTTAGAGAAAAGCCTTCACTGCTGTTCTCTGCTCTTCTTTCAGTGAAGAAATATTCTCCAGTTCTGATATAACTGATGCTATCGCATCGATTGATGCTAACCTCTAACCATTGTTTGCTGAAATGAGTTGGGTCCATCTTGCTGTCTCAAAATCATGCTGTAGCTGCCAGTAGCCCCTCCTGGGACGCTGATTGGCTGCACCATTTTTGGATAACTCGAAGCCTGGCAAGATGGATTCTTGCTGATATCATGAATCCAGCTACCTCGCAAGGTAAGTAGGCCACATTACCAAGCAGAAATGTCATCTTACTGTGTTGTCATGGTGCCAGAATCTAAGTAGTTATGGCTCCAAATTGAAGTTGTACTGCATACCACCTGCCACCGCCAGTCAAAAAACCCCAAACACAGCTTTTGTTAAATGTAATAAGACAAAAGCTGGAAAATGTATGCGAACGTTGACAAAATGAACAAAATGAACTCACAAAAAGTCAAGAAAGGACATATTCTCACACCTATTTTTGTAATTTAACAGAAACCAAGCCCATTTTGAATTCAAGTTTCTCTCTTTTACCGAACAAGGACAAGTTTTAATTGCCTCATTAACTCTGTAAAACTCACCAAAATTGTCTTGGTCAGTCTTTCCACTGTTTTACTATGATTTGGTTGAAATAAATCCTCAATTCACTGCGTTACAAGTGAAAATAGTCAGGCTGTTTTCCTCACATTTGTCCACCAGATAAGTGGACTGTCGCACAACATAAATTGACAACCCCTCAAAAAGACAACCAGTGATTGACTCTAATCAGCCAGCCAATCATCAGTTTATTTGTCCAATCGCCCAAGCCTATGGCAATTGTAGAAAGATGGTCCATTGAGTTGAGTGTGTCCAGGTCAAGTGGTCCCTTTGGTTAATGTTAACTAATTTTGAGATGAGAAGAAAATGCACACCGTGACTTTTCAGCGGTGCTGGCAATGGAACACACCAGGAAGGAGAGAGAAACGCCGCACACTCAGCTCCAAATGCACGAGATCTCGTGCATTTGGAGCTGAGTGTGCGGCGTTTCTCTCTCCTTCCTAATGTTTATTAATTACCAGACACGATCCTGGACAGTGAATGACTGTACATATACAGAAGAGCTCAGATTTTCTTATCAAGAAACAAGCCAACAAATCTTGCTAGCTAATGTTAGCTAATGTATTTAAAAGTAAAAATGCCATATGGTTTACCAACAGAAAAGGGATCTATACTGATTGGCCAGTGAGGGACTGTGATGCGGGTGGGGAGATGGATGGGAAGCTCAGGTGACAGCAGGGCTGATAAGAAGAGGGAACAGGTGTGTCAAAGGGTGGTGCAGTCAGGCGATGAGGAAAGGAGGGAAAGTCTGAGAAAATCTGGTGGACGGCAAGAGGATGGAAGATTTGTACAACTGTAGTTTTCATGAAATATACCAGATGACAGGAAATGTAGCCAACAGCTATTTTTATCATGGTATATATCTGTAGCAGTTTGCTAATAGCCAATTTGGCACTAGTTAATGGTTTATAACTTACTGGATTCATTCTTCTACAAAAAGCCACCAGTTGCACCAGCTGCCTGGACTAATTAAAGGAGTTGGCCACTATTCCCAAAGATGCTCATGTCAAAATAAAACATAGAGCCAGACACTCTCAATCCTAGTTATAATTACAACTGGGTTGGATGTGAGCTTTTTTTCCCCCAATCTAAATACCTTGTATTTATGATTAGACTGATTTCTAGACATACTAGCACAACTAAAGTAAGCTAACTGCCATATTTGTCTTTTTCATTGGGCTTCAGTCCATTATTTACAGTCACTTGACTCCATCGATCGAGGTTTAACTCAGCCAATGCAATGATTTTTTGGCTCCTAAGAAACTACTTGCAATGAGCGTTTGTATGACAAACAGGACAATCTGCCGGAGAAGAGCAACAGGAATGAAAGTGGATCAAGCCAACTGTGGTATATACTGTGCAGAGAGGAAGAACAAACAGACTGATAGACAGATGGAGAGAAATAGGCTGGCAGAAAACAGGCAGAAGGAATAGTGTATTGATTCAAAACATTGGTGGGCAAAGAGAGACAATGAGATGGAGAATGAGTTTTTTTTAATAAGAGAACACTGGAGTCCGCTTTGTGGCTGTATAAAGAAATAAGTTTGCATTAGACAGCACTGTTGAAGGTATGAGGTCAGATGAAGAATTCATGGCTAAAAAAATAAGGTAAGCAGAAACGTACTTTAAAGGAAGACATTTTGGAAAAAAACTACTACTACTATCTTATTAGTTCTACTACTGCTGACAGTTACATTAGATTATCTATTTGAATTACTCTCAGCATTTAGTAGCTTTGAGTGCAGGGTGTGTGTAGCCTAGTTTAGCTCCAATGGTCTCAGCAACTTTATCTGCTGTAAATGCCCATTAGATGTTTCCATGGATGTACAGTATATGAATGGGGGTCAATATGGTGCTGCAAGGTCAATGCTAATTTATTACAGTGATTAACTGTAGAACTACAATATGGTATCCCCATGGCCAGTTGGTAATTTGTTCATTTTTAACAGGAGGGATTGCCCAGTGGGAGGGTTAGGATTACCATAACCCCACTGGGTCTGGGATGTATTTTCAGCAGCACAGACTGACTGACTGATCATGTTTTTTGCCAGGCTGATTATGTTTACTTGGCCTGATTTAGTTGATTTGTTCCTTTATCCATGATTTTTGTGCTACTACCATGGATAAGTAGGCCTACATAATTAAATTGTTGTTAATTTTTGTCTGTTTTTATGATCGCAACGCTGTGCAGGGTCTTTTAATTTGAAAATTGACCGGATTCTCTGTGTTATTTCTGCGTCAGACTTCCTGCGAACTCGATCTGCTCCGTGTAGATTGACGCTGCAACTGTCAAAAATAGACACTGCACATATTCTGCAGCACTGCCGGTGGAATCACAAGCATTGTGTAGAACAGCTCTGATGGCTGTGGCGCAGCTGTAATGCAATTCAGCCGTGTCCTGTAGAGTCAAGCCTTTACAACTGGGGCAACTCTACCTGCGTGAGCAGCGGGTGTGCAATCCAGAACCTCTTGTTTTTTAATTTCTGCACACATAGAGATTTGGTGTCTCACCTATTTTTTCCACATGATGCGTGTGGTTCTCAGTAAAGATAGACAGTGAAAATGATCTGTTGGAAGTGTGGAAGATAAAAATATATTGTGCTATTCAACTATGTGTAAGCTAAAAATGACATGTATTAACAACTGAACTGAGGATTGACCTGTCAATGGACTGTCAGCAATTGTGTGATGTATGTTATGCAGATGAGCAAGGGAGAACATATGTATGATCAGTTACATGTGTGATTGATGGCCTATAGGCAGTTTTAGTGCAGCTTCTCACGTACGCATGCTAGAGTTGTGTCCATATTTGTCCCTTGTCCACAAAATACCCTTTCACCTAGTAAACAAGACACATATAATTGTGTGATGACTGCTGCAGAATGGAAACAGCTGGGGAGGAAGAAGCTTTTATGGAATTAGCAAGTATGGGAAGCTGTCTAGAGAAATTTATGATCAGGTCATCTTGCCCTACTAAGATAACAGGATAAGGCAAGTGAGCCAACCATTTGCATCAGGAACTCAGTCAAGCAGGAAAACCGCAAATTTATGTCTAGCTTGCCACATGTTATTTGATGGCCTGATAGGAGACAGTGAGTAATCCATCTGTCTGGAATCATGTAGAGGAAAGGTATAAAAGGTAGGCATCAACTCAGAAGAAGTCGTTTGCACCCCAGTCTGTCTGTATGCTGCTGTGTGTGCAAATAAAACTTTTGTGGAATGAAGTGCATTCTACTTCTGTCCAACTTCTTGAGACTGTTCCAGTGTACTTCTACGTCAACCCGGGCGAGGTCCTGTGGTGCCTCACGTTTAATTTAAATATAATTCAAGATTCGACCATATAGAGAAACAGTAAAATTATGTAAGAAGGACAAAGAAAAAACCACCACATTCTTGGTGAGCCAGCCCAGGAGGACCAGCAACCCTCCTTTCCGCTATGAAGTATTTTACCATCATTGACCTCTGTTCCGCGTTTTTCAGTGTTCCATTACACCAGTCATCACGCTATCTTTTTGCTTTCACCTTTGAAGGTGTTCAGTACTGCTACACCTGCTTGCCTCAGGGCTATTGTGAGTCCCCTTCCATCTTCAATAGACTACTAGCAGCAGAATTGGCAAACTTGGATGTTCCTTCCACCGTTATCCAGTATGTTGATGATCTCTAGATCTGTTCCTCTTCTCAGGAACAATGCCTGCAGGACTCGGTTGCAGCGCTCACATTTTTGGCAAAGCACGGACATAAAGTCATTAAGAAAAGCTTCAATTTTGCCTTCCTTTGGTTAAGTATCTGGGTAGGGAGCTTTCAGGAACATCACGACGCATTGCCTCGGATCACTTGGAGGCCATTGTTAAGGTCCCAAAGCCCGTAATGGTTAAACACCTGTTGTCCTTTTTGGGAATGGCTGGTTACAGTCAAACTTGGATTGTTGACTACGCGCTAAAGACACAGCCACTATGTGATCTCATTAAAGCCACCACGCAGTCACAAAGTACCACCTTACAGTGGTCTGATGAGGCTGAGGCAGCGTTTGTTCAGCTGAAATCAGAACTAAGTAGTGCACCAGCGCTGGCCAACCCTGACTACTCTAAACCCTTTCATCTGTATGTTGCTGAGCGTGGTGGATTTGCTAATGCAGTTCTTGCCCAGCAGGTAGGTTCACAGAAACAGCCCATTACCTACCTTAGTACGCAACTTGATGCGACAGCACGTGGCATGCCCCCGTGCTACAGAGGGCTAGCATCAGTGGCCTCCGCATTTGAGAAGACATCAGTGATTACTATGGGCCATCCTGTTTCGCTGTACACCAGTCATGTATTACATGCTCTGCTGACAGCTCCTAACTTTGTCATTACCAATGCTCGTCGTTCGGGCTATGATGTCATTCTCTCAGCACCTGAACTCAACATTGTTCGCTGTCAAACTGTCAACCCTGCTATCTCAGGAAAATATTAAATCGAAAGCAACTAGACTTGGGGTTAAAATGTTTCGCTTCTCATCCAAGAAGCTTCATCAGTTCATACCTGTCAGACTAGTCAGACCTAGTCTAACTAAATGGTGGGGACCCCAGGTATTTAACCTCTGTGGATGTGTTCAAGTTCACGAGTGCTCCAATCAGATTGACGACAGTCGTTTGGAGTCGTTGATCACTGGGTGTGACCCGAAACCAGGTATGAGTGTCAGTCGTTAGAGACAAAGGACTGTGGACCACAGTCGTTAGAGTTACATGAATGTAACTTCCACACAATGGAAGGGTGGGCACTTGAGACACATGCCCCCTCTAGGTGTTAACGACCACACAGTGGTTTAAATACCTGAACTCCCAAACCAGTCAGTCAGAACTGAAGAAGCCTCTTGGATGAGAGGCGAAACGTCTTCAAGAACTCTATCAAGTCCAGTTGCCTACGACAAACTTTGCTACAAATACATGAATGTGAAACACTGTTGTTTTTGGAGGTCAAGTTGTTGAATTTGCTGAGCAAAGATGAAATAACAGCATTGTAAACAGGAGAGAGGTTGTGTCTCAGGCCTCCTCCTCTGTTTAGAGTGGGTTTCTCCATTTTGACGTAGATGGCTTCCTTAGGGGGGACTCAGATCCCTCCTCAGTCGTTGGCGATCCTCGTTCTTCCCTCCGTGCATTGCTGGAGGTTCAGGCTCAGCTCTCCTGAGGAGCGTCAGGAGTGGCTTAATCGCGGGGCTAAGGAAGATCTCTCGTCTGGAGTGTTTCGGTCTTTCGATGGTAGGTTGGTGGCACCTGCTTCCCTTCTTTCCCTGCTGTTTTCTGATGCGCATGGGCTCGCCCATGTCGCAAGGGGGGAGGTACTAAAGACATTGCAGAAATCATGGTGGTCGCCTTACTTGAAACCTACTGTCGACTACTTGCTGAGCCGATGTGCTACTTGTGCTGAACATAACAGTAAAAGGACTGACAGCACCCATCGGACATATTCCAATACCGGAAGGCCCGTTCAAACATCTTGTGATTGACTTCATTGACATGGTTAAACCAATCAATAAGAAGCAATATGTTCTAGTGGTCATTGACAGGTTCAGTAGATGGGTTGAGGCGTGCCCAACAGCTGAGGCAGATGCAATTGCAGTGGCTAAATTTCTAACCAGAGAAGTAATTCCTAGGTTTGGAATACCCAGGAAATAAGTTCAGATAATGGCACACACTTTGACAATGCAATAATGAAAAGAATAACACAGGCATTAGGAATAAAACATTGTTTGGGTTGTGTGTATCATCCCCAGTTCCAGGAACTGGTTGAAAGAGCAAACGGAACTTTAAAACTAAAACTTGCAAAAATCTGTAAAGAACAAAAAGGACTGGTTGACTGCTTTGCCCTTGCACTGATAATATGAGAATGCAAACTAACGCATGACTCACCTGTCACCTCACAAAATGTTCACGGGGCGCCCCATGCCTGCACCTTATTTACGTGGCCCCAGAAGGGCCCACAGCTTGACACGCTCACTAAAGATTTACGCAGCTATGTACGAAGGTTAACTTGTATACATGAAGTTCTGTGTGAACAGGTGAAAGAGGCCAACCAGAGCCAGCAGAAGGAAGAGGTGACGAGTCCAATCCATCCGGGAGACTGGGTGTACCTACGCATCTACAGGAGGAGTGGGACGAGCCCCGACGAAGCGGTCCCCACGAGGTCATCCTCACCACCCCCACGGCTGTAAAGGTGAAGGGGAAGTCCCATGGTACCACATCACCCACTGCAGCAAGATGTCGGAGCCCGAGAACAACGGGACCCCACCAGTGTGCGAGGCACCAGGCTATGCCTGCTTGCAGGATGACGGCCAACATCATACCAGCAACCTTTCACGCTACAGTTTCAATGTCAGTATCTGTAGAATATGTCACAGACATGAAAAAAAATCTTGCTTTTTGGTAAATTCAACTCTTTTCTTCTCTTCACACCTGTCCTACAAACACAATGTAGTAAGATAGAGCTGGCAGTAGCAGCCCTACAGCAGAAGTGCTGCCTGTGTGGACACAACATGCGTGCGAGCTGCAGCAGTTCAGCGAGGTAGCCGTCACGCACAGGTACACGCAGACAGTGTAGCAGAGGTGTTAAAATGATATCTCAGAGCCATGGTTCGGAGCCATAGATTGTTACTCACACAAACCTTAGTGAGATAAAGCATCAATCAGGCAGACTTGACTAACATATTCAAGTAAACAACCTGGGGATGGAGATGGGGGATGACAGAATAATGACCGACATCCCTCTTGTTATCCTAACAAGTGGGATGGCAACCCCCCTCAATTTGTCTACTGCCTATGACCAAAAAAAACATAATTTTGCACCATTATAGAAGACATGTCCGTAAAGATTTTGACAGAATATCTTGTATTAAGAATTTTGAAAGCAGAAAGATATATCAGTTATAATCAAGGTAGCCTAGTAACTTGGTTTAGGGGAAATGATGATGATGATAGTTACCACGAAAAGAGAAAACTTTCTATGTGTTGGGTGAGCAACTATTTTTTTGGCTAATATCCAAATTTTTACAACTTTGTGGTTCAGTTTTGATCACTTTTGTGTAATACATTGTTAGGATATATTTAAAAGGCAGAATCGTAGGATTTATTAGGTCACCAGAAAGATTGATTGTTGAGTCTCATTCCCAGGACGTCAGATACTGACATTTTGGGTTGGTCATGGGTGATGATTGAGGGATTATTTTTGTGTGAGTCTATACATTGTTTTTTAAGGGGTCTTGCATATTTTGCTATTAAGATTCAGATGTCCACGTTGTTGCATTCTGAGTAAGGATTCTCATTTTACCCTTGAAAAGCAAGTGAAAATAAAAGGTTGAAGTTCCACATCCTGATTTCATTACAAATACAACGTCGGGCATCCTCGTCCATGATCATATTGGCATCAGTGACAAAACAAAGAACTGTCTACTTTGTTCTTGAAAAGAAAAACCTTTTTCAATTGTGCTTATGTCAGATAAAAGCGATTTGACGTTGGGGATTATGTTTTTCAATCTCTAAGAAATATTTCCTTTAATGTTAAACTGACGCGTCACACCAGTCAATAAAACTAAATCTGCTGATTTGTGAGGACGGCCAATGAAAAGGATAAAGGCTGGTGAAATGAGCTGCTCAGCACAAAAGCCAGTCGGAGTCACATTCATATAGTCAAGGACAGAGGCTTGGTTCTTTAACAGAGAAGGATTTCACAAGCATTTATTCACTTAAGCCCTCTACACTTTAAGCAGATTTATTGTGAAATCAAGTCACCCAGACTCTGAAAGCTGCTAACCTGAGATGAATTTCATTAGTTTGGGTTTTACTCAGTGGCCCATTATAGTCAAAATCCTGTTTCAGCAGCTTTTCCACCCCGAGACGAATTACATTTTGAGGGAAAATTTGAAGTTTTAGCTCAAAATATCAACAGTTTTCATATTAACCCAAACCTTCCAAACCCCAGATATTCCAGGAAATTGACTCCTCTTTTCTGCCTCTGCAGAAAATTTAGCTCTCTGAAAGTTATATAGCGCATCAAGTCATATCTCTCCTAACTTTTTCTTTCACTCTGTGCTGCTTTAAATGAGAAATGTGTCATATATTTACTGTAATTTATCATAAAATGACCATGATATGCCACCTGATATGGAACAACTCTATAGATCATATATTAGATAGAATTTCAACCTATTTAATAAACAGTCTATGGCCTGCACCCACACTATTTGGACTACAGTATTCATTTTTGAATGTGCAAACATTGCTCCTTTATATTATTTATTATATTCATAAGTAATGTGACTTTGCCTTTATTTCTATACATTATCCTTCCCTATAAGATGCTTTGCAACAGCCTTGTTTTATACTTTATAAGCCTAGAAGACATGGCTTGTTGAACTTTAAATATTTCATGCTGCTCAGAGCTCTCAGCTTGACTGGTTGACAGCTGGCACTGATGTCTTTGTCATTGTCCTTATGAAGACCCCTGGGCTGGGTTTGTGTCTGCTGTATAGAAATGTACAGAAGTAGTCTGCTACTTGAGGTCTAGATTCCCAAAATGCCGGTCTTTGCTGATGTTGATTGATGGGTTAACTGTCTGACTGTTTTCAAGATACGGCAAAGCAGATGATCAAACAAATGTTCTTTCGCCGGAGCTGCTCGCTTTCTTCATTTGCAACCATTTAAAAATCGAGCATTCAAAATGAGGTTCAGACATTTTGAATTAGGCAAAGAGATTCAGGATTAATTAGGAGTAAACAAGATGAGATAAAAACATGGGATGATTCAGAACTGATAGAGCACAAAATAACCCAGTTAATAAACAAAAATGAATATTTTTTCCCTTTCAACACTTTTGGCTGCCATCCAGAACAATGTAACTGGAGTGTATCTTGTGTATCTTTCTAATGTAAGCTTGATAAAGACTTCACATGGTCTGCCAGGTTGCATAAACCATCTTAAGTTTCAAACTTAAGTTTTCTCCCTAAGCAAAACATTCCCTATAAGCTAAGGGGTTCACTTAGGCAAGGGGACATCCTAAGAGGCTTTATGCAACACTCCTAAGTGTTTAGGTTAAAGGCTATTTTACACTGCATACAGCACATAAACTGCATATCACTTTACACTGACTCCATTCAGAACCTACAGAACAGCTTTGTTCGTGTGCCCACCAATCAGCGCACAAGTAGAGGAGAAGTAAAGCCAGTTCTGCGGGTGATAGAGTTCTTTATGTTTCTCCACTTCAACAATCAGAACCATCCATTTCTCAATTTAATTAATTCAACTACCGGCTGACAACAAATGGGATGTGCTGGAAGTAGGGCGCGCTTCGTTGGTTTGTTAGTGGTTGCTATAAGCAGCTTGAACAGGGGACAAACTGAAGAGGGAATCCCAAAGACTTGGCCGAAAAAAGGTGAACCGTATCATACACCCAGTTCAACCGAGTGTGCAATATTTATATATTTTCAAATTCAACCAGTACCTCCACAAAATAAGACAGGAAAGGCACATATTCGTGTTTATTTTCAGCCATGAAAAATACAGGACATGCGCAAATGATTAGCTTCCTATGTTAGCCTGTGTTTGCTAGCTTCTTCAAAATGGAGAACAGAGGAAAAAAAATGTCTGTTGAGACCTATGGTAAGTACAAAAGAGGGAGGAAAATTGATCATTTTCAGCAGCTCCTGTGTTCCATAACAAACCATTGCATTGTTTGCAACCTAGCTAAAAAGTTGGGTAACCTATAGCTACACATGATGGTCCAGCAGAGAGAGATTTTTATCAACCCATCTCAAAAAGGCAGCCATTTAAAAAGTTATACCTCCTCAAATGTAAGGTTGAAGTTAAAGCGATATTCCACCCCTAGAGATAATCCACTAATTATGTACTCACTCCCCATGCCGATGTGAGATGGGTGAAGATCTTCAGTTCGCAAAACAATCCTGGAGTTTCAGCAGAAAACAGGGCTGCAGCCAAATCCAGTACAATGGCAGTGAATGGTGACCACGGATAAAATGTAAAAAAAAAGAACACAAAACAAACACAAAATGTCTTCATCCTTCTCGTGTGGTGCAAGTGTCCCGAGCTGCGACATTAAAATTTAACCACAAAAGACGTCATTTACACCATGTTTTTAGCCGAAATGTCATTTGTGAACTGAAGATCTTCACCCATCCTCACATCGGCATAGGAGTGAGTACATATTGAGTGGATTATCATCTAGGGTGGAATATCACTTTAATACTGATCACAGTTTTGGTGAACCATAATAAAAAAAATAATCTAGGTTTAGAGCAAAATAATTTAAAAAATAATCCTTGTTGGTGCAACCCAAATTGCATCTTTTTTTCTCCTGTTTAAGGAAATCCTTAGCCTAAGTGCTTTTATGCAACCAGATTGTTATTTTCTCCATATTAGCAATTTTAGGTAGATAGTTACCTCTTTATTTCTCCACAGATAAAAGGAAAATAAATAAAGAAATGCTAGGCATTACAACAAAAAAGAACAGAATTAAGATAGTAACAATAATAATATCAATGTGAGAACAGCGCAAATGTTCAGTCTCCTGTGCATGTGTGTAAAACTAACCTGTCTGCTGCTGAGCACACAGAGTTTAGTCTTGTGTCATTCAGGTCTCAGTTGCCCAGCAGGTGTCATTGTTGTGTAAGGATTTATTTAAATGCAGCTGCAGCCAGTCACAGGCCATTAGTGTTTGCCAGTGTGTTTGAGCGTGAAGGCACCAGTCTGGCATGTTTCCATGGAATAGTATTATCTCCAGTAAAGCTGATACTGTAAAGCAGATATTGAATCTAGAATTTTTTAAATGTGCGTGTGTGTGTGTGTGGTGTGGCTGTCTTTCCACAGCAGTTGGCAGAAAAGAGAGAGAGAATAAAGGAGAAAGAAAGAGAGAAAGTGAAGTCTGTTGTATTTATGGTGCTTCATTAGGTGAGGGCGGCTCCCACTTTTGGCCCCATTTCTCCCTGATTCAGCTGTTATTGTCTCTGCCGTCTGCTCACACACACACACACACACACACACACACACAACCACCAGGTCTGCCTCCTCTTGCCCAGCTCTAAGGGAGCATCCAGAGACGGGGAGGGCCAAGAGGAGCTATAGACACACCACCAGCCAAAGATGTGACTCTGCATCCATCTCCCTGTGTGCCCAAGTCAGTGTCTGAATCTTTCCCTTTCTATCTCTTGTGTTCCTGCATCTGTCAACTTGTTTGTCTCCTCCGTCTCCCAGATGTCAAGAGCTCTGTATTTGTTTTTTTCCGGGATTTCATCTTAAGCTCTCTTCCAGGACCACTGCACTTCAGGATACTTCCCTCAACGTCGAAGTCTGAATCAGTCAACTTTTAAAATCTTAAATATAAAAATAAAAACAATGAACAGTCATTGTCAAGATAGAAGTTGGTGAGTTTTTACGTTTCAGGTTCCTTCCAAGTAGATTGCGTTAATTGTAAATATCCATATCTTTGTCATTATTTTGCTTGTTTAAAAATGATTTCTCATCTTAAAACAAACTGCTTATGTTTTCAGCAATTCTTTCACTGTTGATGTCCTTTATTTATCTTAAAGGACAGTAACCCCAAAATCAAAAATACATTTTTTTCCTCTGGCCTTAAGGACTTTTTATTCATCTATACTGTTTTGGTTTGAGTTGATGAGTTTTGAAGATATCGGCTGTATACCTTCCCTTCAATATAATGGAGCCATATGGCACTTGTCCCAAGGTGCTCAAATCGCCAACAAAATACATTTGAAAAACTCAACAGCAATGTGTCTTTCCAAAAATCATGACTAGGTGGCTCAAAATAATCCACAGATCTTGTTTTGAGCAGTTTCATGTTGGAACTACTTTCTTTCTGCTGGAATCTACCGGAAACATGAAACTGCTCACAGCAAAGTCTGTGGATTATCTCGAGTAACCAGTTCATGACTTTTGGAAAGCGAAACGTTTTTCTTCTGTATTTATAAGCATCTGTTTGGGACCCCTTTGAAAACAGCATGATACATCTCAAGGTGTTTATCCTGAGATAATAAATTTCTATACATATATAGAATAGTCTGCTTCGATTGGTGCCAGCATGGCTCTTAGGGTGGCGATATTGGTCTGATGACTGAAATATCTCAACAAAATATTGGCTTTATTACCGTGAAATTTGGTGCACACATTCATGGTTCCTAGAGGAAGAATCCTACTGACTCTGGTGATCCCAAGACTTTTGCTCTAGCACCACCATGAGGCTGACCTTTTTCGAATGAAATGCCTCAAAACCGCTGATTGGTTTTTCATGAAATTTGGTACACGTGTCCATGGTGCCAAGAAGATTTCAGTGATCCCTGGATGTTTCCTCTATCGCACCATGAGCAAGTCAAACTTTCACTTATTCTGTGAAATATCTAAAAAAAAAACATCTACTAGATGCATTGCCACAAACTTTTCACAGACATTCATGGTTCTGCATGATGAATCCTGATGACTTTGGTGACCCTCTGACTTTTCCTCTAGCACCAACATGAGGTTGACATTTGAGATTTTTAGCAAAATTTCTCAACAGCTATTGGACAAAGTGCCATGTATTTTGTACTTTGTATTTTGTGTCTTCATCTATAAACCAATAAAACTGCCATTAGTTATCAGCTGTACTTATAAAGCAGAGCAGCCTACCATGGAAAAAGTCTGAGACTGCTGGAAAAAAAAACTTTTATCTTAACTTTCAAATGAAATCATCTAAATTGCTTTGAGTATTGTGAGCCCTGCACTTGGTGGTTTCTGCCCATTCTTCACTGCGGGCTGCTGATGAGTTGGTTTCAGCCGTAGTGCATCTGAGGCCATCAAGTTTTTTTTACTGTATTTATTTCTCAGGAACAGTATATATTAATAAACATTTTTGCAAATATGCCAGAAGTAGCTAAAAGGCTAGTTTTCATACGAGTCCCTGGCTAGGTGTGAAGTTGGCAGCCTACAGTGATGACGGTACTTGGACTGTATGTGGAGGACCTGGGTGAATCACTGCTCAATTAAATATGTTCTTGGGAAAGCAAGAAAAACCCTGCAGTCTGGTTTTTCCTCCCAGAGAAGAGAAATCAAAGATTCATAACAAGACAAAGCCATTTGAGAACGTTGCAGGGAAAAGTTGCAGCGCCGTGAACAGGCCCATCTCAGCTCGACTCAAACCAGCTGATGGTGTAACCTGTGACAGCTTCTCAAGTCCCCAGTGTTTCAACAGCCATTCAAGTTTTGAGTCATCCCATGAATCTTTGGTTTAAACTCACACAACGCTCATCAAGAACACCTCAGTGCCCTTGTTTCAAAAATATCACTTCCAGAGCCCCCCCAAAAAAATCTCTGAACACAGCCTTATAGGACTAGTGTGTAAGATTAAGTGCCATCTAGTTGTGAGGTTGTAGATTGCAACCAACTAACTCGTCTTACCCTCCCCCTCTAAAAGGCCTCACAGAGCTCCTAACCTGGTTGCAGACTCTTAGTTTTGTTTCTTGCTCATAGAGGGAGATCCACTTTTTGTCTTTGTGCCAAGAAGTTTCTACAAGACATTCCTAATAGAATCTACATCAAGACAAAGTGGGGATTGTTGTCTTGGCTGAAATGTTTACCTCTTTCAAGTATAAAAATACAGAAATCAGAGACTAAATGTCTTGATAAGAAGAACATTTTGCGTATGCGGTGGCAGCTGTTGAAGTTTGTCTCTGTATTAAAGCTCCCTTAACATTGCTGATGCGTTTTCAGTTTATAATTGAGATATTTTCTAGCCGTCAGACTTTGTTAAATCTTCATGTCTTTCACTCTGGCAACTAATTACAGACCACAACCTTCTGACTTTGAGAATTTCTCAGTGTTTGGGATGCTTTAAGCCTAAAATATCAATCAGAGCAGTTATGACACCACATACAAACACAACAAATGCATAGTTGGTTTTCTCTCAACAACTTTTAGGTGTCATTCAGTAAACTTCTTAACCCTTTTAAATCGTCTAAGTATTATCTGATAGTACATTAAAATGCTGCAATAAGTTGGTGTAAAAGAGGGATTTTTGAGTAACCGGTATCAAATTACACGTGATACGAAAGGGGTTTTCTCTGTAGCCAACTTTCACTGGTGCAGCTAGCACTAGCTATGTAGTGACATCCCCATTCTTAATCCTGCCTATAAAACTGTGATTGGTTGGAGATATGGATGGTTATTCAGAGGTTCTTTCAGACTTTCGTCGTGTTGACAACACAAAATTACACACAGAACAAATGGGTCGTATGTAGTCATTGTTGTTCTAATCATCATCTTGTCCTCCTTGTCTTCATCCTTAACTATTGCCAACCTTTTTCTTCCAACCTCTTCCAATTTATCTGCCTCCATCACCTTCATACCCCTCGTCAGTCTTTTCCACCCTACATTCTCTGTCTCCATGTTTAACTAATTCATTTTCTGGCTCACTCACTCAAAACTCTAACTAAAAACTAAAAAGTATAAAATCTTCTATAATGAGTAAAATATAAATAATAAAATATTCCCAAACTTAACTTTTTTCCCCCCACATTCTCCATTTCATTTCACAGCTCGGTTTCACTGTTTCACAAAGATAGTGCAGAATAATCTGCATCATTCAAAATACAAATTAGCCGCTGCAAATATTTTAAAGTTATCTGCTGTAGCAGAGGACAGTTAATAATTCAGTTGCTTTCTCTTAGATGAAAATGTGGGTGGAGAAGCAGCGAGCTCCTGCACCAGCACACAGAGCTCATGGGGGCAAAAAAACTCTCACCGATGACTTCAAGGTGGCTCCAGGAATCTGTTGAGGGCTGGCAGCAGTGTTTGTTTATGTGTCAATGTCCTGGTAAGTTTGCCTTTGTCCAAGAGCCTCTGGACAAAGACTGGACAAACACTAAGGGAGATGGCAATGAATTCCCATGGTTCTTCAAGTCCAGCTCTTCTGGCAGGGCATGTCCAGAGACAAGCAGCAAGTTGTCCCAGCCCAAACAACTGGAAGGTGGTGATGGCTAATGCTAAAGCACTTGTGATTTCTGTGATAAATTTGTTCACATTAAATGGGACATCATGTCAGAGATTTATGATATAATTGTGAGGTGTAACTCTGACATTTCCCTGTAGTGCAATGAAAGTTCTTTGAAGGAAAAGCTTCTCGCGGATGTGTTTGATACCTGTAGCCTGAAGGTGAGAACGTGTTGCTCAGAGTGGACTCAGGCACCTCGCAGTTATTTCAGAAGTTCAAGATGTGTTGGCATGATCGCAACAGAATCGAGCTGGGTATGTTTGTTTATAAGGAGTTACTTATGATTCAGTCATCGAGTCGATGTTCAATCCATTGCTAATGCTTTAAGTGATCACAAGCTGATTTTTTTGTACTCATAAGATACCAATTCCCAAATAAATCCTGAAAATCTTCGCTCTGTTTCTGGTTCAGATGTGCAAAACATTACTCAGCTTAGGGGTTTGGAGATAGGCTTTATGAGAAGGACTGGTCTGATGTTCTTTTGGTAGCAATTATGTTGATAAGGCTTGGATCTTTTTAAAGAGCATTTCATAGTTGCACTTCATACTGTTGTCTCATTGGGGAGAGAATTACTGTAAACAGAGCAGTGCAACTTCTGAGATTTTACATCTTATTAAATAATAAGATTTATATTTTAGAAAGTTGAAGTCAAGTTTGCCAATTAATTATAATAAAAATTCTATTTTTAATCATCAATCCAGATATATGATAGAGAAAAGTCCAAATTTTATGTGGATTTGATTGCTGAAAATTCACACCGGCCCAAAAAACCATGGAAAGTATGAACATGGGTTCCACGGGACAGTCCAACACAGAATCTGACAATAGTGGACTCGTCATTGAGGACAAAATGTGTCTTGAAAATTGGACGGCTGCTAATTATTTTCAAACTTTATATTACAACCCCACTGCTAGTGTGGATAGTAAAGAAGGGTAAATCAGATGTTTGAAATTTCAGTCCAGCATTTGTTGTGTGAGCTTCAGTATGTCTGTAGAGCACCATACTCTGAAATTTGTCTTACTTGCCCGTTTGATCGAGAAAATTGTGCTGGAATGATCTTGCTTGATTTGCAGAAACCCACGGGGAATCATGCTACACAGTGTAGTATGACTGAACATACTGCTGTAAAATGCTTTGCTTCTTGCCTTATAGGAAGAACTCGTCTATGATGTTGAAGGGGTTATATCAAAACAAAGGGATATTAGATGTGGGGTCCCTCAAGGCTCTATTTTAGAGCCATTCTATTTCTAATTAGAATCTATTTTTCACATATAATTACTTATTTGTTGTATACATGTAACAAGACTGAAACTGTATCTCATATTTAGGAATAATATTGCATCCTCCTGTGAATCTGTTGTTAAAATCTTAGTTCTTGTTTTCACAGAACAAAGCTTTTGACATCTCTCTCTCTTAAGAAATTTCTCATCATCGATACAGTCGTTTTGATTTAGCCTGTTCTACTCTTTGACAACTAAATTCATGACAAACAGGTGATGCAAGATATTATTAAATACATAAATATATTCAGTATTTATTAAATGCATCCCCTTGAACGTGTGTTGGTAGTGATGAATTATTAATCGCATCCTCAACAGAAACCGTAAACCACAGTACAAACTCAGCATAACTATAATATCAGGTCCAGTGTGCATTTATGCAAAGTGCCTGAAATAAATAATTTTTCCAGAAGCTCTTTTTTAACACTGATGCTGGAACAGAATTCCTGTACACATCCAGTTCTTCAGGTCAGGTCAGGACTTATTTATGGTATAGGGTCACAAATTTATAATGAATTATATCATTATAATGAAATTTGTTTAGTTTTATGTTGTATGCTTTGTGTTTCTGTCTTTTAACATCTTGGGACCATGTTGGAAATAAGTGTTTTTATGTCACACTATGTTATTTGGTTTTGTTATGTCTCCAGTCCATAAATTAATCATATCTATGTGTTCACGATGCTGCTGAGTGTCTTAATTCTGACTTTTCTTTTTCCTTGAGGTAATGTGCGCCTGATGTTTCTAATAAGAGTGAACAGCAAAAAGCTGCACAAAATCTCATTAGTTCAATTATGACCTGGACTGTGTGGATATTTTAATCAAAATCAGATCCTGCAGGTTGTGTCGTGAGTATTCAGATCTTTCTCTGCATTAAATGGCATTAAGCAACACTTGCATCATGATTTAATGATCAAATTTTGCTGCTCATGGCGGTTTTGCTGAGCATGAAGGAGAATTAAATAAAACCATGAAAAAAACATGTACATATTTGGATTGGTGTTGGAAAGATGCTGATTTCAGTCAAAACACATTAATGTGTTCCTTTCAAGCAGGATCTGCCTCTGCTCCTGAAGTTAGTAAAATCTTGGAAATCTGTATAGTGACTTCATTAAATGCAATGGCTGCATGTACATCACATGTGTGTCCTTTACTGTCCTCATAATTTGCTGTTCACTGTTCACCCAGTTGATGTATACCAATAAGGGTATCCTAAATATCGGAAATATCTCTCAGTGTAATGCAGCTCATTTCAACAGGCCCATAAACTACAGCCCCCAGAATGACCATAAAGTTGAATCAACGCCTTTCCAAGACTTTTAATAAACCAGCTCTGCAATAAATCCTAACTTCATAAAGGTTAAAATGTTCAGTTCTGGTCTAAAATGCACCAGCTTTTAGCCAACAACTGAGAGAAAATCTGTGTATAAGTGGAAGTTTTAGGTGACAGTTGTAAAAACAAACAAATTAAAAAATATATTCTCAAAGGGACATAGAGAAGAACTTTAAGAGCAGGACGTTTGTTAATTCTCACTCCTTTCATTGGTCACAGCTATTGATCTGTTTTGATCTCTGCCTTAAAGTAAATGTCATTCCAGTTCAGTGCGCAACAGAGGGCCAGACCTCTGCGCTGTCAGAGGAGACCTCATTTACAGGTGTGTGTGTTTGTGTGTCTGTATATGTGTGTGTGGGTGGGTGGATCGCTTAGTGTCATCCCAAGGACAACTGTCATTTATAACCAAAAGATTACAGAACCGCAGTCCACGGTAAGTTTGCCAAGAAATGCAATTTATACAACTTCCTGTAAGGGTTCAAATATTTAAATAACATCTGGCCTCTGCCGTAACTACTGATCTAAGGAATGATTGAGTGCAAATTCTACCATCAGCACTCGCGATGATGTATTATAAACTGACTGAGGTGAAAAAGAACTTCAGTATGTAAATTTACTGTATCTTAGGTGTGGGTAAGATCTGATAAAATTGTAAATAAGTGGTAAATAGTTTGGTTGTAGTGAATAGTTTTAATCATATTAGATATTAGTTGCATTTAATAAGTGTTGAAGTCTAATTCAATCATAATTATTTCCTCTTATTTGCAGCTACTTGATGTTTAATCAATCAACCAACCAGCTGCTTCATAAATCACTCGTGACTGACTGAACTGTTATGTATAATCAGCACAAGAGCAAATAGGTATTGTATCAGTGTAAATATGAATGAGTGGATAAAAGCTCTGAGTAAATTGCACATGCATTCTTTTCTGTGACATACAGAAACTGCTGACTGGGACAAGCTCTTCAGGAGTCATTAATAATCACACTAATACGCACAGTCGACTCTGCTGACGGTAGTGAACGCTCGCCGCAGTTTGTCTCCCGTTGATTCTAGATTAATAAATAAACTCATTTGGCAGGCGAGATCTCTTCCCTAACATTCCTTCAACTACTTTAACAATGACATGAATAAGACATGAGCTGTTTGTAACCCAAAAGTGCTGCGTCACTGCCTAGACGGAGGTTTCACACCTTCAAGACCCGCACCGCGGTGAGTCAGTGTGACTCACTGAGAGAGCAGAGACCTAGAGGATAAAGAAACCAACATGTGGAAGCCATTAGTTTCATTCTTGGATCACATATTTGAACTATAAGACACTGACCCCCCACCCACTCCATAGAAGTTCCCATACATGGCATCAGTAAGGAGCACAGAGCTGAAACATTAGGATTTTTAGGCTTAACCTCCCACTTAGGGAAAAACACTCCCAACATGTGATCATGGCATCTTTGCTGTGACTTACTAATGTGTGTAATTGTGCATGACTTTTTTTAATAGCAACCCAAAAGCAGTTTTAATTGATTATCCATTCATGACTGAATGTGTTGAGAAGTGCCTTCCGTCCTATTGACTGTTGTCAGTTCACAAAAATCTCAACTTTTTAGCCTGCTTTGAAAACCAGTATTTTGCAGACAAAATGTAAATGAGTTGAGCTGTATAGTTTACACTATTATTTTTGCCTCCTGAATTTTAGATTATTACATTAATGTCCTCATGATGTATCTTTTGATTAACTTCTTGCGACATGATAAACTAGAAGGGTACACTCACCAGGCAACAGATGGTGAAGCACCTACTGCAATGCCACCACAGCTGCCAGATGCAACCAGCAGAGATTTGCAAAGTTCTGCCAAAATGAACTTGACCCCCACGTGTTGCCCCTAGCTGAGACAAGGTTTCAAACTGAAGCAGTTATTGATCACATGCATGAAGAGGGAGACGTCAGCTGTCAATGGTCGTATAAAACAGAGCAGAGCAAAAATCGAATTACTGCCTCACAACTGAATGCCTCCACCAACCAGTCAAATTATAGTTTACATCCATGACTGTCCAGACTCATATAATGTCTGTAGTGAAGACTTTAAAGAATACACTAAAGTCAAAGTCACAGTTCCATTTTGAATTCCTTCAGTGTAAGTACATTCTTGACAAAATGGAAGTAATCAATATAAATGCATAATTCCAGATGTTTGTGTGTAATTTTGTCATAATTAGTGTATAAATTCTGGAGTTATGGTAGAAAAATGTGCTAAGTGAGGTCACCATGACCTTGACTTCTGACCACGAAAATCTAATCAGTTCATCTTTGAGTCCACGAGAACATTTGTGCCAAGTTTGAAGAAATTCACTTAAGGCATTCTTGAGATGTCACGTCTGGGATGACCTGAAAACACAATGCCTGTGGCCACGGCACATTTTTTTCAATAATTCTGAATCACAGAGGTCCTTCAGCATATAGTCATGAATGTGCACAATAAAAATTAGGCTGATTGGTCCCAAAGTTTGTAAGATTAGCTCTGGACAAGATACAGGTATGATCATCACAGCTATGTACTGCATGAGGATTCATGGGTAGCACAGACCGTCACAGACCACCTGTTGAAGACCAGTGGCCTACTGCATTGTCCAGATTATCTTGTGATATATTTAAGTGTGTGCAGAAGAGATGCATGGTGCATGACTTTGACCCCTTAGAATCAAGTGATGCATGGAAATGCTCTATCCCTGCTGACCCTGAGGTGTCCTTGAAGAAAGACTTCCACTGAAATTGTCCAGGGACCAAAACATATGAATAAAAATCACTGTGTCGCTTAAACAAATACCCATGCACATTTCTGTTTGGAGTTTATCTTTTATCTTTTTCTCATCAGGCTTCAATGTTTACCAGCCAGGAGCAGGTGGGATGAGAGGATGGAGAGGAAGCCGCGGGATACCACCTCCTGCTTGGATTACAAGTGCTGCCCAGGGGCCCGGAGAACCTCTCAGGCCCCATGGGCACTGAGGAGATGGGAAAGATAGCCAGCCAGCTACCTGGCAAAGTGCGGTGTGCTTCACCAATGCCTTCGGGGGGCCTGAAGGCGTAATGCAGTGTTGGCATCTGCAACACATCCAGCCTTCAGATTTTATCAGCAGGGAAAAGGAGGTTTACATTTTTACATTTTACTGTCTTGGTTGCCTTTAGTTAGCACTAGTGACAAGTGCGTGTTCTTTGCACTTGTTTGGTGTAAAATGACACTCAGGTTTGCCTCTGGGTTCGATAAAATATATATCACCTTGTTCCTTTTCTCCCTTTCCCTTTTTATCTCATACTCTCTCCTCGAGGGTGCTCTGCAGGCTCCTCTGGCCGATACCCTGGTGGATCCTGCCACATTTCTTTCATGGTAAACATTCATTCTATTCATTTGCAGCAGTGAGGCTCTGTCATTCTCACCTAATCAGACATATTTACTTATTTATTTATAAGACGGCAGGTTGTTTGCAGCCATTCAAAGGTTATCATTTCTCTTGGAGCAAAACTAAATATCTAAAAAGCAGTGCCTGGAGGCTGGTTATGTTCATGGTTGGGGTAAATGTTAAACTAATTTTGTTGAGTGTATTGTGCCTATTTATTTTTTATTAATGCTACCTAATTTACTACTTGTGCTAATGATGCTAATGTAAAAACAAAGCAGTGAATAATGCATGTCGCAGAAGTTCATTAAATAAAGCTTTGAGGAAAATTCAATTAAACATCTCTTCCCTCATGTTCTGACTTTATTCCTCTGTGGATGAATGTCTGCTATTACCTTCTCTCATACTTTTGTCCATCATTCCCACTGTCCCATGCTGTCAAAATCCCTACAGTGCATTTATAATTTAGATGTCATCATTCTTGACCAGTGATCATCTTCTGGATGCAACTGGATACACCTACAACCAATCACAGCAACGAAATGTGAGATGTAGTGCTGAGTAAAGGCCTTGACACACATCCGTGACTTTGCATCCTTTCTTCACTTCAAGTTTAACTTTGGTGAGCCTCAACCATTGTTCACCCGGGCAGGGATTCACGTACGTGTGACCGGGCCAGACGGACGGACATGGACGCTGGGGGGGAAGTGGGGTCCGTTTTCATGCAGGAAAAAACATGGCAGCCTGGTTGCAACCTTTCTCAGATTACAGGTAAACAGTACACTAAAATATGTTTCTGAAAACATTTTGGGTGGGAAATACGCAATAAAATAACAGAATCTTGATTTTCGTGAGCCTGGTGTGTTGTGCTCGAAACATGTGACATGGGACTCGTATGAAACCCCCCATTATTAAATAAAGAGTTGTGATTGGCCCGACAAGATCCAGGACTGGTGGGAATCTATCTGAACGGGATGGTGGCCAGATGTATCTGCCAGAGCAAATGAAACAGCTCGCAGATTCGTCTGGTTCCCAGACTAGACATTCTGTCTTCTGTCTGGACCAACTATTGTGCAGTCCACCTCCTCCCCATCACCATCTTGACCTCCTGGATGTCCAGAGAAACTCAACTGAAAGTTTCCTTCAACTACCTCTAAACTCCAGATCATCCTGTCCTTTATCTTCTGTCTTCATGTGTTTCTATACTCAATGAAAATGCTTCACATTGATGGAGTCTAATTGCCAAAAATGTCCTCGGTTGCTAACCTTGATAAATATTGTTATAAACTTTCAATTGATCTCTTCTTATTGAACTACTGTTTGCGAGGATTGATAGGCCTAGAAGTTATGAAACTGATCATTCTGATTTATTTTACTGCATTCAAGCATGGGGAAAGAATGATAAAGGTAAAGTTTCAAGAACTCCAAAACTCACAGAATACTGTATTAAGCTCAGCATATCACATACAACAGCTCGACTTAAAAGTGAAAAGATTGTACTCATTACTTATTCAGTCCATCAGTGACAGAGTAGGTTGTTTGTCATTGCCTTTGAAAATGACCCATATCAGCATTTTCAATCAGGACGTGTTGGCATGAAATTTGGAATATATGGGAAATAGTCTGATTATAATACACTATTAAGTTGTATTGTTGGAAGAGTGGACAATTTATCTTTTTTTGGAGCTTTACTTATTCTAGGGATAAAAAGAATGGATATGCTGGCCTCTGCAGCATCCATTTAGCCACTCTTTTTTTTTTTTTTGGTGGCACAGTTCCAGGGATGACAATGTCTGTCAATCCACCACTTTTGTCCAGACTGACTTGTCTTCCTGGCTTCAGCCTTTTCTGTTTAAGCACGAGATACATCAGGATTTCCCATAACTTAAGTGTAAACCCAGGCACAAAAGGTGATATAGTATAAGGAGCAAGAAAGTCCGCATTTGGAGGATTTGGAGTGGATGGATGGGTCGAACAAACACAAGACTTTCAACCAGGAAGCCAGGGTTTGTGTCCAGTGTGAAACCAAGAGTTACTGGTAAATTCCACCAAGCACAGCACATCTGTGCAACGGTTCTGATCCGTCCTCCACACAGCTGCAACACCCACCAGCAGCGTTTCAGAAGCGTTTCAGCAGCAGAGCATTTTGCCTGCCTGATTATGTTTACTTGCTCAGATTTTGTTGATTAGGTCATCTTTCCTTGCTTTTTGTCCTCCTATCATGGATAAGCAGGCTACCTGGTTTCTTTTCTGTCTGTTTTTATGACCGTGAGTCTGCACGGGATGTTTTATTTTGGAAATTAACCAGATTCTCCCTGCCTTTTCTGTGTCTGACTTCATCCCTGTTCGATCTGCTCTGTGATAACTGACGCGCCATCCATCAAAAATAGACTCAGTGCATATTTGAAGCGGAGTGGAGTGCTAAGCCGCTTCTGGAAAGCATCTGATACGTGCCACAGAGCTTCTGGTGGAATCACAAGCATCGTCTAGAATGGCCATGAATTGCTCATTCGCGCAGCCGTGCCTGGTGGAAACTGCGGATTAACGTTGTTTAAATTTTTAGGTTACATAATGCTACATACTTATTTTAACCCACTCATTTTCACCAAAACCATTATACATAACCGTTAACCTAATCGAGTAGTTCTGTCACCTAAACCTAACCATATAGTTTTGGTGCCTAAACTTAATGAACCTGTAAACGTTTCTCAATGTTAAACACATGTTAAAAAGCCTTTCTGGTAGAAACATCCCATACAGAAGCTAAAGAGTATTTTGTATTTATGTACAAGCTGCAGAGGGGTATAACAAAGCAGTATCAACAACATTGGGTGAGAATATGTTCCATCCATTTTGACCATTATTTTTTTTAAATCTGCCTTTTCTATATTTCTCAACTTTATGGAAGTAAAATAATATGTTATTCTTTGGTACTCTTAGAAAGGATTTATCCCAATTAAATGCTAAATTTAAAGTACAGTGGACACTGGTCAAATTATCTGAAGTCATGGAGAACAGCTCATCAAAAATTCTCACTAAATAGGCTCAGATTAGGAGTAGTGGCACATTTCACTGCCTTACAGTGGAAAGCTTCACAGTGGAGCTTAAAGTTTCTTTTTTTTAAAATCCATCTCTAAAAGCTGTCTCTAATTTGGCAGTCTTATTCAGCGAGTGAGCATTGTAAAGGTTCAGCGTCTTTCTCAAGGAACAAGAGATCTGGTAGCCGTTTTTGGACTCATTAGTTCCAAACTGTGAGCCTGATCGCTACAGTCCTGTCTCTCCATCCTCATCCACTCTTCCCTGGGTTTGGCCTTTGTGTTTATGCTGTGACAATATCTGAAAGAAATGATGTCTCGAGATTGTTTAAGAATAAATTATATTAAATTATACCTTTTCCCTACATTTAGAGGGCATCTATTCTACAATATCCATTCAATAGATTAGATTAGATTAGATCTAATCTAATCTAATCTATTGACTGGATGCCTCAGAAAAGCTACATGGAACTGCATAATTGCCTTTAATTTAAAAAACAGCCTTTTTCACCCCAGCTCTAACAGTCTCTATCGATTTGCTGTGTTGTTTAATTAAAGTAACAAACAATGAAAACAGCTCAACAATCAATTAAACTTTTCTATCAGTCTTTTTTCAATTGTGCAGATTATGGGAGCTGGGCTACTTAACTGACTGAATAAGTGGAGGAAACTTGATGCAGATTTCCAAACCGTTGTTAGGATATAAGACAAGAAAAATCCTGAAATGTCAGAGGCACCACTGTGTGTGACATTAAGAATTCATGCAATCGAAATGTAAGTATCTTCCTATAATTTCTGCTGGGTTTTGGGTTTGCTTGGTCTGCATCCAGAACTCGCACCCACCAATTTAATATTTGCTTTTCAGATGTTTTACCCTTTTGAATATTGCAGTAGTTAATATTTAAAAAGGGTTACAGCTTTTCCAGATGTCTGGCAACAATATTAAATGTGTCTGGACATCAATATGGGATTCAGTCTTTTATAAATGTACAGTATCTGAGTGGAGGAGATACTCAGACACTTACAATGACTCAGAATGGAGGCTGCATTTTATTTTACAGTACACAAATAAGATGTAACAAGCTGTACTTTGTATTAAATTAGACATAAACTAGAAATATGTTCTTTAATAAAGGGTTTAATACTGTCTAATAGACTGTTATTAGATGTTCTTAGAGGATAAGCTGGGACACATTACAACAGACCTGTAGTGTAAAATAAAGTCACATCTTTGCTACTTCCCCATTTAAAAACAACCAGATCTACCAAATAAAAGCCAAAATTATAGAGATATATGTATATTTTGTCTGTGTCTACTGCACAGACGTATTGTAATACTGTAGGCAGATTATATGATTTGATCAAAAAAGTAGGCATCGGTCATGCCAGTTTTGTGGGACCAGCTAAAGATGGTGTGCTTCAAGTAGCAGATATGTGATTTCACTTTAGTTTACAGTACAATTCTATTATAATGTGTCCCTAATTACAGTCTAATAAAGTCTAATAAGAGTGTAATAAGGGTATAACTACTGTCCAATAAAGAACATATTGTTTCAAATTTTTTGTCTAATTTGATACAAAGTACAGCTTGTTATGTCTTATTAGTGTATTGTAGAATGAATGAATGAATAAGTCCCTCTAACATAGCTGGCATCTCCTAATCACGATTATGTTTGACATTGTGTAACTGCGTGTTTACATTCTTTGCAGTCATGGCTGAAGGGGCTAAATGCTCAATTTTAGCTCATTTTAATAAATTTAATAGTCTTATTAAAGTAAAGCTAAATGCAATATGCAATGGAATAGTTGCATGCAAAAGTGGTTTGTTACACAGATCAATCTCGGAAGTCATCCGGAGAAACTGTCTGGAAAAGGGCAAACACTTTCAAAAAAACACTTGGCGGGTGATTAGATGAGCCATCTGTGTATCACATCTAACACAGGCTAACTTTAGCCAGTCAGATCGAACTCTTGCTGAAGCTGGTCAGGAGAAGAGCAAAAACGCTTTTTCCATGAAGCAGCAAAGCATTCAGTGCCAGTCTGTGAACATTTTCCCCAGTTCTGATATAACTGATGCTATAGTATCTATACTAACCTCTTCAGGAGCCGCCCGTTTGTTCAGGACAAGTCGCTTCGACGGGCGCTTCTCTCTGTCATCTCACCTAAAACCACGCCTACAACTGCCAGTAGTCCCTCCTAGGATGCTGATTGGCTGCACCACTTTTGTTCGGACACAAACGTATAACTTTAAGCCCGGCAAGCCACAGCTTCATCAGTGGACAGCAGAAGACTGACACCCAAGTCCCTCATCGGTAGACGAGGGAAAATGACAGGAAAAAAAACTGTCGCTGAGTTCGTTGTGAAAGATTTAGGTTTAGGTATGCTTGGTGGCCAATTACTAGCTTAGCATAAATCGCTAACTGCTGCTAGGTAGCCTAAATTTGAACTTGCTGTTAGTTGTGCTGTGACAACTGCTTATTGTTCATGGTTGTTAATATTTTCAACTGTAGGCAGATGACATAACTCCAGTTACCAACTACCCCATTCAGGATGGCTTGTGAAAACTTTGGTGATCAAAAGTTGACTTTGGTGACCAAAACACAACAATCAGGTCAAAAGTTTGGTTTATGAATAAATACCTACAAAACTAATGGTACTCCCATCAGCCTCAGGTGTACTTAGTTAGTTAGCATGATGATATTTCCTAATTAGTGCTAAACAAAGATTGTGAACATGATACAGATTATACGTACCAGCTTAGCATATGCATATTAGCGTTGCCATTGTGAGTGACATTAATAATTACATCAAAGCACTACTGTTCTTCGGACCAGCCTCATAGAGATGCTAACATGGCTGTAGACTTACGGAAGACTTAAAACAGGAGTGTAAGAAATGTGACTTTTGGACAACTGGTGACAGAGGTTTTATTCGGCTCTCACGAGATAAAAGGACATATCAGATGTTGCTATTTTTTCCACTTTTCCCAGTTTCCAAAATAATTCTTATGCAACAAGCTGAGTACATCTTACACAAGGCCGTGTAGTGTTTGATGTGAATAAGACATGAACTGGGACTCTTTCAAACTTGCCACATCACAAAAGAAGATTCTCATCATCAATTTGGTTTGACCACGGTTTTTTTTACTGTTGTACATCAAACAGTGGGATTAACCAGTTTCAATTTATTTAATAAAATCAGTTTCTTGCGTGACATTGCTAGCTTAAGACCTCAGATGTGCAAAATCTAAGGGAAACACATTAAACCCTCTTAACCTTCTGCAGAATATTAGGCGATAACAAAATATGAAAGTGACTTTGAGGTTTTATTAATGTAACATATCTGATTTATGCTTTAATTCTGTATTATTTGCCTTTTGCATTAGACAAATTTATGTTATGATAATCCTCATAATCTTTCTTTTGCTGTCTGTTCAGTTGCAGAGCACTTTATCCATATTATTTGCAAGTGTGTACATCAAAGTCTGCTTACTATAAATATTAGAGATAAAACATTGCTTAGATCAGATAAACATAATTTTAACTACAAGTTGTATTAATGATAGAATATATTTTTCTTTCTTTATAGTTCAGTCCTGAAACTTCATGTATAAAAGTTCCTATCTATCTTCTTCATGCAATGCAAACCACACAGCAAGTTTCTGGTCAAACATCATTTTCATTCTGTGTCGCGCTACATTATTCAGGGATTCAGATCTGAAATATGAATGGATTTCATACACTTCAAAATGGCCCGTGGTGTATAAAATGGATTCTTTGATGAGATGGCAAGAGTCAGAGGAAACAATGTGTTGGCAGACAATGTTGTTGTATCCTAGCTGGATTGAATTCTTTGCCTGCAGGGATATTTTTCCCCGTTGGAAAGTTAAAATCTTTCTCAATTCAAGTGTGGTGATATTCATGTTTTTACATGTGAGGAAGCACAATTTTTTTTTGTGGGTTGAGGAACTTGTACCACTCAGAGTTTGTGAAACCTGTTGTTTAATTTTAAAAATGTAAACCTTAGTGTGAAAGTTTGGACAGTAACAAACACTTGACTTGTTAGCCCCAAGAAAAGAAAATCTTAGAAACTAGATGCTTGTACAAGCTTTTTTTTCTGAAAATGTCCAAAAATATTTTGCTCTGGTGCTACAATATGCAGATTGAACGTACAACTGATGAAGCAGAAGAATCTTGAAGCTAGGAGTCAAAGAGCAGAATCTTTACTACTGTCAAAGCGTATTCACACATCTGCAAATGGGAACCAGGTGATCTTCATCCTATATTATCAGCCCTATTTAAACAATGTATAGCATGTGGTATAATGGTGCATGGTGCAAGTGCATTTAAGGCTTGTCCAACTCCAGTTTGCTGGTGTGTAATCTGGGCGCAAAATAAGGTGCAAAGCTCAAATGGGTTGTATAGTCTCTTGAATAATCAGGTGTATTTCAGGCATAACAAATTAAACTGGAGTGTCATCTTCTATTCCTTTTAAAAGCCAGCTGCACCTGTAACTGGTGCATTACTAATTAAATGGTGCATTAGGTAAGCTGGAGAAGCAAATGGTTTTCCACTGAGTAAATGAATCAGTTTGTGCTGGAATGAGCTAAAAAAAAAAAAAAAAAAGTAGTGCAGCAGAGACTTTGACAGCAAAGGGCAGTGCGTATGGACAGCTGGCAGAGAAAGGATAAGTGAAGTCTACAGCAGCATTTGTCTTTGCTGAGGGACAGGTATGTGGTTCTTGGCCGGTGTACCTTCTGCCTCCACTATCTCTCAATGTGCTGTCCCATCAACAACTCAATGGCAGTGTACAGTGACTATATGTCCCAATTTCGAGCTGGGTTACTGGAGTCCCAACAGATATCTGTACAACATGAAAATGTCCCGGTTTTCAGCATTCACTACCAAATTGTCCTGGTTTTCACATAATTAAAAAAGGCTACCAACAACATGTCTATAGGCGCACAGATGGGTGTACATTTGCAACTTACACAACGTGGACACCAGCTTGTTCTCATTCACAACTCATCAGATACTGACGTTTTGTCACCACCCCTTGGTAACTTAGAAACGTGCCTGCTACGGTGACTTTCGGTGACTTCGATGTAAATCCATCCATGGCTGTATGAGATGCACCAGGCTTTCGACACAGTTTAAAGTGATATTCCACCCCACAGAATTATAGTCCACTCAATATGTACTCACCCCTATGCCGATGTGAGGATGGGTGAAGATCTTCAGTTCACAAAACAATCCTGGAGTTTCAGCAGAAAACAGGGTTGCAGCCAAATCCAGTACAATGGCAGTGAATGGAGACCAAATGTAAATGTAAAAAAAAGAACACAAAACAAACACAAAATGTCTCCATCCTGCTCGTGTGGTGTAATCCAAGTGTCCGCGAGCTGCAACATTAAAAATTAACCACAAAAGACACCATTTACACCATGTTTTTAGCCAAAATGTCAACTGTAGCCTCCCAGGTAGCATGTAAACATGGCATCGATGTATCGCAAGACTTCGTATATCTCTTAATCGATGCACGTGTGAAAATATTGCGAGATCAACGCCATGTTTACATGCTACCTGCTACATGCTACAGTTGACATTTCGGCTAAAAACATGGTGTAAATGGTGTCTTTTGTGGTTAAATTTTAATGTCCCAGCTCACGGACACTTGGATTGCACCACACAAGCAGGATGGAGACATTTTGTGTTTCTTTTTTCAACATTTTATCGCCATTCACTGCCACTATACTGGATTTGGCTGCAACCCTGTTTTCTGCTGAAACTCCAGGATTGTTTTGTGAACTGAAGATCTTCACCATCCTCACGTCGGCATAGGGGTGAGTACATATTGAGTGGATTATCATGTAAGGGTGGGATATCCTTTTAAGGATGAAGATGTCCGCATGTAGAGGAGGTGGGAGGTGGGGTGGATGGATGGCTCCTTAAACAACCGAAAAGTTATTAACAGTTTTATAGGTACATAACGTTATGTGCGACTTGTATCATCTAACATTTGTCTTGCGAGTGGCTTCAATGGTGTATGCAACATAGTAATTGTAATCCCAAACATGGTCTTATCCTAAACCTACCCAAATATTTTTTTCTCTGCCAAAACCTAACCACAATGTTAACCACGTGTTAAAAAGGCTTTCTGGCAGCATCAGATGTGCAGATGTGCAGATCGGATGTGACAAGTTGGGATGAGAACGGGTTGTAGACACTGGGCGTGAAAGTGACGACTGCGTTGATCAGAAACTAGTAATGAGTAGTTGTGCAGCTCTTTGTGCCACTTCACGCCACGTGTTCAATAGGGTCCTATGCGTGAGGAGAGCGCACACTGAATGCCACATTTTACAACAACAGAAAACAGAGAGTAACAAACAATCTAATGTCAGTAATTTGCATCCTGCCTTTAAGTTTTAATTTGTTGCTGTCTCTCTACAGAGAAGAATTACTGGCAATGACAACATCATAATGAAATAATGGCAAGGGTGAATTCTACTATACAACATCTCATTAGCGAAGATTGGAGATTTGTTTCTGCTGCCTGCAGGCATACAAATTACACCGAGCAAATAAAAACAGGTGGAAATGGTACACAGATCATTTACTTAAGCAAAACAACTATGGTGAAATACTCAATTACAAGTATGTGATTCATAATCTTACTGGAGTACAAGTAGAAATAAAAGGTACAAAGGTACATAAACAAAAGGTACTTAACTGTCAAAAGAGTTCATTCTGTAATAAAATGTCTTGTGTGACTGATATCATTCATAGATTGTTAGTACTGATTCATCAATGTGTCAGCAGGATTTGGAGAAGTTAGATTTAACTTCTTTATCAGCTTGTTTAGTTCAGCCTAGGGGCTCATAGGGGTCGAGCTCCAAAGGGTCTCAAGACAAATCTGAGAGGTCAAGAGATGATTAAAAGGAGAGGAAAGAAGGACATGGAGATGGACATCATGGACTTTAAGGTCTGGGGACACGGGAGGCTCAAAAGAGAGTGAGCCGTTGACACACGTGTCCCTCAGCAAAGCAGAAATGCTGGCATCACAAAGCAGCAAAAGCACAATATGGAGTTAGGTACTTTTGAACATTTTAGATTTGTATTGGATCACTTTGAAAGACCATCAATTATTCAGGTTGAGGCATAAAAGCACTGAAAAACATGCTTTTCTGAGCCAGAGTTCTGTCACATCAGTGAGCATCCAGCGGGACAGTATGTCTCTATCTGACAATGAATTCTGTTTTTTGCAGAAGCATGGCAGCATCCCGTGAAGAGAGGCTCATCTCTGTGTCCATGTTTGTTCTTCAGAACCTGTAAATCCACTCATTTGACACAGTATTCAAAACCTCAGAGATGAAAATGTTTTGACATTGCATCAGGAAGTTCTGCTGTCAGAAATCAAAATTAAAAAGGTATTCTTTGTTCATTATGTAACTGTTAGAATTTAAAATATGATAATGGCGCTGAACAATGACAAGAAAACGCTGTTATTATATGCACCTAAGAAAAATGGTGATTATAAGAGTCAAAGAGATTTTTTGCTGGAAGCCATGTTGCATTTGCTGAACATAATTTATGCAGGAGCATGCACTGTTAAAGTTAAAAACACACCACCCACTTTGGAGGCAAAGCTGAAGGCTGAGTGGAAATACCAAGCGGGTTTGATTCGAAAAGGACCAGCTACAGTCTAAAGACTGGATGATTTATATCATATTTAATTAAAAATTCCACACCACATGATTTATATCTAGTGCTGATGTTCATTAATGCAGAATTTTTCATGTAATGTGTTGTCTAACCAGGTCTGAAGGCAAAAGTTTTTATAGCCGTTCCAAATGTAGGGTGGACACCCTGTAACGAGGGTGATATCAATAAATCTTTAATGGGAATGACAGCACTCACTTTCAGACAGTATCTCTTTAACTCTTTCCCTGCCAGTGTTTTTTAATAAAATTGCCAGCCAGTGCCAGCATTTTTGACAAAATTCACTGATTTTTTTAACACCCACAGAATATTCAGTTCAATGAATATGTTAATATGGAATATATCAAAAGAAAGAACAAATATTCCGGTTTCAGACACAAAAAACGTTTTGTTTGAGCTTCATCCATTCTTTTTCAGAATAGTTGTAAATAGTGTAAATAGTAGTTGAATGCTGGTTGGTTGCATCAAAAAAATCCATTTTTCAGACAAATGAACTGAGAAAAGAGTGTTTTGTCAAAGAGATAATTTTAAACAGAATATCAAATTCAAGTTTTTATGTTTGGTTTTTTTATCGCTTCATATTATGTGGGTGACATCAGTTCCAGGGGCTGCGGTATGAGCAGCCTCATTGTGTCCTGGCTGCTGTGGAGGTGTGGGGGGTGCAGCATGACCTGCTCGCTCTGTGCCCAGGCTCTGGGGCCGGGTCATGGTGCTCCCTGCCCCGTGGATCTGCAGCTGAGCACCAATGTCTTCACCATCTTCTTCTTTCTGCTGCCGCTCAATTCCAGTGGTTCTCTTCTTCTTTGAGTAACAATTTTTTGTCAGATGATCCGCCACAGCATCCTCTACCGCCTGGCAGTGAAAACAGCAATTAAAGTTGAAATCCTGCTTATGTACACCTGGCTGCATGGAGTGGGCAAGCTTCTCCACCCTACGCCTTTTTTTTTAAACCATGATCACGAACTTTCCCTAACCTGAAACATTAGCGATTGAATAAAGACTTATTTGGCATTTTAAAATTGACTTGCTTTCTATTCGATAATTATATTTGGAATTTTGTCTGTTATCTATTGGCTATACAGGATGTCATCAACCGGAGCTCTCAGCTCATCCGTGTCTCCTTTTTTTTTCTTTTTTTAATTTTACTTTCAGAACTCTAAACATGTTTTTCCAACAGATGTAAAACTTGTTCGCTCCCCGTCCAATGAGTCTGCAATGTTTTATGGATATTCCCTTTCTTTTTTACACCTTTGCCACCTTTGCCAAAGAGGAAAATTATCCAATTTTATGTTCTCTATCCTCCTACCTGTCATTTTGAACAGCTTTCATCTCTCTGCAATCAATAAGACCCTGGAGTCCTGCAGCATGGCACACGTGATGACCTCATGAACTCATTATTGATGAGGGAATGAATCATACCAATGCTCTGAAACCCGTGGCTGTCTGCAGGAGATATTCAATAATGCATTAGAGCAAAATGCAAAAAAACACATAACCATACAAATACACTCACAGCCTAATGTACATGCTGATGCAAAAACAGACACATATAAACACATGCAAGTACATTTAGAGACAGAGTTCTCTATGGTTAGCTTGTCATGGTCTTTAACTATCACTTGAAGGTAAATTACACCCACTATTTCCAGTAACCGTCATTTAGCCGTCTAAATCAGTGGTTCCAAACCCAGACTCACAAAGGAGGTCACAAGATAAATCCGAGAGGCCACATAATAATTACAGGCATAGTGAAAGATGGAACGAATGATCTGTTATACAAAATTATATTCATTTTTACTGAATACTCAAATGAAAGAATGGTCAGAGGGGGAAAACATCACTCTTATTCATAACTAGGTGTGTGTGTGTGTGTATGCCATTTGTGACAAGGGACACTTTATTCTAGTGGGTCACAAGCCAATAAGGTTGGGAACATCTGTTCTAAATGAATCGGCACGTGCTTTCTCTATGAAGTTCAATGATGGTTTTATCTCCGAGCACACATCAAAATGGAGATTGCATGTAGACCTACAGGTAAGCACATGCAGGGAAACACACACCGCACCTGCCTCTGGCTCATGTTCCCAATTTCTCTGTCAGATACAGTATATTACTATTCTCACAGGCCCATAAATAAATGGAACTATTCAACCCCCTTGGGTAAAATCTTTCCATTTCCTCCTAATATGACACTAATAAATCTGCAGCCTAAGGCATTGGCAGGAATCATTAAGGGGCAATGACGTCTCACAGTCATGTAAAAGTGTGCTCGACAGTATAAGCTAGTGTGACAATAGATTTGTGTAAACTGCCTAACTGTGTGTGCGAGAGAGAAAGTGATAGAAAGTTGGCTGAATGTTTCATCACACCATTGTGTTACAGCACAGACAGATGCATTTAAAATAAGTATATTGGTGTGTGTGTGTGTGTGTGCAAAGTTGTATGCACCGCTGAATTATTAATGGTCACCATTACAAATTTGAGAAGCAGAGGGGAAGACTTCATGAAAACATAGCTTTCTATCATCTGCCACGACTTTCAAGGCACCACAGATAAATATTAATCCCTCTGCCTCGCCTCTGAGCCTCCCAAGCAGGTGGTGTGTTTTTAAACCCTCATTAAATCATCTTGGATCAGAACTACAGTTAATGGCTGCTGCCAGGCTCCGAGAGACAAAGTTCCTCCTCCATTAAGAGCAATATGGCATTTCCCCATGCACATATACATGCATGCCATGCTTATGACAGTATGTTGCATTTTCATAGCAATCTGCATCTATTGGTTTAGTTATGATAGCAGTGTGGGTGCAACACACGCTGTAGCAGGTCAAGTACAATAAAATATTTTACCACTCATGTGGGTCTTTAAGGAGTGGGAGGCACCAAACCATCCTATTTTACAGAGTATTGGAGCATTAAAATATCTAAAACCCCCTCCATGGAGTACTACATGAACCCACAGCTGCTCAAGTTAGAAATCTCTTGCATTAAAGAACAATGATTGTTCCATGTATTAATCACAAATTGATTGGGTGGGACTGTCAGACAAATGTCACTTATTATGTGCATTATTCAGAATTCAGAAGCGACAAGACAGTGCACCACTCCCCAACATCACACCCTCATCCAAACAAACCCTGCAGGACTCCAAGCATGTGAGGATTTGTCAATCAGCTAGCTAGCTAGTACACACCTATACATTTTTAGTCTCAAGCCTTGTTTCATTGGTCACTCCTCCTTCATTGTTGCTCATTTGCATCCATCTGTTTCTATGAAACACTATAATCTGTCCTGGAGTGTGGAGTCTGTCTGCAGCACATCATTTTGGACATAAACGAGAATGTAACTCAGGGAACTCTGGTTTTTACAAGCCAGTAATTCAAAGATTCCTTATTTCCTCTGACTTTATGGTCAACAATATTTGATGTAAACCTGATTTGCTCAGTGCACCAGCTAACTGTAAATGCTGAAACTGACTCCAATAATTTAACCGGAGTCTGATTAATGTTTGCTGATATCAAACACGACACAATAACCAGCTGATGAGCAGTTATGTAATGTCACTGTTTATGTTTAACATTAGCCACAAAGGTGAAGCAGCCCATCAGGTTGGTCAATACCGACATTCTGTCGTGCCCCTCTGTGACTCATACGGATGCAAAAGGTCGGCTACCTTTTATCGGCTCTGCTGTATGAGACGCACCAGGCTTTCAAGTGACTTCAATGCAAACCCGTCTGTGTCAGGTGACCAAGTATTGAGAGCAAGAAGGTCTGTGTATGGAGGAGGTGGGATGGGTCAATCAAACACAAGACTTTCACCCAGGATGCTGGGGTTTGTGTCCCATGTAAAACCAATACATCATCTCAAGTTTTAAGGTACATAATGTTACATGTGTTACATGACTCGTGCCATGAAAACTGTGACTGTTTCGCTACATTAATCGCTTGTTAAGGCTTTCTGGCTGCATCTCATACAGCTGCTGAAGGGTACCTCGTGCATCAGTATGAAATGCTGAGGTGCATCAGTATTTTTAAAGGGATAGTTCACCCAAAAATCACCCTCTGAAGGTCAGGTTTAGTTTTTTAGTTGAAAAGCACTGCTTGAGTTTCACGGGTAAATGGCATTGCAGAATCTCCCAGACTATTGAAGTGAATGTTGACAAGTTTTCAAATGTGAAAAAAAAAAAAGAAATGCCCCCATACTGCGTTACTGGTGTAAGACTCCTAATGCCCCAGCATGCCAAGTTGGCCTGAAAGATGTCATTTACACCATGTTTTTAGCCTGAGTCATCACTGTAGATGCTCAGCTTGGAGCTATGTTCATGTGCACATGCACACTGTCTGAACTGGGTGTGTGTGGTGTGACAGTGTCTGAACCACATGTGGGGTCTTTAGGAGACTTGAATTACACCAGATGAGCAGTATGGGGACTTTTTTTCCCCCAGTTGTTTGGGAGATTCTGCAACACTGTTTTCCTGTTTTTGGACTAAGAAACTAAACCCAACGTTCAGTCGGCATGAGGGCGAGTAGACAATGACTGAATTTTCATTTTTGGACGAACTATCCCTTTAAGCAGACAGTAGTGTAAATGTATCAAAATGAATGCTACAAAATGAAACAAATCTGTCCTTCCATGAGTTAGTGATGGAAAATTTAATATCACCCTCTGTAATAAGTTCAATAATTTATTCATGAAATATATAAATTATTATTTTTATGTTTGTGGAAAATCATGACACACAATAATTGTAAATATTGACAGAAGAAAAGTCATAATACAAAAGACATACATCTTTGCTGCATGGTATGTTACTCAAAGAGACCTAAAACAAAGCTATACAGCATTTTTTTTTTTTCCTGTCCATGCATTGTTAAAATAATCAGTGGAAAAAACGTCTTATCACAATCGTAGCAAGTGGAGAACAGAACTACTGCAGAGGAACAACACTACAAGACTCAAGATACAAGCTCCTTCATGGGTGACTGCTTGGCGAATGGGAAGGAGAGGAAGTGGCAGATTTAAAGAGAGGAGACAATATTAATGTGATGCTTCCTTCACCTAACGATGGTACATTAGTGAGGCTGTGTAAATCAGAGATGGTTGAGTTATGCTGCCCACACCCCCTTGGTGATGGGGATAATATTGGGCTTTCTGCATGGCTGGGTTGAGCACATATTGAGGCAGACACACATACACACGCACACAGATTGTATTTGTACCCTCCAGAGGATTTACATTAACACTAGCCTTCACCTCCACACCCTAAAATAGCCCCTTAGAGGGAAAATTTGGATTATTTGAAGTGGGGTTGTATGACATACTGATTGATGGTGTATTAGCAACAGTAGATGCTGGTCAGTATGCCCTCAGCTTGGAGAAGCAGAGAGGGGTACCAGCACAGAAGCTTAGCACTGAACTGCTGTGGACAGGGTAAAAAATAAATGTATTTTAGTCTATTTGTTTATTTATTTGTTTATTTGTCAATGGGATCCCCATTAGTTGGTGCCAAGGCAGCAACTACTCTTCCTGGGGTCCATGTACAAAAATATTCACATTACAAAATTAAAAACAAGATACAATACAATACAACAACAACAAAAAAAAAATACACAAGATCACCCAACCATCGCCCACCCCTACCCTTTACCTCCCTCTCCAGATTCCCTCCCACCACCTATAAAAGTTTAAAAGTTAAAGCCAGCAATGCCAACAATACAACATTAAAATTGAGCTGTTACAGTCATATCAGAGTTGATCTCATTCACTCAGAGCAACCCATTTTTTAAGACCCTTTTTAAAATTTACTCTGTTAGAGATTTTTTTTAGCGCAACAGGTAGTGAGTTCCAATGAGTCTCTCCACCAAACAAACAAACAAAAAAACAAACAAACAAACAAAAAAAAAAACAATATCATTTTAAGTATAAGCTATATTTAGAATTATTTCCACAGCTTTACCTTGCTGTCAGACAGCATTATCTTATGTAAACTGCTGTTACATATCACTCTCTCCAACAGAACCAAACTCTATAGAGGAAATCATTAATTTTACCTTGCAGGAGTTGCAGGTCTACCGCTGTCTTGATCTGTTAGCTAGTTTATCTTATTGTGAGACTTCAGTGAATGTGAACTATCCTTTTATGGAGCCTATGGAGTTTAGTTGGTTTGGAGAGAGTGATATTTGGCTCATAACGGCGGGTTCCCCTCAGAAAAGGCTTCCTGTCATCTTCTTTGGTGTTTCCTTTAGTCAGAGCCCTGTATAGTAACAGCTGATCAGACCAAGATAAACTGGTTCCATTCCGGTCTAAAACATCACACAATGTTTGGTGTTCAGTCGAATCATTTGCCTTTCGTTCTCATTTAAGGGATAGTTTGGATTATTTGAAGTGTTGTTGTAAGAGGTGCTTATGGATTGTCTACAGTGGCTGCCCCCAGTTTTAAGAAGCATAGAGGAATAGCAGCACAGAATCTAAGCAATGAAGCAATATATTTTATCCACTTACAACAAAGAGACATCTAACCAAATCAATATCAGTTTAAGTATATGCTATATTTAGAATGTTTTCACAGCTTTACCATGCTGTCAGACAGCCTTTTCTGCCGGGAAAGCACCTTTATAAAAGCCAAATATTGGTCTTTCTCACTCAACCAGAATCCATTGGCAAATTCGGTCATTTTAACTCCCAGAACACAAGAGTTGCTGGTCGACCGCTGCTTTGATCGGTGGCTTTGTTAGTCTTATTGTCTGACTTTGGTGAATCCAAACTAACCTTTTTAAAACACAGAAGTCACACAATAACACAAACTAACTGATCAAGGTGGCAACAGAAGAGCAAATCTTGTGTTCTGTAAGGTAAAATTACTGATTTTGAGGTTTGGTTTCAGCTGGAAAGAGCTGTCTGATGGCAAAGTAAGGTAGTGAACATATTTTAAATATAGGCATCTGTAGTTAATACACTAACCAGCGATAAGTAGCTACAATCCCACTTCAAATAATACAACTACCCCTTTAAAAAGTGAAGACTGGTTGGACTTCTTAAAAATGTCCTCACTCTGAAGTTCTAAAACTGGTTCTCACACACACACACTCACACAAATGCTTTGGATATCTCGTGACATCAACTTTATACTCATTTCAGCTCACTTGCATATCTCCAGACTGTATTTAGTGCATTTCAAAGTTCCAAACACTGATTCATCTTCCTTGTCATTATGCCCGCTCCCCTGCATCTCCCTCACACCTCTGCAATCTCTCTCTCTGTCTCTTTCTCTCTCTCTCATGTTTAATCAGTCCACAAGGCGCTCGTCTCTGCAGGGGACTGTGAATTATTGATACCGGGGCCACGAACGAAAAAAGGAGGAGAAACAGCAGGAAGAAGGACGGAGGGGGGCAAAAAAAAAAAAAAAAATGAGCGAATGAAGAAACAGAACATTTCCCTTAGTTGGCCTGTGCTGATGTAGATGGACAGATAAAAAGATGAGGAAAGAGAAAGACAAAAGAATAGGTAGAGACAAAGACAGATAGAGACACAGCAGAGATTTCAGGTATAATGAGCTTGACAGGGAACCTCAGCTCTTTTTTTAAACCTGAGATGCGAGGGGTCCCGCTGTGAGGCTCGCGGTAACTGATGGAACTTCAGCAATAAAACCTTAATTTCTGATATTACAAAACCCTGGAGAAAAAAGTCACAGCCCAAACAGCTTTATTTATCTTTTATGCATCAATATTTTGCCATAGCAACATTTGAAAAGAGAATGTCAAGGATATGGAGTAGTTAGCCTTCAACCCAGTGGAAATTACATTTGTGCTGGGTAATACCAATGCTGCTTTGCCCCGCAGTTGCCTGTTTTTAATGAGTATCAAAAAAGAAAACTACAACTCAATCTCGCTACACAACCCTGTCTTGTATAATGACAAATCTACCTTGTACCATCTGTTGCTAAATACTTGCTCAAGGTGGGAATTGCTGGGTTTCTGTATATAGTATTATGATGAGTACATGCTTTATTTGACAAGTGCCTTGAGATAACTGATGATTTGGCAATAAATATAGCTGACTTAATTTGACTTAATTTGAACTCTGGTCTCTTGGGTGAAAGTCCTGTGTTGTTTTACCTATCCATCCACTCCACCTCCCAGTGGTGGACTCCATCTGTATGTGGTAGTGCACCAGAGCACCAAAAGTCATGATGCCTTTTCCTCAGAAACAGTTTGGTTTAGATTAAAACTGTTTTATTATGTGACTTAAACAACCAATTCCTCTGTAATAAAATCCATATGGAACTATTAACCATTAAACCATTTCTAAGCACATAGAGGCCAAATTACTTCCTAGCATGTAGCACCGCAAGAGCACTTTGTCATGTTTTGTCCACTTAAAGGGTCTATTTATGCTTCCTTATTTTTAACTTATTTAAGACCAGCATTAAACTGTCCACCCAATACCCTTCCCAGGAAGACCTTGCCTCACACATACAAATGTATAACAGGATAAACCTTCCTTAACTGGGAGAGCGCAATCAGTAGAGTGCAGATCCCCACTGGGCAAAACATGGTGAAGCACCTACTGCAATGCCACCACAACTGCCAGATGCAACCAGCGGAGATTTGAAAAGTTCCTCCATCATTAACATGACCCCCAAATATGTTGTCCCGAGCGGAAACAAGATTTCAAACTGAAGCAGTTGTTGATCACTTGAGACCCACAGCAGTCGGTTAAGAAAAATGAGAAGTCACTCGCTCACTCACTCACTCACTCACTCAAATATTGTGATCACATGATCCTTTTTTCATCATGTGCCTTGACTTTCAAACACCAGTCCTCTGGTTGGGAAATAGCATGGGGAAATAGCACAAAACAGAATTTAAATGGATGATTTGTTGCTCAATCTTTGGATACTGTGCAGGTTACAAGACCAATTCCCACCACAAGAATACATTAATAATATTTTAAAGTGGTTTGGTTAAAACACCCATTAAGGGTTTCTTGAAATAGTCTGAGAAGACTGTCTATTTTAACAATCTCCCCTCTAAGCTGGAAGCCAGAAACTCTCCTTGAGACTCTTCATAATTGGAGAAATTTAACCTGGAGCTCCTCTACTCAGAAGGAATGTAGATTCTGGAAGGCACATAATGAGACCTACGGTGATTTTTATGTGGGAACGACCACATTATCTGACTCAAACTATGAGAATCACACTATTAAATTGCTCATTTGAAAGAAGAGACAGTGCAGTGGGGCATGACTATTGGAAAAATGGAATTACATAAAATTAACAGGAGAAGAAACCAAGGACAATAAATGGCCAAAACAAAATATGGTCCTTTATTAGAATCCTGCTTGCGTAATTGAGACTAACAGCAGACCACCCATAATTTAGTTCTTGTTATAGAAGAAAATACTAATTAAAATCCAAATAATATGAGCAGCAGATAACAGCCTGGGATAAAAAGACATCATATCTGTCATCCCCGAGACATTAGCAGGGGCGAAACACAATCAATAGCTAAAAGGCAAATAAAACAAACTGAGGCACCGTGCGGGGACAGAGAGAGCTGTTATTGTTGTATTGAGCTGGAAACTAACAGTGTGTGTTGGAGGGAATGTCTGAGATCAAGCCCTAGAGGGTGCAGGGAGAGATATAAGTTGGACGATATCAGCAAGAGCCGCCACGCCACCTAATCTGGTGACAAATACAATATAGGGCCATCAACAATAAGTGTCATGTGTAGGAGAGTAATGGAGGTAATTCCTCTCATTTTTGAGGTTGTTTTTGTCCCGGATAGGGCAATCGATCAGGATCCAGGAGCATTTGATGATAACAGAACAAACGTTAACCCCTAAACTTTTATTTCAGCCTTTGTGGTTTTATCAGGCAGGAGCACATGAGGTCTCATACAGGAGAAAGAGAAAAAAAAAAAAGTGAAATGATGAAACAGCTGTTATGATCTATACCGTATCACTATAAAGAGGCACATAGGGGACAATTTGTTAACATCACATACATTCATGTGCTGCCAACATCCTAAATTGTCTGGACAGGATTAAATTCAGGATGTTTCCTGGACAAAGATTAAGCCAAATCCTATTTCAAGGATTTAAAAAAAAAAAAATGGATTTCTGAATATTTTTTCCTTCTAGCATATTGGCCTAAACCCTTTTTGGGAGACAGGGCCTTCACTTCTTTGTCCAGTCTAGCATCATGATGATGGAAGGTTTTAGGTTTTGGGGCATTTTCACATCTTTCTGGATTGGTTTGGACTTTTCAGTTTGATCTGAACCAAAATTACAGGTGTCAGCCTCCCTCAGATCATGGCCCAAACCACTAAACCTGTTATGGTTTGTGGTAGATGGACCCATGGGCTAAGGCAGAGGGCAGCACGAAATGGCTGGAGCCGGAGATGGCCGAGAGATAGCTGGTTGAAAACAGGCAGGCAGGGAGATGAGCATGGCACTGAGGCACAGGGGAAAAAAACACCATTAACACATGAGCAACACAAGGAAAAATAGATCGCTGGAGAGAGCGTGAGGCCTGAGCTCTTATGCATTGCAGATTGGAACTGTGGAAACCAGGGCTGATAAAGAGGGCTGACGAAGTACGGGTGAGCTGACTGGGACTGGTGATGAGATGATTCCTACCAGGTGAGGATGGAGCAGAGCCAGGGAAGAGCCAGGAGACTGGAGAGGGAACACCACGCCCACAAGACTCTGGGTGCTTTTCATTACGTTGAATTTTGCCTCCTCGTCTCCTCTCTCCTTTGTCGACCCGGAAGTCGTTTCCCCTCCCCATGATGAAGGATTTTCCAATTGCTTAAATGCACCTGAAGGAGACGAGGAGCGAGGAGAGAGGAGGCTTCTGGAGGAGCTCAGAGCGAGGATACACCGGTGTAGCCTACGCGGAAGTCTTTTATCATGAGGAGTGATGCTGATTGGATAGTTTCAGCGACTGTCACCCTGGATCATCAGGACACACGCAGGGAAATTAAATCTGACTGACACAAGTTTCTGAAGCGCATTACAAAAAAATGAATAATAAAGATTATTAAAAAAAAAAAAAAGAAAGAAGAAGTTTCTGAAGCGCATTAATGATTCTGATTGAATATTTATGTCCTTCGGTGTCACAAAGCGCTCATGAAGAAATAAGTGATATAAGCATTATTAGTATTATTAGACTGTAAATCGCCACATGTTCTGAAAAATGACACAAACAGGATGAAAAATCGTCTGGTTCAGTGATGATTCAGAGATTATTACTGTGGAATCACTGTCACACACTTAATGAACTAACCTGCAGCAGTGTGTTTACTTTGTAGTGTCATGTACAGGATCTACAGATAATACAAATAATACATGATGAGATGTGTTATAATGCGCCGTCATGTGTCGGCATCTAACACTATAAGTTAATTTCATTGTAGAGAGTTGTGGCATCACACAAAGCAGCCGTTTGTCTGTATTTTTTGTTTGTTTGTTTTTTAATTTCACAGCAAAATCGACACACATTCTCACATAGTTGTTGTATTATTGTGCAGATAACAATGGTGCAAATATATAAAATAAATAAATAAATAAATAAGTAAACAAATGTCACAGATCCGTAGCCGATATAATTTAAAGATTATTAAATGATGATTGAAATCAACATCAGAGAGAATACGACTACTAATCAACTATTTTAAACAGTTTACGGATCTAATCAAATACTGTCAAATGTTATAATTGTTCTTAAATAAGTGTTTGTGCGGACATTCGTGCCAGTCAGTTTGACAGCTGATATCGGCTCGTCATCAGTAATTGATGTCGCTTCAGACTGACGCTGTGGAACGAGGATTTTTCATTTCGGAGTTTCGTCTCCTCCGTCCTCGCGTCTCTTCCTCGCATCCCTCTTTCATTTCCTCGCTGGGTGGAGCTAAGACGTGAGGAGAGGAAGTGAATGGAGGAGACGAGGAGAGCAATTTACCGAATGAAAAGCACCCAAAGACAGACAAAGACAGACAGGAAACACTGGGGGATAACAGGAAGCACTGCCATGGCCATGACAAATCCTTAATCAGAGGCAAAGATGTGGTCGCAGTCCAGATCCAATTGAACAGTTTTGGGTGTGAAAGGGAAAAACATCAATAACATTTAGACACAAGGCAATTCAAAAGGCCCTTTGTGTAGTTTTCTCAAAATGTGACACAGATATTGTATGACCTTAAATATATAATGAAGTCAAATGTAGGCATGATATTTTAAGGCCTGTCCACAGATTCTATAAGCAATCATGACCAAGACGTTCTCACTCCCAACTCTCCAAATGTGGCAGCTTGCTCAGTGGCCCTACTCTTCAAACTGTAATGCTGTATGTACCCCTCTAGCTTCACTTTTGGACGTGCAGGATTCTGCAGCCAGGTTAGCAGTAAATATGTAAATATGCAACATCTGAGTAGAGTTTCAAAATAAAGGAACAAAAGTAGTTGGTTAGGTTTAGGAAAAGATCATGGTTTGGGGTAAAATAAGTATGTTATTATGTAAGTTACGTCAACATTAACTATTTAACAAGGGACACAAACTCTGGTCTCTGAGTTGAAAGTCCTGTTTGTTTGACCCACCTGTCCAACCCACCTCCCCTAAATGTCGACTTTCTTGCACTTTTTACTATGTTGCCCGACTCTGATGGCACATCAAAATATAATGGTGGGGGACGCCTCCAGAAATGACACTATAGGGGTGCCTGCAGTGTCATAGTTTGAAGCAAACATATTGTCACAGCTGGCGTGGTTTACACTGAGCAGGTTAGCCTTGAGCTTACTTGTTAGAATACTGTATGGTATGCCATTTGTCTTTTATTGTTCTGTTGTCTCATTTTAAGCATTGAACATGTAGTGTTATTTATTGATTGATGTTATTTTGTGTATGGCTGCACATCCAGCATGTCCTGTCGAGGATTAGACAGGAGGTTAGCTTCTGTATGACTCCATAGTGTTTCTGCTTTTAAGTGTAAATGCTTGCTCTCTCCTTAGATACCTATTAAGCCACAGAGCCCTTGACAGTGCACAGGATATGGTCACTGATGAAATCTCAGTCAGTGACAGAACAATATCAGAGATCCTGCAGTTTCTCCCTGCTGATGTGCTCTTGTTGTGGATCAGTGGGAGCTACTCATTTAATGCAGTCACATCGCCTCTGTATAATCAATACCTTTGCTAGACAACAAATTGTGTGTCTGTGTGCTTGCGCACATGTGTAACTGCGAGCGCATGTAGTGTGTATGTGAACATGTGTGCGCCTGTGTTACCTCTCAGTCCCCCGTGGCGTTGTCATGTGTCCGGACCAGCGTATACTGGGATCGATGGGGTTGTAATGAGCGAGTGGGGGGAGGAGGAGCACAGAACTCCTCACCAGGCGTCAACTGGAAAAAAAAAAATGTTGCGGCTGTGATAATTCACTCTTGCTGGTTTAAGCACTGCCGCCTGAGTGGAAACGAGCTGAGGCCACTATAAAAGGGGGGCAAGAGAGGTGTGGAAGAAAGGAGGTGTTAAAAGTAAGATGGATGGTTGATCGGTTGATCAAAAAGCGTGATTTCTGCATCGATCTGCTTGTTAGCTTCCTCTCAAGCATATCACGTGCTGAGCACATTGTTTTAAAACCGCACATTTATCAGCGTCTGCTCCATGCGTATTGTGTAGATTTGTCAGCTGCATCACATTTAATCATGCAGAAGAAAGCACATAAATACTGTGAAGTAATTGGTTTGCCACACATTTACAGTACACACGTCCACACTGCTATTCAGTTAGGTGAGACTGACAGTCAAGTTGAATTACAGCCTGACAGCAATCAACTACATTGTGGCTAATGTAGGTTTTTTTTCTTTTTTATATATGTATTTGAGCGTATTATGTTATTTAGGTATATAAAACCCACATGAGGGGAATATTAATGTGATAATTGCGATCGTTATCCTTGCCGAGCGTGGAGCAGCTTTTCCCCAGCTAATGTCGAATACTACCAGACCAACCAGTCAATTTTTTTTTTTGTGCACATTCATGACTGTATGCTGAGAGACCTCTGTAATTCACAATAAAAAAAATCAAACAAACAAAAACAAAAACTTGAAAAACCTTGTTTTAAGTGTCCAAGCCAGCGATAGCCTTGGCCAGAGGCATAATGTTTTCAGGTGATCACATTCTTGTGAACGAACGCACTGAGGGAATCTCTTCAAACTTGGTAGAAATTTGGACTCAAGGATGGACTGGTTATAGATTTTGGTGGTCAAAGGTCGAGGTTACGGTGACCCTTTGCCGATAACTCAAAAATCATCCGCTAATGACAGAATTACACACAAATGTCTAATAGGACTAGTGGTGGGTAAAATAAAACAAGCCGAGTTACTTGAAAGAATCACTTTTTTCATCGCTAGGGTGCGCCCATTGGACCACCCCCCGTTACCTGAGTATTGCGAGCCCTTGTTGTTATTGCTCTGCAGCTCAACAGTACACTAAACTATGTTGAAAACAGGAGATTGGGGTTCGAGTCCTGAGATGTGAGTGTTGCTGAATACTGCTAATACTACTTTTTTTTTTTAAACCACAAAAGATGCCATGTTACATTCATTTATTTATGATTTTCACACTGCTATATTACTCTTTGCTCACAAATAATAATGAAAACTGCAGTCTACCTGCTCTTGCTTGTGTTCATTCCTCAGTATAACACCATCAGCTAAATGCCAAATATGTACTGTAACATCTTCACACACAGTCATACATTCTTCACATATGGTTAATGATCTTTCTGGGACTCTGGCAGTTCCATGTCTCCATGGACCTCGTTGAAGTGTGTCCTCCAGATGAAGGATGTGTCTGGCTGCTCCCCAGGATTTCCCCGGCTTGTTACTTTGATTAATTCTCTGTAGCTAATCAGTCAAGTTAATTCCCACGGGGTGTGAAATGAAACCCATCATCTGAAGAAGAACAGGCACATACTGCACATGAGCATGTGCATGGATCCATGTGCACACATATTTACCCACCAACACTAATTAACCTAGTGGAAGAGTATCTCAGTGACTTTTTACTTCATACACTGTTAGTGTTCATTTTCAATGACGAGGAAATGTTTGTTTTACAAACTGTATCACGGTATCAAGCTAATTGTATTATCATCATACAACACAGAAAAAATGAGACCTGCAGTTCCTTTATGCTACACACATACATAATACAAATAATTAAATTCCAAATGATGAATGATGACACATGTAACAATAATTGAGTCTATTTTTCCATGCTACAATAAAATGCCGGTAGACCTGCTGGAGACGGCCTTTTAATATAAAAGATCTAAGTCACTGATGGTCATTCGTTCTTGATTGTGACCCGTTCATGCAAAAGGTTTACTTGTGAGCCCTCGTTAACTCAGCTATGACCTATGAGTGTAATTTTACCTTGTTACACAGGTTTTTAAAGGTATTTCACAAGGAAAACTGACATTTAAGTCTGAAAAACAAACATAATTCAAAGTAGCAGAATTAGAATTTCCTTGAGTCATAATTTCCTGTATAATCTGTACTTTTACATTTGATACTTAAAGCAACATTATGTAAGACTTGGTATATTTTACAATTTGGCGCCTCCAGTTTCAGAGTGCTGTCATAAACGTAGACAGCTGTAGGCTACGTGTGCATTTGTTATGATGCATTACTAATTATGATCAAAAAACTAGCAACTTTGCTAACACAGCCAAAGATCAAGAAAGTGTAACAAAACAAGATGTAGCAAGCCACCTAATATGATTCACTAATCCAGCTGCAAGAAGGCCAGCTCAGTGTCTGTCTTGCAGTCTTTTATTTTGCAAACCTTGCCAATGTATCAAAGCCAGGCAAAGATTTATCCTTGTCCAGTGGCCCCTTGCTTTTTCACTTCTTAGCCTCTTCTGTCAGTGTCTTTTTCAGTTTCTTTGCCTTGCCCACTGGCCTGGCTACGACTCTGGTGCCCACTGCGGTGCCACTCCCCATCAGCGGTCCTTGCTGGCACCGCCACTTCCCAAGTCTGGAAACCTCCTCCTGAGCAAGTGGTGTAAACATCAACTGTTCCCAACTAATCTCCCACTCACACAGAGTCAACTAGCTGCACAGCTAACTGAGCTAACTAGCTGACCACAGCTTGAGTCAGCTGAGGCAGTAGTTACTTTAGCAATGATTGCTCATCAGGAAACTCTGTAAATCTCAGAGAGCCGAGGCAGAGCAGCCAGAGGACATCAGAGGGAATCCAGAAAATGTTTTCGCCCTAAAATATAATCCAGTTTCCCCCAAATGATATAAATTGTTAGCATTGTCATCATACCTGGCAATCCAAATTCTATAGACCAGGGATTCAGGGCGTGGGATTGACAGCGGCACCGTTCTCAAAAGTGTACCGTCATGGTTTTGAAGCTGTTATTTTAAGGTTAAAATAGTTGCATAATTTTGCTTTAGAGTGAGTAAATCTACTGATAATAAGTGAGGTTTTGCATGCAGGAACTCTATATTGGTGTATTTACACAGTGTGGTGTGAGGACTTTCATGGATCATTGTGGATCAGAATTCTTCTTCCACCACTGCAGGTCGGTAACCACTGATCTAAATATTCCTCATTTTCTCTTTGACACTATTCCCCTTTTTGTCACTTCACTATGTTACACAAGAGATTTTTTTTCTTTTATGTGGAGAGTGGATACTGTATACATATTTCATATTTTACACATCTGGCCCCCAGGTCTTGGATAAACCTTTGATTTGCATGCTGATGAGAAACCTCCACGGTCCTAATTAAATAGACTCACGACGCAGAGTAAAGTAGCTCCTCTGAGAAAACTTTCACATGTGAAGTTTGAGTATGGCACTTATGATCATAGTGAATATTCTCTGCAGTGTGCACTTTTCAAATAAAGTTTTTATCCTAATGAGTGTGGTTTTTGCAGTCAAGATGTATGCAATCATAAAATGTAAACTAGTTTTAACTGCTTTTTATGAGTGAAGTTTATTTCATGGAAATGAGCGTAGTTCTTCCAGTGTATCTAAACTTAAAAGAAACTTCTCTAATATGAACACTGGACTGTAATAATCCTTTATTAGCCGCATTGCTTTTGCTCTAATCATCCAGATTCATAAGCAGTGAGACTAAGCAGTGTTTTGTTTATTTTTGAGGGTGCCATTTAATTAAAGCTATGGATGGGTGTCCAGAATTAACAAGCCAAATGTGAATGAGAACCCTTAGAGGGCAAATTTACAGCAGAGAAAATCCATTTAAATGTACGCTACAGTTGATTATACGGTATTATAGATTTAACCTATGGCTTGGATCCGCAGGGGGTTTTGCAAAGCAATTCTGCACATGCATTTTATTTAATATCCTTATTCCATTCTTTTATGTGAGCTGTAATTTGGTATAATGACTCCTGGATATACTGTATGCTCATCTTAAGGAATTTCCCTTCTCATGATATGGACTGTAATTACTTTGAGTCATTTCTACCTCATGTGAAAGAGATTAAAGAGATCTGCGCAATTGTGTGCGTGTCCTTTTCTTCCTTATCGGCTTAAAATGGAATTATAATCACATTTTGTTAATTGTGTTTTGTATATTACCTTCTGCACGGCGATGTTCTAGTTCCAGGGCAGAATTATCTTTTTGATGATGCTAATGTCAACACAGATGAGCCCATTTGCACGGGAGCTTTTAAACTCTTAAGTGTCTTGACTATATCTGCGCTCATTTTGGATACTCAGCAAAATAGCATCTTATTACATTAGCCATGCAAGACTCATCCCTCTCATCCTCTCTCTGCTTTGTGTTTTATCTCCAAAATTAGCGAGGGCGTCGCACCCGTTCTGAGGTTGAGAAGTTTTTAAGAGATTACTGCATCACAGATTAAACTGCTTTTTTATCCAACGGCTCACATTTTAGGGAGAAAAAAAAAAAGCATGAGAGGAAGGCGAAGGAGTGTATGTCAGATGTAAATGTACAGGAGCACAAGCATTCAGTATATCATGCACCCCTGGTCGGTCGATCCACCAGGGCGCTCCAGTGAGCCAGAGAATTAAATATGCTGTCGCTCCAGGAGGAGAAAAAAAATAATATATATATTATCTGAATCACTTTCATCACCAAGCACAACAAAACGTAGAGGAAGTTACCATCAGTGCCATCTGCGAGGAGATGTTATTGTCAGCTGAGATAGTAACGCACAACACACTGACACACATGGTAGAGGAAGCATATAATGAAGTCTGTACTACACATGATACACATATTACATCCACCTCTATAATAAGATATGGTCCCCTGAGAAATCCACAGCAGAAATGATGGATGGCTTACTGCTGCTAACTGCACACTCTCCCTCTCTTATATACCTTCCTCTTTTTTTAACGTCTATTTTTCTTTGACCTGCTACAGTTCCTCCTTTTCTACACTCTCAGAAATAAAGGTGTGCAGCAGCCAATAATGTGCCAAACTGCCAGTAACGTAATATTTTTCTGTTATTAATGTAATTAAGGTAAATAATGTAATAACAGGTGAATAAAGCAATATGATTTCTGAACCAATAACATAACAACTTTTTGCACATAATATAAGAAATCATCACATTACTGACAGGTTGTTAGCTATTGTCTGGGTTGAAAAACTGTAATAATACTTTTATTTATTTGCTTTGAAGTGTCACACCTCCATGACACGCATATAATAATGTAATAATAATGTAATAATGTAGTTATATATTATATTATGATGTTTCAGTTTTATTTATTATCAAGTGTCTGACTTAAATAACATGTTTCATCACTGTTGCTTCTTTCAAATACCTTCTCAAAAACCTGAGTTCCTTTTGACATTAACAAGCTGCTCAGAGTTCAGTCAGGTTTTTGAGCAGCTATTTGGAAGAAGGAACAGTAAGGATAAGGGCTATCGAAATCTGACACTTTAAATAAAACTGAAACATAATGATATACACTATCTTCTCCAGTTATGACAATATTATCTGGGTTAAACAATAACATTTAAAATGTAATAACATGCACAAAAAGTTAATGTTATTGGTTTAAAATTTGAATTGCATTATTGGCCAGTTATTACAAAATCTGCTTTTATTACATTAAGAACAGAAAATAACTTATGTTATTGGCAGTAATTGCATTAATGGTAGTTACCATAAAGGGTTCTTCAGCTCATGTTAATGGTTGTACCTTTTCTAAAGGTTCCACTTGGAACTGTTTCAGAGAGTTCAATATTACGCAGATGATCCTATGCATAACCCTTTGTATTGAGTTCTATCAGCGTAAAAAGGATATGTATACGTAAAACCACCTGTTAAATGTTTCATTCAGAACCCCCTGTGAGAGGTTCTGCAGAGAACTCTTCTGAGGTGTAACAGTTCCACCCAGAACCCTTCCTGAGGGTTCTATAACCTTTCCACCTTCAAAGGATGCTAACGAGAGCCCACCCAGGAGGTTCTGCCGAGAATCTTTTAATATTCCAAGGGTTTTTATCTAGACTCTACGCAGTGGACTCTACCGACAACCCTTCTATATTCCAAGAGTTTTATCTAGAACCCACGCGGGGGCTCTACCGAGAACCCTTTTACAATCTAAAGGTTTTATCTAGAACGCACCCAAAGGACTCTACTGAGAACTCTTTTATAATCTAAGGGTTTTATCTAATCCAAACTAAGGGCTCTACCGAGAACCCTTTTATATTCCAGGGGTTATATTTGGAACCCATGCTAGGAGCTCTACCCCGAAAGGCTCTCCCCCGAGAACCGTATTCCAAGGGTTTTATGTAGAACCCACGCAGCATATTCTACTGACCACCCTTTTAATGTCATGGTACCATTAAAAGAGTTCTTGAACAATCCTTGAAAAAGGCTCTGTGTAGAACCTCAGTCATTCAAGAAGAACCCTCTTGGAACCCTTATTTCTCAGAGTGTATCAAATGTCCTTCACTGTACTCTTTTTTTCGTCCCTCTCTTTCTACCCGTCACTTCCACTTTTCCTGTAACTGATCTCTGCATATTGTTCCGCCTCTCCCTCTTCATATCACCCCATCTTTTTTTCCTCTCCTTCCTCATCTTTCACCAGCTGTCACTATACATACCACCACCCTTAGCTCACCCTTCGTTTCCTCCTCTTCCTCTGATTGTCCCCTTCTTGCTGCTCTCTGTTCTCTTCCTCTCTCATCTTCCTCCAATGAGCGCTGCGTATTGTACTGCGCTCAGCTTCTACCCACTTTACCATCCTTCTTTCTATCTCATTATCTCTCCCACACCATTCGTCTGGTCTCTGTTTTAGTAATTACAACCACGGGCTTACTGTATGGTAGAGACCAGTCCAAGTCTAATGACATTTTGTCTCTTTAATGGTCTAGCTTTGGCCCGCTCATCTTCATTATTCTTGGCTTGTCTGCACATATTTAGCATATGGTGAAAACATCAGAGCTAGACTTTCTTTAGATGTTCAAACTGAACATAAGTGGACTGTAGCAACTTTATGTTTCGTCCCTGAAAAATGGGGAGAAATAATCACAAGCGTGACAAACGGATGGTGTCTCCTCAGTGAGAACTTTACTGTAGAGATGCATGATCCGCTTTTTTTCAGCTCCGATCCGATTCAAATATCTGATTACATGATTAGTAGACAGAACTCCCTCTGCACAGCCAGTCTCAGGAATCAGGTGCTGATCAGCCACAGGAACATCTCACATCAAATGATAAACATAAACCACCGCACACTGAACTGATTTTATTAAGAGCGAACAACAGAGTGAACTTCACTTTAGTGGTGAGAAGTTCTGTGTAAGTTGATGAAGATGCACATCCAGTAAAGAGATTTCATTATCTGGAAAGCTTGAATAGTTTGTGTAATCTTACTTATGTAATAGTGTTCTTCAACTTTAGCTTGTGACATTCACATGTGCAGCAGAAAGGCTGAGAGATGGCCCTCTCTTGGATCATTTCCCATGATGCATTGCTGAAAGTTTAAGTCTGTTACCTTCTGTTCCAAAATGCTTACTTCTTGTTAATGTTTGCGATATGTCTGTTCAGAACATGGTGGTTACCGGTGCTTTTTAGCATAGTACTATGCCATGATAGTAAAATCATGGCATTGTGGAATTTAGACCTGAATGCGACCTGTCTGATATCTGATAAATGCCTTATGTCAGTATTATAAGGCGCCTTATGTCAGTATTATAAGGCTCCGACAGGGACATTTGATCTGTCCCATCTCTACTTCACCCTAAAGAGTTTTCACAAAAATAGAACAATTTACAAATTAACACACCTACAGGAAAGTAGAGCATGCACACCCTATTCTGGTTACCCAAGATAACTTTCACTTTTTCCTCATATTACCATCAAGCAAAAAGCAGCCTAAGCTCAGTAAACTTTCACAAACCTCAACAAAGCTCACAGAATTGCAAATAACATATTATAGAGATAACAGTGCAAAATACATTTTCAAAATATGTACATGTGAATTTACAGTTTTGTTCTGGAGCGAGGTCTTGCTTTCACTACTCACTGCTGTCGATGAAACTTTACTCTAACTCGCTCAAAATGTCAGAATAAGAGTCTCTTAACACTCTCGACATGTTAGCAAGTAACTGCAGACACGTTAACACTGTTTCAAACCCGCAACGTACCTGAAAAATAGGGAGAAATAATCACAAGAATGATGCGGTGGTGTTTCCTCAGTGAGAACTTTACTCTGATGAGGAAGATACCACGATCTCCTCGGGTACATGGGTGGACACAGAAGCAATCGAACAGATTAAGACCACTCTGGAGCCTTTATAAAGGGTTCACACCATTACAGCTTCAATCAAACAACTGTTTTAAATACTTTTATGGTTTCAATCAATCCTCATGAATGCTGCTTATGAATGTATTTATCTTTCTAACCTCAGTTTTTTGTAACATCATTACAGACCATGAATTTTTTGTAACAAACTATGAGTGTATCATTTATTTTTATCGCTTGTCACGCTTACAGGGGCTTAAGGGCATATGGGAGAAGGAGCTACTGTATCTGCCACAATAGATGGAGAACAGTGGAATGATATCTGGTAGACACGCCAAATCAATATCAGTCTGCAATCATACCAAAGCAAGATTATACACAGACTGCACATATATCCCCCAACCGTAGACATAACCACAGCCCTACCTTTTCACTCATGTGCCTTAAATGCAAGACAGAAGTAGGGAAGTAGGTACTCTAACTCATTGTTTTGGTCATGACATGAGTGGCAAAGATACTGGTCCTATCTGCTGTCTGAAATAGAAAAAAATATCGGGTTTGGAAAACTGGTGATGGACCCAGTGTCCATCATCCTGGACCTCCCAAACAGAAAAAAAAAAACTGTATTCTTACTTATGCTGCACAGTAGTGGGTTAAGCATAAAGCACCAGCTGTTAAAGGCTGGCAGAGAGTGCTGTTTGATTTAGTGCCATTAGAGTATGAATTTGTGAACCCTATCTGAACTACGTGGAGCCTGGTGTCTCTGCCATCACACTGCAGGGATTTCCTTGATTGCCTTTATTGCAGATTATTGAAGTTTCCGGTGCTGTGTGTATGAATCTGAGCTGCTGGTCTTGTTTTGTTTTGATTTTTTTTTAATTGTTCAGTCTTTTGTACTTTTTTCTCCTGTGGATTTCATAATCTTACCTTCTTCTACGTGTTGTGAAAGTGAAAACTGATATGTATAATAGATAAAGATAAAAGTGGAGACAAAAAAGGCACAGATTTGCTCTGGGTGGCGCAAATTAAAGTGAACACACGTCCAGTGGAGGTTAAAAATGTTTAATTTCGGCTAAAAGAAATTCAAGCTTATTCAGAGGCTTTCCAAACATGAAGACGGGTAAAAAGTGGGGCAAGATACTGGAAAGAAAAAGCAATTTTTAAGTTTCATCAATCAATCAAGCTCAGCTGTCATACAAACACAAGCACATTCTGCAAATGTACAATCGGTGTCCGTGTTGCTACAGTCAATGTCTGTTCGGTCTGGTGTTTGTGTGAAATAAACACAGACTGTGCAAATAGTTCAGTGGTCAAATTTACCCAAAATTCACTCAAATAAAGCGAATCAAAACTCACAAAAAACACAGATGACTCCAGGGAATGAAGCCATCAAACCTTAAAAATGCACTAAAACAAGTGAAGGTTCCTCACCTCCCTCTAGAACAGCTAATACAACATGTTTTTGGACACAACCAGCACAACGATTAATGAAATGATCAGTTGCAGTTAGCTAGACATAATGATTTGACCCCTGACTTAAAAGTCTTAAAAGTTTCTTATCTTGAAGAGGCCACATCACCTTTCACCAGTGTTTACTCTGACTTTCTGCAGTTGCTTTTTCATCTCTCTCTTTTAGGCCCAACTCTCCAATGTGTCTGCCAAAAAAGATCTAACGCCGACTATCCATAATTGATTCACTAGCAGCTAACAGTGCACGCAAGATAGCTGGACTCTTATTGCCCTGAGGCAAGCCTTGCAGGCAGTGCAGCGAATTCTGTAAATAGTGGCAGTTTGGGTCAATGAGTGCTGACCTCCTCTTCTTCTACTGTCAATAAATGTGCCAAGAAAGTATAGTTTCCATGACAAGGAGAGGCAAATCAGTTAATAAAATGAACTCAAAAATTCAAATTCTTGTAGGAACAAAATACAGTTAATGAGCGGCTGGAAACCTGCAAGTATATTTTTAAAGATTTGGAAACACTTGATCGACTCACATCAACCTCCTGCTGATATGTTGATCCTGCTGCATTCAGATGCCGTCTCGAACAGCTCAGTTAGCTCATGCAGAACATTCTGGACCCGAGTGTGTCGTGGCTGCTGTCCAAGGCGCTGATCCTGAGACCTTCAGGGGAACTGGTGGAGTTTTCTTGTGAACAAAAAAAAGTTATGTTCACATTCAGTGTTATGCACCAAGACACACTGTGTGTGTATCCTCGAGTACTGGTTCCCAAACTGGGGTCTGGGCCCCCCCAAAGATCACAGGGGGTCCCCGAGGCTTTGTCTGCTCTGACGTTGTCAAAATTAGATCAATTTAATCACAATTTTCACACATGTCTGTATACAAAACTATTTAAAAGATCAACTTTTTTGCTCTCAAGCAGAAATAGGCTACTTAGCTGGCCACACATCTGTGATCAAGCTCTGTGATCACGAATCATTATGAGTGGTTATAAGTTTACTCTGTTGGGTTGGTAAAAGAAAAAATGTTAGAAAAGAGACGTTTTACCAGAGTAAAGGCTGAAGAAATGGGAACAATTACAACTGAATGTTAAAGCTTGGAAATAATCATTTATTCTTTCATGCAACAGACTATATATTGTATGTGTGTGCACGGGCTGGGGGGGCGCAGCTTTTCACAGATCTAAGTAGGGAGGGCTCGGAGGATATATAGAGTATATGTCCTTGAGGATAAACAAATGTGCTGAATGCATTTCCTTCCTCACAAAACATTTGCGAGGTTTTATTGTTATCGTGTTTTGAGTGTCGATCCTGTGAATACTTTTTTTGTTCGTGTTTGTGCCATTTCTAGAATTCATTCTGTGTTTTTATTTCATCTTGTTTACGTCTGTACTGACATCAAGTTGTAGCACTTTCACAAACTGATTTGAAAGTTGGCCAGCAGATGAAGGTGCGCAGAATGCGTAACAGAGAGAGAGGTTTTTTTAAATTTATATTTTCTGTACCGGACACCTACAGGAGGACTTGGAAATCTTTGTTAGGAAATGAGTGAACTAAGGTTTCTTTGTTCTTATCATTTTTTAATCGGGATATTTATGTCAGATTTATTCCAATGTTGTTAGTTTTTGTTTTTGTTTTTTTGTATTTTATGCTTTTTTTTTTTGTATAATTGAACTGAAAACTACAAGGAGACGTTTTTTAATGTGAAGGATAAAAAAGCCTCTAACTGCAATTTCAGTATTAACAAGATTTTCACCCTGTGTCACATCTTTGTATATTTTGCATCAGACCCTTTCTATCCAGTTTTTAAGATTGTTTCACACTCATCAGTTTTGGGAATAAGTATGTGTCAGGTGCAAATAAAGCAGAGTGAGTGTGCACCGCTTTTGCAATGTAAATAATATTCTCATGATCATCTCTAAAGCTGAAGTTCTGAATGAGGCATCTTAATATTAATTCATTCTGTCACCAGGGGTTGACAAAGCCTGAACTCTTATTTGAACAAAGTT